>VCAZ01000085.1:1450000-2164847 GCA_005784505.1 Bagarius yarrelli
TCTTTGCTCTAAGAATGCTAATGCAGAAGTACAGAGATGGCCGTAGGGAGCTGCATTGTGGTTTTTGTAGACCTGGAGAAAGTATATGACGGTACCAATAGAAGAGTTGTGGTGTTTTATGAGAAATGTCAGGGTGGTACAGGATATGTATAAGAGAAGCAGGACAGTGTTGAGGTGGGCAGTAGGTCAGAGAGAGGAGTTCAAAGTGGAGGTGGGACTGCATCAGGGATCAGCTCTGAGCCCCTTCTTGTTTGCTGTGGTGATGGATCGATTGACAGACGAGGTCAGACAGGAATCTCCTTGGATAATAATGACAAAAAGGAACACCAGAGAGGAGATATATGGATGCGATGATATGAAGTTAGTGGGTGTGAGTGAAGAGGATGTAGAGAATAGGGTTAGGTGAAGACAGATGATTCGCTGTAGCGACCCCTAAGGGAAGAGCTGAAAGGAGAAGACTGTATTTTGCAATTTACAATATTTCTGATAAATATTAGCATTTGGCATGAAGCATGATAAATGATTCTTGTAAATTTTATACAGTTATACAGCACTGTGCTGTGTTTTTTACATTATAGTTGTAGTTCATGATTTACAGTACTCTTTTTTTATTCAACAAGTTTTGTAATGTACTGTAAATTCTACAGTTAAGTTCTTACTCTGGTTCCTACTCTGTAACCAGTCTGTTAAAGTTCTTTAAACGATTCCAGATATTGGCTGTCTATTTGAGACTGAAGATCTTTAGGGATGCAGTGGGAGTACTTGTAGTTTTCCTTTATCCACTTTCCTCCCTCACTGTTCTCAATGGCTATGGCAGCAACACCTACAGACAGTGGAACATTAGAGATATAACAAATGCAAAAGCAACAGAATGTGTGCTGGTAAAATGTTAGAACTGGTCTTGGAGCTTTGGTGACTGTCAGGACCAAAATAATCATTACAACACCGCCAACGTGACTCAAACCATCCTATCCTATAAATAGTATCATCCTGTAAAGAGTACTCTTTGGATAGAAATGTTTTTTATACGTTGTATCATGAAGGAGTGAATTTTATTGATTTGTAGTGACTCTGCTCCAAATGGCCTTAACCTTTAACCCTTGTCCCCATAGTGTAACTATCTGCTTTAGAACATTGACTATATAGCCTTAACCCTTGTCCCCATAGTGTAACTATCTGCTTTAAAACATTGACTATATAGCCAAGAGTTTGTAGGTATCTTACTAGCATTTGGCCGACATTCTTCTCCAGAGTGCCTTACATTTATACAACCACTTGCTTAAAGGTACAATAGGTGATGTCTTCATAAACATTTTTTGTTCTGCTGGTTGAAAGTCCCTTTACATCCAAATAGAAATAATTGAGTTAAGTGGTTTAAATGTATTTCTATATAGTTATTAGTGCTGGGCAGCGATTTACGTTTCTCATCAGGATTAATCACATGATTTTTCTGTGATTACTCACATTTTTATGGGCAATATTCAATAACGAAAGTAGTGTATTGCGGATTAGTAATAACGCATTAACTTGTCCACCCTAGTTTTTACGACTAGTTCCTGACTTCCTTGTCTGGATACATCATCAGCATGTTCACATACTGCGGCGAAAGCCTGAATTAATATGGATGTCGCATTTCCACTCTGCAGTCTGTAAGAGGAGTCAAAGGGTTTGAAATATGATGTCATGGTTACAGTATTTATTTTGAACAGTTAAGGAATATGGTGTGTTATTGGTGTTTGGATAACACATACTAAGAAATGTATTTTTGGTATTTTAACACTGTATTATAAGTTTTTCACTGCTAAATGACCCATGATGTACTGTAATATTGTTATCTCTGGTCATCTAGTCTGTGCGTGTTCATGTGTTCAGGAGGCTTTGGGCAGTGAGAGTGGAACTTAGCTTTCAGTGATTTTAGGCTACAGTTAGCATTTTTATGGATGTCCCAGCAGTGGATGCCTCCTGGTCCTGGTAATTGAAACCCAACCTTTTGATTAGCAGTCCAACACCCTAACAACTAAGCTTCCTAACGCACACACAGACAAAAGTGTTTTCCCCCAAACTGTTCCCACAGTTGTCTGAAATGGCTTTCTATGTTGTAGCGTTACATTATTACTTTTCTGGAACTTAGAAAGTCTAAATACTGTATCAGCATGTCAGTGCCCCTTAAGACATGGTTTACCATGGTTGGTGTAAATAATATTGCATGTTCTGCACAAAAATTGTGGCTGAATAAAAAATTCCCAAAACCTACACTCTAAAATCTAAAACCTAAAATCTAGTTAAAAGACCTCTTTTAAAGAAGTGTAAAAGTTAACCTTAGCTACTTCTATGTTTACTTTTATTCCAGTTCTTCTTTTTTTAATAAAAGTGCATACTCACCCACAACAGTCGCTCCCTGTTTTTCTATCAGTTTAATCGCGGCTTTTATCGTACCTCCAGTCTCAATCCACTGGTCAACTATGATAACATGTAGACCTACAACACAAAAGGACCCTAATTGCAACATAAACAATTTTATAATCTCATTCTTTAGAACATTTAGATTCTTTAGAACATTCTTAGGTTTTTCCATTTATGTATTCACTTTAACATATCTACATGATAAAATAGATGCTTTAAAAGGTATAGTGCTGTACTGTAATTGTATTATTACAGCGACATGTGAAGAACATGCAAAATTTCACAAACTTCTGGAGCTGTAAGGCAGCATAACATCAAATTTCACATTGACTTTCTGAAGATCCAGTTTAATATACAGATTAGTATATAGAATATAATGACTACTATGAACTATATAATTAATAATCTACATTGAAACTAACTGCAGATACACTAGCAGGTCTTAGACGTTTAAGGAGTTGTCCTCAAAACGTGACCTTTGCCCTATCACACAGCATAAATAACATTTAGCAGAGTCTCTCCCTCCCCTGGTTAGTAGCTTTGATGTGATGGGAAACAGCATGTGGGTGGCAACTGACAGGAAAAGAACTTATTTATATAACTCAGTATAATATATTAGTTTGTATATCTTGATATTATAGCTGTATGTTGGAAAAAGTTAGTAATTGAACATAGTTCTATTTATTCAATATTAACACAACTCGACTTTTGTGCATCCTTTTAAAGTACACAGTTAAGGGCAGCAAGATGTTGTTATTCACAGCACAGACTGGGTTTATTACAGGTCACTTCCCAGTACAGTGGATAATTCAGAGTAAAATGTCCAACACTGTGGGAGGATAAGTTGCCAAATCTTTGCAGTTCTCAGTCACACCAAGAAAAACTAGACATCAGATTACAAAAAATTCTGGCATTTCTGTTATTCACTTCATATTTGGAAATGTACCTGGTTTTAACACGTCTACTCGGACTTCCATCAGCTTCTCTCTGCCAGAGTAGTCAGTGTATTTCTGTGTTTGAGTTTCTACACAAAGATGTCCTGCTTTTCGGATGGCTAGGAAGCCTTTTCCCAGAGTGGTGGCCACAGCTGAACCTGAGGTCATAGAATTAAAGAACTATTATTTTAAGTTCTTTATATACACAAAATAAATAAATACATACATATATATATATTTATTATATATATATATATATATATATATATATATATATAGATATATATATATATATATATATATATATATATACTGCAGCTAAAAAATAATTTAAAAAACGTATATTAAAGTAGAACTACTGTAGGTTAATACTTTTATAAGCGTATATATATATATATTGCAGAGGTTTATACAGTTTACCCCAAATCGAGAGGTCAATTCAATATAAAGCATGCTTTTTCTATTTAAATGCAGTTTGGTAACTACACAGATAGCTACACACATGCAGTTCTATAGTTAATGCACAGTCTAGATATATTTACAGCCCCACCAACGTGGAATGAACTAAAAATAGCAGAGGAGTCATCCCTGTTATAAAACCTTCCTGCCTTCCAAAACATGACCATATGAAGTGTACCGAGGATAAAGCCCATTGCGTCTATTCCAGCCACCAGATCAATTAAGTCACTTTGGAATGGTTTAAGAAGATCTGCCACACAGTCTGATAAAGCCTAAATAAGGAACAGAAAAATGGCGAGAACAAAATGTTGATAAAAATTATAATAACGAATCAAGCTCATGGCATTACATTGGAAGACATTTTCATAAATGGACTAGTCATTAAAATCCTACCTGGGCATTGCAGTAAAGTCTGGAAGGATCAAGCCATGCAAAATTTGGGCCCTTTCTATTAGGTGCCATAAGTGACAGATACCAGCCTTCATCTCTCTTCTGAGGAACAGCTAAATCATTCATGCTGTTGAGGAGCAGCTCGTCTTCTGCAGAAACTTTGCACTGGTTGACTGAATGGACAAGATCTTACCCAGCACTGACACTAGAGGGGGATATAAGGCTCCAGGCTTGCCAAATAGCTGTACTGATTTCCAGGGCAACAGAGTTAAAAAAAAAAACCCTCAGGGGTGTAAAAATTTCAAATACTAAATACAGACACACAATCCAGAGTTGCAGATTTCTATTTTTTAAAATAGGATGTGCCCGCGTGCAATATTTAACTACAGTAATATTGTGGTCAGTAAAATGAAATTTTATTGCATTTTATTATATTAAAATAGATGTAAGAACCAGTACAAATCTGTAACGAATATGAATAACTTTGATCTCTTTCGTTGTATTTATTTATTTATGACAGTCTGGTATGTTACTGCCCTGGCCACGTGACGTCTTATGTAGCGTTGCTATTGGCGTTGCATGCGTGACTGCACATACTGACAAATGAACACGAGCACTTTAGAGTGAATGGTTTTTACAGTAATGGTGCTTTTTTGCTTCTTGCGTAAGTGTAACTAAGTATAACTATAAAGAGTTTATATACATGTTCAGTAAAATTTGGGTTAAAATGAAATGGTTAATGAAATTTGTGGGAGAGATTTAAATGTGTAAAATTAAATTTGAAACTGAGAATATATTATTCCTGTAATGGACTGGCTACCTGTCCCCTCCTGTCTTTTACGCTTTCAGAGACGGCTGGGATAGGCCGGTATAGAACATGAATGAATAAAATGAAATTAAGAAAGAAAATAATAAGAAAAAAATCTGCAAAATCAAATCAAAAAGGCAATATTAAACACTCACTGAAACACTCATTTCAGTTTAATTATTCTGTAAGGTAGAAGTCCTCAACTAAGCAAACGAGAGGCCACAGCTGCAAAGAACCAAAACTCCATCAGTGACAGAATAGAAAATCATTTCTATGCTGATCCAGCATGTGGGCTGGATACAGGCTGGAGTATACAGAGCTCGAAATAGAGAAGAAACAGATTTATATTAGTATATCATTCAAATATATATCATTCAACTTACGATAGACAAATATATTGCACGTTGGAGTTGTTTCTGGTTCGGGTTGACCGAATTATTGCAGCCTAACAGTCCTTTAACAGATTTGGATAATGAAAGTGTGTTATGTGTAATCCAGGTTAAAGGTCTTTAATATAGTTCTACACTAACAGAGTGTGTCTGCCTCCCAAAAAGTGTTTGGAAGATTATACTAGAGTTTTGGCGCTAGATAAGAAAAGGATCTGCCACCCGCAGTTGATTTTGATATTTTAGGTATCAGATTATTATAGATTTCAGAGAGCAGTGCACGTAGAGCACAATAATAGGATAAGAGCTCACTCAAGTACTAAGGAACTAAAACATTCAGGACTTTATAAAAATTTGCAAGATTATAAAATCTATTCGATGTTTAATAGGGGGTCAGTGCAATGTTGACAGAACCGGGCTAATATGACCCTACTTCCTGGTTCCAGTCAAAACTGTAGCTGGTGCAGAACAACTACCCAATAAAGCGTAACAGTAATCTAATCTTAAGGTCATGAACGCATGAATAAAAGTTTCTGCATTTGAAGTTGAGAGCATAGTTTGTAATTTAGATTTATTTTTGATATAGAAAAATGCAGTTTTACAAATGCTAGAAATGTGGCTCTCGAAGAAAAGCCACACCAAAGTTCCTAACAGATGACAAAGGACTGACAAGGCAGTCATCAAGTGTTAGACAGCGTTCTAAAAAATTACATGCAGAGGCTTTAGGTCTGATAATTAACACCTTTTTTAAACTAACACACATTTTTTTCAGGATTTAGCATTAAGAAATTACCCATCATCCTTTTTTTTATATCGACTATGCATTCCGTTGTTGAAAATTGTTAAGTTTTGCCAGTAATTTAATGTGGGAAGTCATTTAATGTGGGAAGTTATTGGCTCGGCTAGTATTTATTCATTCGTTTCCACCTCCCAAATTCCATTTTGTACAAAGCTGTTGCCCACAGTGCACATTACACAAGCTCCTAAGGTGCAGAACAAAACTCTATGATTGTCAGAGACACTTTTTGTAATACATATCTAGTGGTGGGAACTGCACTTTTTATTGGCCCACAGTAGCACAGTATCTAATTTTAAATGCCACAAGATTATTTGGAGATGCTAGACCTTTTAGCCCGAGTCTAGCTTCTGGTCATTTAGCATAATAGTCTTTTGTGAACAGCTACTGTAGCCTGAGAAATTTGACAAATTGGTCTTGTGGATTTTGTAAAGCACAGCAAACAGATAATAATTTTATATCGAAATTAAATATTCTGCATGATATTTAAACTAATGTTTTGTAAAACACCACATTATTTCATTTTTATTTATCTAAAGCAAATTCCAAGTAAGGCATAATTCAGCTCAAGTATTGCTGAGCAGTTGGGGGTTAAGAGTCTGGCTTAAGAGTATTATACTGCTGAGGCTTAACCTTTGAGCTTTTACTGTCCTTATTTTTATTATTTTTTTTTTAATAAGCTATATACATGTAATTATACTGCATGACATTTTTCCATTATGCCAAATTCACATATTCGATTGGAGAGTATATATCGTGAGACCATGGCCATCCAAACCCATTCCTGCTTGACTTGCTTGGAATTTTTGTAGTCATAGGAACTTATAGTGCCTTGAATGAATGTTGACCCCCCCTGAACTTTATGTAGTGCTACAAGCTGCAATGTACTTAGTAGGAATGCATTCAGCACTTGGTGCAATCTCCTATATAGAGTAAATTATTTACAGATTAAAAATACAAACAGGTTTAACAATAATACAGATAGTTAATTTTTTGCATTATACAACAAAGGCATACTTTGTAATCAGCTGGTTTGGTTAGAGTTAACTTTAACACTGCAAATGAATGTCATTTCAGTATCATTTAACTCATTGTGCTACTTCAATCGTTAAAACCTAAAGAAACCCTAAATAGCATAGGAAGTGTGTGCATGCAGGTGCGTCATTGACACAGGGGACGAGGGGACATGACTACCACAGTTTTGCAAAGACATCAATCGACCCCAGGCTGAAATAGAGAGAGAGAGAGAAGATTATACCGGTAATATGGGTATTACATCATTTTACATAATTTCTGATTTAAAAAATCAAAGGCAAAATTGCTTAAAGTATTTGATTTCTGTCCTAAATCAGATACTGATTCATACATTTTAACAGTATTTATATAAATGAAGAATATAATCTGATTCAGGACTGAAAGACTCCTTACTCCTTTCAGATGTTATCTTGGTGTGTTAGGAGAATCTGTTGTGCAGTTCTAGGCAAATTCTAGGCAAATATTTGTAATACATAAAGGATTAAATTAACACGAACTGATTCTAGAGTATTATAATTTATTAGTAGGGAATTTAACAGAATCTAACTGTCTGATCCAGAAGTCATATTTTTAGTCATATATGTTTGCCTAGGCCTGCACAACACAGATTCTCCTAAAATACAGAGATAACATCTGGCAGGAGTTGTAGAACAGGATAGAATATGTTTCACCCCTGAAAATAAAAATAGTATACTGAATACAATCTTCAGAATATATATTTTGCTGATATTTCGATATGATGAGCAATATGAAATGTCCTCTTACATTTTTTAAGACAGCACTGTAAATGTTAACTACAAAGATTCAGTGGAAAGTACATGTTTTATGTCTGTTTGGAACATAACCATATAGTAACCTGTGTTAACATTTCTTCATTTAAAGCTTCATTACATATAATCATCCCATGTAATTATTAACAACTATTAAACCGAATAGTGTGGGAAAAAAAAACTGATGAAAGTAGAATTGTGCAAGTTTGAAAGCAGAGACCTCCCATATCTGTCTGGGGGAATATTCAGCATTCTGCAGGCATACTGCTCATACATTACTTTATATTGTAATAATAATCAATATTTTTATATTAATTATATGGCTGCAGGCAAGTTTAATGAATGGTGGTGGTTGGACAGTGAGCCTAAAGTGTTCAATATCTGGAAATTTGATCTTTTAGTCTGGTCTTTTGCTTACAGTTTGTCTCCTGCAGCCCTGTGTGTATGTGTGCGTTGTAACATAAATATGCACCTGGAACCTCAATAACTTTATATTTAACAAGAACTTATTTTTAGCTAAAATCTTCAGTTTAGCATTGTTTCAATGGCTGCAAGTTTCCCAGATCTATAGTAGCTTTATCCTTATTATTTTTTTCTAAATTTCAAAACGTTGGAAAGACTTTTCCCAATTTTATCGATGTCATTTTACTGTGCTGTAAATACACTATATTTATAACAAATAAGAAAGCTGTTTATTTAAAAATATCTTTGTATCTTTTGATCAAATTGTGATGTTGGAGTTTCTGTGAACCAAAATATAGTCATATAAACAACTTGTACAGTTCAGCTGCTTGCTAAAGTACATCCTAGAATTTAAATGCTTTGCCCAAATTATTTGCATATAAACAAACATTACCTTCCTCCAGGTGACCTTTCTGGGATGTAATTGCACTAAATCTTAACATTTAAAAGGGTGCTCTGAGAAATAAAAAGGCATTTACCAACTTATTGTTTAAAAATAGAAAAGCGCCAAACAAAATAAGCCTATTATATGTCAAAGGAGCAGCTGAAAATGGGTGGGGCAGTGTGCATTACCGCTTAAAAAAAGGAAGCATTCTCAGTGTTTAAATTATACATTAACATAGTTAGTAAATTTAAAATTGTACTCAAACCATTACTAACCACATCAAAGATTTCCCCCCCCTTAAAAATATGTGTAAAAGGATTTTTATCAGTACTGCAACAAATTCTAGAAAACAAATTATGCAAAGTAAAGAAGAGAAATTAACAAACAATGAATAATTGTTGGATCTAGTAGATCTTTGTATTTTGGGTTAAACCGTCGGTTCACTCTAGGGTTTAATCGGTGCCCATGTTTGGTCCCCTGAGTGAAAAGCCAGCGTGGCTTCTATCCAAATCAGGTCACTGTTGCTTTGTGAAGTGTGAAGCTCAATCTCGTTGGGCCCTAGGAATCACCCCATCTCTTGTTGCTGTGGTGACGGTAGCAGGCTCCGCCCCTCGCCGCGTCATCAGAGGAAATCTTGAGCGTGTAAAGAATGAGGTAACTCTCGGTCAAAGCACTATTTCTCAGTTTATTTTCTTATTCAGGAATTTTTATTCCCAGACCCTAGAAAAGGAATTCATTTAGAAATTATTTCATAAAAATGTGACAAATACTTAAATTAAGGCAGCTCATTCGTTTGCAGGCGACTGCGCACCTGAACAGTTAATATTTCTGGTGCTACAGTTAATATTTGGTTTGTTTAAGTAATATACACAGAAAAATATAAGACTGGGCTCCTGTTCATATAAATCATTTATATCTGTCGTTTTTGTCTTGTGTCGGGGCAGAATAATAGAACTCACTGCATCCACAGATTAGCACAGGCTAAAAAGTTCTCATGATGGGAAGATGTTAATTAAGTGTGAGACCCCTCCCATGATCAGAAGTCTATTAAAAGCCACTCGCTGGGGCATCTGGACACCGGCTGCCCTGGTGCTGTCTCTAAAGCCGTGGTGCTGAAAGTGCAGAGCTGTCATGTGGTCAGTTTTTTTCCTTTTTCTGTCTTACTTAGAAGGAGACTTCGCTAATGGCCAACTTTCCGCTTTAGAAGCTGAAAAAGACAGCCCCATCTCCTACTTTCAGCTCAATAGGACTCCGTGTGCGGACCCTTCGTCGTGTCACGTGGAGCTGAGCCCCCGAAAAGCCGACGATGGGAAAGAAAAGAGTAAAAGACAAAAGACTGAAGACGCCACAAGCGACACGCACACTTTACGGAGATCCAAACGGGGCTTCACTTATCCCGGGACTCTGTGGTGTGGAGCAGGAAACATCGCCGATAACTACGATCAACTTGGTTAGTTTATTTATTTATTTAAGTTAATGTTTATTAGCTCTAGTTTAGATTTTGGTTTATTTATCTGGTAGACTCTTTTATCCCATACAGGTGAGGCTTCGTATAACTCGTGTGCAGTCACTGTTACAGCAAACATATGTCTATCTATTCAAATAAATAGTTTATTAAATCTTTAATTATAAATTTTGTTAAATTAATAATATACCTTTTTATTATATTTGTGAACACTTGTGCAATTTTTGATGTTTATTTTTATCACAGTATTTGTCTTGTTCATGTTCTCCTCTCTAGGAGAGTTTGCTGAGACAGACAAATGCTGCCGTACACATGACCAATGTCCCCATGTCATTCACGCATTTTCTTCCAGATATAGTTTTACCAACTTTAAGTGGCACTCAATTTCACACTGTGACTGTGACAATACGTGAGTATTATACTAATGTACACCCTGAAAACCTTTTAATGCACTGTATGTTTGTACACATATAAATTAAATAATATTTATATACTGTATGCTGCATAAAACTTTCTGTTTATTCCTCACTATATCTGTAACAGATGTATTCAACCTTATTTGGGTTTTGAAACCCATTAGTACGTTTAATTATTCAATTAAATGGTTAACGTTAAAAAAATTTATAATTTAATAAAGACATGACAAATCAAGAAAAATATTGTCATTCTGCAGACTAAAGCAGTGTCTGAGAGCAGTTAATGACACTTCATCACGAGTGGTTGGCCAAGCTTTCTTCAACGTGATTGAATCTCCTTGTTTTGAATTCTCTCTTGAAGAGCAATGTGTTGAGCGGCACTGGTATGGAGTGTAAGTAAAATCTTCTATAGCTTTTAGTTCTATTTCTGCAGACTCTATTGAAAGTAATTCTTGCTTCTTTATTCTAAAGGTGTAAGAGATATGACAAAGTTCCTGTTGCTTTGATTAGAGAGTCAGTTCCATATGATTTTGGGGGTATTGAAGTGATTGATGTGTTGACCATAGCACCCCCTAAGCTCAAATTAAACGAGGTAAATAGCAAGCAAGAGGAAATACAGAGATCGGAAAGCTCAACACAGTCAAGCACTTTAGGATCCAAAAACCCTGCACTAGAAAAACCTTCACTTACAAATGTCGTCACAGTAGCTGAAGACTTCATCAAAGTACTTGCTACAGTTTCCACCTCACAAAGCTCATCTAGTAATGGAGGACACACAAGTGAAACACAAGCTTTGGACAAAAAGAGGAAGAAAAATGTAGGCAAAAAGAAGAAAGCTCAAAAAAAAGGAAGAGGAATGGGAAAAGGGAAAAAGAGAAAGCAGAACACCAGCAGGTTTCCAAAAGTCAATGACAGTGTCACTGTAGCTCTGCCTGCCAACAGAGCAGAAGATGTCATCAACAAAAAAACATATGTGGGAGACTCGGATGGTTTGGACTGGGTCAACAAGAATAACAACTTTATAAACAGCCAGTTCAATTCTGTGAGAGACATTAAGCACTCCAATAAGATGATGAGGGACGAGCATCTGAGAACACCTGCCACTACCACTGCAACACATACAATGCAACAGGCCAACATTATAAAAGAATCAAGAATTCAATTCAAGGGTTTAGAATATGTGCAACTCATCTCCACGGTGCCAGCAACGATTACAAGCAAACAACCAACTTCTATACCAGAAGTAGCAAAGAAGAGGCAGAGACATCCAATGTCACTCCATGTAAAAGGCACCCTACACTATAGGATGGCAGATAACACTGCTGTAAGTACAAATAAAAGTACCAGCTCAGCAGGTCCGACAACACACACTCACATTAGTTTCTCAGGGGAGGAGTCACTGTACAATGTTGAGTCCAAGCATGAAAAGGAATCTGCGTTTAATGCCACCACACAAAACAGACCTATTGTTGAAGCCAAAAGGCTGAGGTCAAGGCAGAAAGGGAGGAGGAAAAGTCGGAAGCTATATAGCCCTTCCTCCCCCATAGATGCTCTGACAACCGAAAAATCAAACGACACAACTCTGACTGTTTTCCCATTTCCTAAATCACAAAGTGTATTACAGAGGCTGCAGTCCAATAGGCCTAAAAACATGACCGAAAAACCTTTAACAATTGTCTCTGGTAAAATTCGAATTAAAACATTAAAGGGCACTAGGGTTAAAAAAATTGCTCAACAAGCCATGGGTGCTTTTAAGGAAGAGCAAGAATTTCCATCAATCATTAATACTAATACCTCAATGAGTTCAGCTGTAACTGATCTTTCTGAAGCAAGCACTGGGCTTTCCGTTTCTAGACTACAGACTATCACTCCATCCTTGAAGCCTTTAAAAATACAAACTTCCAAAAGAAGAAAATCAGAAGAGAGGAATGAGAAGATTAAAAGAAAAAACAAAGACATAAAGCAGGTTTAATTACCCAAAACGAAACCACTGGAATGATGTCTAAGTAGTCTGTCTGTGTTGTGAAAACCAGCGCTGTTACTACAATAAAAATGACATGATTTAAAGTATACTGTTTTGTTCAACTCAGTGATGGTAAAAAGTTGCCTGTATTTAACACTGCCATTAAATAAAGCAACATGTAAAATTCATTCTCAGGTTGTTTTTGCTCTGTGTAATAGAGCTACAATATCTAGTGAATTTGAGCTTTGGGCTTTTTTTTTTATATCTTAGCTAGAAGAGGAAAAAAGAGGGAAAAGATTACATTTTTAGCAGCTCTCCAATCCAGAATATCTGAATATTACAGCAAATTCAGTCTTACGTCATCTAAGTATCACATGTTCATCAAAAAAGTCTGTAAAGTATAGAAAATGACCTATAAGTTAAAAATAATATAGACTACTAATTGGATGTGGATATTAAGGACTTTTTTAAGTATAAGCAAAATAGAACACAAAAATGCCATATGAACGCTATCGTTAATAATACACATTTTGTTGCACAGGCATGTGGTTAAGAAGTAAGGGATATCAGTCATACGATATTTAAATTATGGTGTGATGTGAAAACTACACCCATTTCCACTCTAGACTCCTCCCTTAAAGTCTTTTCATAGTTAAAGCCGATGAACAGTGTACCGAATAAAACTACTGATACAAAAAGTACCACAGAAAAAAGGAATAGCTCTTTGCAATGATTTATACAGTACAACAATCCTGCATTCTTTTATATAGAATACATTTGAAATATGTGATAAGAGTTAAGTGATATGTGTTAAGTGGGACTTGCCAAAAAACTGTACATGATCCTAACTTTTTCTTTTCTAAAACTAAGTTGCTTCAAAGTCACAAAAACAGAAAAACCACAATTTATATAAAAGAGAAAGGCAATCTTTAATAATATAAGCAAAATGAAAAATGTACTTTGAGAATGAAATCAAAGACACTAATATAGCTTCACATGCTGGTACAAAGCATGATCTTTGTAGGACTTTGTGGCCTTTGTCTCTTCTGGTTTTGGCATGGAGCTTGAGGGAAACAATGAGCATTTTATTTTCTTGTCTTTGCCTGGACACATCATCAGTATATAGTTTTTCAGATATAGAAACACTTTAATAGATCTGAATAAAACAATTATATTGGCATCATTTAAATGAATATTATGGATGTGATGAAGAAGATAAATATATTTTGTGCTTCAAATGGTTTTATTATATGTTGATTCATTAGATAAATATAAAGGTGATTACACTATGATGTGGTAAGTATCCTCTTATATAATTTGGGAACATCAAGAAGAAACAGTTTTTGCAAAATGGTTTATTTAAAACATTGAATGTAAAAACTGTTACATAACAACTACATTAACAATCATAAACATATTCAGCACTTGAGAAGGTATTTCACTGGTTAAATACAAATATTAGGTTATGGGTAAAATTCTGGCCAATTTTTTCATAATAATTAAAAAAAGGTGGTGTCTTTTGGCTGCTACCATAGATTAAGATAAGCTTTCCATAGATAAGTACAAAGCATAGTTTTTATTAACTGGGCTATAGTGCACTTGCTATGGCACTAATCACATTTATGTTACTTATTTAGGTTGGTTTTTAGTAATCATAAAATAAACCATTTCTATACACACGATAAAGCTGTTATATGCGTTAAATGCGTTCTGTAAAAGACACAGTATGTTACAGTTTTTTTCTTTTTTTGAAAATACAGTGCAGAATACTGTTAGAATTGACCTGTAAATGAACAGTAACGATTTACGGCGTACAAGTGTAATTTTCATAAATAATTACTGGATATGCATATAAAGAGCCTTATAATTGGAACAGTAGAATAATCATGGCTAATAAAATGGGTTGTTTTTATTTGTTGGTGAAGTGACTGCATCTCTGACAAGTTCTACAACATACTACCATAATACCCTCACACTCAACAAAAAAAGAGGTGATGACAAAGAGGAAGCCAAGAGGACACAGAGAAAGCTGTCTGTCAAAATAAGAAAGGGAAAAGAGATGTACAGGAGGAAACTGGAAACAAGTCTACAGCACAATAACACAAGGCAGGTGTGGAGAGGCATGAGAACAATCACTGGCTAGGGTAGGTAATGGAGGGTAATAAAGATCATGCAAATAAGCTTAATCGATTTTTTTAATAGATTTGATGTTAAGTCTCAGATGCAACCATCCCTCTGCCACACTACATATTCACTAGTTCACCCCCTCAGGAAGTGGTCACATTCCAGATTCCTCTGAGTCAATGTCTGTCAATGGAATCAGTCATAAAATTTTGAAAGCCTGTGCCTTGCAAGTTTGCGCAGAAGGATCGATAATGCAGGTTGAAACTTTATCGAAGTTAGCAAAAGTGCAGAGCCGAAACCACAGACGTAAACTGGAAACAGGCAGAGGTTAAGTCAAGTCAAGTCAATAAAGTCACCTTTATTTATATAACACTTTTAATTATTGAGATTGATTCAAAGCCTTACAGAATCACAGAAAAGCATGAAAAAATGGAAAACGCTCAGTAAGCAGAAAAACTAACAATACTTCACAGAGTGCTAGCTGAAGGTGCTAGTTTAAATAGCCGGAGAACTGCAAATGACATCGGAAGTGAACTCAATATTCGGGCGAGGGCGTCCTCCGGTGCCCCTCCATTCTAGAAACGCCTTCAGCCGTTCTCTTAGGGCGCCTCATGTACTAGATAGGCAGGAGATCACTCAATCTCAATGGGTGCTGGAGGTTCTTTTAATTGGGAACCCAAGTCAGGGCGTTGATGGTGTGGCTTTAGTGACAATATATGGAATTAGGGAGAAGGGAGGAGTTCTAGTCTGTGACAGGTGGCTGATATCCCAGGAAGCACTGAAAGGGAGTAAGCTCAGTGAAGTGGTACCTTAATGAGTTCTGGGCATACTCAGCCCAAGGGAAGAATTTGCTCCACCTAGACTGTTCTCTGCTGCAGTAGAACTGCAGGTATCGCCTCAGCTCTTGGTTTAACCACTCTGCTTGTCCATTGGATTGCGGGTGATAACCAGAAGTTAAGCTGACGTTAATATCCAGGCACCTGCAAAACTCTACCCAAAGCCGTGACAAAAATTGAGGGCCTCGATCTGACACGGTGTCTTCGGGGATACTGCAGTTTCTGAAAACATGAACAAGCAACTGGGTGGCAGTTTAACCTTTAAGGGGTATGTGGCGGCAGGCCTTGGAGAACCAATCACGGTCAGTACAGTAGTGTATCGGTGGGAGCATGGGAGATCAGTAATGAATTCCACTAAAATGTGGGAACAGGGTCTCTGTGGTATGGGTAACGGCTCTAATAACCCCTCAGGAAGCTATCTAGTGGTCTTGGCTTGTGCACAGATATTACACTTTTTTTACAAAGTTCTCAACATCACTTCGAAGACAAGGCCCCCAGTAGGCGATTTCCACCCATTCACAAGTGCGCTTGTATCCTGGGTGACCAGAGCTAAGAGCTACGTGTGTACCTCAAGTATGTTGGCACTAAGGCCCATAAACCTTACCCTGTTGGCATGACATCCCTGAGGATCATTTTGCTGCTCATCAGAAATCTCCCACTGAATGGATGCAATAATAATTTTGGGGTTTGAGGATATGGTCTAAGCTGAGGATTCTTCGGGGACAGTCGTATCTACGGGAGAGTGCATCGCCTTGCTATTCTTGGTGTGTGGGTGGTATGTTTCTGTAAAGTGAAATCTAGTGAAAAATATGGCCCACTTGGCCTGTCTGGTGTTCAGTCGCGTAATAACTTGAAGTAATAACTTGAAACAGATGTACACTCCCTCTAGCCAGTGCCTCCACTCTTTCACAGCCTCTTTTATGGCCAGTAGCTCCTTATTACCCACATCATAGTTACATTCCGGGGGTACATTTCCGGGAGAAATATGCAAAAATTTCGTATGAAACGCTGGTGGTAGAAGTTTGTTGAACAAACCGAAGATTGCGAGCTGGAGAAGCGCCCGAGAAGCGCTGGAGCTCCTTTACACTGTTGGGCAAGGGCCACTTAGTAACTACCTTTACCTTGGATGGATCCATTGCTACCCAATGTTGGCTGATGCAGTAACCCAGAAACGGGACGTGATCCTGGTGAAATTCACTCTTTTCAGGCTTTACAAACAGATGGTTCTCATGAAGACGAGTTAACACAGTCTTGCCGTGCTGTATATGTTGGGATTAAGTTTGAGCATAGATGAGGATTTCGTCTATATAAGCAATGACACACTAATTCAGTAAGTCCCGGAATATCTCATTAATAAAAGACTTTGATTGGCAACACCGTACGGCATAACCTGGTACTCATAATGACCTCTGTTAGTGATAAACGCCGTTTTCACCTATTACTCCCTCTAATGCGAATAAGGTTGTACGAACTGCACAAATCCAGCTTAGTGAAGATATGTGAAGATACGCGATTAACTTTTATAAAGCCGCTGGGACCTGTGGTAACGGATAACGATATTTAACTGTAACAGCGTTTAAATCATGGTAGTCAATGCAAGGATGGAGACTTCCATCTTTTTTTTCTACAAAGAAGAACTTGGTTAGTTGAGCTTAAAATGCCTGTTGAGCCTGCGCTTGGTACTCCACCATGGCTTGTAACTGTACAAAACTTCCTGGATCCAGAGTCGGCAAAGCAACTCTTTTGCTTAAAAAAAAAAAATAAAAAATTACAACAGCCAGACTCTAAATATTTTTGTAGGTTATTATAAAAGTAAAAAAATAGTAGAAATAGATATATATATATATATATATATATATATATATATATATATATTATAGATATATATTTGGAGTGATTGTATATCTATATATAGCCCGAGTCAAGCCCGAAATTATTCATACCCCTGGTAAATTCTGACTTAAAGTTAAAGTTACTTTTATTCAACCAGCAAGTTTTTTTTGGACCGGAAATGACACAGGCTTTTCCCAAAAGATAATTAGACGATGTACAAGAGGCCTCATTGTGGAAAAAAATATTTCTCAGCTTTTATTTACATTTTAACAAAAAGTGGCATGTCCAAAATTATTCAAACCTTCTCAATAATCAATAGAAAAGCCTTTATTGGCTATTACAGCAATCAAATGCTTCTTATAATTGCTGACCAGCTTTTTTCATGTCTCTACTAGTATTTTTGCCCATTCATTTTTAGTGATGAGCTCCAACTCTTTCAGGTTGGAGGGTCTCCTTGCCATCACCCTGATCTTTAGCTCCCTCCACAGATTATTAATAGTCTGTGAGTCAAACCACTACATACAGTCAGTTTAAGTGGGGGTGGGGGGTCCACTGAATCTTGATACTGATTGTACCTACTATTTTGTTTGAGCTCTATGTACTAAACTTAACTACAAAATTCATAACTAATTTTGACAAGTTCAGCCAACTCACAGACTTAGTGAGCTACTTAAAAATCAGTAGCATCTTTAAATCCAGACCCAAAACATATCTATTCAGTTCTGCATCTACTGAATGAGCGCTGTGATACATCCCAACTGAATATAATTCATTTATATTCCTAACTGTTTTTTATTAATTTAAATCTCTGCTTTCATTTTAGTTTATGTTTTTCTCTCCGCTGTGTATAAAATGTGATATATAAATAAACTTGTCTTGCACAGTACATAATCTCTAAGAAATTGCTGTTAATTTAGAGCAGAATTTCAACAGTATAATCCTGTTTTGCTTAAAACAAGTATGTTACTGGGTTTTGGGGGGTTTTGTGAAATAATGTTGACACAATATACCAGCATTTTACCATATTTATTATTTGGGGGAAATAAAACATCACTTTACAATATTTTTTATTGAGCACGCAGGACCTTTCATCCATCTTTAACAGGTGAGTTACATTTTGCTTTGCGTGATATCACAGACAAAATAAATTACATGAATAGTGCAATTAACTTGTATTGTCATTATCTTTTATTTGCTCTTTTCAGTAATAAACGCGCCAAAGGCAATTTCTTGGAGTAAATTTCAGACCCGGATTATCCAAGTTACAGAATGAGTTTTTATTTAACAAGGAGTGACATGCCCGTTTAAGCAGTGTGATGCTGTGTAAATGTAAATGTAAATATTGACAAAGATGTTTTTAAGCTGATCCTCTGTCCATAGCCAACACTCGAACACCAGATTCGTACAAAGAGCATGTTTAGAACATCAGAGAACATTTAATTCATAGTGGCAATATCAAATTTGATTCTATATTCAACAGCCTGACTATTTTTCACGTGTGTCAGCCTGGGTTGCCTCCTTGCTTGGGCATGATTTGTTTGAAGGCCTTGCTCCATTGTGCATTAACCATCTTGTCACTGTTGACAAACAACTAACGTACACTGAATCAAAAAAATAACAGTTCAGATATTTAGATAACGATGCAAATGACAAACCTTGTGAGGGGAGGCCAGGAAATGATAGACAGTGTGGTCATGCAGTGCAGAACTGGTGTTTACTGAGACTGTTACTAGTTTTGATTAGAGATAATATTAAAACTCCTGCTGAAAATAAGATATGGCAAATGGTGCTACAACTAAGAGAAATTGTGGCATTGATTTGTGCACCAGACATTTCTGCTGACCAGCTAGGCTATTTAAGGGTCCTTATTAAAGAATACCTGCATTCCAGAAACCTTCTCCCATCATCGGCTTAAACCTAAGCATCATTACTTGTTTGTTTGTGGACTATGAGGTTCAAAAGCAAGCACAGATACTTTAAACAATGCACAAGAAAACTGTGTAACTTTAACTTGCTCAAGCCTTGCAAAATGACACCAGCTTCTTCAAGCATATCTCAGTGCTAGCAACCTAAACATCATTTTTTTTCGAAAGTTTACATTTCTGGCATTAGGGAATCAGTGGCAAAGTATGATTTTGGGCCTATGAAGCAACAGTAAAAGGAACCAAATACCGAAATAACTGTGTGATACTGTGTGATCCCAATCAAAAACAGTTACTATTGCATTAATCAGGAGCAACTTCTTCTTTAATACCCACTATTTTGTATTCAGTTGGCAACATGGAAATAATTGTACTTCACCATTCTTTTCTGTCATTGTAAATATAAGTCTTCTGAATTGCTAGATCAGCAATTAAGGTCCGGATTTTAGGAAAGCAGTTAAAATGTCATATGTAATATGGTACTAGTAATTTGTCCTGCATTATTGATTGTACTAATTTTGCATGAACCGTGAAACTTTCTCATTAGTTCTCTGGGAAGAATGAAAATATTAGTTTTAATAATTAGTAGTTAATAGTGAACTGCTAGTGTCATCTGTGTGCTACTAATTTGTTAATCAAATTATCTTCTTAGTTACTAGTATTTACTAGATTGTTAATATTGTGTTATTTATTTGTTTTTGTATAGTTATTGATTAATGAAGGAATCATCTTCTAAAGTGTTAACCAGGTTGAAATTTGCTTGAGATTAGATAAACATACCATGGCTTTAATTGCACAAAAATGTTATAAGATAACGTCTAAATGATTACGTTTAATGTAAAAGAAAGTATTATGTTGCACTTACTTGGCGTAATGTAAAAATATAAGAGTAAACTTACTTGCTGCTTGCTAGGTAAAATGATGTTTTCAAACACAGTCCAGATGACTGATTCTGCACAGTCAGGTGTAATCAGAGGGCCGGTATAGCGTTAGTAGCGTGTCAGTGTATCTTGTGAAGGAATAACCCATTTCAGTTTTACAGGTCCTAGCATAGTGTTGTTGCCTACAAATTAATTCCCTCAATAAAATATTGAAAAAAAAGAAAGAGTAAAACACACTTTTGTTACAGACAAAACTTTGATTTAGTTCTTCCTGGTAAGCTATAAACAATTATAGCAAAAATATATGATTCAGAAGCAGAAAAAAGGAACAATATAATGAATAAAGGCATTTAAACATGTAGGCTTTACCAGGGATGTTAAGTGATGTTAAGCAGAGTGTCTGATTGCTGTAAAATAAAAAATACATGGCTCATGAACTTAGTAAAATACATGGCTCATAAAAACTTAGTATTTACTATGGTTAACAAATAAACAAATATATTTTTAAACAAAAGTCAATTTCTACATGTCATTATTAATTATTATACATTTTACACATTATACAATCATTAATACAAGCCTCTGGAAATAATAAAGTATTAAATCATAACAGTTGTCTTCGTTAAAGAGCGATTTCTGAGGTTAATAATTAACTTTAACATTAACACCTCTGACCTGAGACATATTTTTCCAACAAGACATACTGTACTGTATTGTATTGTCAACGACATTTACCTTAAATTTTGGTTTTAACATACATTTGTGTCAAAGAAGTTACCAATGAAAATCTTGACATGCTGACAGTGTGTTAATTCTTTACTGTATCAATTTTTATTAAAGCCATAATGCAGAGAATGGCTTTTATTCAGAAAATAAGCGTTCAGCAAAAGAAAAGTCAAAAGGCAGGCAGAGTTCGGTAAACCAATATCCAAAAAACAAGTAAACAAAGCCAAAAAACGTTAGGCAAAAACATAGTCGAAAAACAGGCAGAGGTCAAAAACAATGAACATGAGCAATGAACAGAAACGCTTAGTAAGTCGCATGAGCAAAAATACTTCGCAACGAAGCTAATAAACATGTTAACTTAAATTGCAGCTAAGCCGGAAGTGTCACCGGATATCCTGCCCATTCCACCAAATATTCCAAAAGTCCCCTCCCCCTCTTTGAATCCAGAATCTCGTTCAATTGGTATGCTGGGCCTCCGTTGATCTCAATGGGTGCTGGAGGTTCAGAGGGAGCTGGTTCAGAATTAGGATCTGGATTAGAGTGGTGGGGTTTTAATGACGATACATGAAAGGAGAGGGAAATGCGGTGTAACTGTATTAATTTGCTATAGAATCTTGAGGGGCCTTATGTACTTTGGGCCCAGTTTTTTTACTTGGCAAATGAAGACTTAGGTCCCTTTGTGTAGAGCCATACCAGCTGTCCAGGCTGAAAGTTCGGATTGGGTCCTCTACAACGGTTGGCCTGAATACATTGAGATTGTACAGCATGCTGCAGCCTGACGTGAGCACTTTCCCAAACGTTGGCATTTCGTTGAGCCAGTCCTTCAGCGCTGAAACACTGGGTGGCTGATACATGGCTGATCCATGGAAACATGGGGGGTTGATAACCTAAAATACATTGGAAAATTGTTAAGCCAGTAGAGGAATGTGTCAGTGAGTTTTGTGCATATTCTGCCCATTGGAGCAATTCACTCCACCTCAATTGTTCATGTGCACAATACAATCTGAGGTACCTCCCCAACTCTTGGTTAATTCTTTCAGCTTGTCCATTAGACTGTGCATGATAACCTGGCATGAGACTGACATTGATATCGTGGTGTCTGCAAAATTACACCCATACTCGAGATCTGATACAATGTCCTCTGGTTTACCGAAAATTCTGAACACAAGAGGGCAGCCTCTTAAGCAGAATCAATCGACAGGCCTTAGAGAAGCAGAAAATGATCGTTGTGTGACCCTGAGAGGAGCGGAGGTCCGTGACGAAATCAATCGCAATATGGGATGGTCTCTGGGGAATGGATAGGGGCTCTAACAAGCCCTCAGTTAAGTGTCAAGGATTGGGCACAGGTAACACAGGCTTTCACAAAAGTTGAAACATCCTCCCGTAGACTCGGCCACCAATAAGCGTTACTTAAAAGCTCTGTAGTGCGCTACACTCCCAGGTGGCCCGAGCTCAGTGATGAATGGACCCATGAAATCACTTGTGATCGAAGGCTAGAGGGTATATACCTATGGGGCAGATCTTCAATCTCTTCATCAAAATCCCAGTGGATGGGATCCAGGATAACCTGTGGGCTGAGAACTGTTTCTGAAATCTTGTTGTGCAGGTCATGAGCTCTGGAGGATCCCTTGTTTTAATGTCCCTATGCCTGCTTGCCTTGACGTTTTTCATGCGAAGGTCTTTATTTTTTGTTATACTTCTTTGTTAAGATACAAACGAAGGGAATTGATTATGGGTTTTACTGATCCTAAAGTGTTAATGTGTTTTTTCCTGCCTGGTTGAGGTTTTTCAGCGGTTTGATTTATGAAACATTGTGGGACTGTAATTGCGGATGAATCTCTTGTAGAAATCATTAAACTTTATTTTTCCCTAGCAAAAGGTCCCTAAGAACCTTTGTAGCTCTTTGACTGACTTGGGCAATGACCACTTCGCTACCACCTTCACCTTTGTGCTGTCCAGGGAGACATCCTGTGTGCTTATGTGATAACCAAAGAACAAGACATGGTCACAATGGAACTCTCATTTCTCAGCTTTAACGTATAACTTATTTTCTAACAAACGGTTGAGCACCATTCGTTTAGATTAGAATATCATCAATGTAGGCGATAACACAAACATTGAGGAGGTCTCGGAAGTTGTTGTTCACGTAAGCCTGAAACACTGCTGGGGCATTAGCCAAACTATAAGCCATCAGGTACTCATTGGTACCTCTGGTAGTGATAAACGCGGTCTTCCACTTGTCTCCCTCTCTTATTCTGATTAGATTGTAGGCACTACAAGCTTGGTAAAATAGCAGGCTTCACATAGCTATTGTAGTGCTGCTGGCACCAACGGCAGAGGGTAACTATATTTAACGGTGACTGTGTTAAGGCCTCTGTAGTCAATATATGGACAGAGGCTGCCATCCTTTTTCTTTACAAAGAAGAACTCCGAAGCAGCTGGGGAGGTTGACGGACGAATGAAACCTTAAATGTAACCTTCATAGCTTGGGTTTCGGGCTGGATAGAAAATAGACTTGGCTTTTGGGGGAGCTGGCGTTGGAGAGGAGTTCTATGGCACAGGTTTTGCTAATTAGAAAAGTAGAATTCTTTACTTGAGTAGTTAGACATGGGACAGAACTTTCCCGTGGTAGACAATGTTCTTGGCAATACCGGGACCACTGTATAATGTCCTTCCAGGATATTGTGGGGTTGTGTTGTGGTAACCAAGGAAATCCCAGGATGATGGGGTTTTTGGGTGAGGAAATGAGATGAAAAGAAATCTGTTCCTGGTGTTATGCGCCCACTTGAAAAGAAACTCGGGATTCATAGCACCAATCTAAAACATCTTATGTTTATAACATAACATACTGAAAAAATTACTTTTGCAGCCCATGTTTAGTACTATATTTCCACTAATACTACAAATCTGTTTAACAATTATACTGGTCTGTGCAGTACAACATGACAGTCCTTCATAATGAAAGGCATTTTTTTTTGCTTTCATTTTGTGGGTAAGCAATAGATTATATAACTGTTCCCCAAAACCATATAATTGACCATAAAATTTACTAGATCACTAGGTCCCTAAGCAGATTCAGCACTATACATCTTTCTCCAAAAAAATTTGAATCAGCTGACAGCTGAGCTGATATAATGGAAAGTAACTTTTATATAAGGTATGATATTTTTTCTACGCACAAATACAAATTTCTGTTATATTCTTACAGTATATTTATCTTCTAAAAAAGGTCACTGTGTTAAAGTTTTAAACTCAGATATTTCGTTGTTTTTTCTAAGTCATTTAAAAAGAATGTTGACAAGGTGCCTTTTAAGAAAGTGATAAATTATATAAATATATATTAAATATAAATGTACTGTAAGGTTTAAATATTTAAAAACGTCTGATCCTTGATTCTTGTCCTAAATATACAATGAGGAAAAAATATTTGATTTCTTGCTGATTTTGTATGTTTGTCCACTGACAAAGAAATGATCAATATATAATTTTAATGACAGGTTTATTCTAACAGTGAACGACAGAATAACAACAAAAACATCCAGAAAAGCATTTCAAAAGTTGTAAATTGATTTTAATTTAGGTTTGCACACATCTGAAGAGGAATTTTTGTCCTTTGAGGCTGACATTTAGCAACTCGAACCTTTAGCTCTCTCCACAGATTTTCTATTGGATTAAGGTCTGGAGTGTAAGGTTGGAAATTATCAAAGACTTCTGCTTTCCTGTCCCAAATATACCTTGAGTAATAAAAGGGATATTTGACATTCCTTAGGGCACAGAGGTGCTGACAGTGTTCAAGGCCTGTAGGACAACATGTGTATACATTGTAGGTCTGCTAAGGGTCACACCTTTTACACAGTGTAACCCATGACTTCACCCCCCAATCACCAGAGGGCACCATCACCAGAATACTAGCCGCCTCCCTTTCACTTCTGGTGTGACTTCCTGTTTGGCTGGCCACATAAGCTAGCCTATTGTTTAGTTCTCTGTGAAGTATTGTTCCATTAGTGACCTACTAAACGGTTTCTCTATTTCCCTGTTTTTTTGGTATTTTGAGCTCTTCTCTGTTTTTTGGTTTTCTCAATTTCATTTGTGATTTGGATTTGTTCATTTGTATTACTTTTGACTTCCGTGTATCGATTTCTGCTCGTTCATGACTACTCTTTAGAAATGTCCTGTTATATTCAATAAACTATGTTCTGCAATATGGATTTGTCTCCCTCTAGTTCATCAAAGCTGTTATCTGCTAAATGGTCAGTTGGAATGTTGCACATACAGTTCTTAGTCACATGGTCAAGTAAGGGATAGAAAAAGAGTGCACTGGCTCTATTTTCCTATGACCCTCTTTTTCCTGCTCTGCTTTCTTTCTCTTTTTGCCCCTCTCTGTATCCCCCTCTCTCGCTTTTTCTTCCTTTCTATGTCTCTCTCCCTTTTTTGTCCTCAGGTAACATTTTACATACTGTTACATACATTTTGGTACTATGACCACATGTACTGTAGGTAGAAGTAAGCTTTTTAATCACATTGTAACAGTGTTTCTGTTTCATCAAGTGCAACAGTAAAAGTCCTGGGTGTGAATATAGAGTCCAATTTTTTTATTTGAAGCCCAGGTAGATAATCTTACCAGGATAGCACTCTTTTATCTCAAAAATATTGCTAAGATAAGAAATATATTGTCACTAAATGATGCAGAAAAATTTGTTTATGCTTTTCTTACATCCAGGCTGGATTATTGTAACGCTTTACTGTCTGGATGTTCAACTAGATGAATTAATAAGCTTCAGTTAAGTTCAGAATGCAGCAGCGAGAGTCCTCACTAGAACTAGAAGATATAAACACATCACCCCTATCTTATCCACACTGCATTGGCTCCCTGTGAAATTCCGTATCGATTTGGAAATTGCGTCGCAGTACGTGAGTACGCCTATTTCGATCAAAGGATGCAGGTTGTCTGTCAGTACCACACATTATGAAAACTACAACAGGGGGCAGAGTTTTTTCTACAAAGCCCCAAAGTTATGAAATAGCCTCCTAATCAATGTTTAAGAATCAGACACAGTCTCAATGTTTAAGTCTAGGCCTATTTAATTAAGCATTTTGTGGATCTCATTGTGAATCTCATTTGTGAAGCATCTCGTTAATCACTTGCTTAAAGTTCTCCTCACATCAGCTGTGGTTAGACAGAGCAACTGGTCATTGGGAGGAGGGGTGGTGTTCCTCGTTGCCATGTTGTTTTGCACCTCAAATAGGGTGTAGAAATCGTTCAGCGCATCTGGGATGGAGGCGTCACTGTTACAAACAGGTGGAGTTGTCTTGTAGTTAGTGATGGTCTAAATGCCCTGCCAAATACGCCACAAACTTGAGACAGAGAATAACCAGAAAATGAGCAGAGATCAAAAAAACAAAGAACCAGACAGAACATGAACATGCTTGGTATGAGGCATAGGCGGCTCAATGCTTCGCAACATGTTGAACAATAGCTTGAGTTTAAATAGCGCGCCTAACCGGAAGTGAACCAGAAGTGCTTCTCAACAGCTAATATTCGGGTGATGGCAACCTCTTGTGGCGGGAGGGCGGAATCGTTACAGGGTGGTAATAGACACCAGACAATAGGCAATAGGCAACAGAAATTTACATTTTTATAACATTATGCTCCTAATATTAATTTAGTCCTTCGGGAATCCTACAACCTGAACCACCATAGGCAAACCATCCTTACAGACCTTTTATTAACGAGTATTTAAACAAGTTTCTGTTTCCCCGTTGTAACGCTGATACTGTTACTGACAATATTTAACTGTCAGTAACTGTAGCAGCATATTTTACTGACAATAAATTAAACTTAATAAAGCGGTTTTAGTCCGAGTAGGCTCTCCCAGCCATTGTTTCCCTGATGTGTGTTGGGGGTGTTAGATAAACAAATAACTGATTATGAGTTTAGGTAAAGTAAATTTCCACTGTTTGCCAACCACAGGCAGAGTAGTGAGGGTGTTTACATGCATGCCTGCACAGTCAAACACCAATGACAATGGCTTCGTCCGAAATCGCACACTAGTTATGTATGTACTACATTTAATAGAATACCTACTTTCCGATTGTTTAAAAAGTATGTTATATATAATATGGCTACAGGTAGTATGAATTAAATATAAACATTTTAAAGTAGCTTTTGCAAACTGGAAGCACTACATTTTTCCCGTTGAGCTGAATGGTAAGACTGTTTATATAACACGCAACCTATGACCAGAAAGAAAAACTCTCTACGTTGGTAGCAAGTAATTCTAAACTAATAAATCACCTCACACTGTCACATAATGACACAACGTTAAAATAGTGTAGATTAGTTTACATGGTATTATAATAATAATTTATTTAATGTAATGTCCCTTTTATTTATTTAACCCTATTTAATATTGGGGTATCCAGGTTATTTGACATATTTTAACATTTTTAAAAAGTAATGTTATCGTTACTTTCCCTGGTGATTAGTTACTTTATAAAGATGCGAAGAAACTAGTAACTGCAACTAATTACTTTTTAAAGTAATATGCCCAACGCTGCTTATAATATATTATAATATTTTCTATTTCTAGTTACAATGGAAGACACACAGCTCAACTAACACCTGTAAACTGTATACTGTAAAAAAAAAAATAGTTAAACATTTATGACATACCTGTACTCCCAGTCATCCTCAACATTGAGACTAAAGAAACCAATAATTTAAGGTCATAACACATATCAATAACTAGCAATGCGATCCATCTCCTGACATGTGTTCGAAAAATGTGTTTGCATATAAGGATGTAAAAAAAAAAACCAACTATTTCTTACAGCTGAGACAGTTTTATGTGACATAGTGGTAGATTTGAAAAATCACTTCATTATTATATGCGGAAGTTTTACATAATAGAAAAAGTCATAGACGTGTCAAAATTTGTCACAATTACCTAACAGAAAAGCTTAGAATATTGGCAAATATGTACTATACATATTTTTTACTATATATATTTGTGTTGTTGACAGGGTGAAAAAGACCCTGTCTTAAAGACTGTCTTAAAATCATTCAGTGCTTCTCTATGCCCAGTGGATTAGGACACATTTAACCAACCTGGTCGCCTATTATTTATGCAGGCTGTTTGTACTAGGTGCATTTCATGGCAGCGCCAAAGTCAATTTAAGTTAAGTCACCTTCATTTATATAGCACTTTTAACAATTAAGATTGTTTCAAAGCACAAATTATAGACCCAGATTCACCAGGTCAGATTCATCAGGTCAGTTCATGCACTGTAACAGGAATATAAAATATGCAAGCACTTTTCAGCAGCTACTATACCTAAATATGTTTGATGAAGTTTAAAGATCAAAGTAAGTTATCTCTTATATATAAAGAACCCACACTAGGGTGGTGTGATACAGCAGACCATCTTCTGATTTACTGATGCCACAAAAAAGAACGGTACAAAAAACCTTCTATATGTGACGTTGCTGCTAAAATTTTTAGGCACTATTGACATTTTATATAATGATACAGCAGTAACATTTAAAACAAACAAACTGAATAACAAAGATTATTACATTTTTGAATATATTAGGTGTCATATTTTCATCATGTTTATGGCCAGGTGCATGTGCTTCATATACCCGGAAAAGAGATGGCACTAGCATGCACTGTGAAAATATTTATTACACAGAAGATAAGTGATAATATGTGAGGTATAAACACCTAACCACTAACCCCAAAGCCTAAACTAGGGAAAAATATTTTCTTGCTAAGAATATAGTAGCTTTGCAAAAGAGGGCAAATGATGCATTATAGAAGAGGGTCAAAAATTCAGTTGACTATTTATGTAACTAAGGTTGGTTTGACCTGGAGGGTTACAGTCAACGTAATAATATCATGATTATTGGCCTGGCGGAGTCCTTCAAGGGCCCTCAACCCACTGTGTTCTTTTCAGCGATCCTGTGGGAATTTATGAGGAATCAGGTTCTGTTGTCTCCCACCAGAACCCGACAGGGTGCATTGAGCTCTTATTGCTATGCCAAAACAAGGACGGAGGCAGAGCCCAGTAATAGTTTGTTTTCATCTGTACCAGATTAAGGAGGCCGTGATGCGAGAGGTTCGTATGAGGACAGCTCCATTACAGTATGCTACATATATGACGACTACAGTCAAGACGTCTAGAAGCAGCGGGCTCAATATCAGGGGTAATAGCGGAGCTAAACAATCTGGAATTCAAACCATTCTTTCTTTCTCATGCAAGATTGAGGATTACGACCAAGGAAGGTGAACAAAATTGGTTATATCGGTAGATGAGGCCAAGAACTTTTTAACCGTTTACCGCAACGCCCTTAAAAGGTAACGTTGGCTGCCTGGTTAGGACGTGTGTAAAATAATAAGTTGTTACTTTTTAAAGTAGTTTGGTTGTTACTGTAATGTGTTTTGAGGATTGGGTTGAATTGGTGAAAGGGTCAGATTTCTATGGGGTGGCATTGTGCTGGCGTTGCGTCTTCTGTGATAGGTGTTCCTCTGTTGTTCTTTGTGTTTTCTTCTCTTTTTCTCCCTCCCACTCATCATGTACAACCTCTGACGTCTTTTAATAGGTAAAGAGTTGAGGTTCATGAGCTGGAATGTGAAGGGCTTAAATCATTTGGTGAAGAGAAACAGGGTTCTTGCTCATATTCAACAGTTTAAAACAGGGGTTGCCTTCTTGCAAGAAACCCATTTACGCAAAGTAGACCAATGCTGCCTCAACTCTAGATGAAATGGGAAGATGTTTTATTCTTTATTTCGGGCAAAGGCAAGATTTGTAGCCATTTTGATTGATTAAAAATGTACCCTTTGTACCAAATGATACTATATCAGATAAGAATAGACGATATATAATTGTTTCGGTTACTTTATGCACATATATATATAAATATATATGAAATGAAAAATGAAAAAAATAAATAAATAAAATAGCGTGGTTGCATATGTGTGCACACTCTCATATAAGTCGGAATGTGGCTGTGTTTAGAATGAATCAATCACAGTATACATTCACCATCATTTAAAAGTGCATTTAATAAATATAAAGTTCATCTGTTCTAGTTTTAACTGACATTTTTTTAGTCACATCTTGAAGCAAAAGCCATGGTTTTGCTTTAAGAGGGGTATACAATTATTTCCAATGCATTAGATATACTATAAAACACAGTAAGAAAACAGCCATCATTAAGTGGAAAGAATATGGCACAGCAGTGACATTACCAAGAACTGCACGTCTCTCCAAAATTGATGAAAAGACGAGAAGAAAGGGCGTACAGAAGAAGAGAAAGAGGGGATACAAGAGGAAGAGGGGATAGAAGAAGAGGCCTACAGCCGAAGGAATTTCTGTCAAGTACTGGCTCTGTAGTACATGGAAAACCATCTCCCATGTTCTTTAGATGTCTAGATGTCTTGATAGATAGATAGATAGATAGATAGATAGATAGATAGATAGATAGATAGATAGATAGATAGTGTGATATTTTCAGAAACACATTATAATTTAATTCGAAATACGAATATCACGAACAGGTTTAGGGAAATAAAACGTTTATAGTAAAGTTGATAGTTTGTCTGATTTAGGGGTTTTCTAGTCCTTGGGTCCCTTTATAAGGAGCGTTACATCACTCTCCAGGCGCGCGCCAGGTTTAGCCGCTGACATCGCGCAGCGGAGTGTATGAGTAGGGAGGGGGAGAGGAGGATGGGAGGGACTGAAGGGGCCCCGTCGGCACCAGAGCAGACGGCAAGGAACAGCTGCAGAACTGCGCTTCTTCAACCAATTACAGTCACAAAAAGAGACAGAGAGGAGAAAAACAGCATATCTAAAATTTCACTCATATCCTAGATTAACTAAACCAAAAATAAAAATGGTTGACCGTGAACAGCTGGTTCAAAAAGCTCGACTAGCTGAGCAGGCGGAGAGATATGATGATATGGCAGCAGCTATGAAGTCGGTAAGTCACCGTTTAATTTCTGATAAGGGTAAAACAGTATTTTTTTCATCTTTTTTTCACTGTCGCATAAATATCCGTGTCGCCCGTAAAAGCTTTAAGACATTAGTGTGAAGCTTTTCTAGAGAACCGACAGAGATGAGAGATGTTTTGATAAACACAGTATGAGATATCTTTTAGATGAGGATATAAATGTTTCTGCATTTGCATGGTTTTTTTTCTATTTGATTTTAGGAGCAGAAATAAGGTTGGGTGTGATATATCAGGGCGCATTATTACCGCTGCTTGGGCGGTGCCTTCTATTTTCTAGCTTCCAGTCTAATGAATGAAAGAACACAGCTTCACTAAATGTAACCGAATCTACTACAGAGATAACTTACAACCTAAAATAGGAACATTATGGACCAATGTATTTCTCTTCATATGTATATATGTATATATATATATATATATATATATATATATATATATATATATATATATATATATATATATATATATATATAAAGAGAAGACATATATATATATATATATATATATATATATATATATATATATATATATATATATATATATATATATATATATATATAATACATATACACACGTTTGCATGTTTCTGTCATTTCTACTATCAATACGAAATTAATATGGCTATGATGACAGTCCTCTCCAACCTTGATTTATGTCCTTGTGTGTGGTTATGTGTAAGTGTGTGTGTGTTTTATTTTCCCCCAAATGTATACTCTCCTCCAAGCCCACATCAGAGGCGGGAGAAAACCTTCTAGAAGCTTCCATTGCTGTCATATTGCAGTGGGGCCCAGCAATGGTTTCACTTTGCTCATGCTTGTTTTCATTTCGGCTCTGGTGATTATCATATGAGTATACGCTTAAATCAGTTCAATGCTTCTTCATAAACAGCAGATTTATAGATATATTTATTTATTTTACAAATACAAGAAAGAATTTTATTTGCTGAACATTTTATCCAATGTTATTTTTTCACCGTTTATTGTTCTTAGTAGAGCCTGTAGAGGAATTTAGAAAACGTGATATCTGGCTTGTGCCAGATCTGTTTAGACAAACACAATGGCAAGAACACATGGATTTTAATCTGAGCGTTTAAGTGCACATACACACACATGCAGGAGGCATCACGGGCAGACACACGGCTCTGAGGCCCTCCCTGTCTCTGCTTTACAATTGACATCATGTCTTCATAGCACTGAGGTGTTTCTTTTACCCATCTTACTGCAAAAGTGTTGATTTAGTGTGCATTTATGTTTCCTAAAAGGCTGTGATTATAAAGAAAGTCTGGTTTATATTCTTAGTTTGTGGTTCAAATTTTAATATGTAAAATTTTTGTCTAATACTACTCAATGTATATTATCATTATGTTGATTTCATTTCTACTATGCATTCACATACATGTTGTATAACATATTAAAATAAGCAGCCATATTTGCCATGTCACTGAAATCACAAGCATGACTATGCATAATTTACATGCTTATTTGCCTGGTCTTCTGTTGTAGAAATATTTTGGCAAACCAGGGTTGTAATGAGGTATTGCGTAAAATGTACTACCTTTAAGTGTGTTACAGTTTGGATCAACTTGGTGCTGTAATTTTTCAAATGTAACCTAATTTAATCTGTCCACACTTGAGTCCTAAACAGACTGGTTAAATGGATGTTGAAGTAATTCCACTACTCTTGCCATATTATTCCTTTTGCTTTTATTTTGTCTCAAACCACTAAAAGACATAAAACTCCAAAATCTGTTTTTTTTCTGCACTTAAAAATTCAGTTGGTAACTGTTTGCACCAAAGACCGAAAAATGTAATGTCGTTAAAAATGTTGTAGATTTTTAAAAAGCAATAAAAATCAGTAAAATTATTGTTAAAATTATTTTGAGTTGTTTGTGGCATCTAAGTGCAATTTTTTTCATTAAATATAAAATAAGTTAAAGTATGTGAAGGTGGTAGCCTAGTGGTTAAGGTGTTGGACTGCTAATTGAAAGATTGGAGTTCAATTGCCAGCAGCACCAAGTGCTGGTCCCTTGAGCTAGGCCCTCAACCCCCAATTGCTCAATTGTATAAATAAGCTAAATGTTAGTCGCTCTGGATAACCGCTTCTGCCAAATGCCTGAAATGTCAGTGTATGGTATTTGGGGTAAAATGCACTGATGCTTGTTTCTGTTAATGTTCTAATAGTTTTGCTTGATTAGCGAATACTTTTTTTAAGAGAAATGTTTTATCTTTTCTATGAAATATCATCTGGTATTATGCAAGGGAGCCATACAGAGTATGTGATATTGCACTTTCGGGAGGCGCAAGTTTGAGTCTCTGGAACATTTCCCGTTCCCACTCCACGTCTCTCCACTCCGCAACAGCCAACGCGTCACCTCCCTGGGTGCAACGCAGTCCAGCCGCAGTGTCCATACAGAAAAGAATAAGCCCACGCAGGTGGGATTCACCAAGTTGTCACCTAAGGAACAGCAATAGAGATTACCGATTGTGTTTATATTGCGGAGACCCTAACCATTTCAGTGCTACCTGTCCTTAAAAATCTTCTTGTCACTCAATCAAAGTAAGCTTTCCCATATGCTCTCTTCCCTCTTCTAAGAGTGCAAGCGCATGACCCTACGATTTCTTGGGTGGAGAAGGACATTATACGTTGGTCTGATGCCTGCCTCAGGAACTGTCTCCAGCCCACATCTCCTCTCACCACTCCATGTCTTACCACTTTACAAAAGAAACCTGGGGCTTCAACTCTGTGCATCGTCCCCCGTGAGTATCAAGATCTTTTCAAGGTCTTCAGTAAAGTTAAGGCATCCATTTTACCGCCACATCATGCAGAGGATTGTGCCATTGAACTCCTCTCAAACTCAGTTCCCCCATGCAGCCATGTATATCCTCTGTCACAGCCTGAAACCCTGGCCATGGAGACCTATACTGATGAAGCTCTAGCCTCTGGTTTCATACGTCCATCCACCTCTCCTGTAGCGTCAGGTTTCTTCTTCGTGGAAAAGAAGGATAGCAGTCTACTCCCATGTATTGACCCATGTATTGGGGTTTAAACAAAGTAAAATATCCATACCCTCTGCCATTAGTAACCTCAGCTCTCGAACAGTTACAAGAGGCTTGTTTCTTTACCAAGCTGGCGCTGAGGAACACTTACAATCTGATTTGCATATAAGAGGGTGACGAGTGGAAGACAGCATTTATCACAACCCGAGGTCACTATGAGTACCAGGTTATGCCATATGGTCTTGCAAATGCTCCTGCAGTATTCCAATCGTTCATCAACAACCTTTTTCGGCACCTTTTAAATGTGTGTGTCATAGCATACATAGACGATATACTGATCTATTCTTGCACCTTTTCCCAGCATGTAAAATATGTACACCGTCGCTTACTGAAAAACCAGCTTCATGTCAGGGCAGAGAAGTGTGAGTTTTTCCAAGACAAAATATAGTTTCTGGGCTGCCACATCAGCGCCGTGGGGGTGTCCATGGACCAGTCCAAGGTGGCAGCAGTAACGGAATGGCCTCAATCACTGTAAAGGAGTGGCAATGTTTCTTGGGGTTGGGTTTATCTTCCGTTTTTCCGGAACTTTAGCCAGACAGCTGGTCCCTTAACTTCTCTTTTGAGATGTAAGCCTTCTGAATTGCCAACCAAGCATTTAACAAACTAAAGGCCAAATGTACCACTGCACCTATCCTCCAGCACCCTGACCCGCTACTGCCATTTCTGGTTGAAGTAAATGCCTCTAATAATAGAGTGGGTGTAGTGCTTTCTCAGATACAGGGTTCCCCTCCTCAGCTTCACCCATACGCCTTTTTTCTCGCAAACTAACCTCAGCAGAACACAATTATGATGTGGGCAACAAAGAACTGTTGGCGATCAAGGTAGCCTTAACAGAATGGAGACATTGGTTGGAGCGGAGCACCTATCCGCTTGTGGTGGTTACGGATCACAAGAACCTGGAGTACCTCCAAAAGAGTTAAACGTCTGAATTCACGTCAGGTGCATTGTGCCTTGTTCTTTACAACATTCCAGTTTACCGTAACGTACCAGCCGGGAACCAAGAATAGTAAGGCAGACGCTTTGTCTCGTAGACATGACCCTCCACTTCATGCTACCCGCTCAGATACTGTTCTTTCACCCCAGCTCGTTGTGGCTCCCATTCGCTGGGATTTGGACTTAAATTACGGCCGAGTATCAGAATGACACTCCTTGGTCTGCATGCCCTGCCAACGAAGTTTACATGCCTTGCTCTCTGAGTGTTAGAGTAATGTCGTGGGTCCACACATCCTTAAGCACCGGTCATCCTGGAATAAAACGAATCACAAAGCTCATACAAAATGCTTACTGGTTGTCCAATTGTCGTTCAGATATTATGAACTTTGTAAAGGGATGCAATATCTGTGTTCAATTCAAAACTCAATGTCACTTGCCTGAGAGTCTCCTGGAACCTCTGAACATCCCACAAAGACCGTAGTCGCATATTTCTGTGTATTTCATCACTGATCTGCCCTGTTTGCATGGTTACACAGTCATACTTACCATTATCGAAAGGTTTTCAAAATGCTGTCATCTAGTACCCTTAAAGGGCCTCCTCTCTGCTATGGAAACCAGCACTACCCTGTTCCATCATGTGTTTCATAATTTCGGAAATCCCGAGGACATCTTCTCTGATCGAGGTCTCCAGTTTACATCCAGGTTGTGGGCAAAGTTTTGGCTGGTTACTACCCTCAATCCAGCGGGCAAGTTGAGAGGCTAAACCAGGAACTAGGACGCTATCTCAGATCTTACTGCGCCAGAGAACAAACCAGATGGAGTGAATTCCTTCCCTGGGCCGAATATGCGCAAAATTCGCTTACCCACTCCTCTACTGGGCTCAACCTATTCCATGCATCCTTGGCTACCAACCACCCATGTTCCCATGGTCAGGTGAACCCTGCCGAGTGCCCGCGGTAGAAGACGCAGACTGCTCACGTCCACCTGCAACGTATGGTACGTTCACAGCGCATATTCACCAATTAAAGACGGCGGCCATACCCAAACTACCATCCAGGACAACAAGTCTGGCTGTCCACTCGAGATCTACGTTTGAGGTTGCCCAGTAAGAAGTTAAGCTAGGAAGGATGTCTCCCATCACCCCAACACCAGCAATGAACCTGTGACACCTGAACCACCAGCTCCTATTAAAATTGACACCTGCATACATCGTTCATAAAAATTCTTGACTTCAGGAGAAAGGGTGGTTTTCTGGAGTACCTTGTGGACTGGGAGAGGGTATGGCCCTGAAGAGAAGTCTTGGGTCAGAGCTCAGGACATCCTGGATCCTCTGACCACCAGAAGGCACCATCTCCTGAATTCTAGGTTCTGCGCGTTTTCCGCCCACTTCCGGTTTTGACGTGTACTTAATCTTTGTTTGTTTAGCATGTTGCAAAGTATTATGTTGTTTGTATTATGCATCATATCGAGCATTATTTTTGTTTGCCTGTCTTTCCTCCCGGTTTTTGATCTCTATTCGTTTTTTGGTTCTGAGTTTTCGCCTAGTGTTTTGAATTTGTTTGCCTGTTTTATTTCTGACTTCTGTGTACCAAACTCTGCTCGTGTATTGACTACTCTTTTGGATTCTCCCACTGTGTAAAGCTACATTCTGCGAAATGGATTCGACTTCGCCTTCGCCTTCTACTTCACACCAAGGTTTTTTAAGCAAAACATTATGGCAGAGAAGTTCACTGCCTTCTTCTATACTGGTGTAAATGAAAACATCATTCATCAGATTCTAGTCATATTACTGGGACTATCGATGGTAGTCAGCATGGGCTACCTGTGATAAGTGTTAAGAACCTAATTACTGTCATAGCCAGTATTATGAACTGATACACCATTTAAAACTTTTGTAAAATATAAACTCTCTGCATACTGGGAACACACCACAAGCCAAGCTGTTTTTAGAGATGACCTAGCACAATCTAGTTCAATTTAGCAGAATTTAGTTCTTGTCAAAGTCTCTTATAAAAGACTCTCCATTTTTCTTGTTTTCAGCACATCAAACTTTCACTTGTTCACCTGCGGCATCATATCCCATGTGTTATTTCACAACATACAGGCTGTAAACTTGCAAATGCCAGCACTAGTAATCTAGAAGATCCCTAAAGTGTGCACACAAATATGCCTTTCGGTTTAAAGGGTACATCTCCTTTTTTGGTAATAGGGAAATCTATAGTGTTAATACTAAAATATTTAATAATTCACTAATGAACGATTAGAAACACACTTAATGGAGTTCATGGTGTTTTCCAAAATTGTAGTGTCTGGGTTGTGAACCCTTATACCCCCTTTAATGTGAGCTACAGCTTTATCAGATACCACAATAAACAAAGACAGAGGCAAAGTGTAAAGTCAAGTTAAGTCACCTTTATTTATATAGCACTTTTAACAATCGGGATTGTTTCAAAGCAGCTTTAAAAGAAATACATCAGAAACGACAATATTAAACATCCTGCATAGCTGCTCTGTAACGTAAGATTACCCTGACCCTTTTCTAATCCTCTCAGGGGCAATGTATTCTGTTTTCATTACTGATTTTAAACTGCAGTGCTGTACATGAATGTGGTTAATTATATACAATCATCACTTTGTCTGAGTCTCAGTGCCTCTAAAAAACATATTTTAAGCCATGTAAAAGTGCATTATGTTTCTAATACTACTATCATTCAATCCATATGCACAAGACTCAATCATTTCCCTAAAATGGGACCAGTGCATAAATATAGGGGCATTAAAATAACCAGGATAGCATTTAACTTTAATCTCCCTGTCCCCCTCTAAAACCTTATCCACAACTCTCCCACCTGAAACCTTAAACAAACTGCCTGTAGTAACACTCTTTTCTCTGTATGTACACTATACTTTTTATAAACACTACCTCACACAAAGACTCAATATGACAATACATGTTAACTTGTACACTACAAATTTGTACATTACAAACTTGCACATTTCATGTACAAATTTCTCTTTTTCATCTCAATTACAGTTTCTATGTAAAGTCTTTTGTACAGTCTTATTCTGTGTATGTATATTTATGTTTAACTTGTATGTAGCACTGTGGTCCTGCGAGACATGACATTTTGTTCTACTATATGTCCACACACGTAGCAGAATGACAATAAAGCTTGACCTGATATTATGATCATGGGCAGAGAAAAAGTGGGGAAAGTTGTAGCTCAGTGGCTTAGGTGTTGGACTGCTAATTGAAAGATCGGTATTTGATTTCTAGCATCACAGCAAGTTGCCACTGCTGGGCTCCTGAGCAAGACCCTTAACTCCCCCCAATGCTCAGTCGAAAGATAAATGTAAGTCGCTCTGGATAAGGTAAATCTCTCTCTCTCTCTCTCTCTCTCTCTCTCTCTCTCTCTCTCTCTCTCTCTCTCTCTCTCTCTCCCTATAATATATATATATATATATATATATATATATATATATATATAGATATATACATATATATATAATATATATATAAATAAAGATGACTTGACTTGACTTGACTTCTGAATCATTTTAAAAGTCGACCTGAAACTTTATAAGAGACAACACGTGAAACCGCAAATGGGTCAAGCATGATTTTCAGTTATGATAAGAATGACTAATCAGATAATGGATTGAATAAGTCTGGCACTATTGACATATAAAATACCTTTTCTTTTTTTCTTTCTTTCTTTTTTTCTTTCTTTTTTTCTTTCTTTCTTTTTTTCTTTTTTTTTTTTCTTTCTTTCTTTTTTTTTTTTTTTTTTTTTTTTTTTTTCTTTTTTTTTTTCTTTTTTCTTTCTTACTTTCTTTTTTTTTTCTAGTTTTTTTTATTTTTTCTTCTTTTTTTTTTATTTTTTTGTTTTTTTTTTTTTTAGATTTTTTTTTTCTTTTTCTTTTTTTCTTTTTCTTTCTTTTAATCAATCAATCAATTAATTAATCAATCAGTAAACAAATCACTGCACAACTGCAAACATCTATTACAAGGTTATTAAAATATGTCACTGACAAGAAGGGTTTTTTAAAGCATTAACTGTAGTGGGTGGTATTTCAGTGTTTAAGGTGTTTGACTGCTAATTGAAAGTTCAGGGTTTGATTCCCAGCACCACCGAGCTGGGCCGTAGGAAAGGCCCTTAACCCCCAATTGCTCAGTTGTATAAAAGAGATAAATGTAAGTCACTTTGGATAAGGACGTCTGTCAAATGCCGTAAATGTAAATGTACTGCAGTAGATGCTGTTAGAAATCATGGGTGCAATAAAATTGCTCCAGAGGTCATAGAGTGTGAAATCCCTTCATATATTTGCAACATTTTTAATTACTTTTTTAATATATATTTATATTATCTAGATATTCATATTATAAATACAATTTCTTAACATCTATTACAAACTCAACTTTAGCCATAAAAATTTAGCTGAAGCTAAATTTTAAGCATGTACCAATCTAAAACCTGATAATAGATGGATACGTTAAGAGAAATTAACATTTTTTGTTAAAGGTGTGCTCTTCAAAGAGACAATGTATTTCACCCCGTATTTTAGTAGTGCAGATTCACTGCATCCCTGACCAGAGTAAACAATGTACAGAAACTGTTTGACTGTTGATGTGTGCTTCTTGTCCAGATTTTTCAAAGATGCTTGAAGGCAGTGTCTTTTGTTAAAGCACTTAACAAATAAAATTAAATACACTAGTAAATCTGATCTAAATCAGATGCCAAACAGTGCCAAATCTGCCCATAAACAGCCACACACACATTCTGTAATGCAGGGTAAAAATGCTATTTTAAAAGTTGCTGTTTTAAAAATGTTTACCACATTTATCTAGAGCGCTCTATGGGGGCAACTGTAACTGTACAGTTTTTTTAGAGTGCTACAAACTCATTTTAGCAACAATCTAAACAGTAAACCTTTTACCAAAAAATACACCACTTACAAGAGACAACTTCAAACAACAATATAACTTTACACATGCATACACAGAGAGCGGTATCAGTTCCTCTCTTTATACCTTGCACAATGCTCAGTAGTAGTTCTTTGCAGCTTCTAGAAGCAGCAGCTAGAAATTTGTAATTGTACAAAAGTAGATGATTGCCATGGAAACTGCATCAGCTCCTGCTCATCTCTACACATGTGCAGTCACATTTAGGAGCCCACTGTGACTATAACTGTTGTGCAACCAAGGCTTAAGGCTCACCACCTTAAGGCTAGTTTATTGTTCATTACACTTTAGTTTTTCTTTTTTTTCTGAATGTGATTATGGACACCATAAGCATTAACTTAGAATGTTTTATGTTTCAGTGTCAAGTGAAAATTTTCTAACATGAATCAACTTTTCATCCAGTCATTCTATCAGAAATGTTTTGAATTCACACTGCCTGTGACTTTTATTATTGTGATTTGTTCATTTAAAGCATGAAGCTTAATTCCAGTTTTAAATTTAACGACAAGACTACAGTACATGCTATGCAGGATATATTTTACCTCACATTTACTGACAGGTTCTGTGACAGGCTCCAAATTTACTGCAACCCTGATCAGGATAGTGGCCACTGAAGAAAAATAAATAACCATGTTTTGTTATACACTGTAAAGCTTAGTGTTTTCAAAGCTGCTTACTTACTAAATCTTTTATTCCATTGGTGATGATTTACTTTTGAAATTTGCATTTCTTACTCACTTATTATTCACTTAAGTGAATTCACTTGCAATTATCTTATTTGTGTTGTAGGTAACTGAGCTAAACGAGGCTTTGTCTAATGAGGAAAGAAACCTCCTTTCTGTGGCATACAAGAATGTGGTAGGTGCTCGCCGTTCTTCTTGGAGGGTGATCTCTAGTATTGAGCAGAAGACCTCAGCTGATGGCAATGAAAAGAAGATTGAGATGGTACGAGCCTACCGTGAGAAGATTGAAAAGGAGCTGGAGGCTGTGTGCCAAGATGTGCTTAATCTGCTGGACAACTATTTAATTAAGAACTGCAGTGATGCCCAGCATGAAAGCAAGGTTTTCTACCTGAAGATGAAGGGTGACTACTACCGCTATCTGGCAGAGGTAGCTACAGGCGAGAAGCGATCCACAGTGGTGGAGTCTTCTGAAAAGGCATACAATGAGGCCCATGAAATAAGCAAGGAACACATGCAGCCCACACATCCCATCCGTCTGGGCCTAGCACTTAACTACTCAGTTTTCTACTATGAGATTCAGAATGCGCCAGAGCAGGCATGTCACCTGGCCAAGACGGCGTTTGATGATGCCATAGCCGAGCTTGACACCCTCAACGAGGACTCTTACAAAGACTCCACTCTCATCATGCAGCTGCTGCGAGACAACTTGACACTGTGGACAAGCGATCAGCAGGATGACGAGGGCGGCGAGGGCAACAACTAAATGGTTAAGTTTTCTCTGTGCAGAAAATGATTAAAGAAATACAGCTGGTGGACTTTGGCAAGCAGCTTTTGCCATGGTTACCTCTGCAGCAGCAGTTCTTTATTTTTCCATGAATTATAAAAGAAAAAAAATTATTGAGGGCAGTTGAAAAGGGGTGGGGGCTGAAGTCTTAGTTTGAGAATAAACAGAAATCTATATTAGCTGAACGAGCCTCCTTTGTCTTGGTTTCTCTTTGACAAACACTGAAAATGTCGGTGAATCAGCTAGGAAGAGGGTCGATGATGGTTTGGAATCGCAGCCATGCACTGGAATATGGACTGATGTAGTTGAAACAGATAAAAAGAAGCTGCTTATTTATGTTGCTGGCTACTAAAAGCATTTGGAAAAAGAGGACATGTTTAAAAAAAAAAACAAATAAACAAAAAAAGTTTATTTATTGTCTACAAAGTAGCTTAAAGGTTCCAGAATTAGTCATAAAAAAGATTACTTACAAGAGACACATTTGTGAGTTTAGTAGCTGCAAAATAGAAACATGGCATATTTATTAGATGACTCCAATGTTTCAAAAATAATTAAAAATCAAGAAATAAAACAAAATAATATGGCCAGCAAATTCTGACATTTCTGGACCCAAAGGTTATTTTTAGAGGCCATGTGAGGCAGAGACTTAAAAATGTAAAAAAAAAAAAAAAAAAAAAAAAAAAAAAAAAAATAATATATATATATATATATATATATATATATATATATATATATATATATATATATATATATATATATATATATATATATTTTGCAGCTTACACATGTGGTTTACTTCTGTGTTTAATTTATTTTTGTGCATTTGCCAACTATACTGTTTTGTCAGTGTAAGATAACTACAATATTATCAATGATTCAATATTGTGCATGCTGGTGATGTATTTATACAATGGCTTGACTTTATTAACTTATACCTTGGATGTTCTGTATTCCTATGATTAATGAAAAAAAGTATGAAGTAAAACATACTTCATATTAATAACTTCTTATTTATCTTTTTGATTTGCTAACTTAAAATGTGATTGTGGGCATTGTTGTTGTGACATGAAATATATTTTATTTCTTTAACTATACTTAAAGTTGAAAAACACAATTGATCACTGAACTGTAAAGGTGTTTTTCCTTAGTAAACTATATCATGACATTGTTTAACAATGTTTCTGCTCTTATAGCGATTTATGTGTGCTTTTTTTGTATGTTATGCACAATGCAACATGTATGGGTTGAGCTACAGTTTAGTATTATCAGAATCAGTGTTTCTCTGTCACAATTAGAACATGGACCATAAAATTGTATTTGGGCGTGTTACTTCTAGTTTTCATTTATATATTTAAGTATTTTTTCTTATTTGAACGTTTAGCTGTCTCCTGGTTGACACTTATCTTGAATGTGAATAATTATGTAGCAGTTGCACAAGAGCCAAACAAGAGACATGATAAAAAAATAAATAAAAACATGGTCAGAGTTGCATTGCCTTTTTGTTGGTCATATGCAGTGAGGAACATTATTTTAAAGTGAGTTTAATAGATCATTTATACTTTATTTTGCAACAATTTAAATGATCTGCTGCTGGATTTTTCTTCAACACTTGTGTATGTTCTTGTTATACAATTTTAAATTCTAAACTTTGGCATTTAGTTTAAAACAGGGAGCATTATATTTTCCTTTTTGCAGCCACCAAATTTATTGTTTGGCACTTGTAACAACATATTTAAAGAAAATTTGGAAAACTATATATATAAATTATATAAATTCTTTAAGTTATTTATAAAAAAGCACTTTTAACAACGGTTATCTTAAAGCAACAAAGCAAGCCTGGACCTCAGTGGTAAAGAAAAAGCTGAATCATTTAGATTAAAATTCAAAGATCAATTTAAAAAGTGCTCTGCTTTTTAAGCATAGCAATGGCAGTGTTTTTAACACTGACAATTCATTTATTCATTCATTTATTTATCTTCTATACCCGCTTATTCCCTAATTTGGGGTCACGGTGATCTGCTGGTGCCTATCCCAGCCGTCTCTGAAAGGGTGAAAGGCAGGAGGGGTACACAGGTCAGGTCGCCAGTCTATCACAGGGCCACACACGCACTCACACTCACTCCTATGGGCAATTTATAATCACCGATCAACCAAACATACATGTTTTTGGACTGGGAGGAAACTGGAGTTAACCCACACAAGCAGAGGGAGAACATACAAACCACACAGAAAGACCACTGCTTGGGAATCGAACCCGGGACCTTCTTGCTATAAGGCAACAGTGCTAACCACCAAGACACACTGACAATTTGACTCTCATAAACAATTGATTTAATAGAACCAGAAAATAATACATATTTCAACGGTAGCTAATCTTTTACTCTATTATGCTGCAGGATGGGACTGTCATATCATGTTAGACAGATGCAACCACCTGGCTAGTATTAAGACATAGAATTTCACGATTACAGAGCTTAGCAATTTACAATAAAACACATTTTAGTCAAGTCTAAAATAAAATTCTGTAGCACATTTCTATGCAATCTAGTTAATATACCATATGACTAATAAAAATCATTTGCCAAGTATGGAGCACTGAGCTGCAGTCTTATGAAGTAATACAATCGGCTGTGCAGGAATGAATCTCTGTCTCTTAAAATCAGCCTGTACTGTCAGCCAATAGCAGACCACCTGAGCATCCAGGTTAGCCAATGAATAACCTGTTGCCAGGGCTCGAGCAGTATGTCCTATTAATAATGCATAGAAACCCAGAACAACCTGTTGGCAAATAAAACATGAGAAAAAAATAACAAAATCTTGCGCCACTCCTCTCTACTTCTCAATGTCAAGGACCAACATGTGAGTTTCAGAGTATATACATAATCAAGGCATAGTAATACTGTTGATTAACTATGTCAATTGTTTTAATTAAACAACCACATAACAAATTAGGCAATTCATCATAAATGCATGATAAATACAAGGCATTAATACAAAAGCACAACAGTTTTCAGGCCAATTTACTCATGATAAAAATCAAGTTCAAGTTCTGTACGGAACGCTGAATTAAACAGCGTCGACCAGATTGTACAAATGTGCAAATAGAATGTGCAAGTAAAAAAGCAAGGTTAATGTGCAAACTGCAATTAAAGTGACCGTGTTTAACAATGTATTTTTGTGTTTATGTGTTGCTGTAAACATCGATTGTATTGAGTGTGTGTGTATGTGTGTTAAGGTAGTTTTTTAGTCAGTTCAGCGTGTTGAGGAGCCTGATGGCTTGAGGAAAGAAACTGTTACACATTCAGGTTGTGAGAGCCTGAATGCTACGTTACCTTTTTCCGGATGGCAGGAGTGTGAAAAGTGTGTGTGAGGGGTGTGTAGGGTCACCCACAATGCTCTTGGCTTTGCGGATGCAGCGTGTAGTGTAAATGTCTGTTATGGAGGAAAGAGAGACTCTGATGATCTCCTCAGCTGTTCTCACTATCCTCTGCAGGGTCTTGCAATCCAAAGCGGTGTAGTTCCCAAACCAGGCAGTGATGCAGCTGCTCAGAATGCTCTCGATGGTCCCTCTGTAGAACATGGTCAGGATGGGAGGTGGAAGATGGGCTTTTCTCAGGCTTCTCAGGAGGCGCTCTACAAGGATCCATCGATGTTCAGCGGAGAGTGGTCGCTCTTTGCTCTTAACAACTATCTCCTTGGTCTTGTCGACGTTCAGAGACGGGTTGTTGGCTCTACACCAATAAGTACAATGCCATTACAACCATAACTTCAGCTGTGCTTATACGTGTTCTTTAGCAGTGGAGGACACGCATCGAAATGTGTTTTTTTTAAAACAATAGTAGTCATATAGAGCATATTAAACAAATAAAAATGATAGAAACCTATAGAACATCCTGTATAATAATATAATATGTGAAACCTGTCTCTGAATACATTCTAATCTAACCATCTAACTATTATAAACATAATACCACACTAACATCAGTCAGCCTAAATTTAAAACTATTTCAAAACATTTTAAACAATTACCTGCTTAAAAAGACACTTAAAATACCGTTGTGATAAGGGGGGGTAGTTGGTCTGCATGTGTCAAAGTAACAACCACATGAACGCCAGGACCAGAGCATCACACTGCCGTGAGTGGCCAATCTTCTTCTAATAGGGCATCCTGGTTTTATCTCTGTTCCCAAATAAACAATGCCTATGCACCTAACTGTCCACATGATGCAAATGGTATCCTATGGTGCCTATGACAATTTCACCAGCTGTCTTTTTTTGAACTATATTTGTAGATACCAACCTGCATACCTGACCGAGTCTTCTTACTATCACAATGTTACAATTATGAATTTTCCACTTTTCCCTCTTCCATCTAATCAACTCTAATAACTAACTGTGCAATTTCATTAACATAATTCTTCTTAAATTAGCAGACACACTCTAGATTAAAGACCCATCTTTTCAACCAGGCTTACACATAACACACTTTCATTATCCAAATCTGTTAAAGGATTGTTAGGCTGCAATAATCAGATCACCTAAGAACTGAGAACACCACTAATAACACACAATGTACTTCTTACATCATAAGAAGAATGGCATCTACACTAATATTAGATACATTCGATTATTTCTTATTCCGAAGTCATCAACTTTACCAGATCCATTTCAGATGGTGGTTTAGTAGCTAGAGACGACCTCTACTGCTCTAAATCTTAGTGGAGACCAGAATTACGAGATGAGACCCAGAGACAGATCCCAGTGAAGACAGAGAAAACTGGTGCACCGACTGAGCCTGTTTTGGTTCCTTGTCGCTGTCAGCTTGCTTAGTTGAGGACATTTAATTTCTAGCAATACCATAGACTTGATTGCGCAGATACTGTACCAATAAACTGAATTGAGTGTTTTAGTAAGTGTTTACTATTGTCCTTGCAATGACACACTATTTTCCTATTTAATACTTTAAAGCTGATTTGACACAATCTGAATAGTTAAAAGTTTAATAGTTTGGCCCAGACTTGCCATTCCTCTGGCACAGCTGGCATTCAGTACTTGCCACACATAAGTATGGCTGATATTGACCCATATTTAAAATCCATTAAAAAAAATTTTGAGTAAATTTTAAGTAATAAAAGGTTTTAATACACAAAGCTAATACTATCTTCTTGTTTGCATCATGGATCTAATGCATTTAAGTTAATTTACACAACCATAAAGATTTAATTACTTAAATTATCAATATCAACTGTTGAACTTAGTTCCTGCACATTTGCTAAATAACTACTTAGACCACAAGCAGATATTTTATTTATTAACATATTTCCACCCAGTCATTTCTATGATTAAATTCTGAATTTAATATTAAAGGTGATCGACAGGTTAAACCGAAACTAAGAAATATTTAATTTTCAATACCACTCGTCAATATACTGTAATTTTTGACACACAACAAAAAATAGTTTTTTCATTATTGTAAAGAGTAGGTTTAGGGTTGAGATAGGTAAAGGCTGATAAAACACAATTTAATAGGTAGATTTTTTTTTTGTTTGTTGTAACTGGAAAAACTTTCCAGTTGTAAAATTGGCCTATCCCAGCAAAGTTGGCCAAAGGGCATGCTTGTCATTGTAGGATTGCAGTTTTATTTATGCAGTTTGCTGTAACACATATAGTCTTGTACTATTTGTCTTTTATAGAAATATTTTTATTTTATATCATATATTGTGGATGTTCTAATTTACATTGTATAAGAATTGTTATAGTCATAGAATAAAGTTATTTTCAGTATTTAAACAGTACATTGAGTGCTAAAGTAAGATGTAATAAAGGCCTGGTTTAACGATAGCTGCTGTGCTATGGTACAAATAGCTGTTCGTGAATTCAAATCTGCTTTCGCGCCTTTTTCGGCCCAAATTTTTTGCTCACGTGACTTAGATCACGGCATGGAATCCGATCTTTTCAATTCTGATTTATGCCACTTTCATATATGGTATTAAATTGAACAGATGTCAGATGTCTTAAACGCAACCGCACTTGAACAGTCTCTTCGAAATACAATTTTTCTGTAATTTTTGATCGACGTGCGTCATCATTCTGCAGTGTAAGTACAAGTAAGTAAGTGTGCAGTAAACTGCACCTGTTTCCAACCAATACAACCCAACAGCTATGGGGCTTTAGGTAGGTTGTCTGCACTGTGACCCAGCAGATCACCCTGTTGCTCAGTTGTATAAATGTAAGTTGCTCTGGATTAAGGCGTCTGCCAAGTGCTGTAAATGTAAAAATGTGATTAATAAAGTCTTTCAAAATTATTTTAAATGGTTTTGGATCAGTAGAAACGTCCAACAGAACAGAGGGTTGGAGTAAACAGAGCTTATTAACATTTAAAGCAACATGAACTAACAAGGGTCACGTGAACAGAACTGATTTTGACAGGAAAAAACAAAATCAGAAAAAAATGAGTGTTTTTTACTCTACCAATGAGAACTTTAATCAAAGGACCCTAAAGAATCAGATCAACTTGAACAAATTCTCAATCAAGGACTCCTTTAAATATTAGAAAATGAACTGTTCTTTCATATTTAGTCTTAATAATTATTTGGTTTATACATTATATTGATATAAACAAAGAAACATTTTTCAACAGAAAGTATTTTCATAAAAGGGTGATGTGAAGTGTATGTTTCCTTTAAATTAAAAATGACTGGGTGAACATAGGGGATTATCTCTGTGAAAACTAAACCGTGGATAAAACTGTAGCATGCATGCTTAGGTACAGCTCCAACAGACTGGTGAGGTAAGCTTCAGAAAGTTTCACAGTATATAAACTTTATAATATTCGGATACAAATGCAAGATTTGACCCAAAAATTCATACTGAGTGCCTTAGGTATTTAAAAAAAAGCAACTGTGGGATTTGTTTGCAAATGTCTGCAAATTTCTATGTGTCTGTATAGCACAGTAGTTAAATAGCAGTAATATAGCTCCTGGTGCATTAAATTGTGGGAAAATTTTTTTTGCTCTGCAATTATTTCCAAGCATAGTAAATAAGTTAAAATAGTAATAAATAAAATAATAAATAAGTTAAAATAACATTAAACCTGGCCTTTAAGCCTCGAGAAGAAGTTTATGGAGGGCAAAATGTTGCTGGCAGATTTTGTGAAATCTTTTCAAAGTATTCAGCAGAAATAAATTTGACTTTTAATTTTATAACTTGAGGAATTAAAAGATGAAATGCCTAATGACAAATATTCAAGTTGACAACATTCTTTAATTATCTCATCTGGCTAGTTATAAAATTGTTAATTGGGCTCCCAAACCTCTGCGGTGGCTGTCATTCAGGTTTTCTTATCTGTCAGCCAAATGCTTAGTACCCTTGGGCTCTTTGCTCTGTCTGCTAAAGACTTCAATAGTGAAAACAGGACTAAAATGGCATACAAGAATTCATCATTTATACCAAGAATATAATCAACATTTATTATCCTAAATACAATTTAAATTATAGCAAAAGAAAAAAAACACACATTTGGGTTTTTTATTAAGAAATAAATAAATTAATTAAAATACTTTACATCATTAAAATTCTATAAATAAGATGATCTGGTTATTTTACAAAAAGGCATTAGTATAAAAAAAAACAACAAATTCTACAAATCTGTAAATATCTATGTAAAATGTGAAGCAAAGATTTTTGCAATCCGTTTGGTTTCCTTGCTTTTTGCTGAAGATGGAGGAACACTGGGCCTTGGCCGAGTCACTCTGTCATCTGTAAACTCAGATTTTCCAGGACCCTAAAAACAGATTATAAAAAAATATCAGGATAATTGTGAAACAAATTAATAAAATACACACAAAAGCAAGTGTGAAATTCGGAGAGGGATTTCCACTGGATTGTGTTGTGTGATGTGGGGATTCAAGTTCATTCGGCTACAACATTATTAGTATGTGTTTACAGCTGGTCACTTTGTGTTTTTCCATGATCAGATAAAAGACCAGGTGTAAATGCCCCTGAAGAGGCATTTGAGACTGATATGAATCTGATCACCCAAACCATTTCAGAAGGTGGGACGCATTTCAGACAAAACTAAAAATATGACAGCGCTTATCCCCTTGCATACAGAAGTACGATGCCCTCTTTATTATGCTTGTTGACCGTTATAGCCTGATTTGCAGGGTCAAATTAAAGGTCCGACACCCTATTGGGAAACAGGATAGCTAGTCTGGTTCTGTAAAAGAAGCCAGCACTATTTTTTCCCACCAGTGTTGACTCCAAGCTCTCATCCACATATCTCACTGGGACTTTACTTTAGAACTGCAGACAGTGAAAATGCTGCACATTATAATCACTGCCTTTTGGTGTGTAAACATTGTTGTAAGCTTTCTTGTTTCAATTGTATTTGCAAATACAGCAAAAAAACAGAGCATTGGAGATGTTTGCCCTTTTTGTTTTCTTTTGCATCTTGACATGCAGCATGCTTTTTAATTCCAAAGAAAAAGAAATAAGAATAACCTTTTACACCATAAGAGTTAAAAAACCTACAGACTTATACAAAATTGTGATATTATTATTGTAAACAACACCTGACATGACCTGGCAACAGAGACTCAAGCACCCCAATATAAAGCAACTTGCTGCTGGCATCATTCAAATATATGCATCAAACTTTTTTAAGTGTTCTAAAGAGAGGATATCCAGCAGATACACTTACACAAAGAGGGGCAACTGAGGGGAAAACAGGAGCTAACCGCAGCGCTCTCATAGATGCCTCCAGGTGTTGAGCTGGAAGAAAGAAGTTTGGAATTTGTACAGCATCGAAGCTAGGAAAATATGGGTTAAGGTGATATACAGAAGCCAAATGACAGACCTTTAATTTTCCGATTTAAAAATTAAACAGTTCCGAGTTAGTTAAATCAGATTTGTGGCAGATATCAGCATTGTTTGCTTACTTACTTGTTTAAAAACATTTAACACTTACATTAGTTTTATCATTAAAAATGTAGACTCAGCCTCAGATACCACTTCCACCAACTATTGGCTGAATGTCTAGTGTCTATGACACACAAAACTGTAAACACTATCGAGATTTTAAAACAATCCTCAGACAATACTAGAGGTAAAAAGGATACAGTTTGTCATTGCCTTTAGTCATTTCATTTTCACCGTTTCCCTTTGTGCCAGGTTCAGTGTCAGAAGATAAAGGTGAGTTTGAAACATCCGAATTGGTCATAACGTCTTGCTGATCATGATCTGTTAACTTACTCGTGTCTTGCTTTGAATCCCTTCTAAAAAACATATCATCTATCAGTTCCACACAAACATTATGAAAATTCCCTACATATCTTTTCGCATCTTCTTCTTCATTGTCACAGGATTCATTCTCAGATAGAAGCTTTGAATCAGTATCATTTCTCAGTGTTTTGGAGGTACTAACAACTGGAGACATTACAGTCTCTCCTTCAAGTTGGTGCATGAGCTCCACAGGTTGCTCTGTTGTCTCAATTTTCTCTAAAGAGCCAAATTCAGGATCAGACAACACAGTAGTCCAGGGGCTTGTCCTGTCTATGGCTGAAGTGACCTCATTGAGCGGTTGAGGTTCTATCAATGTTTCCTCAAATTCAGTGTAATCATCGTCCTCTACTTCCTCCTCCTTTTTACTCTCATCCTCCTCTTTATTTTCATCGTCAGTGGAGAGAACATCTTGCTGAAGTTCATCATCACTGACATCAGGTTCTTCTGAAGTAAGAGACATAGGTGGTAAGTTGTCCTCCATTTTCGCAGCTGGAGCTTTATTATAAACATTCTCTGTGTCACAGTTTACTGATTTTGTTAGTGTCGAAGAAAAAACACACACTTCAGGTTCGTCTAGAGTAGAAGGGTTGCTACATGTGTTTGAGGAAGATCTTCTGGTTTGATTTTCACTTATATCTGTAAAAGCAGAAAAAAATGATTACTACATAATGTATAATTTTGTTCAATTGCATTAGGGAAAGCAGAGGGAAGTGGTAGCGCATTGGTTAAGGTGCTGGCTTGTTAATTGGAAGACCTGGGTACAATTCCCAGATGCCACTGCTGGGCCTTAATCCCGAATTGCTCAAAATGTATGAAAAAGATCATTGTGATTCTGCAAATGTAAATGTAAAAACAATGGGTTGGATATAAGGCTTACTTTCAATAATTTCATTAACCTCGCCAACCAGTTGGGTGGATTTGAGTAGTAGTTGTTGATTGTCTATTTGATAATCTATATGTAGTTCCCTGTTCACAGAGTTTTGACTTCTCTCTCCCAATACAGAGAACACCGGTGTAGACATTTTGCAGCTGAAGTACTTTTGGATATCATCCAGCTCACTGAGGTTTTTCCTGAAAGAAAAAAAATTAACCCTAAAGATGATCACAATACACAATTTCATTTATAGCAGAAATAGAAAAATAACAGATACCTCAGCGCTGACAAAAGAGCTGAGCTGGAGGAATGTGTGTCTCCAGCACAGTTACTTAGCATAACACTCTCCTTCTGCTGGAGGTTTTTATGAAACTGTCGAACTTTGTCCATGTGCTCATCATGAGGCTGACTAGACCTGAGAAAACAATGATAACAGAAACAACTCAGCAGTGTTAACCAATCATCACAAACAGCGCTCTAGTTTATTTTTGATCAAAATAGGTCAACTTATAAAAGATTTAATTAAAGCTATTAGAATTTAAGGTGCTAATGCAGCTAACAAAAGGCATAATCCACTGTATCCATGAGTACAAAGATCAACATTTACCTCGTTACTTTTTGTAGTTAGTCATTTTAAGATATTGTTTATAGAACAATTTTCTTAAAGCAACTGTATTTTGGCCATCTAATTATAGTTAAAACTATAAATCCAAATGCCTTGTGAGTTGAAAAACTCACATTGCCTTTTGTATGTGTTTATCACAAAAAATGTAAAAAAGAACTGGCATAAAACGTCAAAACTTTATAGTTCATAGAACTTCATTTCCCCTTACTGTAAACTGGTAATCACTAACCGGGGGGTTTAAATTTGACAACTGTCTGTATTTCGACAAACAGATAGACTGGAAGCTTTTTTCAGTTTCATCTTCTGGCTAAAGTGAAGGCCTTCTTAAGTCAGGCTTGTATGTCAGAGGTAATCAGGGCTTGCTTAACCGCCCTTAACTGGTACAAAATGCGGGGTCAAGGTTGTTGACCAACACTCATTGACAGAGCCATATCTGTTCGTTTGTGCTCTCCCCATTCTCTCACTGATGGAGTTTTGGTTCTTTGCCGCTGTCGCCTCTGGCTTGCTTTTTTGTGGACTCTTAATTTTTAATAGTGTTTAATATTGTGTATTTTGATGCGATTCTGTAAAGCTGCTTTGAAACAATCTCGATTGTTAAAAGCACCGTATAAATAAAGGTGACTTAATACTTTCTTTTATTATTTGTGCATTGATATGTTCAGCCATAGCTGATGTATGGAGCTATACAAATAAAGTTTGATTGATACCTTGTGAAAAGCTGTTTGTTCCCCTGTTCAGGAGTGTTAATCCTCTGCTTAGAGAAACAGCTAATATGGCTGGGGAAAGCACTGTACACACCTGTGGTCTGATAACACAGTGGCATGGCAGTAAACAGAGTCTGAAACAGAAAAAACAATATTTTTTTTGTTCTTGTGTGTGCACTGGGTTAAATATATATATATATTATATATATATATATATATATATATATATAATATATATATATATATATATATATATATATAAATATAAAATAAACAGAGTATGTATTATACATACACTGGATTCTGCAGTGGTCTCATACATGGTCTGTCTGAGGGCACGGAGCTCCTGCACAGTTTTTAAAGGTGACACAGATACTTTGAGCTGACCCTGACATTGCCCGCTTAGGTCTGTAACGTTGTACCAGCCACACACAGACTGAAAACCTGACAAAAGCGGGGATAGGTCCACTGAAGCAAAGCCAATCACACGGTCTATTTCTGCTCAACAGGAAAACAGAGGTAAATAAACAAAACTTTACATGGCAAATTCCCATTTCTGATAACCAGTGACTCACTGTCAGAGCAAATTGAAAATAAAGGTACATGTACACAGACAGTACCTTCTCTGTTCCAGATTTTGAACACCAGAGACTGCTGTGGATTTAAAAGTAGCTCCTTTGAAAGCCTAAAAAAAAAGATTTTATTAAAAAAGATTTTAGTTACACACAGTATAGTAATCTAATTGAAAGGATCTAATGAACATGAGACGGAATGGAGATTACCTGCATTCTTGCTGGTGGTCCCACACTGGGCACTCACTTTTCTGTACTGCAGCTGTGCTCACTATAGCAGGTTCATCAGCTGTAACATAGGTCACCCAGCAGCTGGAAGCAGAGTTAGTCCGCTCATCTAAAGTACAACCTGACAATAATAGACACCATATACAGTGGAGATGAAAATAAGAGTAATATCAAAGAACGCTGATTTAAAAAAAAAATTGTTGTTCAACCTTATATCTTTAAAATTCTGAAGGAATATTAGCTGTAAAAACTTCGCTCTGAATGACATCAGCATATCTGCAGTCTGGAGGACATCACTAGTTTCTCACACTATTTTGCTGAAACAAAAAATTGTGTTCTGCAGCAGGTATTGGGCCTCGAATACAGCTCGCTGGCAGGGCGAATACAAATGTTTATTAAAACTATCTTTGTAATCAGCTTAATGTTCATACATGACAGCACACCAATACACCGTAGCAACAAAAAAAATAAATAATGAAATGGCCAGTCCAAGTCTTGATTTGGCAACAAACCTATTGCTAACAAACCCTGATACATAACTGTTGAAGAGACTGAAGAGGAGAATTGATCGAGACACACTAGTTCAGCGGGGGGAACTACTGATGTCCTGGAGCCGCAGATATGCTAAAGTCATTTAAAAGCAACAGCTTCTGTAGTTCCTACTAATATCGAACAGCTGAATACCATCAAAATGTATTATATTATAATTAACTTTTGTTTTACTGTATAGACAATAAATACTGTACTCTTCTTTTTTGACATCAATGATTTCCACAACATCCAAAGGTACATTAACATTTTTGTTTTAGTTTGTTAAACACACAGCCCACAGCTTTTATTCCTTTTAATTATTAGTTATACGAACAACATCAAGCAGGATATAATACATAAAAGCAATATTTTTGAATGAAGCAACGTCATAAATGATCATATTACTACTTCCTGCATGTAACACGTACATTGTGTAAGTCATCTTTATTTTAGTTAAATATCTTACCTTTTAATCTAAGGTGCATTGCTTGCTCTACACTGACAGTTGCAGTAAAGGTGTCATCACTGTTGACTACAGCTGAGCACATCATTGATTTACTTTGTTGTTTATCAGACACACACCCCTCTCTGGACTGACTAACTGGAGCAGGAGATTGTACAGAAAAGGATCCTCTATCCTCCGCTTCCTCTTCTGAAATGCTCAGCTGCATCTCCTCTTCAGTGAGTGCTTGGGCCAGGGGTGTGTCTGGAACAGGTCCTGCCGTCAAAGTGATGTGGACTCTGATAGCAGCTCCATCCAGGTCAGCAGTAGAAGGCTTAAACAGAGAATATACACCTGCCAAGGAAAAAATCAGATATTACACCTACCCTTTAATTAATTTCTACCATTTTTAAAGTTTTAATCCATCTGAAACATACAATACAGTAAAAAAAATCTGTAGATTCTATATAGATGGGATTCAATTTTTATTTTAATGTTTAATTGTGTGTTGCCAAACATACAAAATAATTCACTAAATTGGGCCATATAGGCTACCTCAATCATTTATGTGCACTGTTTACTGTAGACTTACTCATGAATCTTAGTTTGTAATATTAAAAATATGCTTGTAATAGCAGTATAAATGTCTACTTATGACAGAATATGTCATAGCAATACTTCAAAGAGGAGCATTATATCAGTTGTATGGATTATTGTTTGTCTTTAAAAAGATGTTGTGCAGCATCGGGTGTTGTGCAGAACCTGCCTTACTATCATCACTATTTTCAGAATAACACTACTAACCAGAGATTAGCAAATTTATATTTAAGTTAAAGAACCCAATCCGAATTTATATGGTTGCTAACAACAATGTAAATAAATACAAAATTAAAAATTACAAAATACAAAAAATTAAGTAAAACTAAGTAGTAGATTTTCCTGGTATGATTGGAATCTGAGGAATAATTAGAGTTTTACGCATTATCATGATTATTTTGCATTCATTCATTTACAAAACTAATATAAAACTACAAACACTAAACCACATAAAAACTATATTTGTGTTAATTCTAACACATATAAATTGATTATTATTTATTGCCAAATTTTATAACAGACAAAACTCATCAGCCAATGAATACAGCATAAAATCAAAACTACCTTTGGAATTACAAAAAGGTAAGAAAGATTTTTGATGAGAAGTATTATTTTAATCAATTTGAATAAATCGCATAAAAAATATTCTTTGTCTATTCGGAATTAAATACAAGATACATACATACATACAGTATCTCACAAAAGTGAGTACACCTCTCTAATTTCAGAAAACATTTTAGTATGTCTTCTTAAAGAACAATATTATTAATAAATCTTATATATTAGAGTAGTTAATGTGCAGCTTGTATAACGGTATATACAACCATTATTGTCAAAATAGCTGGCAAAAAAAGTTAGTACCCCCCAAGTTCATTTATTTCAGTAATTTAACTCAAATTGTGAAACTCGTGCATTAAATAAATTCAATGCACACAGACTGTAGTTGTTAAGGTCTTCAGTTCTTTTAACTGTGATGATTTTGGCTCACGTTTAACAAAAACCCACCAATTCACTATTAAAACAAATTAGAATATGATGACATGCCAATTAGCTTTTGAAGGTTTCCTGAGCCTTCAAAATGGTCTCTCAGCTTGGTTCACTAGGCTACATAATCATGGGGAAAACTGCTGATCTGACAGTTGTCCAGAAGACAATCATTGACACCCTTTACAAGGAGGGCAAGCCACAAACATTCATTGGCTGGCTGTTTACAGAGTGCTGTATCCAAGCATGTTAACAGAAAGTTGAGTGAAAGAAAAAGGTGTGGATGAAAAAGATGCACAACCAACCGAGAGAACCGCAGCCTTAAGAGGCTTGTCAAAAAAATTTATTCAAGAATTTGGGTGAACTTCACAAGGCATGGACTGAGGCTGGGGTTGAGGCATCAAGAGCCACCACACACAGATGTGTCAAGGAATTTAGCTACAGTTCTTGTATTCCTCTTGTTAAGCCTTCTGAACAACAGAAAACGTCAGAGGCGTCTTACCTGGGCTAAGGTGAAGACTGGCCAGCAAACTCACCAGACCTGAGCTCCATAGAGAATATATTGGGTATTGTCAGGAGGAAAATAAGAAACAATAGACCAAAAAATGCAAATAAGCCGAAGGCCACTGTCAAAGAAACCTGGGCTTTCATACTTCCATACATCAGCAGTGCCACAGACTGATCACCTCCTTGTCACGCCAAATTAAGTCAGTAATTAAAGCAAAAGGAGCCCCTACCAAGAATTGAGTATATATACAGTAAATGAATATACTTTCCAGAAAGCCAACAATTCATTAAAAATGCTTTTTATTGCTCTTATGAAGTATTGTAAATAGTTCAGATAGTGAATTGGTAGGTTTTTGTTAAATGTGAGCCAAAATCATCACAATTTTAAAAAACCCAAAGACTTAATCTACTTCAGTCTGTGTGCATTGAATTTATTTCATACACGAGTTTTACAATTTGAGTTAAAATACTGAAATAAATGAAATTTTCCATGATGCAAATGCACTTCTTTATTTTCTTTAAAAACAGGTGATCTTCAGTGAAGACCTAATAATTCTTTGTGCACCAAATATAATCCCAAACTACTGACTTCAGGTGTAGAAGTACTTTGGAGAAAACAGAGTTTAGGTCTCTCCGCCATAGTTAATCCTATTCTCATATTACTTATTTGCTCAAATCAATATCTTTTATTCAATTTAGTAATAACACTAACATATTGCTAATTCTTTAAGACCACTTCCCAGTTACACTGTCGTCTTCTGCTTTCTGTACCTTCCTGGAACAAACATTGGAGGTTTACCATAATTAATATTGTCAATGCAGGGATACTTTATGACTAAAGTTTTTACTACAACGGTGCACCCCCTTAGTATAGTTTAATGAATTGAACAGTGATTCGACTAAATCGTTTAGGTCATATGGGCGATAAAGTTTTATTAGGTGGAAACGCATTGCCTTCTCTTTTCGCATTTTGTAGTTGTTAATTTCATTACAAATTAGAGGTAGCTAGGACTTTAAAATAAGCTAATTTGATTAAAAAAAACACAAACTGTATAATTGGCTATTTCAATTAAGAACAGGTGTAGTTCCCTAGTTAGGTCTCTCTTATTAGACCACAGACACTTAATTTTTAGTAATTATAATTAGTTGCCATTATTATAAAAACACTCCATTAAAATTTACATTAAAAAATTTATGTCAATAATTTTATATTTACACAGTGTACCTAAAAGGTAGTAATACTACCTTATAAAATGATTTATGTGTACATAAACAAAATATTACTTTACCACTTATTGTCTGCTTGGGCTCTGACGTTTTTGAGAGCGCTGAAAGATCCACAAAGGCGGACCCCACCAGGCGATCCAACTTGTAAGGCCGCATCCTCTTCTCCTTCCCGAAGGATACCCACACCTGCACTTCTAGTTTCTCCTCCCTTAGGTACCAGAAAAGAGGCTGGCCCACTCTCAGGTTCACAGTCTGAGTGCCTATAAAGGCCACTGTAGCCAGGCCAACACCCTCTTCAACATTTGCCAGAGTAGGATGCTTCAGGTCAGAGCAGAAAGCTTCTTGATCATACAATTTGTATCTATAGTAACAATAGGTATATCTGTGAAGCTCTGTGTGGCCTGGGAGCAGCAGGCAATGTACAGGTAGCCAGACTCTAGACATAATAATAGAAAACGTCATGTTCTGTAAAGAAGTGTCCCTTTTCTCTTCAACATCCCAATCGTCCTCATCATCTCTCACAATTTCCCACCCTAGAATCCGTGCTGAACCAAGGACACGCTCTCGGTCTGTACAATGACTGAAGTTTATAGACAGCTCAAGCCCTCCGACTGAGGTTAGGCTGCGATGTAACAACACATTTGGAGGGAGAGAAAGACCATACCAGCCAGATATACCTAAACATAGACAATGTTTTAGTATTGACAAGGGGATATTTAAAAAAACAAACAAAGAAAAAAAAAAAAAAAAAAAAAATACGACTCACCTGTTCTTTTATAAAGCAGGTCAGCAAGTGGAATTTTTACTAAACCCAGAATGCTATCTTCAGCTCTTGAGGCGTTCATCACTGAAAAAGAAGTAAGTAAGTAAGTAGTTTCACCCAAAAAAAAATTGGTTTTGGGAAAGGAATTCTTATGTATGGTAACCCTCGTTCCCTGATGGAGGGAACAAAGACGTTTTGTCGAGTGACGACACTAGGGGTCTAAATTTGGGAGCCCGAATTACCTCTGATGTATTTTGAAAAGGCAAATGAAATTGGATGAGCAGAATTTGTATAGCCGGTCACGCTATAAATAGCAGGTGGAATACTGCTTATAGCCGAAGACCCCATGAGAGACACAACGTCCCCCTGCCATATGGTAGTATGGGGGGTACCATGTGAAGAATTAACTAGGACAACAAATGGCAGTACAACATAGAGAAAGGCCCCAGGAGAAATGGCAGTCTCTGGGGACACATATTGTTTCAACTCACAGAGATGGGCAACACTGCACTGAAAGCTTCTTCAACAGTGATGATACACACATGAGGCTGCATCAGGAGCGACTACATGCGGAGCACAACCTAGCGAGGGTTCCCCTGAAGGAAACCACCTTGCCTGGTCTCCCACAGCCGGTCCCTCCGCTGGATCGGCTTGGGGGCTGGAGTGTGCCGTTTTGGGGAAAAAGGTGGACCCGGGATCAGACAATGGAACCCTCATGGACCAACTAGCTGATTGGAGTGGTGGGACCTTGGGCCTGTATCCTGGTCTGGGTCTCAAGACAACAGGAGAGTCTGCTGGACCAAACACGCCTCGCTGACAGTGAGGGCTTGGAGGTCCCACACCCTCTGAATTGAGTGCAGTCAGGAGAGCTTTCTTCAAAGAGAGTGCTTTAAGTTTCACAGACTGCAAGGGTTTGAATGGGTCTCTCTGTAAGACCTTTAAGACCATAGAGAGATCCCAAGAGGAGGTAAGGCAAGGTGTGGGAGGACACAGCTTCCTGCAGCCTTTGAGGAACCTGCCCACGATCTGGCCCTAAGGTGTCATAATATGCCAAAATAGCAGCAACATACACCTTAATGGTGGAGGTGGAAAGGTGTTCTTCAAACCCTGCTTGAAGGAAGGAGAGTACTGACCCAATAATGCATTTCTGTGGGTCCTCCCCGTGGGAGGTACACTAGTCAACAAACACGCCACTTTAGGTCGTACAGCCGCCTTGTGGAGGGGGCTCTAGCCTGGATATTGGTGTTCACCACTGCGGGTGACAGTTCTCTGAAATCCTCTTGGTCCCATCCAGAGATCAAACATAGAGGTTCCACAGATCTGGGCATGGGTGCCAGATCGTGTCCCTTCCCTGGGAGAGAGAGTCCCTCTTCAGAGGAATTTAACCAGGTGGGCGTCACTAGCTTAGAAAACCAGGACTGGTTGGGCTGATCCACCTGTGCCTGGCCAATTCCAAATCAGCTGGACTGTCTGCAGGTGGAGCCTCCACTTGCCCTTGAGGGACCTCTGTCGTGAGAGCTACACAGTCCGCTACACAGTTGATGCGCCGGAAGCATACACCACCCTGAAGGTTGACATATGCAACCCGCCGCAGTGTTGTTCAAACGGACCAACACGTGCCCTGAATCATGGGCCTAAACCTTATCTGGGCCTACCACACCCCAGTGGCCACCTGCCTGTTGCACACAGCGCCCCAGCCTCTGGCAGTTGCATCTGTCTTAATGATGACGCGTCTGGACACCTGTCCCATGGGCACCCTGCCCATAGGAACGCGGTGTCCTCCCAGGGACAGTTCGGCGGCACACTTGTCTCTGTGTGCAACCACAACCTCCCAAGAGTGAGCTAGAAAAACCAATCGTCGAGATAGTTGAGGATGCGCACACCTGCTTCCTGAAGGGGGGACTTGCAGGGACAGAAACAGCCCAAAGGGGAGAACCTTGTACTGACATGCCTGTTCTTCGAAGGTGAACCACAGAAACAGCCTGTGCCTTGGGAGGATTGAGACATAAAAGTATGCCTCCTTCAGGTCTACAGCCATGACCCAGTCTTGGGGCTTTATGCATGTCAGAATATGTGGGAGAGTTAACATCTTGAACAGGGACCTGTGAAGGACCCGGTTCAGCCTCCTCAAATCTAGGATATGCCTTCCCCCCCCCCCTCCTTTTCTTAGGTACAATAAAATAGGGGCTGTGAAACAGACTCGATTGTGTCCTTCCAGAGAAGGGACTTAATCTTAATAAACGCAGGACAGCAGCACTCTTGTCTCAGAGGAAGGTCTCGAGAATGCTGCTGAACCTGGACGGATGTCTGGCGAACTAAATCGCGAACTGAGTCTCCAGATACCTCACCAGTGGCTCCTGCAGAGACACACTTGGGGTACCCTGGGATCGCTGTGGCTCACTAGGGAAGTTGCAGTGGTTGGAGACAGACCATCCTTAGGACTGCACAACTCCCTTATGGAGCCCGCAGCTGGAGCCGCTGATGGATGTTTCAGCCGGTTTGGCTGTAGTCCATGCATCAAGGGGGAACCTCGTACGGAGACTGGACCTGTCGTCAGGATCCAGCAGGGACAACTGTAACCTCTCCCCACACCCCCTCCGGCTACTCCCTAAATAATACTCACAAAAACTCTTTGTATGGTCAGAATTATTAAAAAGCTTAAAAATACATTATATACAACAACTATTAAAAAGCAACAGATTAGCTGATAGAATTATCCAGTAGTAGCTGCAGTTGCTGTCCTCTGATTACTCACCTTTGCGTGCATCATTGTTATAAACTGTGAAAATAGCAGTAGCTTCCTGTAGCACCTCAGCTAGACTCACACTTTCTCCACTGTTCCTCTGCATATGCAGCTGACAGCAAAACTCAGTGTGGTGCTTAAACTCTGGGCAAAAGCTCCTGGCTGCTATATGTGTCCTCTTGCTCTCGTTCTCAGGCAGGAATGAGAGCTGAAAAGTGACGAACGAGTTAACCCCCACCTCTTGGCAGTACTGCAATCCTATGCACCTGTGTAGACAGACAAAGCTAATGAACTTTTAACAAGGGCAATATATAAAATTAAAAAAAAAAGAATAGATACAGTAGTAAATAAAATAAAATGAAATAACTCACCGTGCTGCTGCCTTCAGGCCAGTTGCTCTGTGCACCTGCACTACCAGATTTACCTTGTGAGAGGGTAAAATGCCCTTCTTTAAACTATTTCTTTTTAATGGCCGAAGCTTGTACTGAACACTCACTTCAAGGAGGCCTAAGAGCAATATGAGTCATTAGCAAACTAATTAAAATGAAATGCAAAAGATTATGCATTTTACAAAGGCTTTAAAAAAATAATTAAATTAATGATAATATGATTACAAAAAATTAAGTAGTACTTATACATGGAAAACTTAGATTGTTTCACAATATTACAGAAATAGATTAGAATAAAGAATTAAAATTATGGTTAATGAAATTTTTTCCCCTATTTTTTAAAAAATTTGTCCCGCATATGAAATGTTTTGATCTTACAGGCTTGTTAAACAGACATGAAAAGTACAAATAAATGAATGTCTTTGTATTCTGAAGACAATGTCAGAATGTTATGAAACTTTATATTATGAAAGTTTTCTAAAAGAGAAGTGAATCAGCAGCTGCACTATAAATTAATATTCTTTTATTAGATTAATAATCGTTCACATGAAGCTTTTGCACCTGACAAAAGCTTTATGTGTTCTTTAACAGCTGATAATTTAAACAGGCTGCAGAAATGTAACAAAAATGTTGATGAAGTGTACCTGAGGGCTGTGCCTGGACATCAGTAGACTTGTCAGACACTGGCACAAGCGGGAGACAGAAGAGTTGTGCATCCAATCGTCCCTGTCTCTGCATTGTCACCAAAGCACACAGCTTGGCCATGGGCAGCAGTCCTCTGGCTACCAGCTGCTCACGCACATTCGGGTAATAATACCTGCCAGTTTTTGATAAGAACAGAATCATTATCATTGACTGAGCAATATATAATATTAACTTGATTTTTTCAAATTGCATTGAAGATTGTTGAGATTATATACATTTTTGTACAAACATTTGTAAATAATGTCACTAGATTGGGGATATAAAGGTGAACTGTTCACCTTCATATGGGGTTTGTTCCACTACTCCAATAACTCATTTCTAGATTCGATACTAAAGCATTTTAAAATTCCTACTTAATTGGTAATAAGATGCAACTGGTAAGTGTAATATTAATTCTAATACTCTTCTGCCTTTTGATCAGTGTTGTCGTGTTTATGTGACGATTCCCTATAATACTCAATTTTAACTACTGAATCCTCAATAATACAATCCTACATTCTGTAATAAATCTGTCCATTGTTGTGAAAAACTTTACATTCTAGTGTAATATAAGTCCCAACAAATAGTGTGCACAAAAAAAATCTAAGGCCTACATTTTTCCTCTGAAATTAAATTCAAGGCTGGACAAACATTTCTTTTGTTTGCTATTAGTTGTTTTTGTACTTTTGTACAGACTAAATTTAAAGAAATGGAACACAATAATTGCAATAACAGTAATAAACTTAAATGGTACCATTTAAACCTTCTTTTATTGTTTTGTTAAATGTGCAATATTTCCACAGCCATTTTAAAGACACACTATTGACTGATAAAATAAGGCTTAGCCCTTTACCTGCACCAGACCTCAAACTGGATTCCGCCACCATTGCTGAAACCCTGACTGGCCAATGAGCTGAGCAACAGTCTCTGAACTGGAACACCAGGAGGTGCCACGAGCACATGTTTCTCACGGTGCCCAAACACTGGATCAGGCATGCACAGTGTAGTAGCAGTACAAAATGACTTTAGATGTACTTCTGACAAAGAAGAAATACATTTAGCTAGGTACAGTATTAATATAACATTTACAATAAGAAAATGCTGACATGATAACAGCTATGGGTTTCTGTATAGATGCTCACGGCTTTCCACAATATCTGGGTTGATGTCCTCCTCCTGAGTAGGAAAGGAGTACTTGACATAACAATCTGCTTCTCCCCAGATAGTAGACTGCAGTGGAACTAATCCCTTTATTCTCTCAATAAGTACCAAAAACAGATGCTCATCCTCACTAAGGGCATAGGAAGAAGGGTTTACCTGCACAAAAAAAAGTGTAATTGTCTTTACGGAACACGCGATATATACTACAGGGTCTGTAATTTAAAACCTTGAAGTAGCACATAATATTATGCAGTCCAACAACAACTTCACATTTGTAACTTCTAACAGAATACCTTGTTAGTCTTTACACACTATACATGTTTCTTTGCCAATTTGTATAAAAGTTTCAAATAGGCCAAGCACAAATAAAACTACCCGTTTCAGAAATATGCTCATAAAATACATTTTTGATGTGTTAATGACAAAAAACCTTTGAGGCTATAATCTGTAATGCAGATGGGTTACTTTGACTAGAATGAACATGGTTCTACTGTCGATACCCATATTATCCATAAAATCCATATAATAAAAATTCTTATTAAAATACACTTTTACATCTTTAGTGGGTTGGTGGTCTAGTGAGTGAACTGGTCTGGATAGCTGAGACAAGGATCTTGGTTCCTCTTCTCTCATGCGCTGCAGAGCTGTGATCTGCCTGGATGTGCCCATGGCCAAAAACACTCGAAGACTACCACGTGTTCCACCACTGAAAATATCCACTACAGGCATATAGCTGTCTACTGCCACCACTGGATACTGTGCCTGCAGAAGCAGCTGGCGAATTTTGGGATCTCTGTTAAGAAAAGAAGTGAAAGGATCAGGATGTATTATTAACCCTCAATGCTTGAGTATTTCACAAACCTGTGCAATTCTTGAAACAATACAATAAATGAGGCAGTTGTAATACAAAAGTAGTAAAAAAAGTAATGCAACTACACAGCTTTAAAAATTAGATAAACATAAAGCAATTAGTCAATTACTGCTTTGAGTAAATATGAGACTAACCTGAATGACATGTAAAACTGATGTAGAGGTAGTTTGACCAGGCCGAGGAGTTTATCATAATGTGCAGAACTTCCTTTGAGCCAGACCTCTATGATCATCACGTTATTCCTCATTCTCTCCAATAGTTTGGAGGTTAGATTTATGGGTGCCATCTGCAGAACACACAAAGAAACACAGAAAAACAAGAAAACAAACACACACTCATCAGCAACAGATCAACTGATACATCATCGGCATTTTCAAATCATTTTACTTCCCAAAATACAGACTCTATCTCAGTGTACTTACTTGAACAAAGCTGAATGTTGGGTTTGTCTGACCCCAGCTGACCACAGACCGAATTGTCTCCTTAACACCAAAGAGCTTAGAGTTTAAATAAACATTAGGCTGCAAAGGTGCACAATGAAAATCTTTTCCATTTGGCACCATAAATAAAGTGTGGAATAACATATCTTTGTCTTTCCCGTTTGTAAGTTGAGCAGGTTTTTGGGAAACATTTTGCACTTCTTCTGGTGAAACAGACCTGTCTCTTATGTAAATACTTTCAGTGACTTGGGCAAAATCAATAGCATCTTCATCATCTGATCGACCAACAAAGATGTCTGCTTCCCGTGATTGTGTGTCTGTACAAGCTGCTCTGTTCTTTACCCTGATTTTGGAATTGAAGTCCTTCTTGTTTGCAGCTAGCTCAAATGAGACCTTTAGGTAGATAAAAATGACATGAATGATGTTTTGTTGGTAATTCTTACACACATACACAATGTAAGCTGTAGATGGGCACTACATACTATCTAAAAAAACAGTTTAATCACACACAATAAATAGTAATAATTAAACAACTTTAAAATAAGCTCAATTACTTATGCAAAGATAACCAGACTGTGAAAATTATAAGTAACAACCTCAGAAAAACATTGAGAACAGACCCCTCAAAGTTCCCACCCAAATGTCAGGATTTTTAAAGGGTTGTTACCTTGAGAGGCCCAACGTCCTGATTTAAATAGTCTTCATTACGTTTTTGCACAGGAAGTGAAGTGGTGATACTCAGCCTATCACTCTGAAGCAAAGTGCATAATGGGAACTGAGCTGTCCCTATTGGAAGAGTCTAAAGCAGAAAGAGGGATTAAAGAAAGAATCATTACTAAACAAACTGATGCAATACACTTGACAAACATTTGTATCTACATTTTTGATAGTTAGCAGACACCCTTACAGTGCCATACAGTGAAAGATTTGAGATAGTCGTATTTACATTCTTTTGATGACTCTTCCTCATGTAGACTGTAAAGTTAAGCTTTGTGTCCCACCATTGTTTGATATTTGTGTCATTGATGCACACTGAAAAGACACTCCGATGCTGAAATTTTACCACTGTAAACCAAAAAGGCAGGATGAGATACATCTTGTGTACAATTTTACTATTTTCACCCAATTTTGGTAAAAACGTATGAATAAAACCACCCACCTCCACCGACAACTTTACTGGAGACAGCTCGTTTGACCTCTATGGGAACTGACTTTACAGCAGCATTATTAGCAGATAGTAATGGAAAGTGGTATTCAACAAAATATAAGCTGAAAAAGAAGTACAATGAAATATTGGTTCATGTATACAAATGCAACAGTTTCTAGTTCTACACACTCTGTAAACTGATATATTATTAAATCATACCATTTCCTAGTAGTGAGTGGTAAAGGTGGTCTTCCTTTTCCTGATTGCTTTCTTGGTATGTGAGAGGTACTGTCTGTGGGGACTGCTAGCTGAAAAACTGTAACTCTAGCTACACCGATGCGTTCAAAAAGTGAAAGCTTATCCACAGTTAGCCCATAAAAGGAATTCTTAAGCCCTCTATCTGGCATAAAAGCTGAATCTGTCCTTTAAAGATGCACAGGAAATAGATTAGTATAAATGAGGCTACCCTTGTCACCATGTGAAATTAGCAAAAAATTAAAACTAAAAAATTAGTTGTGTATAAATGTTCATATAAATATTTACCTGGCATTTTTTCCTAAACTTTGTTGCTGCTCATGCTCATCATCTCTTGTATCCAAACTACTATTTGCCATCTGAAAACATCATTGGAACATAAGACTGACATTTATCTCAGCTTACAATTCAGGCAGAATGTATCCAGTTTGAGGTGCTGGGATTTGAACTCATGGCATTGTGGGCACTAGCCAAAATGTCCTAACTCCCTAAGCTATACAGAACTTACTGTTTCCTTGTAGAACAGGTTTTCCAGCAGACTCTGGTCATATTGGGGATCACTGAGCTCACTGTCCATTAGTACACTGCTGCAGCCAGATAGAGTGGCTGGGAGAGAACCTTCTTCATCCAATAAGGCATGCACCGACCCGTTAACACTGAAAAATAATTTACAATGCACCTAGGGCTTGTACAGTGTCCAAACTATCAAAAAATAGACAATGTCAAGCAAACATAAATTACACCTTAAGTATAACTCCAGCATTTTACTAATGTGTTATCATATGTAATTATTTGAGTTACCCTGAAGTAATAACAGAAGGGTAAGCACATTGACTTAGAACTTACACTATAAGATTAAAGGTTTTTGGACATTTTTCCATCACACTAGTGTATGTTTTTAAAGATCCTATTTTAGGTTTAGTCTTTCTCGCTCCATTAAGAACATTCAAACAATTACTAAATGTTTTCCACAAGATGTTACAGTATGGATTTGGGGATTTTTCCCAGCCACAAGAGTGTTTGGCTAGGGAGGTTTGGGGTGTCATCAGCCTCCTAGTTTATGTCAAAGGTGTTAACTATTATTATAGGTTATTCCAATTCAATCATAACACACCATGTCTTCATTTACCTCCCTTTGGTCACAGGGTCATTGTCATGCTAGAACCGTGTGAGTGGATTTTGTGTAGTGATTAAGTGGATTTTGAGGTTCTACATTACACTACATGTTAGATAAGAATATTACACAAGAATACAAAACAATCTGTAAGAAAGAACAAGTAGTGCTTTATAATATTAATTATATTTTTTACTTTTTTTGCTGTAAAAGTGACAGAAAATTATTTATTTATTTATGTAGACATTTTAAGGGCTACTAGGCTTCCAATATAATCCAGGCTTATAGAGTGGGATTTCGACCATTTGCTTACCAGAAACAGGCAGATGTAGTACAGGAGTATATGTAGTACAGGACAGGCTAAAAACATGCATATTTCCTAAACATATAAAATATCTTAATTACCTCCCTAGCAGATGCTCCACAGCTATGTCATGAACATCAGGCCTCTGAAGTTCGGCGTCCTGAGTCAAGTGCTGAATATCTGAGTGAGAATTGTGCTGAATAACCTGCACTGTTGATGGAATTGTGGACCTGGAGGGAGAAATTAATTATAAATTGCACGACAGTATCCACAGTCTAATTGTACTTTAGAACTACTGGCACGCTTTTCCTCAAAATGCAAGAGTTACAGTAAACAACCAAAAAACACGATTAATATTAATTAAAAATATTAATATTGGCCTGTTGAAAAACACTGCTTAAAAATATTTTACAAACTCTAACACAAAAAGACTACATTGAGAAGTATTGTTCTGCCATAAGACATACCAAGCGTTTTAATCTGCTATTTGCTTGTATTTTTGTGTGCCGACTCTTGCCTGTTTTTTCACCACGTTACTGAACTGCTCTACATTGATTAATAAAGCTTTTACCTGCATGATGTATCTATTCCAAAAGCTTGTCATTACAAAATTGTAGAAAATGAGGGTCTATAATTTTTTTTGCTATTTACAAATATTTTAGATGATGCTTGCTTACCTGCACAAAGTTGTTACTGTATTTAAATTTACACAAACAATTAAAATTATTAGAGCCTTGGCAAAAACCTTTAAATGTCTGAAAAAAATTTGAGTTAGTGAAGGAGCAATAAAGAGCCCAAAGATAACAGAAAAATCTAACTGATTTTTATGATTGTGTTTTAAAACTGACTAAGTAAATCTTGTGTAGTCCAGAAAAGTACCAATCAATCTGGAGGGCAGTACGTATCTTAAGCTAGTATAGAAGAGATGGAGACTTACAATAATGAAAGAGCTCCAGTGTTAACTGTTGGTATGTGCAAGGGCATGTCTTTTAGCCCCATGTCAGAATTGATATTGGACTGCAATGCAGACACCACCATGGCATTTCGAAGCTTGTTGCCACGCTCAAGAAGAACTAGAAGAGGACAAGATAGAGATTAGAAAAGAATCTAGAAAATAATTAAATTAAAAAGCACTAGATTGTTATCTGAATGCAATTTAATAAAACCAAATATCTTGCTTTAAAAACCTACCAGAAAGCAGGTCCACTGATGGGGAAATGTGGGTATCTATTTCATCACGTTTCTCCTGCAAATTACTATTTACTAAAGTCCTGACTTCACTTTTTGGTCTAACAGAATGTGGGTTTTCCTTTTGTTGAAAGTATAAGTGGTCCTTTCCTCTAAAAAATAATTAAGAATTATAACAATTGGATATAAGGAAAAGAGAAGCTTATTTAGTTCCAACCTGAATTCCCAAAAAGTTGGAATTTTTATGAATTTAAATCAAATGAAAATTAAATAGTATTCAGATCACGTGAGCCAATATATTATTCACAATAGAACACAGATAACAAATGTTTAAACTGAAAAATTTTGCATTTTTATTTACAAAATAAAAAAAACAAAAAAAACTTTTAAATTAGATGCCTTCTACAGGTCTGAAAAAAGTTGGGATAGGGCAAGTTTACCATATTGTAACACTGTTTTCTTTTCAAAACAGTTTAAAGATATCTGGGCATTAAGGTTATTAGTTTCTGGACTTTTGATGTTTGAATTTAGTCCAATTCTTGTCTGTTACAGGTTTTTAGCTGCTGAAGAGTTTATTGTTTTGTATTGTATTTTTGGTTTAATAATGCAACAAATGTTCTCTATAGGTGAAGGATCTGGACTGCAGGCAGGCCAATTCAGCACCCAGCTCTAAAAACTTAATATACCTTTTAGCATTCATAGTGCTATCCGAAACATCCCCATACCCCATAACTTCCCATACCATGCTGGCTGTTGAACTGAATGCTGATAACACACAGGTCTTCCTCCTCTTTAGCCCAAAAGACACGGCTTCCATGATTTCCAAAAAGAATGTCAAATTTGGACTCGTCTGACTATAAAACAAGTTTCCACAGACTGAACCTCTTTTAAGTAGTCTTGGCCCACAGGATACAACAACGCTTCTGGTCCATGTTCACATATGGCTTCGTTTTTGCATGATAGAGCTTTAGTTGGCATCTGCAGATGACATGGCAGATAGAGTTTACCGACAGTGGTTTCTGAAATTATTCCTGGGCCCATTTAGTAAAGTCAATTACAGAATTGTGTCGATGAGTGATGAAGTGTCATCTTAGTTACTCGGTTCCTTACGTTATCTATGTTTTATATTACAATATGTTATACAATATTGGCTCATGTGATTTAAAAATCTTTTAGTTTTTTATTTTATTCAAATCTAAATAATGTCACAACTTTCTGGAATTTTCTGGTACTTAAATGAAAAAAGGATAGAAAAATACATGATGGTGATTTAAACATTATTTAAATAGTTAAAAAATTAAACACACATTGGTGTTGTCCTGGAACTGCCTCCAGGATCTGACTCATTTGCACAGATTTTTGAATCAAACTGGAACAAAGATCGTGGCAACAGCAAGTTTTGGTCAGCTATATGTCCAGGAGCAGAAACTGCTTTGTCAACACTCATGTCTACAGTTGGTACTGGGCTGCTGCTGTCGTACAATTCTGTCAGTGGCTCTAAGGCCAGTGTGGCCTATTATGGAAAACAAAAGAAAACATAATTAAAAAAAACTCTTAAGTATTAGTATTGCAGTTAAATAAAAATTAAATGCAATATGGCCAAAAGGTTGTGTATGTGTATGAGGGTGCAGTAGGCAGCCACATAGAACTTCAGGGTAAATGTGGATAGCCATGCAATGAACCGCTCCTGTAGGAACTGCACCCACAGGGCAGTCTACTGGATTTAGTCACGCGTGTCTGCAGCAGGCGCTGAACATTTACAGCATTTGCCAGGTGCCCTTATCCAGAGTGACTTACATTTATCTGTTTAATACAACAGAGCAATTGGGGGTGGAGGGTCTAGCTCAGGAACCCACAAGGGTGGCTTAGTGGTGCTGGAAATTAAATCCCGGTCTATCTGGTATCAGTCCAACAGCTTAACCAATCAAACTCAAACAGTTTTCATTTCAGGGCATACTGCTTTCCTGTAGTGGGGACTCTCAAATTTAGAATGATCTCTACGACCACTGCTGTGTGACCTGCTTCTAGGAGGCTGCAGCTCTTTAGAGGTTTTTGCTTGCTCAGCTTGAGACGGGCGCGTGCTGAGAGCAGGGTGCGAAGGGTCCTATGTCCAGTCCGTAGGTCCTTGCAAGACAGGACTGCTGTGGGGTAGCTCTCAGCCGCTTGAAGGGAAGTCTCTGGCCTTCTGCAATGCCGCTGTGCCAGGAAACAGATGGTTCGCAAGCGCCTTTTCCACCCTATTTTCTTTTCATAAAGCTAACCACAATAGCACAAGCTAATAAAGTGCCGCTAAAGAGACACCTCAGTGTGGAGGTGTTTGGCCTTTGAAGGTGTCTGCCTCGTCCTGAGGAACTGCTCGTTCAGCTTCACCGAGCTCTTATTTTATTAAGAAAATTAGAAGCACACAACTGTCTAGAAAGTCTTTGTAGGCGGTAGTATTTGAACTGAATTAACATTAGCATGCCAAACCCTGTTCCAGCATGACAGAGTCCCTGTGGACACGGATCCTAAGCTCGATTGTGTTATGTTTGGTGTGAAAGAAATCAAGAATCCTGACTGTTCCCTTACTGAATATCTTTAGTTTAAACAGAACAGTAAGATTGCTATTTTAAATTTAGCCCTTGGCTATGAAATGAGATGTTCAAAAAACATATTATACACTCTATAGATCTGATGCTCAGCTGTTCAAATACCTTTGGCCATAAAGTGTATATGTATTAAAGGTTACCTGCAACTGAATCTTATATATTACCCACCTGTAGCTCACCAAGCTTTTCTGACACTGGTGAAACAAGTGTAAATGATCCACTAATAGAATGAGATGAAGACAATTTAGCAATCCCAGGTATCTGAATTCGTGCGATGGCTAAGTGATCAGGCTTTTTGAGAACATCCAGTGTCAGTGAGCCCATATCTGTAAAAAACACAATTTATAAATAAGAATGTAATAATAAACAGTTGTTATAATAATAATTCATTCAGACATATCATCATAACTGATTTATTGCCGGAACTGTTTGTCATCCCTAACTATCTATATTGATAGTTTTCCACTGCAGTACATATTTTCTTATTCAGATTTTATAATAATAAGTGGTCTAAATTATAGCTTAGCTTTGTCAACACTTTGCTGTAAAAGTAGTGTTTATTGTTAGTGTTTATATTTAAGTTTTAAATTATAAAATTGGTAAATGCACTATAGACATGACTAATAATCTAATTATTCTTTATATTAATATAATGAATACATGTATTTCAATAGATTTCAGCACTGGTTTATACATTTAAAAACTCTTGGTCAATTAGCAAGTACAGTAAAACAGCTATTTATTTATGATCATTTATGAAAAAATGATCAAATAGCAAAAAATACTTTTCAAAAGCATGAAAAAACACAAAGTTGTAAGAGCCAGTTGTAAACCTGACCACAGCATGCATTTAAAAATGTAATTTACAGTCAAAACACAAACCTGACCACAGCATGCATTTAATAATGTAATTTACAGTCAAAACACAAACCTGACCATAGCATACATTTGAGTCACCTAAGCTATTTTTATTAGATTAGAGGTCAACCATTAGTGCGTTATATATAATTACATCTACCATAGTCCTACAGAAACATGTATAAACATAGTTAAGTTAATTCATTAGCATTAAATTAGCTAACTGTGACTATTTGTGAAGCAATACTATTAAGATACTGACACAATACTGACAGAAAAGAGTGATGTGCTTTAACATGATATCAATAATTTATTCTTTTCACATAGCCTTAAAACAGCAGTAATTCTTTACCAGTTTAGTGATAATCTCACTGCTGACATTACCTGTTAAATATGACGCAAACTGTTTTGGGCCACATCGAACTGAAAATCTGGCAGTGGATTTCACATCTTTCTCTCTGTCTAGTGAACCATCTCTGGGACAGAACACTGTGCCGCTGGTTGTCTCACCCCACCAGCGTAACCGGATTAGGGTGTGTGGTGGAGGTTTGGATATTGTCCACAGCACTTTGCTCAATGTCACTCTTAGGAAACATCGCACATGGCCCTCCACCAGAGGAGGAATGCTGGTTGACGGGGTCACATCACTGACAACTGGGAAACAAGAAAATCGTATCTTTAGTTTGGGAGCAAATAAAGCCAGTGTTGCACATTGGTGTTTTATGTTAATGTCTATTTTGGGGTGTATTTACTTAAGCATTGTTTTGTCTTATGATTCAATCATTACATTAGTGTTAAAAATACCATTTCTAGTGGTGTTTGTGAAAAATAATATCCACAGCTTTCTACGTTATACATACTTATCCTGCACTTTATGGTCAAAAGCATTAGGACACCTGACAAACACATCCTTGTGTATTTTCTGATCAGCCTACTTTGAATTTTTTTTTTTTTACTTTTATGCCCGCGTTCACTTCGACACTTCTGGAACAACTTTTCACATCACCGTGAGGAACTGTTCATTAACTCAATAGTATTCGTAATATTAGGCACTGGTTGCAGTTTTCTGCAGGACACTCAAGTTCATTCACATCAACTAGAACACACTATGATTTCATAAAGCTCTGGGTCTTTGTGTACAGCTGCAGTATCATGCTGAAACACTGTTTGGGTCTATAAAATTCCAGTGAAGTAAAATGTTAGTGCCGCAGAATATAGAAACATCCTAAACAACTGTGTGATTTAAACTCTCTCATAACAATTTGGGGAAGACACAATTATGGACGTGCTAAAAGCGCCTACAAAGTTATAGCCTTATAATATAATGTTGCAATTTATATGAACTATAGCATCGACTGCTTTTATACCCTCTGCTCCTACAAAAAAATAGTTATCATTTACAGCATTTGGCAGACGCCGTTATCCAGAGCGACTTACATTCTCTTTTATAGAACTGAGTAATTGAGTTAATGGGCCTTGCTCGGGGTCCAGCAGTGGTAACTTGGTGATGCTGGAAATCGAACTCCGACCTTACTTTATAGATTGTATAACTATGATAGACTTGTTGTTTACTTTGCCGTGATAATTTAGTTGTTACTGCTAATTCAAATCTATTTTTAACAGAAAAAAATCGGACAATATATACCACTACATTTTTACTCAGGGTCGTTAGCTAGTCACCTGACACGAATAACAAGCTGTTATTTGTTAGATAATACACTAAATTGTCACAGACGTCAAGATAAAGGGCAATTAAATCCGGTGTCGGTGTCCATCTGGGATTTGGTTTAAGTATCTGGATGGCAAATACGATTACGTTCAACTGTCATCAAAGCTCAACGGATCCAATCCCTGCGATGCTACGTACACAAAATATTCATTCCATCTAACCTACCTTTCTTTCTTTTACCTCCAACCGTGGTCGATTTAATACTTTTGTTTTTCATATCTTTAAACTGTAAACTTAAGGTTTCAGCGTATCATAGTTCTTTTACAACTTTTGTTTACAAAAGGCAACTCAGCAACGACATCACAACTACCGCTTTCTACTTCTTCTACTGACGGCGAAGAGACAATAACGACTCTTTTTTTTTTTTACCGCCACCTACAGGGAGCCGATATACAAAACTACTAACCTGACCAAGTCACGTGTTCACGAGTATCGCGTGGCCTAGCGTCAGGCTCCGTCTAAAATCGCATACTACGTAAGTATGTACTAGATTTTAAAGAAAAAAGAATGTTCTTATAGTGTAGTTACAAGTAGTATGAATAAAATTCATACGTACTACATCCGCGATTTTGCCATCCGACGTCACAGTTGCGCGAATATAAAGTTGGATAATGTTTAACTTAAATTATGTTCCAGATATTTTAATGAAAAGAATGCAAACATTACACACAAATTGGTATCCAAGGAAATTAAACAGCAGATAAAGACGCATAAGAGGTGGTAAAAACAAGGACATTAACTTAACTTCAGAATAAAATATGAAATCAAGAGTATTACTAGGGAAAGACTTAAAGAAAGGTGGCAAAAAAAGGGATAAGGGGAAAAAGGGTTGATGGTTTTATAGCATTCAAAGGAAAGTGGGAGAGATGAAAAGTGCAGGGGAAAACATGAAAGATGGAATAGTAATATCAAGGAAAGGATTTGGACACAAGATTAATTAGTACACTGTAAAAAATGGGTAAACATGATACAGGAAGGTGTAAATTTTGCGGGCAAAAAAAACAGTGGAATATGTTATACTGTACTGTCAGAAATATGAGGCTGAAAGAAGGATCTTAATGCAAAATTTCGAAAAATTATATGCAGTTTATTTAATTATTTTTTTTTGAATGAATCTTAAATTAAATATTTTATGTTTGTGAAAACTTTATAGATTACTATTCATGTGCCCATTTAATCTTGTTGAGAACTGCAATTCTCTTTATCCTGACATTTCTTCTTCCATCGCTCATCTCAAATTAGTTCAAAGTGTCCTTGAAGGACAACGTAAATTTGATCACGTCACTTACTCCAATTCTGAAATCTTTGCATTAGTTACCTGTGCATCTTAAACTTAAAATGAGTACCAATTTCTTCATGTTTTTAAATCTTTAACTAATTCTTCAAATGTTTTTAACTAATTGCCATGAGCTGTCTGTCTGATAAACTTCATCCAATACCATACACTCCTACACGAAATTTGGTTGAAGCATAAAGGAGATAGAGCCTTTGCAGTTCAACAATGAAACATGAAACAAGCACAAAACCTTACAGCCTTACAGCCTGGGTTGTGGACCATCCTTCCAGCCTATATCAGATTGGAACAGTTTGGAGAGACACCAGACCCAACAATGCAGTTGGCCTGAAGGATGCTATCAGGCTGCTATCAAAGCAACCTGCCACAGGCTTCCAAGCCCCAAACTTACACTTGAGCAGTGCCACAGGTTGATTGCCCCCAAACCAATTGAGTGCATTGCTGTTTAAAAATAACATACTTTTCAGAAGCCTGACATTGCTGTTTAAAATATCCTTTTTTACTGATCTTACGTAATATTCAATTTTTAGGATACACTGAATTTTGGGTTATCGTTATCTGTAAGCCGTAATCATGAAAATTTCAAGAGATAATGGCTTGAAGTATTTCACTCAACGTGTAATGTATCTATATAATAAATGAGTTTCACTTTCAGAAAAAGATATTGACCTTTTTCATGATATTCAATTTTTTTGTGATCTACCTGTAGTTGTTTCTCTCGTCTCTTGTCTCGTTTTCTGTGCCTCTATGCTTTCCATAGCCTGCTCCCTCTCTCTCTCATCTCCCATTGTCTTGTTGCCTTCAAAATGGCATGCTTTCTGTTCATTTCTCTCTCCATCACCTTCTACTACTCTTTGTTGTTTCTCTCCCTCTGTACTAAATATCTGCCCCTTCCTCTGTGACTCCTTACGAAGTGCAGAAAGTGCACTCCCATCCTTACTACTTGCCAACGTTTTCTCTCTGGACAATAAACTGGACTATATCCGACTCCAGCAGACTTCATGGCGTGAATTTAGAAACTGTTGTGTCTGTGCTTTCACGGAAACATGGCTCAGCGACAAAGTTCCGGACGCCGTCATTCAGCTAACATTGTTTCGTGCTGTAAGGCTAAAAATGATTAGACTTCTGCTTTCCTTTTCCAAAAATACGATGAGTAATAAAAAGGGCCATTTGGTGTTTATGAAGGTACAGAGGTGCTGATAGCGATCAAGACCTTTAGGACAACATCTGTATACATTGGGGGTCTGCTAAAGGTCACTCGTTTTATACAGTGGGTGAAGCTGTAATTTACTGATTGGTCAGTTTGAATGTCTTACATATAGTTCTCTCCTTCTCAGGTAACATTTTACGTACATATAAGGTTACAATTAATTGTCTGTGTTTTACTATTATGTAACAGATTCAAGTGTAACCATAGTAAACCATTGTCATTAAACCATTTCAGTTATAAATTGTGTGTCTTTACTTAACTAGTCTTTACTTAACTTTAACATTGATGTGCTAACTAAAGCAATACAATATAATCACTTAATAGCAACGCTCTCCCACATAAATAGCTATTATAACTGCGCTTACTTCCGTTCTGGAATCCTACAGCTTGAACCACCGTAGGCGATCCACCCTTACAGTGCCGACAGAAATGCAGCTCTGTCTGGTAAGACCCGCGGTAGTGGCTTGTGTGTTTACATCAACACTGAATGGTGTTTACACAAACATCCCCAGCGTGTACAAAACGGAGCCAAGCCCCCATCTCGGATACTCAGGCCACGTCTCTGTTGTGCTAATTCCAGCATACAGATCGCTTGTCAGACGCTCTAAACCGGTCTCAAAGCAGGTAAGAACCTGGCCAACAGGAGCTACTTCTGCTCTTCAGGCTCATTTTGAGTGCACTGACTAGCAGATGTTTAATTCAATTCAATTAAATTCAATTTTATTTGTGTAGCGCTTTTTACAATGGTGATTGTCACAAAGCAGCTTTACACAATCGAAGAAATTATGAGATAAAATGAGACAGAAATCAGTTAATCCCAGATGAGCAAGCCGGGGGCGACGGTGGCAAGGAAAAACTCCCTGAGATGGAAATAGGAAGAAACCTTGAGAGGAACCAGACTCAACAGAGAACCCATCCTCATTTGGGTGAAAAACAGGTAGCAGGAATTAGGTGGTTACATTGTGTGTGTGAGCAACTTAAATCATTAGTCCATTAAAGAACAGCTGAAACGTCTTTTATGGCAGAGTGGGACGTCCTTCGTGACAATGTAATCACATGGTTTGGAGTGATTAAATGAATAATGTAGAGTGCAAGGATGGACTCCGGCAAGACTAACTAGGTCAGCATAACTAAAAGGAGAACCAGAGGGAAACACAGACATGAGGGCTCCCTGATACGTTAAGCAACCAGCCGCTCTCATCATCAATGCCGTGATCAATTAGAGAGGGGAAGACAGCATCTAAACATACCAGATCACCATAATACTCAACACCCATGAGTCCCCCAGATTTGCTCCTTTATCTAAGGGGAATCAATACAAAATGCTTGATTAAATAAATAAGTTTTTAACCTAGACTTAAACACTGAGACTGTGTCTGATTCTCATTCATAGGGAGGCTATTCCATAGCTTTGGGGCTCTGTAAGAAAAGGCTCTGCCCCCTGCTTTAGGGATGCTGCAACCAACAGCGACTCTGTTAACACAACATCAGTGATCAGCTATATCGGCAAGTGCATTGATGATGTGACTGTCTCCAAAACCGTCACAACACACACTAACCAAGGTTCAAGGTTCAAGGAGCTTTATCGTCATTTCAATCATATATAGCAGATGCAGTACACAGTGAGATGAAATAATGTTTCTCCAGGACCCCCTGGTGCTACACAAAACATAGAATTTACAAAACAAGAAAGAGCCACTAAACAGGATAGACATAAAGTGCATGTCAGTGCAGACAGTGCAGAAACAGACAGTGCGATAAACAATACAAACATAACAAGGACAGTGCAAAAAGACAATAAAGGACAGGACATAACGAAATAGCGCCAACCATATTGTGGATGAGGTAGACACGAAATGTGTAAATTATAACAGTACTGTGCAAATAGCATTGTAAAATGAGTAAAGTAACTATAGTATTGTCAGTGACTATAGTAACCGTGGATGACCACAGAGGTGCGTGCGCTGCTGAAGTCCAGGGACTCCGCCTTCAGGGCAAAAGACAAGACAACCCTAAAAACAGCCAGGGCCAAACTGTCTAGAGCCATCAGAGAGGGAAAGCGTGCATACAGCAAGAAAATCCATAGGCACTTCCAGGACAGCGGAGACACTTCGCGCATGTGTCTTGTAGTTAGGGCATTTAGACTATCACAAACTACATAACTTCACCTGCCTGTAACAGCTACGCCTCCCTCCCAGATGCACTGAACGACTTCTATGCAGAGTTTGAGGTGCAGAACAATGTGGCAGCAAGAAAGACCATCCCTCTGCCCAGCGACCAGGTGCTCTGTTCAACCATGGCCAATGTGAGGAGAACTTTAGGCAAAGTTAACCCACAGAAGTCTGCTGGACTGGAGTGCTCAGGGACTGTGCAGGACAACTAGCAAATGTTTTCACTGACATCTTCAACAATTCCTTGGGCACCGTTGTCGTTCTCACATTCTTCAAAACGCTACCATTGTCAATGTGCCAAAGAAGTCGACAGTCTCCTGCCTCAATGACTACCGTCCTGTTGCACTCACACCCATCATGATGAAGTGCTTCAAAAGGCTTGTCATGAGGCACATTAAGATAAGCCCCTGCTGCCTCCCACACTGGACCCACTACAGTTTGCATATCGTCCGAAACGTTCCACGGACGATGCTATTGCCACAACCCTTCATCTGGCCCTTACACCTGGGCAATAAAGACACATACATACGAATGCTGTTCGTAGACTTTGAGTTGAGCATTTCACAATCATCCCTCAGCACCTGATCGAGAATCTGAGCCTGCTGGGCCTGAACACCTCCCTCTGCAACTGTATCCTGGACTTTCTGACTAAAAGACCTCAGTCAGTCCGGATAAGAAGCAGCATCTGCACCACCATCACACTGAGCATCTGGGCCCCGCAGGTCTGTGTGCTCAGCACAGTACTGTTCACACTGCTGATTCATGACTGTGTAACAATTCACAGCTCAAATCACATAGTCAAGTTCGCGATAATTGTTGACTTTAGAAGAGCAAAGAGCAATCACTCTCCACTGAACATCGATGGATCCTGGGTAGAGATCGTCAAGGGCACCAAATTCCCTGGTCACTCAACACCAGCTCCATCAGCAAAAAAGCCAAGCAGCGCCCCTACTTCCTGAAAAGGCTGAGGAAAGCCCATCTTCCATCTACTATCCCGACCATGTTCTACAGAGGGACCATTGAGAGCATCTTGAGCAGCTGTATCACTGCCTGGTTTGGGAACTGCACCGCTTTGGATTGCAAAACCCTGCAGAGGATAGTGAGAACAACTGAGAAGATCATCGGAGTCTCTCTTCCCTCCATAATTTACATGACATTTACACCACATGCTGAATCCGCAAAGCCAAGAGCATTGTGGACGACGCGACACACCCCTCACACACACTCTTCACACGCCTGCCATCTGTAAAAAGGTACAGTAGCATTTGGGCCCTCAAAGGGGCTTTCTTGCTTTCTTTCATCAAGCCATCAGGCTTCTCAACACGATGAACTGACTAAAACGAAGTCATCTCACACACACAACACACACACGTTCCGTACAATAAATGTTTACAGCAACACATAAACATAAAAATACATTGTTAAGCACGATCACTTTAAATGAAGTTTGCACATTAACCTTGCTTTTTTACTTGCACATTTCTATTTGCAGAAATCAGTTTTTAATTTTATAATTTCTTTGATTGTGTAAAGCTGCTTTGTGACAATTTTGCACATTTTATAATATGGTCTGGTTTAATTAAACGTTCCATACAGTGTCCTGTTTTTTGTACTGTATAGTTTGGTTCAATGTTTGTACTGTTTATTTGCAATGTCTGTGCTGCACTTTTTGCACCAGGTTGCACGCATGCACTTTATGTTGCTAAGACAATTTACTTTTAGTCTTTAAGTGGTTTTTTGTTGTTATTGTTTTGTGTAATTCTGTGTTGTTTTGTGTAGCACTATGGTATCCTAGAGAAACATTGTTTCATTTCACTGTGTTCTGCCTCTGCTATATATATATGGTTGAAATGACAATAAAGCTTATTGAACTTAAACTAATCGCTTGTCTGTCTTGTCAGATTCCATCTAAATGTAGTGCCTTACATTTATTTGATAAAATTAGAATAGAAATGTTTTAAACAAACATTAGTTTATAAGAATTAAAAATGAAACACATCTGGCAACTTGTTTCCTTTGCAATGTAGTTTCTGAACAATGAAAAATTTAGTTACTCATACATTTTTCCCAAACTAGAAAATACAATAAACATCCAAACCAGCTTAATAGAAACAATTTAATTGATTAAACAATAAAGGTTGGTTTATTAAATATCAGGTCCCTTTTTGCAAAAGCACTTTTTGTAAATGATATGATCACTAGTTATAATCTAGATGTGCTTTGTTTAAAAGAAACCTGGCTAAAACCTGATGATTTCAAATGACAAATTACTGTTAGAAACATGGGCCACATCCAAAAGGTAAAGGTGGTGGTGTTGCGTTAATTTATAATAATATTTTCAGTATTTCTCAGAGAGTGGGTTTCAGTTATAACTCATTTGAAGTAATGGTGCTTCATTTAACATTATCCAGAGAGATAGATGTTAATAATAAATCCCCTGTGATGTTTGTACTGGCTACTGTATACAGGCCACCAGGACACCATACAGACTTTATTAAAGAATTTGCTTTAATATTTAATACTAACAGCACTAACTCTAATTTTCTATCATAGTTAGTGTGGTTAGTTATTCTTAACTCTATTGGAGTTAGACAACATGTCTCAGCTTCTTTTTTTGTCCTGTGTTAACTCCATATAGCTAAAATTCTGCTCCCTGTTACAAGTATGTTAGCATCATTATGTCTACCACAGAAGACTAGCATATCCAATAGCTCGGAAAAACTTGATGATGTAATAGAAGATATGGAGATTCCATTAAGCTTAAGGAAGTTTGGGGGAAACAGTTTGGCACCGTAGTATAATAAAGACACAATTGCCCTAAAGAGAGCAGCCCGAAAAATGTAGCGTAGCTGGAGGAAAACTAAACTAGAGGTATTTCGTATTGCATGGCGGGAAAGTAGCCTATCCTACAGAAATGCATTAAAATCTGCTAGATCTGATTACTTTTCATCTCTCCTTGAAGATAAACATAAGCCCAGTTATTTATTCAATACAGTGGTCTTGACATTTCCAAGCAGCACACCAGTGATGAATTTATGAACTACTTTAATTCCAAATCGATACTATTATAGATAAAATTAAAGCCATGCAGTAAACAGCCGCATTATCGCATCTGATAGTGCGCAATTGATTCCCAGGGAAACAATTCGACTCATTTAATACTATAGGAGAGAAAGAACTTTTTAAACTTATTAAATCATCTAAACCAACAAATGTATATTAGACCCTATTCCATCTGGGCTCCTAAAAGAAGTGGTTCCTGAGGTCATATGTCTGCTTCTGAATATTATTAATTCGTCATCGTCATTAGGATATGTCCCCAAAACATTTAAACTGGCTGTTATTAAGCCGCTAATTTACCACAACAATATATTTGTATATTATACACTGAAGAGGAGAACTGACACCCCCCTACCCCGGACTGAGCCTGGTTTCTCCCAAGATTCTGTGAAGCTGCTTTAAAACAATATTGATTGTTAAAAGCGATACATAAATAAAGCTGACATTTATCGCCACCTACTGGCTTAACTATGACAGTTAATCTATATTGACTCAGTATGCATGGAACATGCAAACACTTTTCCATCTGTTTGCTAAAATACTGGTAAAATATCAGCATCCTTAGAACATCACTTGTCAAAACAGACCAGTTGTGTGTGTGTGTAACTTTATATTAAATAAACCTATTAGTATTATGACAAAATATATATAGTCTATTGTAATGGTGTTAAATTGATTCTAAGGACCTAAGGTGCAGTTCATTTACAAAATAATAAACAAACTAAACCTAAGACTTGACATTACTTGACTTGACTTTACTAAACATGAAGACTCTCATAAACACAGCTTCACCATCAGTGGTACACAAACAATCATCTACCAACAGACAAGGTTACACAGGACTATAAATACACAAAAAACACAAACTAAACAACACACCTGAACCAATCAACGACACATGACAAAACAAACCAATGAAAACAAGACACTAGGACAGGGGAATCACGTGACAGGAACACAAAGGGAACAAAAATCACATTTTTGCATTAAACATGAACTTAACTTGGATTAGCCTAGCTAGCTAGCATATCTTAGACATAAACAATAAAAATTAATATTAACATAAATCAAGAAAAAGTAAAACAAACAAAAACCAAAAATCATGAATGTTATAGTAATGATGCTGATCCCATCCTTGGCACAATGGGCAGGACCTACCTGCACTTTTTCTTTCATCTTTATCACCATCTCTCTTTCTCTTTATATCCTTCCTGTATTTCCCTTTTCCTGTATCTATTCCCCTCCCAATGATGAGCTTTGATTGATACAGTCTTTGAATTGTCATATGTGTAAGTGAAGAATGTAAATATTGGGTCATTTTATATTCTAATAACTATCTTATAAAAGTAATTTTAATGAAGGCTACTAGGATAATTATTACTAAGCTTATTAAATTTATTCACAATATGAATACTCAATTTATTAATCCTATGCCTAATATGATAAAAACAGATTTGTTAATGTCTCTTTGCTCGTCACAATGACAATACAAAATAGAAGGCTACATTAGCCTAATTACATCAAAAATGTGTCCTTGCTTATTTCCTTTTTCAAATGTTCATATGATTTAAAGTTAAGACTTGCCAAAGAGAATGATAACAAAAGCAAGGCACTTCTTACTGTGCCTAAATATATAGGCAAAACAAAATTGCCTATGTTGTACCTAGCATAAGACTAACAGCTGAGGAATTAAGTTTGCCTTGTACAAAAATAAAGGTCTTAATAGCCCAGGACTATGGAATGGGATATGTTGGGTGGACTACTTTAAAAAATACATTAAAAAATACAGTTATAGGTAATATACAAGTTGTAGATAAATATTGAACAGTTAGGATCAGCAGGCTGCACAAAAATGGGAATGTCTCAGAAGAGAGATGGCAGGAAAGTAAGCACCCTGTATAAAGAGCATGAAAAGAGTCTTTGTAGCATTAACTGAGGTTAATAAAGAATTATTTTATTGTCAGTTTATTAATTTTTACATATACTAATACTGTCATAAAATGGCAGGTGGAGAAAGAGTTATTTAACTCAAATGGCTGTGTTTATTTATATCGCTGGAAAGAGAGAGAGAGAGAAGGAGAGGAAACTGAGAATAGGAGATCTGCGAAATGAAGAGATGCTTGGAGGGAAACCACAAAGCCGGGATCTGAGAGCTGGAGTCGGACTTGAACAAGTTCCTAGAAACAGGTTACTGCAAAGATATTGAGGATAAAGAGTCAAGTATAACCTTAGCGACGTAGGACCGGACAAAGACTAAGTGCATGGTGTGCTCCTTATACATGGTGGTGTGCAAGTGAGCTTAGATAGAAAGATTACCATCAGGTGATATTAATCAGAATTCTGGTGATTGCGTGAGTAGTGGCTTAAGAGGATTGGATAAAGTGGCTGTTGGTACTGTGACAGAACCACGGCACACTCCTGAGAGGTGCAACCCTCAACATTGTGTGGAACTCTGCTTCAGGGGACCCACAATCTCTCTTCTGGTCTGTAGCCCTCCCAGTCCACCAAATGCTCTAGACGACTTCTACAACATTAAGCATGTATAATCTCCTGGACAGTGTAGACTGTGCAACTGGTAGGTGACTGGGTTGATTAGACTGATGATGGGGAATGGACCAATGAATCAGGGAAACAGGGAAGGCAGGTATAAGTTTATGTCCTTGGTGGAAAATTAAACCCTTTTCCCGTACCAGGGAAACAGAGCTGGTTGGTAACCGAGTACACACTGGAATGGGGTGAGGCCTGTTGATGGTTCCTTGAGGGAGTTTTGTGCATATAGATCTGGTGGTTGGCGCAGATAGTACGAAGGATGCAACCTGTCTCCTGGATTTTTCTCTCTGTTGGCCATTGGATGGTACCCGAAAGATAGGCTAATGGATAAAAAAATAAAAGGCTTCCATACCCTGGATATAAACGATACGACATCCTCCAGTAAGCCATAGTTGCGGAAGACGCGCTGGAAAAGCGGTCTCCATGGCCATGGGTAGGCCTTTAAGTGGAATTAATCAGCAGACTCTAAAAATCTGTCTACCGCAACCAGGAAGTAACTTCTGAGGTATTATGGGTTCTGTTTCCTTGGGAGAAGAGTCAGGGGAGTAAAGTCTAGAAAGAACATCTGCTTTAGTATTTTTGGTCCCTGGACGGTAAGAAATAGTAAAATTAAATCACATGAAAAAAAAAAGGAGTAGTGGAATGACAGGATTGGATGAAGTGACACTGGTACTGTGACAAATACATTTTTAAATAAAAATTTCATCTGTTAATCTTGTTAATACACCACAAATGAACATGAATAATAAAGTAACAAATGCTTAAATATTAACAGTTATTATTTACCACATTTACCACATACCATATTTTTTTTTAATAATTATAAATTTAAGTGATGTGTATTTATTTTATTTATTACATTTACAATGTTTAGTACTGATTTTTTCATTGATTCGTTCATTCAATTTTATTCGTATAGCGCTTTTTACAATGATCATTGTCACAAAGCAGCTTTACACAATCAAAGAAATTATAAGATGAAAATAAATCAAAAATCAGTTTGTCCCTGATAAGCAAGCCATGGTGATGGTGGCAAGGCAAGACGTATTTAGAACTCAATGTGCAGTTTAACATAAATTAAACTTGTCTGACTAGACATGACATAGCATGGCATGGCATAAACACTGGCATCAACAAGAACATAAACAAACTCACCACAGTGGTACACAAAACAATCATTCACAAGACACAAAACAAAGACAAGAGCTATAAATATACACTGAACACATTCACTAAACAAGACACACCTGAACACAATCCCAGGACTAAACAACCAATAAAAATAAGACACAAGGACCGGGGAATCACATGACAGGAAACAGGAAGAACAAAAATCACATGACTAACAATGCAGGAAGTAAACAAAGAACCTAAAACATAGCATGAACGTAAAAATAACCACGAAGATGAACATAACAAACAAGAAACAAACAAACAAACAAGAAAAAAAATTACACACATTAACTTAACAAGACACACCTGAACACAATCACAAACACAGGACTAAATAACCAATGAAAACAAGACACAAGTACCAGGGAATCACATTATAGGAAACAGGAGGAACAAGGATCACATGACTAACAATACAGGAAGTAAACAAAAAACTCAAAACAAAGCATGAACATAACCATAATCATAAACATGAACATAATACAAACAAGAAAATAGGAAGTATACACAAAATCTAAACCTTACAGATAGTAAAGTAAGAACTGCTTGTTACTGAAGTTAAGGGCTGGTGGTCTGGTGGACTGCAGATGGCCTAAACTTTAATTATTTTATAGAAATAAAATAATTTCAAAATGGTTTCCAATGATTCTAGTGAGTTCGATTGCTAAATTTTGAAAAAACAGGTGTTTATTATCAGACCTAAAGAATATCTAAAGATAATACCTAGAATATTAAAACCTGCAGGCAGTAGATCCTTTTCTTATTTAGCGACCAAACTCTGGAATAATAAAACATGAAACACTGGGTGGCTCCCAACGCCCATACTCTAACCTAAACAACATTTTAAGGAGGGTGGAGGAGCAGAGGTGGTGGGATGGCGGGCCAGGCCCATAAGGCCTGCAGAATCCCAATCCTTGGTCCACAGGGAGACTGTGAAACCCTTCATGGCCTGGATGGTAAAGCGTATCGTGGCGCTATTGTGAGGACATCCTGGTCCCGGCCCCGGCTCTGCCAGAGAGTCCCTACTTTAAATCTAAAATATTTGGGAGGTATTTGAGTAGTGGGTCGGATTCCAGGACCAAGGCGGGACCAGCGGCTATGTGGACCATGGTGGGACAGACGTGACCAAAACAATCCCTAACATGACCAGCATAACAAAAACAAACATAGACATAAAAGGCATAACAAAACTGGACAGATGCATGGCAGGAACAACAAAAATTCTTTGGATAGCATAGCATAGCATAACATAGCATAGCATAGCATAGCATAGCATAGCATAGCATAGCTAGCTTGCATAGTATAGCCTAGACGTACAACAATAAGCAACAACAAAAAAAACATGAAACAAAAAAAACATAGAACAGGAACATGAAAACCTTACAGAATTAACTGATTTTAATCTCAAACAGAAAAACAAGAGACATATAAGACACAGCAATTTTTTTATTAATTTATAAATAAATAAATATTTTTCTAAAGCTTCTATAACTTAACTATTTTATATTAATTTTTAATTGCTTCTAGGCCATGTTTTTTAATGCCACCAAACTTAGGCCAAAATGTAACAATGGAAGAGAAAAATAAGACACACCAATGTTTTCACATTTGATATTTTTACAATTGTATTTACATATAAAATGCTGTGCTGTCCATTGATACACACTGTATGTAGAAGTATCTAAGACAATTATCACACTGGACCTGTTGGTGTCCTAAAACTAATTTATTAGTTATTTATGTTTGGGTGCTAGGTAGGAAAAGGATCTGCTGCCAACAGTTGATTTTGTTATTGTAGGTGTTTTTTTAGATTGCCAGAGTTTTGAGAACGCAGCAGATGTGGAGGACTACAATAGGATATAAGCTTACTTAAGTACTGAGGTTTTGAACCATTCAGGGTTTTATAAGTAATTAGCAAGATTTTAAAATCTATTCAATGTTTAATAGGGAGCCAGTGCAGTACACAGTATGTCTAAAATCAAGGAATTACAAGGAGTATCATTTATTTTGACACAATAGAGTGTACCTTTTAGTATGTGTGATTTACAGAATATGTACCTGATGCTTCTAGTATTTAGTGAACCAGGTCTATCATTTCTTTTTTCATCCAATATTTGGTGGTGCTAAAATGTTACCAATGTACCATCTAAACCAGTAACACCCCAGGTTTCCTAATCATACCAATGTATGCTTTGCTCTTAAAAGCTATTAAAATATGTTTTTTCACCAAAAATAATAATAAAAGACAGCTATAAAATGTGGCAAAAACTGGTGTGTCTTATCTGTCTCTTGTAGTAAAACAATTCTGCTCAGGTTTGGATTCATTTGGTAACATGGTCTAAAGCTATTGAACAAATATTGTTGTTTATAAATAATATCAATATAAAATAGAAACCAGTTGTAGAATGCGACAAAAAGAGGTGTGACTAATCTGTCTTTGTCATGGTAACAACAAGCTCCTCACCAGTTCCCTCCACCACTCAACTCACTCTAACCCTTCAAACTGCAGAATAACAGCAACCCAAGCCTTCTACCGAAGCACCAGAGCTTCTACCGTTTATTTTGCACTTCTGGACAAATTCGACAAAAGACCGGAGCATCATGCCCAATCGCCAAAGTTTATGTACCATGTGTTCTGTGCTCATGTGTCATGTTATGGGTCCATGCTGCTGTCAGCTCTGGAAACCCGGTATCAGGTGTACCAATGAACTTTTGGAAAATGCCTATTGGTGGCCAGGTTGTCAGCACCAAATTATATATTTCGTAAAGGTCTGTAATGTCCATGCACAGTCCAAAATCCCTTGTTATTTTCGTTAAGGGCTCCTGTAACCTCTGCCGATACCACAAAGACCCTTGTCACGTATCTCTGTTGACTTTGTTACAGACCTCCCATGCTCTCATGGTTTCACCACCATCCCCACCATTATTGATCAGTTCTCCAAAGGATGCCACCTAGTCCTGGTCAAAAGGGACTCAGCCATGGAGACCGCTACCCACCTGTTTACCAATGTTTTCCGGAACTTATATTGTATCGACTGTGGCCCCAATTTATGTCACATTTATGGTTTGAGTTCTGCAAACGCTTGGCTATCAATGTCAGCCTCACCTACGGGTACCACCCACAGTCCAATGGCCAAGTGGAGTCATACTGTGCCCCTGAAGAGACAAGATTAAACGAGTTTATACCCTGGGCTGAGTATGCCCAGAACTCCCTGACTTATTCCTCTACCACCCATGTTTCCATGCTTAGGGGAACCATCTAATGTACATGCAGTCGAGGACTGGATAAGGCGCAGTACTCAAGTCTGGGAGAGCTCACATGTGAGATTATAGACTGAAGAAGATGCCCCACCCTGATTACCAACTGGGGCAACAGGTATGGCTCTCTACCAGAGATCTATGGCTTTGTCTGCCCAGAAAGAAGCTTTGCCCCAAGTATGTTGGACCCTTCAAGATATTCCGTCAAGTCAATCCGGTTACATACAGGTTACATCCAAGTTTCTCTACTTAAGCCACACCACCCCAACCAAAATATTAAGCCCCAGCCCATAATCTGCCTGCTTCTATTGAATTTGAAGGGACTCCGCTTACCAATTTGAAAAATCCTTGACTTCAGGAAAAGGATTAGGAGATCCTGGAGTACCTGGTGGACTGGGGTTATGGACCTGAGCAGAGGTAGTGGGTCAAAGTCCAAGAACCCACTACCCACTGGACCCCACTCTCACACAGGGTTTTCACTCTGCTAACCCCAAACGCCCAGCTCCAAGCCCTCAAGGCTACCTCAAAGAACACCTGAAGGCGTTCCTAGGACGGGGGTACTGTAATGATTCCGCCCTCCCACCACCATCACTGGAGTACTAGTATCATCGGCAGTACTTTTGGTAGCACTTTCTGTTTGCTAGCTATATAAGCTAGCACCACAAGCTTCATTTTGCAAAGTATTTTTTTTAGGTTTTTTTGTTTGTTTTTTTATTAAAGTCAACAGTGTTTTGGATTTGCCTGCCTGGTTTAATAAAGCCTTTTACTGCAACTTGGATCCCTTCCAAACCCCTGACTCACACTCGGTCAGTAGCCTACTGTAGTTAACCATTTATATTATTAGTATGGCAGTGGCTAATTGCGTAGCATTTTTTAATATCCAGGTACATGTAATTTTTTTTACTTGGTGTCTTGTCTATTGACTTTATCCTGCTTGTGCAGCTCAAGTGAAAAATAATAAACACTAATCTATGTGGTTATCCATGCTTGTACAATTAATTGTTGAAAGTTACTGAATGATACAAGTTGCTCCATCTTTATTTAGATGCTGTACAGCAAACAGGACCAGCAGCATTGGAAGCTGACCTAAAAACACATTAGGAACCATCTCCGGTCTGCTCCTGACAGATATGGGAGTATGGGATGCCAAAAGGGCAGTATAGTGGATCTATGATCTGATTCAGATTAGTTGCAGCAAGATAAAAAAAACCTTTTCGATGCTAATGTATACATCAGTATGTGGATGTCAAATAGACAGCAAGTATTTGATGTTAGTTTGATTTGCATGGTGAACCAATATTTGACACATTTTTCTTGTCAATGTTTGATGTTAATTCAAAACCTTTTAATTGTAATTGCCCACTGGGATACTAATGATACATTTTTTTCTTTTCTCTCTCAAAAAAGCTTCTTGAACTTGAACATTTTTATTTTTTCTTAAAGTTATGTAATTATTTGATGTGCAAAATATTTTCCAGGGTTTTATTCAATTTTGCTGTATAATTTAAAATTAAATAGTTTTTGTAAAATGTACATTTAATGTCATAATAAATTTAGGGTTTTCATGATTGTTTTTTGCTTACAAAGATTTATTTTGATTGATTGTCATGATTTTATTAAATGGCACAAGAATAACACATTTAGTGAAACAGGTCTGTCCCTAAAAATATAATGTTCTGGACACTTAAAATATGCTTTTCAATTTTTCAATTCAAAGTCAACTGAGTAGACATGAATCATGAAATCATGTTTAAGTTTATTTAACTTGATGTATAATGCTTATTGTATAAGTTTGTACAACTTATTAAAATTGAGAAAATTTCACATGGCCCTAAGATTTTTGTTTCATTTACAGTGTAGTTGAAGGTTTACCACAGGAGACCCTGACAAGGGAAAGGTTAATAGTAAGAAAAATAGTTTAATATTTAAAGCATATAAAACCCTTCCTATAGATTGTGCAGTTAAATGTTAAACAAGCTTCATTAACCAGAATTGCTATTAAATGATATCTGTGGGAAGAGTTTCCACAGTCATGTATGAATATGTTCTTAGTTGAAAGTTAACTATTACCAAGCATCTAGTTAACAAATTAAGGATTTTAGATTACTTTTTTTTTTAGCTATTTGGCATGCACACAGCACTCAGTACAAGATTTTACTTTATTTCAAGCTTTACAGTTAACTTTTTTCTTTTGCCTATAATTTTTTAAGGTCAGAACCCCAGACTGTTTCTTTCATTACTTGTTCTACAACATTTTTAGTTTTGAATACATTACTTCTCTAATAGTTTATGCTGTAAACTAAACACATACCAAAAACTCATACCTGCACAATTTTACTCTATAGCCGCTTATCTGAAAAAAAAGCCTAAAATAACAATAAAAGACTTTTTTTTTTAACTTACAGTAATTTTAAACTTTTTCATTTATTGGCCAACAAGATTACTAATTAATAACTAACCTCTTTTTAGTAAGTCATTTAGTTGTTTTAATTTGTTAAATTAATGCACAGAAATAATTGTTTGTATAAAAAAATAAAATGCAAGATAAGCTTGAAGCCATATTGTTTATCACAGCAGTTGCTGTAATTTATGTAATTAATTTAAATTTACATTAGTTTACAACATATAGTTAAATTAGGATGTCAGATAGGTAGGCCTTTTGATCTGGCCCACCAGATGATTTTTTTAAATGCTACATTAAAAATAAAACAATAAAACCATACTGAAGTTCCCGAGCTACAAATGTTATTTGTAGGTTTTTTCAAAGGCTTTTTTAATTATGAAAGCTAGGTACTGCAAACAACAACAACTCTGGATGTAAAAGTATAAAAACCCTTCATCGATGTCTTTAAATCTACAACGCTCCAGTTTCAATAAGGCTAAACCCATTGTAGATTCACAAAAATCAGATATTGCGTGTAATGATCTTCAGCTGATTTTGTGTAACGCCCTTTAGCTGATTATTTTAATCCAGTGTCTGTTGTTTACATATAGTCTATGCTGTTGCATAAATTGTGTTAATAAAACCAAGCTATTCCTAAAACACTCATAGCCAAGCATGCATTTCTTAAACATTATTCTTAAAGGTAGCATGAAAACTTAATGAGATGATAACATAATTGTCAATTTTTCTAACTGTACACATATACCCAGTCCTTGTCCTTGTTACATGTGTTTTGGAAGACTTCTGTGGAAGAAATGTGCTTTACCTTACTTGAAACCAACTTTTTGTAAAGGCCCTTGCATGCTTATGTTTGAAAGGCATGTGGCCTAATACCTTTCAGAATTTTATGTGACCCAATACAAACTTTGCAGCATGGGATGGCTTTTTTCATGTAGCTCCTGAGGCACTCATCTCTAAGGCCGTAAATAAGTGGGCTGAGAAAGCGTGGCAGCAACACAAAGCAGAAATAGTTGATAAACTGAATATGTTCAGGCAACCATTTGATGTTTAGCACCATCAGATTTTCAGTAATGGGGAAAGTGAAGACCATCAAACTCAGAAGCAGCTGGAATCCATGCAACACCACTGTGTGCAGTGCTTTGGTTACAGAGGCTCGGTCCTGACGCATCTTTCTAGTCTCCAGAAGTATTCGAATGTATGTAAAAAGAATAATGGCGGCCACTACAGCAAAGAAGAGTGCATTCACAGCTACTTTAAAGAGAGTCTGGATAGGCAAGCCATTAAGTACTGTCGTTTTGCAGATTAATGGGGTGGTAAAGACATTCCAGCCTACATTGGGGCGCATAAGAATGAAATCCACTGTAGGAGGGATACAGCTGATGGTCCATAAGCTCAACACAATTACCCATATTCTTTCTGGCTTCCAGAAGCTGGGTCGGTGCAGTGGGTAGAAGATAGCTACGTAGCGTTCCAGTGACATAGCAGCTAGGATTAGTGGGCCATTTTGAAAGGTGGCAACAGACACAAAGAGCAGTGGTGCACAGAAGATAATGGCAAACTTTACATTGCCCATGACAAACAGAAAGAGCAGCACAGAGGTAAGGAGCTGCAGTGTGTCATTGACCAACATATAGGCAAACAGGATGTAGCGTGAACTATCGAGGAACTGCCGGTGTGAGGCAAAAGTATGCAACATCAGTAGGATGCAGTAGAGAAAAACACAGAACAGCGGGATCACCACACACACCTTTATGATGATGGATGTGCTGTTGTTGGATGTGGCATTGTCTGGGAATTCTGTTAGATTTTGCATAATGTGAAGAACTGGCCTAAAATGCAAAAAAAAAAAATCTGGAATACATTAGTTTTATTTTAGAATAATGAATAAAACCTGTATGTTAAAACATTAAAAGGGCTTGACAAGTACCTCTTGATTCAATTAGGTGTGTTAGATCTGGAATAACACAAAACAAACAGCATGATTTTCCTTGTTGCTTGGCCTCACAGCTTGTTGAAACAAGAAAACTAGGTTACAGTGAACATGTCAGTTTATGACATGAATAGAACTAAGAAAGAAAGTTAAAATAAATTGATCAGAAACTAAAAAAACAGAATATGACAAATTGTAGATTTTATAAAATTGCATAGAAAAAACTTACCACATTCTTCATTAGCAGAGCAATCGAAGGATAGTTTTAGAAGGAGTGTCAAGTTTTATACATGACATCTTCGTCATATAAGAGAATAGAATCATTCCTTAGGGGTTTGCATAACTTTGTTACCATGCACTTTTTCAACAACAATAGCTACCATATGTAATGAATTCTGTTTAAAACCCCTTTAAAAATTTAAATTAAGTACATAGTGCAAAATAAACAGATATTTAGTCAGAAATGTAATTTGAAATTTTCTTATTTTAGGGGTTCTGGAATTTAAAAAATTAATTTTTTTAAAATTTCTTTTAATTTTAGAACCCCTGAAATAGGAAAATTTCAAATCAAGTCAACACTGTCACGCAAAGTTTATTCATGCAGTATGCAAATAATAATTAATTAACCTGCCAGTTCACTAGACTGTTTCATCTTAATTTAAACAAATTTTTAAATTACAAAATTAATTAATTTAGTTTGTTTTCTTTTTTGTTCTATTAATTTACAAACTCTAATTCCAATGATGTTGGGATGTTGTACAATGACCTACATATCCTTCTTGACCCATATTCAACAGAAAACACCACAAAGACAAAATATACAATATACAATAAAATATACATGTTCTTTATTGTCTCTTGCAAATATTAACTCATTTTGAATTTGATGCCTGCAGCATGTTCCAAAAGAGCTGGGACAGGGGCAACAAAATACTGGGAAAGTTGGGCCATGCTCCAAAATCACATGTTTGGAACATTCCACAGGTAAACAAGTTAAATAGAAATAGATCCATTTTGTGAGCACCTGTGTGAGCAAATAGTCCAACAGTTTATGAACAACGTTTATTATGAACAATTGCAAGGAATTTAGATATTTCCGTAACCATATTTCCTTGTCCATAATATCAACAGTAGATTTGGAGAATCTAGAAAATTTCTGCATGTAAGCGGCAAAACCAAGAACCAACACTGAATGTATTTTACCTCAGATCCCTCAGACATAATTGCATCAAAAATAGACATAAAAATAAACATCATTCTTTGTTTATGGAAATTGTGGTTATCGCTTCTTCTGGGATAAAAAGAAATACGACCATTTAACCACCATCTGTGATGGTGGTGGTGGTGGTGGTGGGGTGTTAATGCCCATGGAATAGTTAATTTAAACATCTGTGAAAGCATCACTGATACTAAAAGGTACATACAGGTTTTAAAGCAAAATATGCTGCAATCCAAGCACTGCCTTTTTTGGACATCCCTGCTTTTTTCAGCAAGGCAATGCCAAGCCACTTTCTATAAAATAGTGCAGGTACTAGACTGGCCTGCTTGCAGTCCAGACGTTTCTCCCATTGAAAATTTAGGACACATTATAAAGTTCAAAATACGACAACACAGACTCCAGTGATGTAAAAACAGTGGTAAAAATACCCCTGTCTCAGCTTTTTTGAAACATGTTGCAGGCATCAAGTTCAAAATGAGTGAATATTTTCAAGACACAATACAGTTTATCAGTTTGAAAATTGTATATTTTGTATATATTTTTTCTGTGGTGTTTTTAATTGAATATGGGGCAACAAGAATTTGTAGGTCATTGTATTCTGTTTTTAACTTTATTGGAATTGGTGGTTGTTATAATAGATGTCTTCTGAGTTTCATTAAATGCTATTTTTTATGCTCATTTATTCATCTTTATAGTGCATTGACCCTGGTGATTGACATTGTTGCCAGAATACGGGCAATGTACCTATACAATATAAATAAATAACACATGAATCAAAAAAGAAAAAAAGATTATGCAGAACATTGGCATCTGCTTGTTAATCAACATTAGCCTTAATTCCTGTGTGGCTAATTGTGTGTTTTGTAAGACAAGCAGATCCTGAATTATTTAACACATAGTGTAGTACAAATAATATTTTTTATAATGATATTTGGAAAAGCCATTAACAGACAATTGTGTGCATGTGCCACTTGATCCTAAGAGACCTAATTCCTAATCTGCAGAAATGAGAGGTACAGATCTTCCTTTGGCACAGATTAGGCCACAGGGAGAAAACCCCACAACTCTAATTACTTTATGATATCTTTATCAGGTAAACATGCTGATGTAATATTTACCTACAAAAAAATCATTATGTTCATGTCTGATTCGACCATTAAATAATAATAACGATGAACAATTTGAATCCTTAATAAAGACATTGACTGCATTTCTATTGTGTTAAGCACAAAACCACATCTTCCAGATTACAATGTGTGGTAGAATAGCATTGCTGACTCAGAAATGTATGACTGTACAATATGTGTCAGATATAAAATATGTTTAATAACATATTTAACTACTTTTAAAATCCATGTCCAGCCCTTAGTTATTGCTTAATTGTTACCTTGCAAGTCCACTATTAATCTGGATCTTTATTTTATTGCAAGACATAGATAACATAACAAAGATCACATAAAACAGTGATTGGTCTAACATTTTCTTAAATTAAAAGCCCTGAAACTTTTACATAAAATCATACAAGACAACAGTGCATAATAAAAATAACACAGAACTGGATGTGTAAAAACTTAAGAAAATATGTCCACATTACATCCGTTCACACATTTAGCTATGTTATGTTCTTCTGTTAAGTAGCTCTTTGGTGTCTTGTGTAATTGTGAATTCACTGTATAGGAAAGATAGGATGTACCCACATCTCAAACCTAAAAATCAATCTAATTATATTTAAAAGCCTCTGGCTAACTGTCACAATAACTAATGTGATTCTAATAAAGTTCAAAATTTGGATTAAAGAAGTGAAAAACAGTATGAAAGAGATGGAGGAAAGACTGTATTGTTGGGGTGTGAGCACTTTTTCAAAAGAAAGAACAAAAAATTACCACATATATTAAAAGCGATACTTATATTATAAAGAGCAGCAAATTTTCTTTGCCCACTATTTGCCTACTATCAGAGCAGTAGAACACAACAAATCTTTTATTCCAGACATCCTTATATACCAAAAATGCAATCTGGAAAAACATGGATGCATACAGTCTTTGTCAGTGACCTCAGTATTAAGGGTCTATCCACCAAAAACCAGTCTTCATAACAAAAAATCAAATCAAAAACAGGCAAAGCAACAACAAATTGATAATATTTAATATAATTATTATAACTCCATTATAATTGTATTAACATATACGTTAGGACACAGTGGTTTTTGTTACCTGATCATACTCAATCATACTCAGTGTTCATCTAAAATTCTACTACATCTTGAATTGCTTCATTTGGGTTTTATGAAATCTAAAACCAGAAAAAGTTGCTGCCTCCTTGTCTGTGCACTTACACATATATACTGTGTGGCTTATAGGGACACCTGATTATACCTATTTTCATCCTATTCCAGATTTTTTTCATTCTTACTATTGGAAATAAATTTCCCTGTATTTTGAATTGTGGCTATGAGGATTCTATTATATATTCCCATTCAGTTACAAAATATTAGTGAGGTTTGTGGGGTTGAGGTGAGGATTCTGTGCAGGACACAAGTTTTTCACACCAGCCATAACAACAGGATGTCTTTGTGAACAGTGGCATTGTCATGCTGGCACAGTGTTTAGGTTTTTTAGTTTCAGTATAGGAAAATTGTAATTCTACAGCAAATACAGTAATGCCATTCTGGACAGTAAAGACATCTTGGTTTAGGTCTCCTTCAACCACCAGAGGTCGGCATCCCCTGAGTATTAGCATTGCGGTTCTCTTTCCGGTATGCTTAGCCTTATAAGCTAGCAGGACTTAGACTTAGTGTTTACTTAGTTAACTTGGTAAGCATTTGTTTCATGTTTGTATTTTCTAGTTCCGCTCTCTACTGTGTGTTTTGGTTCTCATTATTTAGTCTAATGTTTTGGTTTTGTTTGCTATATCTGAAGTCTTTATCGTGTACCTACCTTCCACCCGTATCTCATTTACATCTCTTCCTTATCCTGTATTTGACTGCATCTCTATTAAAGCTGTTTTCCCCAACATGAATTCTTCTTCGCCTGGTTGATCACAGAATACTTTGCATATTCAGAATCCAGCGAAATTAGCACGGCAACAAGTTTTGGTGGACTACCATGCCCAAGCGCTTCAGGCTTTTCATGCACAGCTATCGCAACTTTAAGCATCTAGCCAACAACCTCCTGAGCAGAGCACGTCTCTGCACTGCTCCGAAGCTGATATCATTCACGCTGCAAGAGATTTCTGCATCAATGCCAGATTTTTTTGCTAACCAGCCACACGCCTTCACCCAAGAAAGTAAGAAATACTTTTCAAATGTCTTTGTTTACAGGGAGAGCGCTCGACTGGATGTCCACCGCTTGGGACTCTGGTCCACAAATTCAAAGTTCTGTAGACTATTTCATGTTGCAAGTTTTTGAATATCCAGTGGGTGGATATTTTTAGCCAGCTGCTTAAACTATGCCAAGGTGAGCTTTCTGCAGCAGGTTATGCCATTAAGTTCCCGACGTTGGCTGGACAGAACGAATAAAACGAGATTACACTTAAGTTTGTGTTTAAAGAGGGACTAAACACGTTATGTTCTGAATTAATCTGTCTTGATGACTGTGGCTTATTATCGTAGTATGTGGCTATAGCAGTGAGCTTCGGCAATCCTATGCGATACAGCCCATAACTAGAAAAAAAATCATGTACCACCGCATTTATGCTTTATGACACTTCATAACAAGTATTTTCTCCAGTGGTCACCACAATTCACGCTAACCGCATACATCCTGTGCTCACCCTGCCATGTATCAGGAATTAAATAAACAGACCAGGATTCCTAAAGTCTTCTGTAAGGCCAGGTCTTCACAGTTATCTCCTCACAGACTCCATCCCACCTAAAAGCTGGGTGTACCCATTTTTGCAACGTAAGACCCACGCCATGGAAGTCTACATCGAGTAAGCACTGTCAACCGGCTTCATTCACCCCTCCATGTCCCTGGTAGATTTAGGGCATTTCTTTGTGAAAAATGAAGGTTTAAGGCCCTGAATCAATTACCACAGATTGAATAAGGTCACCATTAAGTATCGTTACCTACTACATTTGATGCCATCTGCTCTTGAACAGACGTGGGGAATAAAGAACCACTGGCATTAAATGAGGCGCTACAGAAAGGGAGTCACTGTTTTGAGGGTAGCATGCACCCTTTACAAGTAATCACAGAGATCTGAAGTACTTTAAAACTGCCAAACGTCTGAACTAAAAAAAAGAACAAAGGGCCCTGTTATTATGTTTCATGGTCACATTTACATTTACAGCATTGGCTGTTGTCCTTATCCAGAGCGACTTAGATTTATCTTTTTTATACAATTGAGCAATTGGGGGTCACATTTCGCTCAGGTACAAAAAATAACAAAGCAGACCGATACCCTACAGACCGTGGTCGCATTTATCCATCGATTTCATCACTGATCTCCTGTGTTCACATGGCTTTAGGGCAGCTATGGATTCGGCCACCCAAATATTTACGCATGTGTTCAGGAACTATGGTATTTCAGAGTACATTGTGTCAGATCGAGGTCCACAATTTACATTTCACCTATGGATGGAGTTCTGCAAAAGGCTAGATCTTAATTTTAGCCTCACTTTGGGTATCACCCTTACTGGTGATAAGGGTGATACCCAAAGTGGGCAGGGGCCTTTCTGTGTGGAGTTTGCATGTTTTCCCCATTCTTGCATGGGCTTACTCCGGCTACTCTGGTTTCCTCCCACAGTCCAAAAACATGTATGTTAGATTAATTGGTGATTCTAAATTGCCCATAGGAGTAAATGTGTTTGTGGCCCTGTGATAGACTGGCAACCTGTCCAGGGTGTACCCCTTGTCCCTTTTAGAGACAGCTGGGATAGGCTCCAGCAGATCCCTGTGACCCCGAATTTAGAAATAAGTGGGTATAGAAGATGAATGAATAAATCAATGAATCAATAAATGTAATTTTAAGTTATATTTTTTGGGAATTTTGCCTTTATTAAACTGACAGTGTTTTGTATTTGTAAAATTAATGAACTACTACAGCAAACATTTTGTCTGTGTGCAACAAAAGATATTTTGAACTCCGGAACAATGCTGGAATGAAGTATACTGTCTCATATAATTATCAGTGTGTACTTAAGTAGACACCAAACATGGAGTAGAATTTATATGCGAAAGTTTAATAGAAAAAATCGATACAGGTAATCCAAAATGAGTGAGCAAAGGCGGAAATGTAGAAACAGGCAAAATGGTCAAAATGGTCTTGGTTTTCAGCGTCAGGGTTAATGCCTGGGTAGACTGGTTTCAGGAGAGAGAACTGAAAGGAGGGCGAGATGCGATAGTAAGCAAGGAGTTCTAATTGATATGTGACTTTGTTTATCTGAACAATCTTGAATGGGCGACAGAGGTTCTTTGGGGGTCTTGGACTGAGAACAGACATGGCAAGCCTTCAACGTAGTTGGCTACGTCCCTGGTCAAGAATGGCCACCAAAAGGAGTTTTGGACCAGACAAAGGGTGCATACTTGGGTGACCTGAACTTAGTGACACATGCAAGACTCTGATACCTAGTTTTTGTGTTACGAACAGATTGTCAGGGGGGTTTCCTGGTGGAGCTTCTTGGCCGTGGGCTTGCTGGATTTCTTCAATGAGGTTACAGGCGCAAAGATAACTGAGGGAGGAAGGATGGGTTCTTGTCTTGTGGAGACCCTTCGTGGATCATATCGTCTGGAAAGAGTGTCCACTACTATTATTACTACTAGGTTGGTAGGCTACTGTGCAATATAAGCGCATAAAAAAGAGACCACCAGGCTTGACGTGAACTGAGACACTTTCTTAATATATTTAAGGTTTTTGTGGTCAGTAATTACTTGAAATGGGTGGATTGCCCCCTCCAGCCAGTGTCCTATTCCTCAATCGCCACTTTCATGGACAGTAATTCCTTATTTCCCACATCAGATGCGGTTAACTTACGGGGAAAAAATCACATGGGTGAAGTTTGCCAGACTGACCATGTCGCTGCGCCAAACCGCGCTTATTCTGCAGTTATTCTGACGTTGTAACCCAGAAACCAAGTTTGTTTTACATGGAACTTACACTTGATGTACAGCTGATTTTTGTGCAATCAGAATAGTTCCGGCTTTTATGTGAAAGTCTTTTCTGTTTTTAAACAAATAAGAATGTCCTCGATGTATTCAATCATGTACTGATTTATTAAGTCCTTGAATATTTTGTTAATGAATGCTTAAAACACTGCAGGTGCATTGGCCAGTCCATATGGCATGACAAAGTACCCATAATGATCCAGAGTAGTGAGAAACCTTTCTATTCATCTCCCTCCTGGATACGTATAAGATTTTAGGCACTCCGGAGAGCTAGTTTGGTGTAAATCTTGCTCTCTGGGAATTGCTCTAAAGCTGATGGTACCAGCGGGACCATAGGGTAATGGAATTTGACAGTCACAGCGTTCAACTTCCTGTAAGCAATACATGGCCCAATCCCAGGGGCGAAGTGGTGGTAACTGCATAGCCTTGGTTTTTACTAAAGTCCTCCTGGTAGTCATAGGAAATCAAGGGGATCTTTGTTGGTTTATGGGCTTTTAATACTCGTGGTGAGACAGAGCTTCGTTAAGGGCATACAATGAGCTTGGCCGAATTCTGATGATTACGGTAATTTACCGGCCAGGACAAAAATGGATTATGAACAGATAACCACGGATGCCCGAGAATAATGTCATAATGGGGGCATCTATGACATAAAAGGATATAGCCTCCTGGTGAAATAGCCCAACCTGGAGTTGTAATGACTGATTTTGGTTGGTGAAACCCTCCCCTATGGGGTGGTTGTTTACAGCATTGATCTTAATGGGTGGCACTACTAACTGTGTAGGGAGATGTAGGCGTTCCACCACCTGCTGGTGTATGAGATATAGGGCCGCTCCGGGATCAACCAGCGCTGTTAAAACAAAAGATTCATGGTTAATAGAGATTTGTACTGGTAAAATTAATGATTAAGTACAGATTAGAAAGAATTGTCCCACATTCACCCAGGTGGTAGTATCTGTTGCTCCCCGGGTCTCAAGAGGACAAACTTTACTATGATGGCCGCCTGTTCTGCAGTAGAAACAGAGATTGAATTGTTGTTGTCTTGGTCTCTCTTCCTAGGAAAGTTTAGGTAACACCAGCTGCATGGATTCACGGCTATTAGTGTGAGAGTCATGAAATGCTGAGCGCACGGTCGTGATAGCTTGGTAGCTTGGTAGCTTACGTGGTAATCTTCTTATCTCTTGGTGAGTTTCTTAGCAAGGTTATCAATTTTTATGGCTAGCGTAATATAGTCACCAAGAGAACATTTCTCACCTTTGCACGCTAGTTCAGCTCTTAGCTGGATGTCCAAACTTTCGCCAAACACAGAGTAGAATCCATATGCGAAAGTTTATTAGAAAAAATTAGACAGGTAATCCAAAGCGAGTGAGCAAAGGCAGAAACAAAGTAAACAGGCAAAATGGTCAAAACACAAAAGAGCAGTCCAAATGGCAAACAGACAGAAGGGTAATCCAAGAGGCAGAAGACAAGAAACAGGCAAAAAGGTCTTACATAAGATTAATCAAACAAAGAAATAAATGCTTGGTGAGGCGGAGAACTGACAATACTTCGCAAGGTGAGTGTAGCGTGGTTATGCTAATATAGTGGTAAAAGGTGCAGACACAGTCAGTATTCTGGAGAGGGCACCCTCTGGTGGTCTGGCGTTACACAATGTTTATTTAATTCATCCTCGTATTTATTTCATAAGTCAAACTTAAATAATCCACCTGCAGCAAACCAATATTGCAAACCAAAATTTAGTCCGCTCATGTGTGCCAGTATATTTTTATCATCAGTCAGCCGTCAACCTGAGAATAAAAAGGACTATTTTACTGAACAATGTAAAATATTTATTTGCAAAATAATAGCCAATTAAAATATTTATTTTAGATGGTTAATATCTCCACATCAGGTCTAAAATACGTTACTTTTAATTTTAAACAGGATTGTAAACTGTAGTCTTTAAGAGATTGAACTGTTGTGTTCTGTGTAATGTTGAGATTCTGCACATGACATCTGGGTGGCAGTACCACAGAATGATGGCAACAGGTGGGAGGATGAAAAAGAGGCTTTTGCTAGAGCAGGAGTAGAGTTGTCCGGTAGATTTGCTGCAATAAAAACATCTCTGTTGTTTAAACCTGATTTTGGGTCTCTTTTCTGTTCAGTCGCAACATTTCATTTCTGACTAAAAATTACCTACAGCAGTGGTTTTCAAACTGGAAGACGCGACCCGTGGGGTGGTGTAGAGAGTTATAATAAGGGAAAAAGGCGTGTTGTTATATAATCATATTTTTATAGAGGTGCACCAATATGAGCCATAAATATGTGCCATAACAGTAGAAATATACGCTGTATATATATATATATATATATATATATATATATATATATATATATATATATATATATATATATATATATATATATATGCCATAACAATCGAAATATGAGCCATGAATATATGCCATATCAGCTGCAATATTAGCCATGAATATATGCCATAACAGCTAAATATCAGGCTTCATTATATGCTATAACGGCTGAAAGATGAGGCCTATATAATGCCTTAACAGCTGAACTATTAGCCGTAAATATATGCCATGCCATAACAGCCGCAATATTACCCGTAAATATATGGCATAACTGCATGAAATATGAACCGTAAATATATGCCATAACAGCTGAAATATGAGCCATAAATATATGCCATAACAGCTGAAATATGAGCCATAAATATATTGGCATAACAGCTGAAATATTAGCCATAAATATATTCCATAACAGCCAAATTTGAGCTGTAAATATATGCTATAACAGCCGAACAATAAGCTGTAAATTAATTCTGTAACAGTTGAAATATTAGCCATAAATATATGCCATAACAGCCAACATCCAAAATTAACTAGGAGCATAACCACTACAGAAATCCACAATAACAGCATGCAGCAGTGAGGACTTCATGAACTTTTTTAGTAACAAAATTGCAAATATTAGGCAGAAAATTCAGGCTTTGAAACCAGACCATTCGAATTATTCTGATGATAAACTATTTACATCACACCAGAGCTTATGAGAATATTTTACTCTTCTGGAAGAGAATAATCTAATTTCACTCATCTCTTTCACTACAATATCATTAACTTGTTTATTAGATCCTATACCCACACACTTTCTTAAGCAGATAGTACCAGCAGTATCAGAACCCCTGCTGAAAAAAGTTAAGTCTTCACTCATCAGTGGGTATGTATTAAACCACTAATTAAGAAACCTGACCTTGACCCCAGTGAGCTGTCAAACTACAGGCCGATATCAAACCTCCCCTTTATCTCCAAATCCTAGAGATCATAGTAGCGTAGCAGCTATGTTATTATTTATACAGAAATATCATACATGAAATGTATCAATCAGGATTTAGGCCTCATCACAGCACGGAGAGAGCTCTTGTCAAAGTAGTAAATGACCTCCTATTGGCATCCGATCAGGGTTGTGTCTCTTTGCTAATATTACTTGATCCTCAGTGCAGCTTTTAACACTATTGATCATAATATTCTTCTTGACAGATTAGAAACGGTAGTATGAATCAAGTAAATGGCCCTCACCTAGCTCAGGCCCTATTTAACCGATCGCTATCAGTTCATAGATTTAAATGGTCATTATTCTGCGTGCTCTCATGTCAAGTATGGTGTTTCACAGGGTTTGATTTTAGGCCCACTTCCACTACACGCCTACTTCGATCAAAGGATGCAGGCTGCCTGTCAGTACCACGCATTATGAAAACTACAGCAAGGGCAGAGCCTTTTCTTACAAAGCCCCAAAGTTATGGAATAGCCTCCCAATGAATGTTTAAGAATCAGACACAGACTCAGTGTTTAAGTCTAGGCTAAAAACTCATTTATTTAGTCAAGCATTTTGTAAATAGATTTGCCTTAGACAAAGGAGCAGATCTAGGGGACTTATGGATGCTGAGTATTATGGTGATCTGGTATGTTTAGACGCTGTTTTCCCCACTCTTATTGATCATGTTGTTTATGATAAGAGTGGCTGGTTGCTTTACATATCAGGGAGCTCTCATTTCTGTGTTTCCCTCTGGTTCTACTTTTAGTTTTGCTATCCTAGTTAGTCTTGCTGGAGTCCTTGCTTGCACTTTTCCTTAAGTACATATTTACTTTATACACTGTAACTGTGATTTTACTTAACTGTTTTCCTTCTTTATTTTTTTTTTCTTTCTCTCTTTCTTTCTCTCTTTCTCTCTCTCTCTGTCCAGCTACATATGGTACAACTGAGCTGCCAGTAAGCCAGACCCCATCTCCACTCCGGACCTGTCAGACCCTTCCAGGTGACCCGCCTCCAGTTGTTGATCATCGCATCACGAGGGTGACCGAGGACATTTTTACTCTGCCATAAAGACGCTCCAGCTGTTCTCTGAGGACTTATGACTTAAGTTGCTTACACACACAGTCTGACTGCATAATTCCTGCTACCTGTTTTTCACCCAAATTAGGATAGGTTCTTTGTTGAGTTTGGTTCCTCTTAAGGTTTCTTCCTATTTCGTCTTAGGGAGTTTTACTTGCCACCATCGTCTTCTGCTTGCTCATCAGGGACAAACTGATTTCTGAACCATTTGCATTTTATAAATTTCTTGCTTGTGTACAGCTGCTTTGTGACAATGACTATTGTAAAAAGCGCTATACGAATAAAATTGAATTGAATTGAATTGAAATTGAATTAGAAAAAAGTTGCTTCTGTCTGTTGCAAATTTTTCAGACATGGAGAGATGTGATGCATAATTTGAATTTATACACGTATATACTGCTCCTGTGTCTACTAATAAAGGTGTGCTTTTACTTTAACTTATTTTAACATCAATTTTTTTATTTTAAATTTTATTTAATTTTCCTTTTTTTATAACATGTAGCATAGGTTCTTGATTAGTGTTAGTTGTTAAAAAATTGAAAACCGATTCTCCCCTTTAGGATTGTCTGGACTGCGACCCACACGCACACACTCACAATGATTTACTGGGCCTCAAGATGGACCTTAAAAAGGCTTTGCCCTTGCCGTTTCACCCCCAGATTGCTGGTGCCTTGGTTTTTGCGGTCCCTTTGTAAGGCCCCTTCACTTTCCCCTTTGCTTTGGTTGTTGTAGGGATCTGATATAAATCAGGTGTGTGTGCTGCAGTTGGTGTCATTGCTGTAAGTTAAGGTGTATTTACCAGCATAATCACTGATCATCTGCTCTAACTCCTCTTATTGTGGCTTAAACCTTTTTCTTATGTTTATTTTCTTATGTTTATTTGTCAGTTTCTTGGGTTTCTAGTTTCTTCTTATTTTTTCTTTGTTGATCAACAGCATGTGAAACAGGGTCACAGAACTAATTGTGTGGTTTGGAGTTTAATCCGACCATGTCTTTCATCTTACACTTCAGAAGTGGAGGCATTGCATTTATCACAGCTTGTCTAAACAATGTGGCCAGCAGGGTATTCACCTCGGGTTCACCATCAGTTTCCTGCCTCCATAATTTCTTCTGCCTTTAAAAGTAGGGTTGTTTGCTTCGACTGCTTACCTATTTGGGTCCCTTTGGGTCAACCTTGTTGAATACTCAGCCCTAACCCTAACCCTAGGACTGTAAGCATCAAAAAATATTTCCATCCATGGGGTACAGTATCTACTGGCCAAAGCAGACGCTTGGAGAATTTCTTCCATATGTGTTTCTATCTATCTCTTTCTCACTTGCCTGCATTTCCATATCTTCCTCTTTTTTCTTTTTATTTTATCACTTTCTTTACTTTCATATTGCTTTTTTGCCATCTCTAAATCTGACCAAAAATCCTACAAACGGTCTAAATGCATGCTTTTATTTTTTCCAGTTTTCCTATCCACTCCCTTCATTGGTTTTACATGTAACTCTCTGTCTCCTTGTTTAAATTAACATGCCCTTTCATCTGCATTTCTCCCCACATTTTTACAGTCCCTGTGAGTATTAGGAATTGACCTACTGAAATGCATATTAAGGTGGTTTTGGCAGCCCATCGATGCAGCTTTCTTCACCTTGGTTACTGAGTGTTTTACCATTTTTCTCACCTGCTTTTTGGTTTTTAACAAATTTTTAAACTCTTTCCTAAAAAAAGGCAACACTCTTCTCTCCTGTTATCTTTTTATTACTCTCTGTGCACTTTTTCTAGTATCTTCTTTAACATTCGCACAATGCTACTGTCATGGTTGCCCTTGTTTTTACTGCCATCTGGAGGTTAAAAGAACTATTTCCATGCCAGAAACTTCCGGTTTTCACTTATTCCGAGATTCCGTTTATGTCTGTTTGATTATGTTTAGGTGATCCTTATTTCTCCTAATTTACAAGTGTATATATTCCTTGTGTTTCTGAGCCTCTAAAAGTAAGCGTAAGTCATGCTAAACGCTATTTTGTTTTCCTGAGTGTTTCAGTTCCTTTATATCGTGTTTGTTTTCCCTTTTTGAATTTCTGTTTGCTCCTTTTGCTAATTATTAATAAAATCCATTATGCCTCCACTCGCTTGCATCTGCCGTTCTTTCCACCTATACAACCCATTACAGAACGCCGAACCTATTAATTAAGTAAGTGGATGCTACGTTGGATTTTTTTCCTTCCCGGTTTGCGTTGCTCTTTTCCCACGTTTCTTTTTTCCCCCTCTAATGCGTGGAGTTTTTTTCTGTCTGGATAAAAAATTTTTTCATCTGAAGTATGGACCACATCAAAGCGGTGCAGATGATGCTGCTGGAGCAAGGTGGGAAGTCGCTAGAAGCTCACACAGCTGAATTTCTGGATCTAGCACACTTCATCACCTTGTACACTTGCACCACATACTTCAGAGGAACTGAACGGTACAACCAAGGCCAGACTTGTTGGTGAGTGCTCCCACAAGGACTTTGTGGCTTATGTGGAGTGGGTGCTGGCGTGCAATGGCTCTTCTTTCACTCTGAGCCCCGTGGAGGAGAATCCAAGCAGCACCACTACTAGCACAGAACCTACCCAGACTCCGACTTCCGGTTCCGCCCAGACTCTGACTCCTGGTCCTGCCCAGGCTCTTCCTCTGACTCCTGGTTCCGCCAAGGCTCTCTCTCTGATTCCTGGTTCTGCCCAGGCTCTCCCTCTGACTCCTGGTTCCCCCCAGGCTCTCCCTCTGACTCCTGGTTCCGCCCAGGCTCTTCCTCTGACTCCTGGTTCCTCCCAGGCTCTCCCTCTGACTCCTGGTCCCCCCCAGGCTCTCTCTCTCACTCCTGGTTCCGCCCAGGCTTTCCCTCTGACTCCTGACAGTGACAGACACCTGAATACTCCCTATGATTGTGATCCAGACTGAATCCCACCTCCTGACGTAGACACAGGCTGGATCCGGCCCCCTGATTCGGCTCAGAATGCTGCTGAGGTCTCCATCTCCATCGCCACTGCTTTGCTGAGGACGTCGCTCCTCACCATAGCTCTGCTGACGTCACTGCGTCTTACCTGCTGCTTGGTAATCCTCGCTCCCCCCTCTGGCTCCGCTGCGCTCCTCGTTTCCCCCTCTGGCTCTGCCGTGCTCCTCGTTTCCCCCTCCGGCTCCGCCGTGCTCCTCGCTTCTTCCTCTGGCTCCACCACGCTCCTCGCTTCCCACTCTGGCCTCACCGCATTTCTTGCCTTGCCCAAAGGTCCCAGGGAACCGTCCTGAGCCCAGCCTACGTCCATGGCCCCCTTCCTCCTCAGGGATAGACTAAGGCCCAAACTCTGGACTCCAGAAGAAGGGGGGGACTTGGCGCCTCAGGAGCTGCATTTTAGGAGGGGGTGTTCTGTCATGGTTGCCCTTATTTTTACCGCCATCGGGTGGTTAAAAGAACTGTTTCCATGCCAAATAACTTCCGGTTTTCAGTTATTCTGAGTTTCCGTTTACATCTGTTTGATTATGTTCAGGTGATCCTTATTCTCCTAATTTCCTAAATATTCTTTGTGTTTCCAACTAGTTTTTGTTCGGCGTGAACTTAAAGTATGGTTGTAAGGATATTTCCGATATTCCGGATTCCGAGCCTCAGAAAGTAAGCGTAAGTGCTGCTAAAACTATTCTGTTTTCCCGAGTGTTTCAGTTCCTTTATATCGTATTTGTTTTCCCTTTTTGTATTTCCGTTTGCTTCTTTTGTTAATTATTAATAAAATTCATTGTGCATCCACTCGCCTGCATCTCCTGTTTTCTCCTCTCTGCAACAGTGAAAACCACTGAGCCACCATGGTTATATAATAATAATAATGATAATAATAATAATAATAAAAATGATTATTATTATTATTGCATAACACTAACACATTTTCCAATTATAGTTTGTAAATAACATTTATTCTGTGCCTTTATATATAGTGTACAAACACACCCTTTATCTTTAGGGCTCATAAACACATTCACACACACTACTCAAGTGTGACAGTAAATGTTCGCCTCACTTAATCTGTCTTTACAACTTCGCCAGGGAACATTTAGCTGGAGGATGAATGCTGAAGCAGAGGAAGACGTGTGTAAGTTATTAGAGGCTGTTTGCCAGTGGCCTTAAGTGTTTTTACACCAAGATGTCAAAAAGAATAGTTTCATAATGTGATGCAACAAAGCAAACTGACATCGCAGCATACAAGAATTCCAGTTCCAACCTAAAAAAAACACAAAGCGGTAAGTGTCAAAATTACACCTATCTGAACCCTATTAATAATAAATTGGTATCTATTAACACTTTAAGTCAAGTCAAGTCAAGTCACATTTATTTATATAGCGCTTTTAACAATCAGGATTGTTTCAAAGCAGCTTTACAGAAATACCTCAGAAACAACAATATTAAACATTTAATAGAACAGTCAATTTCACTGATATCCATAAATTTCCCCAACTAAGCAAGCCAGAGGCGATGGCTGCAAGGAACCAAAACTCCATTGGTGACAAAATGGAGAATAAACCTTGGAAGAACCAGGCTCATTCGCGTGGTCAGTTATCCTCTGACCAGATAAACCAGTAGGTTACCCATGCTGCAGTAAAGTTTCTGTGGTCTTTTCCGGAGGGCCGCTTAGAAAACAAGAGAAACTGCCTTACTATAACAAATAACAGACATATGTTAGCGTAGATGCAATTTGACTGGTGATAAACCAATATATTTTGTGTTATTGGTGGTGTTTTCCGGTCGCGGCTGACCTGCCTATTGCAGCCTGATAATCCTTTAACGAATTTGAATAATAAAAATGTGTGTATTATGTGTAGGCCAGGTTAAAGAGATGTGTTTTTAATCTAGTTTTAAACTGGCAGAGTGTGTCTGCCTCCCAAACAGTGCAAGGTAAGTTATTCCAAATTTTAGGCGCTGGATAAGAGAAGGATCTGCCACCTGCAAATTGATTTTTTTATTCTAGGTATAATCAGGAGTCCTGAGAGTGCAGCGGACATAGAGGACTATAATAGGATAGGAGCTCACTCAGGTACTGAGGTGCTAAACTATTTAGGATTTTATAAGTAATTAACAAGATTTCAAAATCTATTCGATATTTAATAGGAAGCCAGTGCAGTGTTGACAGAACCGGGCTAAGGTGATCATACTTTTTGGTTCTAGTAAGAACTCTAGCTGCTGCCTTTTGGACCAACTGGAGTTTGTTTATTAGGCACGCAGAACAACCACCCAGTAAAGCATTACAATAGTCTAATCGTGAGGTCATGAATGCATGAAATTAAATTTCTGCATTTGACCTCGAGAGCATAGGTCGTATTTTAGATTATATTTTTAAGATGATAAAATGCATTTTTACAAATGCTGGAAATGTGGCTCTCAAAGGAAAGATTACTGTCAAAAAGCACACCTAAGTTTCTAACTAATGCTGAAGGGTTGACAGAGCAGCCATCAAGGCAGTGTTAGGCAGTGATTTAGATTATTAGAGGCAGAGGCTTTATTGCCAAGAATTAACACCTCTGTTTTTTCAGGATTCAGCAATAAGAAATTATTTGTCATCCAGTTTTTTATATCAGCTATACATTCAGTTAGTTTTTCAGGTTTCGCCGGGTTGCCAAGAAATATATAGCTGAGTGTCATCAGCACAGCCGTGGAAGCTTACACCATGTTTCCTAATAATATCTCCCAAGGGTAACATGTAAAGTGTAAAAAGTAACGGTTCTAGAACTGAACCTTGGGGTACTCCATACATTACTTGCGAGCGAGATGATACCTCTTCGTTCACTGCTACAAATTGTTGCCGGTCAGATAAGTAGGATTTAAACCATGCTAACACACTTCCACTGATACCAACAAGGCTTTCTAATTTATTTAAAAGGATGTTGTGGCCAACAGTATCAAATGCAGCACTGAGGTCCAATAGCACTAATAGGGAGAGACAACCATTATCAGCTGATAGCAGCAGGTAATTTGTAGCTTTAATTAGAGCAGTCTCAGTACAGTGACAGGATCTAAATCCTGACTGGAAATCTTTGTAAATATCATTTTTCTCTAAGAAAAGATTTAGTTGTAAAGATACAACCTTTTTAAGTATCAGACAGAAATGAGAGGTTTGAGATCGGTCTGTAATTAACCGGATCTTTGAATCAAGTTGTGTTTTTTAATGAGCGGCTTAATAATAGCTAGTTTAAATGTTTTGGGAACGTATCCTAATGACAACGATAAATTAATTATATTCATAAGTTGACCTATGACTTCAGGAATTACCTCTTTCATAAGCTTAGACAGAATCGGGTCTAACATACATGTTGTTGGTTTAGATGATTTAATAAGTTTATAAAGTTCTTCCTCTCCTATAGTTTGTCCTCTCCTATAACGAATGAGTGGAATTGTTCCTCGGGGGATCTATAGCGCACTATCTGATACAGTAAAACAGTAGAACTGGAAACGCAAACTAACAAATGGGGTAACAATGCTAACACGCACACATGGATTAAAATTAACAGCGAACGTCAAAAAAGTTTCAATATTAGAAAAATAGTGGGATTTAAGTTATTTTTGTTAATATAATCGACAGAGGGTAAAGAGAATATAAGGATTAAACAAAAAGCAAAGCTTAGCGAAACTACACGAAACTATACTAGCAAAGCGCTCAGCAGCACCGCAAACAGAAAGTGAAGCCTATTTTAACCCTATTGTAAAACTAAATTTTACACTCCGAATATTTTTCCTTATATGCGCTATTATACAAGCAATGACAAATATGTTGTGAACCCCCAGCCCAATTGGCTCTAAACATTTTAGGTCACTAACTGTGATCACATCCTGAGATTCCTATAAAGTTTAGTGATTTCCAGATTTGTTTGTGGTGTTTGATTGGCTATATATACTAATGAGTCTCTGCATCTAGAGCCTTATTCTTTAATTTAATCAAAAGTTCAGTGTCATAGCAGTGGTATTATGCTTTGTATTTAGTAAATTTTGTTTTTGTACATACTGGGCTACATTTTAAATACCGAAAGAGCACATTATTATTATTATTATTATATATTTTATATGTTATTATATTCTAAAAGTAAATAGGGCTATTGGGGGACTATTGCCAACCCTAACCCTAACCCCAGTCAATTTAAGTCCCCTTGAATTGTGAACGCTCAATAATGTTCAATAAAACTCAATAAAGATACTCTGTTTAGTTTAACCAGTATCTGTAAATTATATAGAATTGTGTAATTCTAAAGTCACAATAACACACAGGTTTTTAATATTACCTAAAGATACTTTGTGTTTGCTAACAGCATTGTAACAACACCCCTCACAATCACTCTTTACACTCCTGCCCTCTGGAAAAAGGTACCGTAGCATTCGGGCCCTCAGAACCCGAATGTGTAACAGTTTCTTCCCTCAAGCCATTAGGCTGCTCAACACACTGATCTGAACTACCTTAACCTACACATATGCACACACACTCAACCCTCAAGCCATCAGACTGCTCAACAGAACTGAACTACATACACACACACAAGTAGACTGAAAAAACAAAAATATAAGCACAGTCACTTTATAATGCGTTAATGCTATTTGCACAATACTGTTAATTTCCATGCCTTATTTTATAATCTGGTTGGCGCTATTAAATGCTCTGTCCAGCGTTATGTTATGTTCTGTTCTCTACTGTCTAATTTGCACTGTTTTTGTAATGTTCGTATTGTTTATTGCACTGTCTGTTTCTGCACTGTCTGCACTAGGTTGCACACATGCACTTTATGTCTATTCTGTTCAATCGCTCTCTGTTGTTTTCTGAATTTTATGTTTTGTGTAGCACCAGGGGGTCCTGGAGAAATGTTATCTCATTTCACTGTGTACTGCATCTGCGATATATGGCTAAAATGACAATAAAGCTCCTTGAACTTGAACTTGCTTATTGACTTTCAGATATGCAAGCTTCACGTAAATCTAACTACATACGATAGGTATTTTGCTGCAGCGAAATAAACCTAGTAACCAAACCAAATCCTATGTGTGTAATTATGGGCTGTGAAACACAAACAGGTTATAAATAATTAAACATATTCATAAATACATGCAAAATGGAAAATATTGCTGAGAGACCAATGAGACCCAATTAATCAGCATCTGTTACCCTTGGTAATTAAACTGATGCAATATGAAAACAAATGTTCCACTAATGACTTTTGGCACAGATTAAACTACAGGGAGACATTACCAACCTAATGACCAAATCTGTACACATTGTTATGTAATATAGACCCTCAAAACATTTAGTCTATAAATCTTTGTGGTTTTTAAGTAATAGTGATTTCAATATTGAAATGAAATGTATTTAAAACATTACAAAAATACATGTCTATATGTAAAATTATTGGTATAAATTGATATAAAAATTATTAGGTTTTTACTGATGCTGTCTGCATAAAATTAATTAGTTTATTTTTATAATTTAAGTTTTTGATCAGTTATACTAATATATAATATCATCTGAATTCTGAACAGCGCTTCTTCATGTGCTGTTTCGCTATTTAAATTAGCGCATACGGCTAACTCATTGCGAAGTATTGTTTGCTAAAGCTCTTACTAAGTGTTCTCTCGTTCTGTTAGTTCTAGTTCTATGTTTTGTTCTTGGTTACGGTTCATGGTTTCTGTGTGTACGTATTTAGCTACTGTTTCCGTCTTAGTTTTGTTTTCCCTGTGGTTATTTCCTCTCTTGCCTGTATTATCTTTGTGTTCCTGTCCTCTCCTTTCTTTAATAAAACTATTTTCTGCAAAATGGATCCTACTGTGCCCTCGTCCTTACAATATTAAAAAAGTCTGTTCAAACACATTCATTTATATGACTCCTATATCTTGCAAGAACTCTATATTAAATTGTTCAAATATACTAATTGGATTTTTTAAGCTTTATATGCTTCAACATATAATACCATTATATAATACCATTTATTTATTTAAAAACAACTAACGCTGGCAGTCGGATACAAGTCCTTTTTTCCCATATCTTTAGGATATAATGTTTTAAATCACTATAGTGTAGTGCAGTAGGTTGCTATTGGCTAGTCTATACAGCTGGTCTTATTTAAAATAAATTATCATGAACTTCATTGGGGCTTTTTTTTACAGATGGTATAAATGGAACCCAGGGACAAAGCCCCATATCCTTCACAGACTAAATAAAATTAATATATTATTTTCAAAATATATATGATGTCCGGATTATTAGTCTGTTACAATTCAGATTTTAAAACAATTATCCCGAACTAAACATCTGTACCTTGATAATGGAGTTCCTGACCAACTGCCTCAAATCTTTTTTTACTGAAATTAAAGAGAACCAGTTCCTTTGGTAGTCATATGTGTCCATGCCATTAAATAAGATGGTATGTTTTGAATGATGCATAGTTTTTCCTGTCTTTACGTTTTAAAACTTTCTTTTTTCCAAGTCTTTTTTAATCAAATTGATCTTTGTCTTATCTGTTTTACATCTTGTGAAAATTCAACAAAAATTACAGGCAATGATTTAGACTAATTTAAAAGGGAGAATAAAAACATAAAGCTAAAGCACTGAAAGGACCTTTGAGCTGTCAGCAAGTGCTGGCTTAGTTAAATTTAAAAAATGTGTAGCTCAGCTCTTCCAGCTTGAAATGTATACGATTTACATAAACTGTAGCAATTTCCCCAACTGACATAGAATTTTTGCATTTTAAAGAAATATAGTAATATTGCATAACAAATATTTATACATTTTATGATTTTCATGACCATAGAATTGCATTACTTTTACATCACATTTGCCCCACAGTTGCCTGCCCCACCCTCTTTTTACCTATTCTTACATATTGATGACATCTGTATTTAGATATTTAAATTAGTCTGGTCGGTCTTATATATACATATATGTGTATATTTGTGCAGAGTTTCAGGAGAACTCTATTACCACTGCAGGTAATGCATTACTAAATGAGCCGCATTAGAATTTTATCAGTTGCACTGGTAGATATTTCTGTTATTAATTGTACCAAGCTTCTACATCCTATTGATTTTATAATAATTATTTGTATTTTTGCTTAAAATTTTTTATTGCTTGTATCATTTGTTGTAATAAGTGTCTTTTTCCTAGATATGTGTACACTGGAGTGCAACAGCAGTCATCATTTGCAACTTGTCCAGTCAGTATCAGTAAGGTTAAATGTATCAATGGCCATAACTCAAGTCTTTATTTGGCCATTCATTTACATTAACATTTTGATGCTTCTCACCTTCTTCAGAAAAGAAGCCTTCAAAACTGAAACACGCTACATACTTTTTGTTCATACTTTATTTTTGGATTTGATTTTTCTTATACTGACAGATGTTGTAGTAATTCTTTCATACAGCTATGTACTGATGCCTATGGCATTTTGCATTCCGTTTTGCATGCTCATGGAGACACTTACAACATGCACCCCACTAACCATTACTGCAATGTGTGTGGAACGTTACGTGGCCATTTGCATGCCGCTGAGACATAGTGCTATCTCCACTGTCAGCAGGACCTTTACAGTTATTTTCATCATTTGGATCATAGGCTCCCTAAAGTCATTTATAGATATGTTCATCCTTGTCACAACAGCCTCGAAAGAATATTTAACTCAGTTTACTTTGTGTCATTATGAAATTATGATGCCAGAAAACTGGCACCGCTTAATGAGGGGTGTTATATATATTATTCATTTCATAATAGTTTTACTTGTTGAGCTATTTTGTTATGTTATGATTGTAATCTCTGCCCGAGCTGCCTCTGTTGACAAGAAGTCAGCAGGCAAAGGTCTGCGCACCATCTCTTTGCATATGCTTCAGCTTACTCTGTGTACTAGTGAAATTATTTGTCCCTATATTGAAGCATTAATCATGGAGCTAGATGTTCAGCTTTATTTGTCAGTTCGCTTTTTCAATTTTATTATGTTTAATCTTATTGCTAGGGCAGTCAGTCCACTTGTTTATGGGCTAAGAGATAAAAAATTTTATGCTTCCCTACTACACTACATCAAATGTAGACAAAACAATATTTCATGTGAAAGCAGAGTTCTAAACACAAATCAATAATATAATAATAAATAATTTTTGCTAGCATTATTAGAGATTGTTACATAGTTATATTTACTTTGTAAATATATAATCATCTGATTAACAACGAGAATGTATGTTTAATTGATAATTAAAAAAAGATTTCCTCCAATCTACAGCTATAGGTTATGATATATGTGCACAGTTAATGCTAATAATCTGTTTGGCTGTTTTTTAATAATCATGTACATTTTTTAGGTGTGTGAGAGAGACAAAAGCAGAGCTCAGGATCTGCTCTTATTAGGGTCATAAATAAAAATTATCTCTGAAGAGTAGTTTGCTTTGATAATATAAATTACTACATTTTGCTAATTTAACACAGAAACTAACTGTTTGTAAATATAGGGTAAAGTAGGAGTAAAGTAACAAAGCATTTTGTTTAAAAATACAGATGTTAAGAAATCAGACATACATTCATGACATTGGCAAGGAAGATACTTGTTCATAAAAACATTGTTAAAACACCTTGTTCTTCTATTGGTGTCTTCCATTTACAGCTATGTAGAAAGATCTACTGTAGGGTTTAATTAAAAATATCTTTTTATGGTGTATCTATTGTACAATGCTTAAAAAAGTAACATTTTTTGCAAACATTGTCTATAGGTCAAAAGTGCAACTGTACTAAATGGATGCAGTATATAATCTCACTTTAAGTGCTTCATTACTGTGAACTTTTAGGATCATCAATAAAGAAGTTAAATTCGTTGTTCAAAGTTATATTACTCACCTAGATTTGTTCAACATTTAGGTAAATCATCATTTATGAGCTGGATTAAATCGATTTAACTACAACTTTTACATTTTTGCACCACTGGTCCAAAAATCCAGAATAAAGTATCCAGTGATTGATAGGCATGCGTTCACAAAATTAATCATGAATAAGAAGACTATTTGCTGAAATTCTATATTGTTAATCATGCTATATAATTAGCTTTTAAGAAAACAGCAATTTGAAGTTTGTACAATCAAATATTTTCCAAATTAAACAAATATAAAGAAAATTTTTGAATATACTTTTATTCATTATTGCAAAACAAGCAAGGATAAAAACAAATATTTTACTGTCTGTGGATGATTTGATGATGTTGTCGTGACTGGCAGTTACTGTATTAAAACACAGAAGATCTGATGCCACTTATTACTACATCTATCTTAATACACCAGATCCTCATGAGACAGTGAATAAAAATTTAATTTATCAGTTTTGTAAGTCACTTTAATTTCATAACTTGGCAGCAAAACAAAAACATTAAATTTTGTTATTGCATCAAAAAAATCAGGCAACTTTTAAAACAATGTAATAAAAATTTTACGTAATAACTCTGATCATATTCTTTTCACTCTTAGACATCACAAGAAAACAATATATCAATATTCATCAATAATTTAAAACCACCAAACAATAAGAAGCCAAAAACAGTAACAAACACTAGACTAATTCAAACACTTTCAGAAACATTTCTTTCACAGATACACTAACCACAAATTTCCACATACTAAACATGTAACAGGACTCAGAACAGTCCGTTAGAATCAAACAGACCACTTTTATTCCAAAAGTAAAAACAAAGCAGTAGAAAGTGAAAACATATTAAACATAGAGTCTTTGTGATCAAAGTGAGAACTTAAGCAAACATAGGAGTACCCAGAACACGACGCATATACAACACGAAGTCCCTAAAGCATTAAGTTTTACTCTCCAGTGAGGTGTCTAAAAGTCTTAAAAGTCTTTTGGAAGTATGTTTGAACATGTAAGCGCACACTTGAAATCTTGGAAACGAGACAGTACTACTTCCTTAGGTGTATAGATTTTAACCTTACCTACAATGTTTTTCAAGTAAATGAAAAATAAAATTTTCCATTACACGATTAATACTTTAACAAGCATGAACTAAATCTACATCTAATAATCTACATAAACTACCACATTCCACCCTCAATTTACTTAATTGAAGGTTTCAGGTGTAATGCTGCTTTAATTCTTAGCTCGTGCTGAATTCTTAACTCCTGCTTCATGTTCTGGCTCTCCCTCGCCATCCTTTGAGTCTTTCAACGACCATAATTACTGTGGGCATCGTCAACAGGATCTGAAACGGTCCTTGCCCCTTTTTTGCCTTCCAGCTTTTCCTCAGGAAGACCTTTACCATGACCCATTGCCTGGTTTCAGTTTGTGTAATTCTCCTACTGCTGGATGGGGCGGGGAGTCTTTTACCTGCATGTGTATAGATAGCACAGATTAACACAATAATTTAACATTACATCTTCACATTCACCAGCGGTCAGCTTGGATGTCCTCTGGATTCCCACACCAGTGTGCAGGTTTCAACAGAATTTGAAGGACTTAAATTATTTTTATTTTCTTACTCACGCTCGCAAGTGCCAGTCTGCCATGCAGCTAATTTACATGCTTTTGGAAGTGCTACTAATTCAGCTGCTTGAGCTGAAAAATAAGCAGTGTTTTTGCTTTTGAAGTTTCATGTTGTGTAACAACTGCATATCCTACACAAAATGTGCCTGTTGTTAAGATCTGGATTTAGAAGGAGTGTTTCCTGCAGGTCAGGTCCCGGGCTGCAAACTTCATTAAGAATTTGAACTCAGTCATGCTCCTCTCTGTCCTCAGCTGTGGAAAAAAGAGTAGCAGGGTTTAACACATTACATTCTTTACAGTCACATTAGGCATTTTGAGAAAGATTGTGTGATATCTCAATCTATGTTCTGCAGTCTTTCTTTTCTTTCTTTTCAATATTTTTTATTAGTTTTTCTTTGAACAAAACATAAAGTGACAGACAAATATACAAGTGATTCAAACAACACAGGATAGAACCAAACAGTAGAGACACACTTGTACAGAGTTTGTAGAATAATAACAAACACCCCTCCCTCCCCCTCCTAGCCAGCATTATGTGCCAAAAGAGCAATATTTATCAGACCAAGCTGCAAGAGCCTATGTCCACCACGACAACGCCCAGCACCAGGCATGAATAGAATAGAGAGATAGCAAGAGAAAATTAGAGTGCTGGAAGTCTGGACCAAAAAGAAATGGATCAATAATTAAATATAAAAAGGAGTAAGCTGTAAATAAGATTAGAGAGTAGGGAACATACGAAGGAGGGTCCCCCACACCTGTTGAAATTTTAAGCCTGACTTATTGATTGAGTGATGAATTTTTTCAAGGGTTAAGCAGGACATGATGTCTCTGAGCCACTGGGCGTGGGTGGGTGAACTGGTGTCCTTCCACTTTAATAGGAGACAACGCCTGGCAAGTAGGGAAGCAAAGGACACAATGTGATGTTCAGCTGAGGTTAAATGCTTATGCTCATCCCCAACAATGCCAAAAAGGGCAACTAGCGGATTTGGCTCTATCTTGTGATTTAGTATCCTGGACAGAGTTTGAAAGATGTCCCTCCAGAAGAACTCCAGATTAGGACATGTCCAGAACATATGGATGAGGGAAGCTTCACCACTCTTGCACTTATCACAGCAAGGATCGATATCAGGGTAAAAACGAGAAAGTTTGGCTTTCGAATAGTGGGCCCTGTCTACGACCTTAAACTGTAATAACGAGTGCCAAGCGCACAGGTTGAATTTACCAGTTTATTTGGATTTGGTTCCAGATATCGTCTGACAATGTCAGGTTCAAATCTTTTTCCCAATCTGTTTTAATTTTACTCAGCGTGGCGTGACTCAGACCCAACAACCTGTCGTAAATACATGCTATCAGTCCTTTATGCATAGGGGACAAACAGAGGAGAGTATCAATAACAGCTACATCGGGAGCCTCAGGGAAATTTGGTAACACAGAGCTAATGAAGTGCCTCACTTGTAGGTATCTGAAAAAGTGGGAACTAGGTAGACTAAATCTTTCTGAAAGTTGTTCGAATGAAGCAAACTTACCCTCAATAAAGAGATCTTTACAGAGCTTTACTCCTTTACTGTACCATTCTTGGAATGCTGCATCATGTACAGAGGGCTGGAAGAGATGATTAGAGATGATCAGACTGGAGAGAGAGAAGTCCAGGCAACCACTGTATCTTCTAAACTGAGCCCATACTCTCAAAGTGTGTTTAACAACTGGGTTATTTATTAGCTTAATTGAGTGGAAGGGAGGAGCAGATCCGAGGAGTGCAGAGACTGAAACGTTTTTAGCGGAATTTATCTCCATTTCTACCCAAGTTGGCCTATTAAGTCGGTGATGAAAATATGTCCAAAAGGAAAGACAACGAATGTTTGTTGCCCAGTAATATAAACGAAAATTTGGTAAAGCCAGACCGCCATCCTTTTTGGGTTTTTGAAGCAGGGCTTTGCTCAAACGAGGGAGTTTACCTTTCCAAAGGTAAAATGATATAATTGAGTCTAATGTATTAAAATAAGATCTGGGAATAAAGACTGAAATAGGTATAAAAACCTAGGAAGAATATTCATTTTAACAACATTAATTCTACCCACGAGTGTCATTGATAAGGGTGACCATCGCCCCAGGTCCCTTTTTATACGGTTTAGTAACCCCATAAAATTCTCTTTAAAAAGGTCTTTATGTTTCCTTGTGATAGTAATACCTAAATATATAAACTGATTTTTTACTAGTTTGAAAAGGAGATTATGTATATCTGGTACTTCAGAGCCTAGGAAGAAAATTTCACTTTTGTTCAGATTTAATTTATATTCAGAGAAATGACTAAATTTTCTGAGCAATGACAGTAAAGGTGGCATAGAGGTGACAGGGTCTGATATGAAAAGTAAAAGATCATCAGCATAGAGAGAGACTTCGTGTTCTGTTCCCTGTCTCCAAATCCCAGAAATATCCTTGCATCCACGGAATGCAATTGCCAAGGGCTTGATGGCAAGCTTAAAGAACAATGGGCTTAGTGGACAGCCCTGACGAGTTCCCCGCCTAAGGCTGAAGGTTTGAGATTGCTGAGAGTTTGAAGAATTGCAGAATTGAAGCTATAGGGTCTGAATATAATAAACTGACCCAGGTTGAGAAATTTGGTCCAAAATTGAACTTTTCTAAAATTTTAAACAAATAATTCCATTCCACCCGGTCGAAGGCTTTTTCTGCGTCCAAAGAAAGGACGCATTCTGGGAGCTTATCTGACGGTGTGTAGAGGATATTCATAAGGTGACGGGTATTATAATAGGAATGGCGGTTTTTAATAAAACCAGTTTGATCCTCGGATATAATTAAAGGTAGAAGTTTCTCCAATCGACCAGCTAGAACTTTAGAAAGAATTTTGGCATCAATGTTAAGGAGGGAAATCGGTCTGTATGAAGAACATTCTGTTGGGTCTTTATCCTTCTTAGCTATAAGAATAATACACGCCTCATTAAATGATGTGGGCAGTTGTTCAAAAGAATCGGACAGAACCGAAGCCAATCGGGGTGCGAGGAGAGAGGAGAAGGTTTTAAAAAATTCTACTGGGAACCCATCAGGACCCGGAGATTTACCAGATTGCATTGATGAGATAGCTGAGGTTATCTCTGCTTGTGATATAGGTGCTTCCAATCTTAATCTGCATTCTGGAGATATTCTCAACTGGACCGTCATCCTCTGGATATTCGGAGGTATACAGTTGTGAGTAAAAGTTCCTAAATGTATCATTAATATTTGAGTGGTCAGACGTCATGACCCCATTCTCCATTCAAATTTTTGTTATGTGTTGCTGTGCTCTAAAGCCTCTTAACTGATCAGCTAGTAGTTTCCCAGATTTGTCCCCTGCTCTTCATTAACTGGCGTTCAACTACATGTGTTGAAATGAGATCGAATTTGGTTTGTATTTCTACTCTTCTTTTATACACATTAGGGTTTTTATATAGAGTGTATTGTTGGTCCAATTCTTTTATTTGATTGGCCAATTCTTTTCGCTCTTTATTTGCTTTCCTTTTCAGGTTTGCAGTGTAGGAGATTATCAGTCCTCTGAGACAGGCTTTAAGAGCATCCCACACAGAAAGACTAGACACGTCTGGTGAATCATTCATACTGAAAAAGAAAGTTATCTGGTCTTCCATAGATTTGATAAATTCCTCATCTGCTAGAAGGGTAGAATTGAACCGCCAGTATCTTTTAGTTTCGGGGAAATCATGAAGGGTTATAGACAAAACAACTGGAGCATGGTCTGATATCACGATGCTCCCATAGTCACATGAGTGAACCAGCGGGATCAGTTGATTTTCTATAAAGACGTAATCGATTCTAGAAAAAGTATGATGGACATGTGAAAAGAATGAATACTCTCTTTGTTGTGGATGAAGAAAAAGGCAAATGTCAGAAATACCCAAAGAGCAAAGATAGGACTGAATTAGCATGGCCGATTTACTTAGTGAGGTAATATTTGGAGATGACCGATCTAGCACTGGATCTAAGACGCAGTTGATATCCCCTCCTAGTATGAGAGAGTATGAGCTCAGATCAGGCAAGGCAGAGAAGCAACGTTCAAAAAAAGAAGCATCGTCATAATTGGGAGCGTATATGTTGGCGAGCACTACATTAGTGTTAAACAACCTCCCCGAAACAATGACGTAACGACCGTTAACATCCTGTATTATATTATGAGGCTCAAAGGAGATGTTTGGGTTAATGAGGATTGAGACCCCCCTAGCTTTAGCCTGAAAGGTGGAGTGATAATGCTGCCCCCCCCCCAGCGTGACAGAAGGCAAGAGTTGTCAGAGCCACGGATATGGGTTTCTTGTAAAAAGGCAATTGTGGAGTTTAGTTGTTTAAGGCGTGAGAGTACCCTCCTCCTCTTAACTGGATGATTTAGTCCCTTAACGTTCCAGCTCACCAAGTTTACAGGATTAGTCATCCTCCTTGAAAAAGAGTATAAGTCGGAAAGTATGGGTGGTGTAGAGATGCCGGGTGACTGGCATTGCAGCGATATGAAACAAAAAATGGCAATTCAAAGGTAAACTGTATATAAACAGTATTATTAATCCAGTGCTGGCTCCGGAGATCCCCCTGCCCTCCCTTACCCCCCCCTCCCCTACAACCCCTACTAACCCATCCCCCCACCCCTGACCCCCCACTAACCCCTGTCCCCCCCCAAGATAGCTGCACAAAAACAAGGCAGCAAGCTCTTCCATCTAACCATTAACTAAAACACAAACTCTTCCTGTTGTTCACCATCTTCAGCTCCGATACAGAGTTAATGTGAACTAGAGAAAAAATGTAAAAAAAAACCTTTCACACTCCTATAAATAGAGCGTTCCCATATACGTATATAAGGTGCAATCCGCATTAAGTTAAGATTTTGAAAAAAGGAAAGAAAATGAAGAGAAAAAGAGAAAAAATAATAACATACCCAACAGCAATAATAACATTAGTGATAAAACTTAGTATTAACTATAAATCAATGTGCAAATGTCTCCTCTGAAAACGCAAACATAACTGAAGTCAGAGAGAGAATACTTCCCTGAGACCTGTACTCGTATCTCAATCATAATAAAGACAGCCGTTCACTCCAGCGTTCTTGGCAGACTATCGATGAGTTTCCTCGCATCCTCTACAGAGTGAAGCCATTTCTGTTCCCCGTGCAGAGTGATTCGGAGCCGTGATGGGTAGAGGAGAGAAGGCCGGAGTCCGCGGTTGTACAGCTCGGTCATCACTTCTCTGTACTCGCTTCGCTGTTTTAAAACTTCGGGAGCGTAGTCTTCTATGATGCGTATCTGCTGTCCCTGGTAATCTAATTTCCCTCTCCTCCGTGCTTCCCGGATCAGTGTGTCTTTAACCTGGTATCGATGCAAGCGGAGAATAACAGGACGCGGTCTCTGTCCTGGAGCGGGTTTAGGTGCCAGTGTACGGTGGGCTCGGTCAATCTCAGGCGGAGATGAAAGCACCGTATCTCCAAAGACGTCACACAGAAGTCTGGAAAAGAACTCCGTATTTTGGCTGCCGTCCGTCGGTTCCGGGAGGCCTAGAATCCGTAGATTCTGCCTCCTGCTGCGACCCTCCATGTCCACAACTTTTGCCGTTAGCTGTGTTTTTTTCCCGAAGGCCGGAGCAGATGTTCTTCAGCTCGCTGACTCGCCGACTCAGGTCATATGTAGCCAGCTCCAGTGACGGTAAACGCTGGTCATGGTCCGCAACTTTGGCTTGTATTTGGTCCAGTTTAGATTCCACAATACCAATTGAAGCTTTAAATTCCGCTGCTTAGTTAGACTGCTTAGTGGTTAGACAGAGCACCTGGTCATTGGGAAGAGGGGTGGTCCTCCTTGCTGCCACGTGTTCTGCACCTCAAACCGGGCATAGAAAATCGTTCAGCACATTTGGGAGGGAGGCGTCACTGTTACAACCAGGTGGAGTTGGCCCTAGCTGTTTTTAGGGCGGACTTGTCCTTTGCCCTGAAGGCAGAGTCCCTGGACTTTAGCAGTGCATGCACCTCTGTGGTCATCCACAGTTTCTGGTTGGAGAGTGTTGTGATGGTTTTGGAGACGTCATCAATTCACTTGCCGATATAGCTGATCACTGATGTTGTGTACTCCTCCAGGTTAACAGATTCGCCGCTGGTTGCAGCCTCCCTAAACATCTGCCAGTCAGTGCACTCGGAACTCTGTCGCTGAGCCATGTTTCCGTGAAAACAAAGACACAACAGTTTCTAACACGCCGTGTAGTCTGCTGTTGGCGGGCTATAGTCCAGTTTATTACCCAGGGAGCAAATGTTAGCAAGTAGTATGGACGGGAGTGCCGGCTGGCTAGGGTTTGTTTTTAGCCTAGCATGGACACCCGTCTGCTTCTCCCGTTTGCCAGCATCAGGTGACACCGAGGGCTGGGGGCCCGGTCCTCGTAGCAAGCCGAGTCCGCGAAGTTTGTCTCATACATCTTTATGCAGGTATGTTTTCGTATACATGAACACCAATGCTTTCGGTTTCTATGTGCCGTTTTTGATCGGCCTAAAAACATAAATAGCACTATTTTGTATCCGGAGTGGCCGCTGTGTGCTACTGCTGCGCCGCCATCTTGGATTTGTAGGTAGGTAAAAATTTTGATTCCCTTTCCTACACCACCAATGTGGTGCATCTGGAATAGATGTGGATGGCCAGTTCTCAACATAATGTGAGACAAATCTACTTTAACTACAGCCCTATTTTCTTTCAAAAACATTTTTTTCAACACCAACATTTCTGGCTCAGTTGTCTGTCTAAATTTGTGTGTAGTGCAGTTCAAGTCTGGTGAGACGCTATTTTTAGCTCTAATGAGGAGTCTTCTCTCACATCGGAAAGCGAGCTTTAGAGAGTTTCCTCTCATACCCATAGAGCAGATTTTTGGAATCATATTTACAACGCTGAAGCATTTCTGCACTGCGTTGCTCCATTAAATTTCGTTACACATTAAATCTCGTCCCACCAAATTTTCTGGGCAACATAAGAAATTGATAATCAACGTGAGACTGGAGAATATGGAGAGGTTGCTCATTGCAGTTTTTTTTTGCAAATAAAAAAATTTATTGGCTCTTATCACTGAATTTCCTGCTCCTGAATTGACTAGAAACTCGATGCATGTTCCTTTAACAATTAAACCAAGCATTTTTCTATAGCCAGGTAAATCATGTTTAGTATACCAGTCTGTTACTCTTTCAGCAGATTTGTGTTTTATGTTGGATGTATGACAATGCAAATGCGGCTTTTTATTGCAAGGAAAGGTAACAATTTTATGAGGTTGTGTAAGCTGTTCTTGGTTGCAAGAAAGTTAGATAGAAGTTTGTGATTCACCCCCTTTTTAGATGACCCCTCACCTCAGCGTGTTATCTCAATCTGCCTGAATTCCATCATCACCCTGCTGGCGTGTTTGCTCCGGGCAGTTACTTTTCCAGTGTTCAGTCTTTTCACAGTTGAAACACTGGTTCAGGCACATTTGATGACTGAATCCTTGACCTCTTGGAGCATGGCCAACTGTGCTGTATGTGTTTGTGTGTTGCGTTTAATTGCACGGCTGTGTTTTTCATTCTTTAGTTTCTCGACATGTACAGCATGTTGTGTGACAGCAGGTTACGTTTTTAAGTATTAAGTACAGACAGACACTAAATCAAAACAATTCTGCAAAGAGGAGTGGGCCAAAATTCCTCCACAGCCATGTAAAAGATTCATTGCCACTGCTTGATTGCAGTTGTTGCTGCTAAGGACAGCACAACTAGTTATTTGGTTTAGGGGCAATTTCCTGGTGGCATCCAGCAGTGTGTGTGACCTGAGTGAGCAACACTAGCAGAGACTTTAACCCTGTGGAGCTCCAGGTCAATCAGGCTCTCAGAGGGAGCACAAGGCTTATGTGCAGCCTGTAATGCCTCAATTAGTACCGGGTACAGATCTCTAAAAACAAACAGAAAACAAACTAAAGAATATATATTAGTGGTTTTATTTGGGTGCAATTTTGTCTCAATCTTAACATTGCATAAATATCTATACAAACAAAAATATCTATACAAAACACACGCTAAAAACTGTATAATGACAATAACAGCTGAGTTGACATAGGCAAACCCAAAAATTCTGGATAATCAACTGCCTATAACATTTTAGATTGATATTTCAGAAATTCCAATATACCTTTTACTTAAATATATATATACATATATATATATATATATATATATATAGATATATATGATATATATATATATATACACACTTTATTTTATTTATTTTTTAATTTTAATTTTATTTTATCTTTGATTACACTTTTTATTTTCATTCTTTTTTTACTTGTCACAGTCGTATAAAGCATTACACTGCATGTGGTACTATGTATGATTATGTATGTGACAAATAAAATTATTAACTTGATTTGAATTTAATAATAATAAACATACCTATATTAACAGTGTTTACCTTGTCTAAATGTTAAAATGTTCTAATCTACGCAGAATATACTGTATGTTAAATAACTTACTACTTATTTATTAGTTGTTGTATTTTTCATTAACATGTCATTAAAACAGATTTATCACACTGCTGTCGAATTTCTTAGACACAAAATGATACAACGTGTACAGATGTCTTGTTAAGATACGTTTCTCTGTAAAGCACAACTGTCTATTGTTAGAAAACAACCGTGGGCATTACCGCACCGCCACTTGTGCACCACCATTATTTTCCTGTAGCAGCAGATCCTAATATGCATTATCCCTATATAAGGGGTCATTAGTAACATAGCTAATTAGCATAAGCGGTGTCTCTTACTTGTACAGGTTACAGGCCTGTCCATAGCTTGCTGCCACAGCCCAAAGTCTCAGAGCCTCAGTACTACAGCATATATTCTCTCTGGACTCCAACAGAAGCTCTGATGGTTTCACTGACAAGAACCGTGACAGGCGCTCCTTTCCACCTAGATTATTGAGCTAAGACAGAATAATGAATGAGAAAACAATACACCACACCCAGAATGTGTGATTGTACTATAATTATTATTTTTATAGGGTTATACATTGTCCAGCAGACACACACACCAAATCAGTCAGCACTTACTATTCTTGCACAGACATGCCTGCTGGCGCTTCCCAACACTCGCAAGAGCTTTATTGCCTTGGAAACCGGAAACCCATATAAAGAAGGTGGGGTTGGTGAGGTCATCACACTCCACACGCACGGTAGGAAATCTGACATTACGGTCTCCATAAGACGAGGGCAATCAAGAATCTGAAGGTCGCAAACACCACAAACACAGACCAGTGCTAAGTTACACACAGAAAAGTAAGCTTGGGATTATTACAGTGAATAATTTTTTTTTATTAACAACAAAAATGTATAAAATCACAACTTTCAGCACTCGGTTAAAGTTCACCTGTGTAGCTGCAGAGACTGAATAGCGAGCTATTCGGATCAGAATCTCTAAAATATCAAGAACCGTCTGGGGTGAAGGTCGTACCACTTCAAGAATGTACCGCAGCCGCTGCAGAAGCTGCATCTTTAACAAACCCTGAGATCAGGAAATAAATAAAAGGCAACTCCAATATGAGAATTTGCCCTATAAACGAGTTCATGCAACATAGTAAGTTTATTATAGGATATGTGACTATAATAAGGAAGTGTGGGACTAAATTCATAGCGTTAACTGTGTCATAGTGTTTACAATAAATATATAGGCTATTAGCAGCATAATTTTAAGAAACATTTTGAATCCTTATGATATGGCATTTTTTGGGAATACACTGGTTTTACATTTGCAGTACATAAATTACATTTTACATATATATTTAATGCAAAAACACTGTATAATTAGTTTCTGAATTGGTCCAAGTTTTAGACATTTATCTTGTTCTGACTTGGTTATTTAAGTGTTTTTCTTCTCATGTTGCTTCACAGTGCTAACAGACTAAATCTCCAAGTCTTCATGGTGTAGCAAGACAAGTTGCTTTCAAGTTGTCACTCTCTTCCCCACCTACTCACCTTAATAACATCCTTTTGTGCAATATCGTGATCTAACTGTCTCTCTTCTTTCTGTTTCTCCGTCTCTTTCTGACCTTCATCATCTTCATCATCATCCTCCTTGTGAAGCTGGGGTACCAATGGGAAAGAAGCCATCCCTAGCAGCCATGGAAACGTATTATCTAGATTCTCCTACACAATACAAGCACAATTCAAAATGTTGGGGTTTTTTCCTGTCTTTATAAAACTGTGAGGGCATTTGGAACCCAATTTTTATTTTTCATTCACCTCATCCTCAGTGGAAACTAGCAAGGCTCTTAGGGCACGCACAGCTGCAGACATGACACCCTCTACAACTGTCGTCCAGTGAGAAGCGCAACAGAAAGAGAAGTCCAGCGTCAAGCAAGGAGGCTAACACATTGCCTTTCAGGCATGATGAGTACTCTCCAGCACAGGCCTAAATGAACATACACAATAAACTGAACTATAAACTGGAGAAGAGATATCGGGGATAGACTGCAATCAAAAACTAAAACATTATCTGTTCATTTTAAATATAACACACAGGTGGAGTACAAAATAGAAAACGCTTGTATAATTTAGTGTCGTGCAGATATAGACGAGTTCTGAATCAGTTTTTACAGCATTTGGCAGAAGCCCTTATCCAGAACGACTTACATTCATTATTATACAACTGACCAATTGTGGGTTAAGGGCCTTGCTTAGAGCCTCAACAGTGGCAGCTTGGTGGTGCTGGGAATCGAACCCCTGATCTTCCAATTAGCAATCCAACACCTTCACCACTGCACTACCACTATAGCTCTTTTATGCTGCTACGTAACAATGGTAAATGTTTTTTATATATACATATATTTGACAAATATATCAAAAAAAATAACAAAAATTATGACAAAATTTCAGAAATTTACTATGTTAGACACATATAATAGATATATATATATATATATATATATATATATATACACACACATGAAAGGTCTATATTTATCTTCACAAACACAGACCTTGGTGGGCTAAACTGTTTTAAGAGTCTTCCTGATGGTTAAAAGACTCCTGAAGCATTTTCACTATTATTGGGAAGAGCGGGTTTTGGATAGAACTAAAGCCTATGATACAATCACATGATACACTCTCAGGCATTCTAATGCTTGTTTTTCTCTTTTTTTTTCTTCCAAGACAGTTTGTTTTTATTGTGTTGTGTAGCTGTACTTTGACACAGCTAAAGAAAAATTTAATGAAAGTCAACTGAACTGACTTTATTGATTTACCTTCGACAGGATGTGAGCCAAAGTGTTAAGAGCCAGGCTCCTCTGCTGGGTCAGCTGACTGCGAGAGAGAAGAAAAAGCTCCTGCAGTGAATAGCCAGCCAACTAGATCCCAGAAAGGAGAAACAAGGTTAGTTAGAGTTATCCAATTCGACACTGCAAAAAATGCTTAAACAACACACAAATGCATAATGTCATAATATCAACTTAGACAATCATTTTATATTTAACTGACCTCGGGGTCCTCCCCGTGATGATGTAGTCCAAGATGAGTGGGCAAGTCTTCTGTGGGGGGAATAAGGATGCCAGAAAAGTCGAAGCGTGCCTGCATAGCCTGGTACAACAAAAAGTCAAGCTAAATATATTCCTTTTTTTTTTTTGCTTAGTTTGTTGTCCTGCAAATTTTAAAGCATTAAACAAAATGCCTTAAATACCTGTGTGTTACAATTTGTCAAATTAATACTCTTACTTGTTTGGTGCCCTTCTTCCTGGGTGGAGGCAACTCACTCATCCATTCCAATTTCTCTGGTTCTAGTTTGTCCATGTGTAGCCATCCTTTCTCAGGCTTAATTAGTAGCTGTTCCACTGAAAGAACAATAAATGACTAATAAATGTATAGTAGTCATACTGTTTTATTTGTATTTTCTATATTTATTTATATTGGCTAGAAATGTTCTTGTTTTGGGCTTGTTTTAAGTACTTCTAGTTTTGAGCTGTGGTGTGAATAAGTAAATTAAATTTCTAAGTACAGGACTAGGTGGAGGCAGGTGATTCGCTGTGATGACCCCTAAAGGGAAAAAAAAAGTAGTAGAAGTAGATCAAGTCTCTGCAGTGTCTATCACCACAGAGTGATATATAAAATTTGCTTAAACATTTCATGCAAACAGCAGCTTAAACCTTGCCTTTACGGCCTTGATGAAAGTTTCCAGTTGTAAAATATAATACAGATTAAATACATATGACACAAATACAATATTATAAAAAGTAAATGATAAATATGTGCATGGCATCCGGCGGAATAAGTGGCTAAAACAGAATAATCCTCTGTCCACTACATAGATATTAAGGATGATACCCATGTAGTTTGCGACCATTATCTCCATCCCTTGAAGACAGATTAGGACTAGCTCTGGCTTGCTTACACTAATCAGGCTAATAGAAATCACTGTCTCTGCTCTGGCAGGCAAAACTTACAGCTCAGCTGAACGCTCCCTGCCAAATGCACATTAATGCACACATGCAGTTATCTTTCTTGCTAGACAGGAAAAATAGGGTTTGGAAATAAGCCAAGTCGAATGAAACCCTCTGCTAAAATACACTAGAGTTTATAGAGGAAAGTTAAAAAAAATTATGCAATAGCGTTCAACTATTGCTTACCAGTGCTGTGGGAATCTACAGGATTTTAAACTCGGAGGCTCAATATTCTCTACCGTTTCATCAAACTTCAGACAAGATTGATCAATCATAGCACGACTGGATTAGATATTTCAGCATTTTATCTTTTAACACTACTGAACGTTTTTTTTGGTGTAAAATGAAATAGGCAACACTTTGGAAACTTTCTGCCAATTTATATTATATTTACATCCAACCCATTCTGAACAATGTGCTAGTCGAAGTATTCATCCAAAAACCGCTTCATTCACAGAGCAGGACTATAGCAAATTAAATCATAGGAAGGCGGATCCACAGGTTTTCTGGAATTCATCTGAGGTTATTGATTTTTCCCCTCATCATTTATCACTTATCCCTAGTTGTCCTTACACGACCCTGTAGAACTTGAAAGCTTTTCAGACCACTTTAGTTGCAGTACTGTAAGTCAAGACTGAAGGGTTTGGCATCTTCGCTCTTTATAAGCACTTTTATGGCTTCCTGTTGCACTTTTGGCTGTCTAAGATACAGTCAACACCATATCTGAACTGCGTTCCAGGTTTTCTTGCTTCAGTCTCAGTGTGTTTTTTACAGTAGAAGCATGGAATGGAATTGTTTTTTTTTTTACAAAGAATATCCCAACAATGACTGAAGCCACAAAAACTATTGTTCATTAAATGTCTTTTAATGTGTAGTTTATTAAATTAAAACACAATATTACCACTTGTGATAAAACTGTTTATTTGGTATAACGAATCTATACTTTTATTTTAAAAACAGCGTCTAAACGTTATGTTGTAAACGGCATGTAAAACCTGAGTCATATGCATTGGCCATTTTGTTTATTTTGTGTAGCGTTTGCCTCATGTTAGCATGGACGTCACGATTCAGACTCATTTTAAACTCAGCTTCTGCTACATTCTTGGATATCTTTTACTGAATAAAACTTTATGAATCAATGGCTTTAAAGTTGAGTTTTTACAGTTGTATGAATGTATGTTTGGCTGGTGATGTAACGAAAACATTGTTTGTACCCGCTGTGTAGATTTTGCTTAAAATGGTTTACATAATTTTATCACTAAAATCTCAGCTTTCCAAAGATATGTAACATGTTTAGCGTTTTTCATTCTGTTCTTAGTGTTCCACCAGGGGGACGGCGGAACGTTAATAAGTTTTAATCTATATAGAGGAAAATTTCTAGACAGTCTATTAAGATTCGTTATGATATCATATATCAGACCAGCCCTATTGTATAATAAGAACACAACAGGTTTTAAAATTAAACAAAAAAAATATTTGTAGAATTAAGTTTTAATATTCTGCACTAGATATAAATACATTGCACTATTTTTAGGTTAAAAATTAAATAAATATTGCTTTGTACAAAAGGTCAGTTTTCCTCATGCCTAAGCAGATGAAGTTGTTCTTAAATGTTTTTTGCAGAAACTTCTAGAATCCATGCCGAGTCGACTACACATCGCCTTTGGCCAGATAAGTCTGGTCAGCAGATATGTCTGGTTCAAAGTTTATACTTAATAAAAACCTTGTTTTTACTGTCTGTAAATTTTCAGCATGCATGAACATGTACTTACCATTGATTGGCCGATGACTACTACATTGAGTTTCATCATCTACTTCAGTATCCATGGTAACCTCTTGATGGTCTGGTGCTGAGTAATTAAGATCTGGAGGTTTGCTTTTAGCTAAAGATTGGTCAGGACATGTTGATTTATCGATAGAAGAGGATGTGGAAAATGCGGCATTCCCAGCTTTCCGTGACTTAACAAAATCCACTAGCCTTGGATCTAGAAAATATTTTCAAACAGGCACTTACTAAGGCTTATTTTTATCATTTCAATGGGGAAAATCTTGAAAAAATCTCTTAAATTAGATGCTGGGAAGCAATCCAGTTAATATATCAAATTAATAAAAATAAATAGAAAGTTATTTTTACCTAGCTGGGCCAACAAGAATTTCTGCTCCTCCAGAATTTCACTCTGAGACATTCCTTTTAGCCTGGCTTGGTTCTCCTGGTGGATCTTCAGTGTTTCCAAAGCACTGTCAGGACCAAGGCCCTGACCTGACACCAGTAACGGACCAGTGGTGTCTGAGACATACACACACACATAAACAAAAAAAAATATATATATTATATAAGTTTTCAATTTAAAGGTACACGTGATTATAATTGCAGGTACATTTCGGGTCCAAAGCTATTTTTTCCACTTTGGATCATCTAAAATAGTTATTTCTTAAATAGTTTAGTTAAAAAGTAATCCACTGCCATGCCATCTTATTAATCACAAGACTCATAGGGATTGAGGACCTTATCATGAGAAATTCAGTTGAGAAGGATGACGTCTGATGCCAGTTTGGAGTTTTTTGTTAACACTCCTAAGAAAAGTTTTTTTATTAGTTGATATAAGATCATTAACAGTTATACAACTCTATGACTTGCTTGAATTTTAACATCCACAATTTTTTTTTAGATGATTGTCTTCATCTCTGGCGGTTAGGATGGTTGAATAAATAATCAGTTCATATCTGATACCAATCGCTAAAAGCCCATCTCGATGGATGGTAAACATCTTAATGTGTGTTAACAATAATATTTTTTTTTAATGTATCAATACCTAAATAAAAGGAAAACAAAAAACAGAGACCCCTACCTTGGGCAGGTCTAAAATTCGAGGCCAGCGTGTTGGCAACCTTTGAGTCGTTCCTCTCTCCACATCCTGTTTTAGCCTTCTCTGCAGCAATATGGCGTGCAAAAATACTTTTCCGACCTCCGATTTCCTGTTTATGGATGCAAAGAAGCCATCTTAAACTGTGCTTTATTATCTTACAATACTTAATTTACTGTCTGTAGAAGCACACAATTCCAGTTAAGAAAAATAATGCTTTGAAATCGTACCTGGTTTTTGACGGTAGAGCAATGCAGGACTTTGGGGAAGGCTGTGCTGGTGAAGGCTGGGAGTAACACAGGAACAGCACTGGTGTCTCTTTCCTGCAGTCCATTCAGTGGTTAAGGTAATCAGACATGTAAACTAAGATAAACTCTAACAAACCAGTGGGGAACATAACTTACAACAATCCTTGAGAGGACAGCACTGATGTGAGTGTCATGTTTATCTAGAAGCTCCTCTGGATCTTCATTCTCGAAACGCACATGCTCTTTTTTGGAACATGATTTCTTTGCTGGTCCAGGAGTCAATGTAGGCAGCTCATCAGGAAGATCTGGCCATTAAGAGGTATTTCTATTATAGTCAGTAATGTACTGCACTATAGATACATCTGGCATAATCTAAATTTACTGGATCATAATTACATTTCCAACTGAAAATGTATTCAATAAAACAGCGAATTTATTTGTCTAAAACATTGTAAATTATTTATTTACAACAATTACGAGTGCAGAATATGACCATAAAAGTCAACATTTACTTTTTTTTCATTACAGTAATGAACTTTTTATGATATTCTAGTAGGATACCTACTAGATGCTTAGGTACACACTTGTTAGATACTTATCAAGAAAACACATTTAAAATATTTGGCTGCGTTTCAGGTAGAAAACATAGAAAGCAAAAAGCCTGCATGAATTTTTTAGCCATTATCTACACCACAAAGAAACACAGGGTGGAGTTAAAGGTAATATTTTTTAGCGCAGTTGATAAAACTGGTGCATATATATTTTTTAAAATATATATATTTAAATAGAAGTTCCTGTTGGCTATCATGACTAGGTCATCGTTCATTAACTATATGTAATTCTACATTTACATTTACAGGATTTGGCGTTATTCAGAGCGACTCACATTAATTTCATTATACAATTGAGCGATTAAGGTATAAGGGCCTTTGCTTAGGGACCCAGCAGCCACTTAACCACTGAGCTACCACCTACCTTAATTCTATACACAGAGCGCATTGACGGTCTTGTCTGTCAAATCCTACCAGATTAGTACCTGTTTCTTAAACAGAACTCACACTCAAATAGAAGGACGCACCTGTTATTGTCACAACATCTCTGGTTTTCACATCAGAATCATCACTGTCTGCAGAAGCACCGTCCCCTCGGCGTTTATCTGCCCTCCGTGTCACAGCGGCCGCCGGTGCGCTGCCAGAGACTAAAAAGCGCTCCTGCTCCTGAAGCAAGTCTGACTCTGAGTCTGTCGGCTTGGGACGCCGCAACATCCCCAAAACTTGTAGAAAAAAACATTTTGTGTTAAGCAAACAAAGTCTTGTGTTATTTTCTTTTATCTTATGAATTAGTTCACAAACACTACAAATATATAAAGGTTACAAAATATAACAATGAGATTATTGAAAATGGATGAATTGTGTTGTATTTAGTGGCATCTGCATTTTGTTTTTAAACAAATGTCAAGTTTAAGCTGTTTATTGTCAAAAACTAGAAATATCTTTTACAGTTTTATATTATTATTATTATTATTATTATTATTATATACTGGTAATAAATACACATCACAGAGAGGTGTGTCCTGTAGACCAGGAGCATCAGGGAGGAATAAGAAGGCATTAAACCTTTACAACTCACAAGGGAATACGAATAAATTTAGAATAACACACAATGTGTCCTAATTTCACAAAAACACACAATCTTCACGTCATTTCGCTTCTCTGTAAATGTGTCTAAAGGTCTCTATTAAATTATTACAGCCCTCGCCGAGATTAAATAAGGTAAACACGACGTTTATTATCATGTTACGTTTATAAATGCGTTTACGTCTAAAATACATTAAAAGAAAAAAACTGATATTTACTTTTTGTCCTTTTTTCTTTTTATAACGAATAAAAAGCAGTCTTGCTAAGAGCCCACATGCATTGAAACCATGTTCAAACCACTTCCTGTTTACCGGCTTATAGTTACATTTCAAAATAAAAGCAGATCACTTCATTATTGTTTTTTTTCCCCCAACAATTATACATCGCATCCTAGGAATAAATATACTGTTATATAGAAACTCGTTATATAGGAAAAACTATAACGATTTTGTATATAACATTTTGTATATAAAAAAATAATTTTACAAAATGTACTTTTATTGGGGCAACTAACATTAAAGTGACAATTGAGGCCAACTTAATGTTAGAAATAGTATGTATTTTTGTTGTGATTTTAAATACTAAAATGTTTAATTCTAATATTATTAATATGTTTTACATAATATATTTGTTCTTTAATATAACTATAATTTTAACTATAAAACAATTACTATATAATTTAACTAATAAACAAACATTTTCAGTGATTTATGAATATTCTTTTATTTACTTCTATTTTTAATTTATAATGACCAGTATAATTGTTTAATAGATTATAATAATAACTATTGAGGCTCTAATACTATTTCTAATAAATTTCTAAGCTTTGATTACATTTAAAACCATAACACTTGCATAACCTGTTGGGGACACTATATTTAACGCTCCGAAATATCTTTGTGACAAGTTAGTTGCTTTTACCACTTATGACGCAGCAGCTTATATATATATATTTTTTTACTTTTTAATGTTAATAAGCGTAGCTAATATGGAGAAACCACAACATGCAGCTAACCCCTGTCTCCTAGCCACACTCTCATGTGAGGAAAACGTTTTCTAAACAAAGTTATTAAAAGTGCTGATACTGGAGGCTTCCTAACTAATTGTTAAGGTAAATCGATTATTAACTTTAGATCAATAATGTGGTTTGAATAACATAATACTCCTAGTGAAAATTAAAAATTAATTCAAATTTTCTGTACCGATAATTTAACAGGGTTGAAACATACAGTAATCACAACATAATTAATAATAATTGTAAAAGTTGTTCTGCAAGGGAGAAAAAAAAAGTTTAAATAAAATAAAGTGTAGGATACTATAACTTCCATGGCATTGCAGCTTAATTGCTTAATCTCAGGGTCAGGGTGTATTGTGGGTTTTTTTCCAGGTACTAATAGGCATGTCTAGATTATGTGTGGTATGTGAATGGTGTGTGACTGTAATCAGTTAACACCCTGCCATGGGTGTCCTGAAGACTCATACCCAATGTCCCCTGAGATCCAGATACCTGTAACCATTAGTAGTATAAATAGTGCAGAAATCTGATAGATGTTTAACAACCTACTGTTGCAGTGCATTTGATTTTACTCCTGTTTCCATTAACACAATAAACAAATCTATTGTAAAATAAAAGTGAATGAAATCCTGTTGAATAACAGCGCCCTCCTCCCGGCCCCCTCTCTTCTGACCGAATGGGATCTCCCACAGCGGGATTTCCGCACGCCTTGGCTGATTTCCCACTATTCCCGCCCTCTGCTGCTCAACAGCACAGTGCACGCACAGCTTATTTTCCCTGAGGCAAGTGGGTTCACAGGCGAGCTCACTGATATGTCAGGTCAGGATGGTGTCACCCAACGTGGAAAATAATAGGAGTGCAGAGGACACAGCATCAAACAGACCTAATGATGATGAGGATAGACCAGCAAGCCTCAATATGATAGAGGAGGTGAGATAAACTACACGCTCCATGTTTTCTGTTTTAGATTTAATTAATGTGCAGTTTAGAGTTTTCTTGCTGTTGTATATTGTTTGTATAGGACCAAGGCTCCCAGCAATGTTGAGAACAATTTTGAGATAATTTACTTTATTGACAATGGTCAATACTGTACTAATGGCTCTCAAGCTGATCTCATCACTGTGTTTATAAACGCTAAAGCATTATCGATTGTCATTGATCCTGGGATCTATTTTAGAGCTCTGAATCACACAATATCAAACTGCAGGCTTAAGATCTTTGACAAAATCTCTTACAAATCTTTTACTAAGCCAATAGGGGGTAAGAGGTTTCACAAACAAGCATTATTTGCATATGAACACATGAAAGGATAGGATCTAGCTACATTTTTATGCAAGGCATATGTACAGGTCTGGTAAGTGCACACTTTAATTTACACTTTCATTTTGTCCATTCATCCAGAGTGCCTTACAGAAGTGCTGTGTATTCCGCCTAAAAGCACATGCTCATTCTTGTACATTAGGTCAGGGTCCAAGACTCCGTTATAAAAAAGCAGCAGGTTAAGGGGTCTTTAATCAAATGTGTTTGGGATTTGCATTAAGTGTAAAAGCGTGATTTTTTTTTGTTATAAACATGGTTATTCTGTTGTAAAAAAAATATATATTATAGACCAAAATCACAAAGGCTCTTTTTAGCCGTTTCTATATTCTCTGCAGAACTGTTAGTTCCGTTATTCATATCACATTACATGTTTATTCCTTTCATTACACAGCTTATATCCTTTACAATCAGCAACCAACTAAATATGTAGAAAAAATGAAAAAAGACATAGAATATAATGAAAGAAGGTAATCCTAACTGTGGGATGTCATATCATATTCTGAAAAATGAGATATTATCTTGACTGATTGAGCAATTATAAAAAAAAAAGCACTTCCAAATTTGTGGTCTGTTCAGGCACATTTACTGTATCGATGGCTCAAAAACTCCATTAAATAATTCTGTTGAATAGAAATTCCAGAATATAGATACAAGTGTTTTAAAAAACACATTTTAAAAATGCACCATTTGGCTGAACTCAATGCTATAAAACAAGCGTAACCTGATCTAATGCAGATGTAATTTGGCATGCAAGAAAAGTCCATGGTTCAATTTTTGTGCGTTACATGTAATGTTAAATGTCTTTATGTGTCACAAACTTTACAGCACAGTAAAGTTCTCTCTTTGCATATCCCATCTTAGAAAGCTGGGGTCAGAGCAGAGTCAGTTATGATAAAGCACCCCTGGAGCAGGAAGGGATAAAGATCATGCTCAAGGACCCAACAGTGGCTGACTGGTGATGGGGCTTGAACCCAGGTCTTCTTGTTCTTCAGACCAACAACTTAGTGCCTTAACCATTGGGCCACCACTGTTACCAATCAGCTTAGAAAGAAGCTGAGTTAAAACTGCATGTTAGCAGTTATCCGATTATAGCAATTTCATAAAAACACTCATTGGCGATGAAAGTAAATAAGTATTTTTTACACTGGCTATGTGATTTGCTGATTGTTCTGTGGAAATTGCATTATTAACAGCTCCTTTCTGTCTTCCCTTAAAGCTTGTCAGCTCTTATAAATGTAGTTTATAATTCACAGACTACACTGTTGCTCCAGTAGTTAAACCAATTTTTACAGATTGACAGTCAATTTAGTAATAATATCCATTGTGTAATTTCTTATAAATATTTTAATTACCTTCTTTCTTACAACACTAAATAACCATTTCAACCAATTCTCCTTTCTTAGTTTTACTCTTTGAGAAATTTCCTTGTTACTGAAATCATGAAATGTTCCATTTATTCATTTTATAACCTAAAATCACTTCCTGGTTTTGTCAAAATTTGTTAAATTTACCTAGGAATTAGGTCGTTTATCTTAGTTATTTGCTGTCATCTGTTTATACAGAATGAATTTACTAGAATCCCTGAAACTTTTTAAACATTTTAAGAACCATAAAGAGTTTCTGTAAGTAAAACAGGGGCATTACAATTATTTTTTTCTGACAGGTTCCCCTTACTCACCAAATGCATTTGTCTATAAGTTTATTAACTTTAAGTGAAACAAAACAACAGACAGCAGTACAGGGAACAATATCTCACACAAGACAAAGCAACACACCTGAACACAATGAGGAAACAATTAACCAATGACAAGACATGACAACATAAACAAACATTAAGCACATGGTTTACAACGATGACGCAAAGCCTCCGGTGACCCGGCAGGGCAACACACCCGGCAAGCCTGACCGAGTCCTGACAATTTGTTACATAACAGCACATATATAATATTTCTTTCTTCTGTTTTTTTTTTTAGCAAAGGCCAGTGAAACAGTCCCTGAGTGCATCTATGCGTCGTGAAACACACTGGCGCTGTCTCCTCCTCTCCTTTTTTATGTACATCTGCCTGGGTGCCATGGCCTGGTGTCAGTTCACTCGTGTCACTAAACTGAGCTTTGATTCATCCAGTACCTCATCTTTGACTGCTTCTGTAAACTCACTACGAGGTGGAGGAGGGCGTGAGATGATATATCATGATAGCCCCTGCTCCGAAGGCTACTTCTACCTCCCTTTTGCCTTTCTCGTAATGCTCTATGTAGTCTACCTGATGGAGTGCTGGCACTGCCGTGCTCGCAGTGAGCTGCAGTATAAGGCGAATGTAGACAGTGTCTATGAAAGTGTGCTACGAATGCGACAGGCTCGGCCGCGTGTGTGGTGGAAAGCCATTGGCTACCATTTTGTGCGGAGGACGCGACTAGTAACGCGTTATCGAAACGGAGACGCCTACACCACTACACAGGTCTACCATAAGCGGGTAAACACACATGTGGTGGAAGGCGAGTTCGACTACAGCCATTGTGGAATGAAGGACATCTCACTGGAACTACGTGGCCTGGAGTGTCATCCAGCTACAAGATTACGCTTTAGCAAGTGCTTTAGTTTTGCAGGACCTGGACCTGAGAATGCCTATCTTAATCAAAGGTCCAGATTCTTTTCAGAGATTGAGGGCTTGGATGACTACATGGAGGCACGAGAGGGCATGCAGCTGAAAAATGTGGATTTCAAAGAACACCTTATAGTCCACTTGGATCCCGAGCAGTTACCCTGGTATTCTTCTCAGGTGGCTTTTTGGCTGGCTGCTGTTCTCATGTTATCCTGGCCATTGCGGGTTTGGATAGAGTATCGGACAGCTTACGTACACTACCAGGTAGAAAAGCTATTTGGGCTAGAATATAACAGCAGCAGCCCATCTTTAGATGAGTTTTTATCTACAAGGAGTACTTATTGTGGTATCCAAAGAGAGGAAACTGTAGACAGCACAGAGCTAGAATGGCATATTCGCTCGAACCGTCAGCTTATACCTAGTTACTCTGAAGTCATGTTGATGAACCTTGAGCACACTCGGCCAGTACATAATGACATCAGAGCATCAGGTGGCCTACTATTAGATGACTCCCTAAGCCAAAGCTATGGAACCACATTACAAGATTGTGATTGTGGCGAACAGCCTGAGGAAACGCGCCAGGTCACCATCAGCTCCAGCTGCTCTTCTATCTTCTCCCGACACACTTTCCATTCGTGTGTGTCTCAAGACACGTCTCGCCTTTCCCTGTGCCGAATTTATGGATCTAGTCACACAGTGGGGCTATGGAGGAGCCATAGCAGCACACTAAATGAACGCTGCTGCCTGGATGAGCAGTGCTGCAGCTCATACTCCAGCCAACTAGCAGTTAATAATAGCCCGCCTAACTACCAGGATGCTCGCTTTTTTCCTGTCCTTATTGTCCATAGGCCTGAGGGATGTGGAGATTCTTCAGAAACGAGAAGATACTATGTTCGAAGAAATTCCCTTTGTCTGGAGACTTTCCTTTAGAACAATATGCATTCTTGGTTTACTGATCAAATATAGTGAAGTAAAAAGACTTCTAATGACTTTTCGAAATAATGACTGAACTGGGAGGAAAATATGCATGGCCTTTTTACTGAATGTTATTATAACTCTAGTGCTTTATGCTAAGAATAAACAAAAGAAAAAATGTCAAACTAATTTATATATGTGTATAATTAAATAAAGTAAATACTTAAATCATAATTTTTTTATAGGTTGATTGGATTTGCTTAAAAAGGAACTTATACCCATTTCTTTTCATCACCTGCAGTGAAAAATGGTTACGATATCAATTAAAGTACATTAAAAGACTAAATATTTTTAAAATATGTTATACACATACTAAGCACATCGAGAGTTTTTACAAACATTTTACTTTTACTTTAAAATCTGCCCCATCTGTCCACCATTTAACATTCATACATATTCATACATTTACAATGCAGAACAACTAGTCTGTTAACTACTGATAATATTGGATGAAATGTTGGATGTCTGGTTGAATCTGTATGAGTTAAACAGAACTGTTGAAACGAACAAGTCAAATTTAATCAAATGACTTGCATTGACGGTTTTTGGCCATGATTGAAACTAAAATGTAGCAAATGTTAATTAATTAAATCTGAAAAATCATTGCCCGATGATATATATATATATATATACAGTATATATAAAACAATAACAAATCTTAAGACAAATATAAAATATGTAGTGTGCATATCAAAACTAGGTGATTGTTACCCTGTACACGAGTTAAGAGCAATAATTTTAAGCAGATATTTAAAGCAGTATCTTAAAAGTGCATTGTAATGTTTCTAAAAACATTCTGAAGATTAAAGTCTGTTCGTCATCAGGAGCTCAGAAAACATGCCATAGCACCAGATGTTCTTGCACGTCTGACTGTCCATTATTTTTGCATACACTGCAGTCATTGAAAAGGAATCCTGTTGGCTGTCAAACATATCCTGCTTTAAAAATTAAAACCTTTACACATTCACTTAATATTTTTAGCAAACTTTAATTGCTCATATAAATGATCAATTAAAGAACACCAGCCGCATTAAAAGGTTCTTGACGCTTTTGTAGGATCTGCATCATGCTCTTTGACATATAGGGTCTCTGCAGTGTGCCATCATTACGCTCCAGATCATCCACTAGAGAGAACCAAACATAAAAGCCCATTCTATTAAATTAAACGTGACACTTTTTCTTCACAGAAATTGCAAATAAGAGTAGTTTATATAAGCGTTTTAAACTAAATTAGACTAAATTAAACATAATAATAAACAACTATGTGTGCAGTGCTTATACAGAGTCTGCTACATGCTACTTACTGACACAGAAGGTGAATGTGTCCACAGCCATGCTGTACAGACTGAAGCAGCCCTGGGCAATAAAGTAGGCACCAACCATCACCACCTGTAGGACATAGTGCATTTTTGCACCACTGTCAAATCGAACCTTACTTGTGTCTTGTGTGTTTATATGTTTCTTTTTGTTTAAATATTTAAATATGGCAATAATTACAATAATCGGCAACCAGAGATAGTTCACCGACTCAGCCTGGAAAGTGTCAGCTGGCACGGCTATGACACCGGAGAAAAAGCAGTATGCCAAGACACCTTAAAGAAAATTGGAACGGTCAGATAATTGGTCATCTTTAGTACTGATTTGTAATGCACTGTAAATGTTTAGTTGCTGTCATGTGACATGTGTTTCATACCTATTGCTCCAGCCACTAGCAGTCTTCCAAAAAACAGAAGTAAGTCCGTAACCCAGTCCACCAGTACCACCCTGTGAATCATAATGCGTTACACACTTAGAAAACAACCCATACAAAAAAGTTATTTGTCAAAAAATAATTAAATCTATGATCTAGCACATGATGGACACATGAATACATTTACACACGATCAAACAAATAAAACGTGAAAAATTCTTTGTGACAGCTTACCGGTCCTTGTTTCTCCCCCAGAGGGCATAAGTATTCTTAGCTGATACAAAATAATTGTCACCATATATCGCCATCTGGATAAAAAGCACTTACAATTATTATAAGTTGTAAATTTGCCAAATGTTAATATATAATTGTCAGGACCAGGGTGATTTGCAGACCACCGGAGGGCAATGGAAAGATTTCCTCTGTTTATTTTATAGTCCATGTGCTCAATGTTTATGTCTTGTCATCGTTTTCCCCTGTCCATGTCTTGTCATGTTTCCATTGGTTTATATTGGTCATGTGTCACACAACAAAACAAGACCAAGGCAGAATGAATTTCAGGGGTATACAATCAACTAAACGAGACACAACTTAACACAGTAAGGAACGGATGACCAAAATAAACCAAAGGAAACGTGACACATGGACGGGGACAGGCCAACCATAGAAAATATCCCAGTGGGCAATTTTTGTGGTTGGGGTTAAGAAGATATTGTAAAATTCAACTAATTAAATGACGGAATAGCAAGATTCTTCTGGTATAGAAGACATTATATTAAGTCAATACAAGGACAAATATGTTAAAATCACAAATATGTTTTTAAAATGTTAAACAAAGGATTATTTTTAACATTCGAAATGGCTAATGACTGGACTAATGAGCACAAATTCAGGCAATATTAATCAATTTTTTTTTTTTTTAAAGAAGTTTGGGTCAACTTAAAATTAAATATTCAATACTTGAAGAGAGAAATTGAATAAACGCTAAAAAAAAAATCAGTGGAATTAGTTTATGCGTAGATAGATAGATAGATAGATAGATAGATAGATAGATAGATAGATAGATAGATAGATAGATAGATAGATAGATAGAAGAATAGTAGATAGATGATGATAATAGAATAAGATTTTTTTATTACTAGATAGATAGATAGATAGATAGATAGATAGATAGATAATAGATAGATTTTTTTTAGATAGATAGATAGATAGATAGATAGATAGATAGATTTAGATTTTTTTTACTTTATTTATTTATAGATAGATAGATAGATAGATAGATAGATAGATAGATAGATAGATTTTTTTACTTTATTTATTTATAGATAGATAGATAGATAGATAGATAGATAGATAGATAGATAGATAGATAGATAGATAGATAGATAGATAGATAGATAGAAAGAATTACTAAGGATAGGTGATGGGTATTATAGGTCGGGCTTCATTATGAGTTGAACCATGACAAAGGCATGATTCGATGCAGCATTAATCATTATTTGATAAAATAATTAATCTGTCTGAAATAAACAATGCATTTGTTTTATTGAAATAATTACCTAATTACATTTACAAGATTTTATTACTGACCATTACATATGTGTTTCTGTTTGCATATCTGATGACTTTATCCAAGATCCAAAAGAAAAATTTGAGCAGAATCTTCAGAGGATAACAATAGAAATAAAATCTCTTTCCGTCTGAGAGAACAGCAGAGTATTATTTATTAGTCTCATAAAACAGGAATGTAAATAAAACTTACACAAAATAATGCAGGATCCAAAGTAGTAATAGGAGGGCTAAAAATCATTTTTACCTCTAGACACATCTCGTAGATATTCCAGAACAATCCGGACGCCCTGGAACAAAGTAAGAAAAACAGCTCCAAACGCCATGGTCCCGGTGTGGTACCTTCAAAAAGCAAAGCTACAGGTTCAAAAAAAGGATATCAGGATTACTTCATACGTTAAAGTAGTAATAAGACCAAAGATGAGTGTACCCTACCCTAACGTATGAAAGAGTGCTTTAGTTAAAACAGATTGGCCAATATTGTGAGGTTTACTCAAAGTCCAGTAGTAAGTACTGAAGGTCCTCGCCAGTGCGCATTGGCCCAGTGCAATGATGAAATGAAGACACCACAAGCTCACCAGACAGTTATAAGCCTGCAGGTGTTGCTCATATTTCTGGATAAACACATCTTCATCATCGTATTTACTAAAGACACAGCGTACAGGACACGTGCCGTGGTCTGTTTCCTTAAAAGTCTAAATAGAAAAAGAGAATGAGAGGTGAAAGCAGAAAGCGAGAGTGCAAATTGATCACTAGTATTTATAATAATATATAATGTAATATTATATAATCATTATCATCTGTGATCTTGTTTGGTTGAAAAACAGGGCTTAAATTGATTCTGTGTGTTTGTATTTGTATTTGTGTGTATGTGTGTGTGTGTGTGTGTAAGATTAACCTTTGGGTCACATTTTTCTTTGCCTGTGATGGCACTACATTCTGCATTTGATGAATCTAGAGCAACTTTGTTGTACAGTGGAAATCCAGAGGTTGCCAGATTACTGGGACAATAGTCAAGGTAATATACATTATTGACACATATTTTAAGATATTGTATAATATTTCCTATTTACTAACGATAACTGAGAACAGAAAGGATACATGCTAGTCACTGTGCAGAAGGTCACACAGAGTGTGACCAGCAGAAATGTGATCAGGGGGTATGCCATTGTAGACAACATTACACCAATTGCACTGCACAAAGAAATTTAAGTAAACAACAACTAAAAGGCATAATTTATTATCTACTTATTGATTAATGAACTAAATGTCAGTAACAGAAAGTCTGAATTCTATATTTTGTAACCATTTAAATATTTACTTGCTACACTGGCCCATCATTTCCATAACTGTCACAAGTCCTCGTCTTACAAATGACACAAACAGCATCAACAGGATGAACTCCAGCAGGACCAAAATCACCACTGAAACATACACACATCAGATTATTTCGTGTCACAGAAACTGCGATAAAGGTGGACTTGGTTTCTTAGTTAGTGCTTGCCAAATAGTGGGATCTTACAGAAAATTCCAGCAAGAATTAATGCATTTCAAGTGAAAAAAATGCAAATATGCAACCAAAGAAAAGTGAGGAATTTTAGACACTATGTCCACTTAGCGGTCAGTTAGCTTACAGAACAGACGAGAAAATGATTTTAAAAAAAAACTTTTGTCTGTTTGATTTCATGACTGTTGTGGTTTTAGATAAGAAAGCAGGATTTACTTACGGCAAGCCAACAAGATCTCCTTCACTTTTAAATAGTCTGAGAACTTGGACTGAGAATTGAGGTCACCAAATTTAAGCTGAGAGTTCATGTGTTTCTGGTACTCCTCGTTAGACTGGTAAATGCCTAAGACAGAGAGCGCAGACACTTTAACTACTCCTTTAATGATTCCATTATGCGCACGGATTGTGAGAAAACCGACATCAGCTGTGTTGAAGAATGAGTAGCATGAGTACCATATGCTCCAACTGACAGAACAACCAACATGAGAAATATGGCCATTACTTTCACACAGCATCGCATCAGCACTAGAAGCACCATACTGACCACCAGTGCAATCACCAGACCTCTGAAATAAAAAGGAAAATGGAATAATAAATAAACATTTTCTAATGTGTGAGATCATCGCCATTGACAGGAACTTAACCTACATCAACATCCAATGCCACGTTAAGGCGAGGTCCTCGATGATCCTGACTTTCATTGATTTTTTAAACCCTGAACTTAAAAAACTGCAAAAACATTTGTGTCAATCAGCACTGTTATACACAAACAGCAACAAATAGTATGTGTGTGTGTTTGTAAGGTACCTTGTAGCTTTTATTATGTTATTTATTGTTTCATTAACTGTTGAATCAGAGACAGTGAAGTCTGCTGGAACGTCTTTTGGATTAAAACGGGGCAAACATTTTCCTTGAACTAGAGAGAGAGTGTAAAATCATAAAAAACATAGCACACAAAAAGGTAAGCGATGATCATCTGTTTGGCTTATATGTGGTTTATACCTGGTTTGCTTGGTGTATAATATGCTGGGCACAACTCTTTATCCAGAATCTCTTGCACCGTCTGTGGTAGAAATTATATTACAACCAGAAGAAGACTAATTTCATGCAGAGTATAACCAAGGCATCAAAATAAAGAGTTTTATAATGAGTTTACTGTAATCCTCACTAATGCAGTCTGAACGAGGTCTAAACTGGGGTCACAAAACTCTTGCTGAAAGAAGTCACTAGGTTTTGCGTCATCAGCTAAGGCTTCAGAGGGCAAAAACCAGAATCTTAAAGGGCACTGCTTAACACATACCTACATACACACACACCAAGCAAAAAAATGGTTAAAATCCCTATAGAGAAATCAATTTGGTGCTTATATGTTGAAATTTCTACATCAGATTGGCACAACACGTATGAAAAGATGCATATCTGATAAATCACATTTGTCGAAAAAAAAAAAACAGATTAAAGTGCAGAAACTTACTTGTGTCGTTGGACACTGAAGCCCTTTGAATGTTTCAGCTGCAACATTGGCTGTTGAGACACACTTCCTCACATCAAAATAAAACACATTGGGTTTGTTGCTGGGAAGGATTGGATGCGAAAATACAAATAAGTCCTTACGACCACATATAAACCTGATTAACATGTTTTATTTGTCTTGTTGAAGTTGTTTTGTTTTCTTTACATAATAGGAGATATAGTGAAGAAACACTTGTAGACCTGCTCATGCATGCAGTTGTCTAATCTGACAATCATGTTACAGCATATTAGTGGAAAACAAATCATCAATAGCTACAATAAATACATAGAAATGAAAAGAAAAAAACAGATTTCACTCTTTTTGACAACATGCTTATCATAAGAGTGGGAAAAACTAAAATGAAAGCGCCAGGAAGCAATGGTGTGCAGTCAGGGCTAGCAAAGCCTTTTCTGCTGGCCTAAACATTGCTAGAAGCACTGACCTACATTTTCAACCTAAATTCTTAAGTAAGTATCCTAAGTATTGTTTAATAAAATTTTATTAATTTATTCACAACAGGATTTTAAGTTTAATGCGGGTAATAAATCATCGAAATCAAGATAAATATATAAATGATTCAGCCAATTATACCAATCAGATTTAGAGATAAAGCCTAAAAAAGGAATGTTGCCCACAAGAGGTAGCCAAAGGGAGTCTCATTGCAATTGTCCAATCAGATGAGGCTAAAAATCGAAAAAAAACAATTTTGATTAGCTAACAACAAAAGTGGACGGGTTTAGAAAGCAAATCGTTTATCAGCAAGATTACCCAGAATTTACATCCTTTATTGCAGTACAAATTTTGTTATTGATTTTCAATATATATTTAACTTATTTTTGAGAACTCGTTCCCTCATTCTACTGTTTGGATGTGTATATTAACCAAAACTCTTGGCCTTTATTGCTCTCACATGATTGATATATGCAAGAATGTACAGGCATACAGGTGTTTCATATATAATTAACAGTAGACTATAATACTTTTTTAATGTATTAAACAGACTTACATATTTGATCCAATTCCGCAGTATTCCCCATTAGAGTTCTGGTTATAAATAATGTATTGGGGATTTCCAAAAAGCCAAGCTGTGGTACAAAAACAGGATGGAAAATTAATAACAAAAGCCAATTATTTGTACTACACATGAAATATTTGCACCTCATTTTTGATAAGGGTATTGGCAGAAATCAAGAGTAATTTATTGTTTTATCTTACCTGCACCACCAATAATTATGTGTCCAAGTATAGCAGAAATAAAAATAATGCAGCAAAAGATATCAGTAAATGTCCTAAAAGAAAAGCAGATGATTAAAGCCATTAGCTATTTTCTTAAATTAGCATTTGTATACAAGGTAAATTGATCCAAATAGGCATTAAATGAATTAATAAATAGTTTTCTGACATCAAATTTTATAACATAAAACAGATTTTACCTTTTTAAAACAGGACCACTAAATGTTGGGTCATATGGTGCAGGTTCTCCTAAAATAAAAAAAATAATGTCAGAATGTCATCTAGCAGCTTTTCATTATAATACAGGGCTTCTGAATTTTTATTTCTAATAAACAATAACAAATATTTTTTAACATAATTTTTTTTAACATATTAACGTTAGCCCAACAATATAACCATAAACTATAACAAATCTAAAGAAAAATTAAAGACGTGCAGTTGTTTACAATTATTTATTTAGCCTAGTTATTCTTTAATCACACTCGAAATTGTGATTGATTTTAACACTTACCAAAGTTGTTGTTCTTTTTTTTCTTTTTTGTGTTCATTGTTGTTTTACTATGAAACAAAATGTAACGTTATCTGTTAGGAATTGTTTTGTTATAACGCATATATTATGCATTGTTTCAACGCCCGAATAATAATCATAATAATAGAAGAAATAATAACAATAATAATCATTTTCCAACCTACTAGTTAAATATGACAGCAAAAGAATCTTAGTAAATAGCGTTGGTAAATTATTTAACACTAGGTCATATGGAGCATTGTGATTTCTTTGCCTTGGCAACCAATAAACATAACAAACAAAAATTAGTTGTCGTTTTTTTTACCATCTAACAGTTACTATTTGTTTAAAAGGATTTTTTTTGTCCTGGAGAACCCACTGAGCTTTTAAATAAGTAAGTAAGTCTGTAAATTAATTTATGAATGGCTTCATTCTAATAACAGAATGGAATCTTGCGGTTTGTACTTGGGATTTAAGTGCTTGGGATTAAATAATAAAAGGCTTAAAACTGTTTAATGATGTTATAGCATTGCTTTCATAATAATTAGCTATCGTTATTTATTCATTTATCTTCTATACCCGCTTATTTCCTAATTTGGGGTCACAGGGATCTGCTGGAGTCTATCCCAGCCGGGGTACATTATTAGGTATCTTATTAATTAAATGATATTTTTTTAATAATAGAATTGCTTTTGCAATTAAAATAAAATAGGTTTTGCTGGCAAATAAATTTCCAAGCTAGAGGTTAGTCGGCTTTTTGGAGGGATGTAAAAAAATAAATAACTGCAATATTTTTGCTGGACTATACGCGATTAATTTTGCTCAAGGTCGGAAAGAAATATTTGCAATAATAAATCGCACGGATTTAATGAAATGAATTAAAGTTGGATGAAAAGTGTTATCACTCAATCTGAAGTGCACCGTCAGCACGCGCTTTGTTCCGAATTGAATAACAGTTTTGATTTTATCCTGCTATAATTAAGCAAAGGGGAGCAGCTCTACCGATGAATACTGCTTTTAACAGGGCCATTTTCCACAAGTTAATATGATGGAGTCTTAATGCCAATAAATTCTTATTTGTAGTGTAAAATGAGTGTGCAGTTTTAGACACAACTGTTCCAAATCGATTTTTTTTATCATCACTCATCATTAACAGACACCGTTATAAACCATCTACAAGCTTCAAATAGTGTCACCATGCTATAATTGCTGACAATATGCGAAGTTTGTAATTAGACAATCACCTTAAGGCATTATTCATTAGTAACATGTAAATCTGAATTATATTGATTAGGTTGTACATAGAAAAAATGACAGTGTTCTCTGCGAGTGTACAGTTTAGCTGCATTCATGTAAAAGTCTATGTAAAAGTAATTGTCAAATATTTTTTGAACTGATCGAGAGACAAAAAATAGTGTATCCTGAACATCATACTAGCATTGTGGTGGTAGTGTGGTCTGGAGATGCTTTTCAGCTTTGGGGCCTGAACAACTTGCCATAATTGACAGAAGCATGAATTATGCGCTCTATCAGAAAATTCTAAAGGAGATTAGCTGACATTTAGTTAGTGACCCCAACATCGACCACACTAATAAGCCAAAACACACCAGAAGGTCCACCTCTAAACAGCTTAATAAAAACAAAATTTAGGTTTTGGAGTGGCTAAGTCAAAATCTGGAATGAAATCTGCTTAAGATGGTGTGGCATAACCTCAATAGTGTTCAAGCTAAAAAAATCTTCTTATGTGGCTGAATTAAAACCATTCTGCAAAGAATAATAGGAAAGAATTTTCAAAAGCAATTTAAAGGACTCTTTATTGCAAATGTCTAATACCAGTTGTTGCAGTACCACAATCAGTCCAGGGGCATGCTGGCAATTTTAGGCCCTATGAAAGAATCCGAGATTGGGCCCCCTAACCAAACCCATTTTGCATTGTTACTACTTATAAAACAAATCTCTGGGAACCCCCAATGTGTTTGGGTCCTTAAAATCATCCTAACTAACCCTTACAGCTTTTTTTTCTCTTAATAGAATTCAACATTTAAAAGCTGCATTTTGTACCACATTTCTGTAGGCCTTAAATGACTGGAAGTGGGGAATTAAGTGTGCATGGGTTTGTAAATAGTTCTGTGTGTAATTTGTATTCAAAGCCATCACGCTGAAAACTGAAAGGTACGATAAAGTGCCAGTTTAGGTTCACAAACCTACCATCAGCCACCTCTTTCTTAAACATTAAAATCTTCTATAATCATTTAAATTATTAATTCAATTAAAGAACAACAGCTGAACTTAAGGAGTTTCTTCACTTTCGTAGGATCTGCATCATGCTCTTTGACATAAAAGATCATTGCAGTGTTCCATAATTACGCCCCAGATCATCCACTAAAACAATAAACATAAGAGACCATTTATGAAAATTAAACTTATTGACAATAATGAACAGCTATGTGCATGTGCAGTGCATATGAATATATGGTACATGCTACTTACTGACACAGAAAGTGAATGTGTCCACACACATGCTGTACACAATAAAGCAGCCCTGAGCAATAAAGTAGGCTCCAACCATCCCTATCTGTAACAACACATAGTGAAAATTGGTACCACTGTAAAATCTATCCTCTATTCTGTTTGTGTTTATATGTTTGTGTATGTTTAACATTGTTTGGGGTTTATGGTAGAACATACAGTTACTGTAAGCCAGAAAAAGTTCAGCAACGCAGCCTGGAAAATGTCTATATGTACATAATTAACTTTGCAATATTTGCATATTGTATTTCTTTTGTCTGACATTCTTTCGCCATTTTCACCTAGAAATCAAAATGTTGTCACACAAGAATGTAAATGTGCAGGAGCATTCTCTATCTTTACTTCTCTCTGACATTCCATTATGGCAATAACGTAAAGATATAGTCATGTCCTCGCGAGACCATTCGGATCTTGCGAGACACATTGGATCTCAGGCTGGGCTTTCCAGAGAGAAGATAAATTCGAAGATCATCGTTCTTTCTAAGAAGTCCTCAGTAAAGAGGTCCTGATGCTATGTACATTAGACTTCTGAGAGAAGCCCCTTTAGGAGGTGAGGTGTACATCTCAGTATATGGTGCCCATACCTCCTCAGTGCTTTTCAGTACTGTAGGCAGTATCCACAGAGAACTACTCAAGTGCTGCAGGGAAAAGTGGTCTTCAGTTGGCAGAAATGCTTGCTTCTCCTTAGCAGGGGTGCTATGGTGCGCAGGTGGTTTGTTCCACCATGCCACACTTTTCAGATTTTTATTTGCTTACATTTTTAAAAAGTGTATATCATTTTTGTTTCCCTTCACAATTATGTGCTACTTATGTACACTTATGTGTTGGTCTATCACATAAAATCTCAATAAAATTGTTTGTGGTTGTAAGGTAACAAAATGTAATAAAGTTCAGGGGCTACGAATACTTTATCACGGCACTGTAGGATTAATTCAAACTGCTCTTTTGTTACAGTGCAGAAACTTACTTGTGTCGTTGGACACTGAGGGCCTTTGAACATTTTAGCTGTTAAATTGGCTGCTAAGACACACTTCCTCACATCAAAATAAAACACATTGGGTTTGTTGCTGGGAAGGATTGGATGCAAAAATACAAATAAGGCCTTACGACCACATATAAACCTGATTAACATGTTTTATTTGTCTTGTTAAAATTTTGTTTTCTTTACATAATTCTTTTCTTCCATTGTGTATATGATTTAAGTACTATTTAATTCAGCAGTTTGTTTTCATTCTACAAACTTAACCAATTCACAGAATGTCAAGATAAAGACGTGCTATTTACACACAAATAACATTCCATTATAAAGTCTATTATGATTATAATTCCTATTGGCTCACGCAGGACACAATGTAACAGACTTTATTCAAAAAGTTTCCATGTACGCTAGTATGAAAGTACTTCCTGTATTCACTGGTTGCCAAAGCAACAATAAATACTGTAAAGACATTTTTTGGGAAATTCCGCAGGTCACAGTAATCCATTCGCTATCAATCAGACGATTGGGATGGAACAGGAAAAATGTTATCTAGTGTGGCTGGGACCAGGGATGATAATAACACTATGGCACCCAACTTTATACACAAATAAACCTTTTATATAAAAAACTACTATATTATAATTTTTATTTCAACTCTACTTGCCCTGCGGCATTTGTCCTGTATTTGTAAATTGTGCAGCATTTATGTGTCGTCTGTCATCGTTTCTCTATAAATGCTGTCCAAATGTGTGTGTCCAAATGTTTTGACTGGTATTGTATGCTAAAAATGTAAAAAAAAAAATAAAAACAATGCTTTTGTAACATAATTGACTTTAGATAGGTGATGTACCTAATAAAGTGATAAAAAAAACAAATCAGAAGACGGCTCTAGTTCCTCTCTTTCCCTCTCCCATTTTTCTCTCAGAGTGCATGTGTGTTTACAACTGTGTGAAAGTTACGAAGGCGTGGAGGACTGTAAGCATGTGTTTTGTCGTCATGGTAACTACTGTCCAGACAAGTATATTAGTTTATGAGCCTTCTTTAACATTAGGTTACTTTGACTGCGAAAAACATTTCATTATCTCTACTGGGATCATAAAGTTAAACATCTTAAACAAGTGAGTGATCGTTTATTAAATATTGTTCTTGAAGCTTCAAACCTAATGCAGCCTCCTGAATGACTCCTTTCTTTCTCTTTACTCTCCGGGGGGGTTAATGTTATTTTTTCTAATAAATATAGGTACAGTTTTTACATGGAAAATGTTAATAAAAGAAATGCTTGGTATTTTTTTTAATTTAACAGTTTCATTTAGTGTTTTTATTTAAGAGTTAACTGTGGGTTATTTTTTTTTTTATTTTTTTTTTACCAAAATCCTTTTAATATATTTTTTATTATTCTCTGGCAAAGCTACATGTTAAAGTTCATCTCTTCAAACAAGCAAAAGATTATAGCTTGTGTTACTTTTTAAATGACAGTATAAAAATTTGTCCTAAAGAGAAAACTGAAGAGCAAGGGGACTCGAAGCTGTAAGGACAGTGCAGGGGTAAAGGGGAATAAGAGCAATACATAATACATTATAAAAAAAAGAAATGTAAACATTTTAACTAGACGTGTGAATTAACTACAGAGTATGTTACCCATTTAAAGTAACTTTTGATTTAAGCTTCAGGACTCTATGGATCAATGGCAGCAGTTCAATGGTATGGACCAGTGTCTTTCTCGCAGACGGGAGCAGCTATACAGAAGAAGCCTTACTAATGCCTCTAAAGGTTTAACTTTCTCTCAGGATGTCATGTGGGAGAGAGGGCCAGATAATATCCAGTACAGCAAAGCTGACTTCAGCTGGCTTTTTTGTGCCTCTGGCCTATTAGCACCAATCACCAGATCTAAGAGCCGTAAGCACGGAGGAACAAAAGCAATGCCACGCCACGCTCGTCTTAGAAGCTATCTGATGCCTCCTTTAACAGATTTGCCACCTTTGCGAGCTGTACGTAACCCTTCACTGACCAGTAAAGATACTTTTCTTACAGTGACTCGTCACCAAGATGGAAGATTGGACAGTATCATTTCCTACCAGTTTCCTACCACATTAGAGGAGAAAAAGCAAAGCAGGACAAGTAATGGAGAGTCTGTGCAAAATAAAATGACCAAGAATACTTTTCAGCAGATTCCTAGAGGTTATGGGTATAAATCAAAGCTACTACAAGCTCAGTATGGGTCAGTCAGTAACACAGATCTGGGAACTCTTGAGTCCATGGATAAGGAGAATTTTTTTGGGATTCATGGTCTGTCCAAATCCAACATAAAACCCAAAGCACTACCGAGCAGAGAACCTGAGACCCCACTACCAGTATATTACAGGCAAGTATATATAATCTGCATTGTCCTTTTTTCATACAGGGAATAAAAGTTTGACATGTTATATAATAGGCTGTGATGGGCTGGTTTTATACCATTACATCCTGATTCCTCTTAATCCTTTTTATACTACACCAATCGTCACTTTGCAGACAATTACAATTTAAAAAATTAACAATGATTGACACCATTCACTTTTACTATTTATTCAAATTTAAATGTTATATTTAACTGAGTTTTGCATTACTAAGTAATAACAGCAACAATTATTAATAACGCAGGTACAGCATCTACATTTTTTTGCCAACATGTTGAAACCTGATCAGACTTTAACACCTGGCGTCAGTGCGCAGCTACCTGCCCTCTTGTGTCTTAATAAGCATAAATCTGTGCAGGCTGTTAAAGCAGCAAATAGAAAAAAAAACATCTACGTGTTACATAGTCAAGGCCTCTTTTATAACATTTGGCCTAAGCATGTGTGAAATCCGTAGAATGGAAAAGCATTACATCATGGGTGATGTCATCATCCAGGAAGTAATGCTATATAAACATGCATCAAGCTTGCTTAGTCAGTGCAGACAGGGATGCTTGAGGTATGGCAGGTAATGCAGTGTCTCGTTCCCTCAGGAAACCATGGTTACTAGATCCCGATCAATATGGGTTTTTGGGGGCTATTGTCAATACTGATATTAGGTAGAAAAAAAAGATATCGATATATCTGCCACTATTTTTTTAACGTACATTATAGTACAGAGGACACTTTTACAAAACATATACATAAACACATTTTTAGCAATGATAACTTAAATGTCGTAATCATTCATAATGACGTAACAAACATGTAATAGAGAAAGGTTATTAAGCAATTTACCAATAAACCTTTGTTCACTTTTTAGAAATAATATGATTTATGTGTACTGATCTGTTTTTTTTAATGAGAAGCAGACACAAAACACTCTGTACATAAAACAGATCCCTTTTATTTCAGAAGTAAACACAAAGAAGTAAAGACTGACAACTTATCAAACTTAGAGTCTTTAAAACGAAGGAAATACATAAGCAAAGGATTACCCAGATAATCAGGGTAATTAGGATAATTAGTTGGACAATCAGGGTAATTAGGATAATTAGTGACATTGACTGGATTCCACGATTCTGTCCAAAGTAAATTACATTTTCTAAATAATTTACCACACAATTTCCTATAAATAACATTAAAACATGGTGGATTATCACAGATAAATCTCACTTACCATTCTTGCTAAATAGGGTAATCAAACTTATGATGTGATTTATGATGTTTTCTGAGTAAATGTTCTGACAGTGAGTGGTGTTTTATGAATTTAGTGTTCAGTTGTTTTAACCATTCACTAAAATTAAACAGTTCAAAGAAGTAATTAAGTGGCAAATCAGTGAATGCAAACTGTTAGGAAATCTCAAAAAAAATTGTGTCAACACGGAAAACATCACTGCATAGGAATTTTTATGTTTATTGAAAGTGTGTTTTATGTCAGCTGCTATGATTGGTTGTAAAAAAGGCATTTCGACACAATTCGATTTCCTAAAGCTGCTATAGAACTTGTAGTATCACTGGAGTCCAGATGAAAACAGTCTCCAAATAGACAAAAGTAAATAGGATTTGAAGCCTTGCACACTAAAGGACTTCTAGGCATAGATTAGGAAGGCTCTCAGCAATATTCCGAGCGACTTCCTTTAAAAGACTGTATTATAATATAATAATTGATCATTTTATTATGTACATTAAATATAATATAAATAAAAAATAATTGTTACCCACCCTGTAGTGTATATCAATCCAAAACAGACAAAAAAAACGTAATTCAACTTTTTTTTCACAGGATACAGGGTGACAGTGTCTCACCGGTTTGTAAAGATAAAGAAGGTAGACCCAATTACACAACAAATAATGTGGCAATAAACCATATGGAGCCCCCAAAGCTGCCTCGCCTACAGGACAGTCTGAACCAATGTGCTGGAAAATGTGTTTATAACACTGAGAACAACTTTAAATTGGAACTCTACACAGGTATAAGTTAGACCTGACTTTCCTATTAATGAAAAAAACAACTCTACACCTCATGATTTACTTTGCTGTGCTGCACCGATGGTTTTTAGGACAACAGAACGGTGATTAAAAAATTTGATAATATAATTCTTGATTCTAATTTTTTTCTAAGATCAGTATACAAATAACATTTACATTTACAGCATTTAGCTGATGCTCTTGTCCAGAGCAAAAAAACAACAGTACTTTGAGTCATCACTGCTCAATACTGGTACATTAGAATGCAAATCAAAGTGTAACAACCCACAAAAACTGTTAAAAGAGCAGCATTAATACTATATTTTTTGTTAAATGTCAACTGCTAGGTATTTAAGAAAGATCTGGGTCTTCAGTCATCTTTTGTAGACAGAAGTTACATAAAGGAACTAAGCATTAAAGTCAGTTCAATTTTATTTTATTTGTATAGCGCTTTAACTTAGGAACTTAGATTATAGAAGCATTTATTTTTATATTTATCTTATATTGTTTGACCTCAGGGATAGCCAAACAAATGCATCAACCAGACCGAAAGAATCAAGACTGTGTCATCATCATGGACAACAAAAATCTCCAGGGTAGTTTTTCATGTGGCTTAGAAAGCTGGACAGATTTGCCATCAGCTGGCTTGCAAAGTGTTACTAAAGGTTGGTTAGTGTTTTTCTGTGTAAGTGTTTGGAATAACAGGAATGTAGCATATTTTAATATTCACTTGCTTAGCTGCTGTTTGCATTTTGCCTTAGCAAAAATGGGTATACTGGAGAAAGGAGTACAGAGACGGGTGGGTTTGCCCACCAAAGCTGATTATGCCACACAGCTGAGACTCAGACCTCCAGAATTTAACAGACAGGAAACAGAAGCCAAACAGCCAATTCATTACAGCCCCATGCCAGGACCTTCATCCCTCCGCTATGCCGTGGAAAGGTGGAGAAATGCCTGGAAGATCAGTGAGTTCTGTACTTGTGTGTCTTTTGGTGTTCATTGAGTACTTTCTGCAGGCTTAGTGTGGTTGACGTTACCATTTGATTAAGTGATATGTAGTCAAAGAATAGAGGTACATAATATGACAAAAAATATCCGCATATAACTTCTATCTTGGTGTTTCACAATGTGTGCTTTCCTACCAATAAAAATGTGTTTAATAAAAATAGAAGATAAAACAATATTTAATATACAACATTGGACATCTATTTGCCTTTTAATTTTTTATATATTTTATTATTAAATATTTATAATTTAAGTAATACATTTACACTTCAATCAGATGCTTTGGATTAGATGCTTTCAATAATTTATAAAATATGGCTATACTTTATATATTTTAACAAGTCTTTTGACTACAATATCAATATTATTTGTTCACGTTTTCCAGCCCTAAAGTAGGTTAGCTAATTTAAGTTAATTACCTTTAGCAGTAATTAGGACCTTTTTGGAATGAAATTTACATTCTATCCTGTTTTCAGAAATGAACTGGCATAGCGTCACTATCGAAGGTTTGAAGAAGGATCTCACTGACCTGCATTGGCAAGTGAGAGCGGCAGCTATTGTTACTTGTGCATCGGCAGCAGTTAATAGACCAAAAGTGGGTCCGGATCTAGATGAAACAGGTCTGGGATGTAAATGTGACTTTGGTTGATTTTCCTTAACACTCATCAATAAAAAAAGTTGGTTTTTTTAAAGAAATATAAAGTGTATGTATATGCATCTACTGTATATATAATCTGAATAAAACAAGAAAATGTTTTCACTGTCCAAAAAAAAAAACCCAAATGGACAAATTTAACCATTCACTTTCCTTGTATATTAAATCACATTGCATTATTCTTTGCGTTTATTTTAGCTCAATTAGATCGAAGCTATAAGGTTGAAACAGTGCATCCAGAGCTGCAGCCCCTGATTCTCTTTGCACTCAATGACCCGGTAAAGAGAGTTCAGCTGGCAGCTGCTGTGTGTCAGTATGTTATCGGTACACCCAATGCCCAAGCACGAAATATACTGCAAAAAGCGTTACAACATGGTAAGAAGAGCTGTGCAAATTGTCTGGAATATGTAATATTAGAAAGGATAAACACAAACATTGAAAATCTGAGTGTTCAAAAATCCTGGCTGTTTAATTAATGTTTAGTATTATGGAATAAAATCCAGTTCAACTTACAAAATAGTCTGGGTGTCACCTAGAATCTCTTAAAAAAACATTCTAACACACTTAATAGTCAAAATACTCAATATAAAAATACTTATTATGAATGTTATACACATCTAACTAACATGCTACTACACGGTGACATGTAATATAGCAAAGAGGTCATTGTGTTTCCCTGTGTGCCTTTCTGATAAGCTCTATTTTTCTGGCTTCACAGATTCTTCAGGAACAGGAGCAGATAGCTGGGTTGCAGCTCAGTGTTTAGCAATGGAAGGAGAGGCCAGTCAAACTGTAACAGAAAGATTAATCTCTCAGCTCTTTCTTAGCAATGTTCCATCAGACCAAGAACAGGCTGCTGCCCTATTAGCCAGCATAAGTAGCAAGTCTGTAAGTGGCTTTGCGCTGTCTTTTTAGCTATATGGTAGAAAAAAGTTAACATTTTAGGTTTGTGGGTTACAAAAAAAACCAAAAAACAAAATTATCCTGTCAAACATGATATCCAAAAAATAAAGTAAAAGAAAAAAATGACAATAATCTGTGCACAATCTTTGAACAAGCCTTTTAAATATACCTTTTCCATTTAACGTAGCCTTTTGTCTTTTTCTTTAATAACACACCAACAGTCTTTTAAAAAATGATCTGTCCAAACCACTGATTATTTTTTTCTAAAGCATTTTTTTTACCTGGGTTTGTACTTTGGGTTATCACATAAGAGGGTATCTGTAGGACCCTGCAGTCCTTGTTAAAGAGAAAAAGCATAGGATAAGTTTTGGTTTGACATAATTTGAGTAGGCTTGGATTTTTTGTTTTAATAGACGCTACTTTATCATAGTATAAAAACCTATTGAAACAGCTTTTTTTTAATTATAATTCATTCCTTGATGAAGGTATATAATAATACATTTAATACAGTTAGTATTTTAAAAACATCTGTATGTCCTGTTATGGATGTGCAAACATTTTGTTCTTTCATTATTATTGATTGTTTTTCAAATGGGTTTTTTTTAGATTGTTTTATCAAAAGATTAGCGATCTGACCAAAAGCAATTTTACTAGAATTGTTTAGATTTTCATTTTTAATGGTAGTCTTGTTCTAAATTTACTACATACTTTCTGGGTGTTTATTGTTATATGAAAATGAAGCTGAAAGGACGTAAACTGTTTCTCATCAGATTCTAGTGCAGTCGCTGCTGGGAGAACAATTAAACTGCGCTGAATGGAGAAACAGAGTTCTGGCTTGCAAAATCATCTCTAAGCTTAACTACCCAATCAGCAAGGTACAATTTAACTCGCATCAAACATGTGCTTGGCTTAATTTTACAATAAATATTGTGTGGTTAACCGAGTTTTAAAAATGAGTTTGACTGTTGGTTTAACACAGGATCTGACTAACAAGTTGCTGTACTTAATGTGGAATGACTGGAGCGGTTTGGTGCGTCAGGCAGCAGCACAGACTCTGGACAATCTGGGTTTAGACGGTGCTATACACAAAGAGTTGAGGTATCAGATAGCCTAAACCAACACAGATTATTCTATTACAAGCATAACTGGTGCTGTTTTTACTTGTTTTAAAATACAATGTTCTCTTTTGGCAGTGTCAAACTATGCTCAGGTCCAACACCTTGGCGTGTAGAGGCATTGGTTCTTATTGGTCAGTTAAAAATTATGACATCCAAGCTCCTGCCAGGTTTCTTAGAATGCCTGAACGATGAATTTGTTGTTGTACGCAATCAGGCCTGTTTAGCTGCTGCCTCTCTTATGATTAAAGATGAGATGGTAAGGCCACAAATTTTGTCATTCCCTACCAATCAACATAATGTGTAAGACACACTAAAAACACTAGAAAAATTGAGACTGTTTTGGACAAGACATCAAAAGGATTTTTTTCTTTTTCAGATTCAAAATAAACTGTTTCACTTAATGCAGAATGACCCATCATGTGATGTGAAAGTGGCAGCAATAAATGGTGGGATTTAATAACAAATTTAGAGCTAAGAACTAAAAAAAAAAAAAAATTTGTTTAACTGCCTAAATGCTTCTGAATTTTATTTCCATTAGCTTTAGTCAACAAGTCTATAAAGTCCTTTCATGATCAGTTGGGAAGGAATGTAAATGTAGTACAAACATAGTATTTGATTACAAAGTGGTTTTTGTTGGTGTGTGCAACTGTGCATGCTTGTGTATAAACACCTGCAATACGATGAAAATTTACTCTACTCAAGCCAATCATTATCAGTTTTGTGGTTATCTTCCACCTCAACCCAACACACACCTGTTCCGGGAGATAACTTTTAAATATTTTATGCAGCTCTGGCAAAAATCAGTTGGCTGACGCCTACGCTCCAAGGGCTCTTACTGTGGACACTACAACATGAGAAAGAGCCCAGTGTTTGTATTGCTACCTGTGAGGCAATGAAGATGTTAGAAGTGAAAGCACCTGAACTACAGGATCTTCTGCAGGAACGCTTGGCCATGGAAACCAATTTTCAAGTTCAGAGGTTTGGACAAATAAGTAACAAAAAATTAAAAAGGGCTTGCAGAAGATGCTGTCAGGAATGTAACAAGCAACAAATAAAGTACCTAAAAGATCAGACCCTCATGAATGTACTTATCAAATCAATTTAAAACAAACAATTCTGTTTGTATATGATCAAGTTGATTAACTTGTATAAATCTTTTGAAACACAAAATATATTCCCTATATGAAAGGATTTTTTATTTTTTATTTTAAAGGCACATGGAAGATCTGATGAAACACTGTGGCTACAGCCTAGACGGGGACAAAGGCATAAGTCAAATGATAACAGAGCAGGTGAGTGTGACGTGTTTCAATTTATGTAAACACTTGAATAAATATTCTTACTATACATCACAGCTTTGAATGCATATACATAGAAAAGTATTTTTTTTTTATTCTAATGGCTCATAGGTAAAAAAACTTTGCACTAAGTGCATTATCACAGAAAAGCTGCTGCTGCTAGAGGACCTGCAAGCGCAGCAGAAGATGCCAAGGAAGGAAAGCTGGCCAGAACCACCAGCCCTGTCTGCTTACAAGTAATTACTTTTATAATAAATTATTACTTGTGCTGTCTGTCTATATATGTGTAATATTTGTAGGTATATTGCAGAAACATTTATTTAAAAAAAAGTTTTGTGTATTGTGTTAAAATTGAAGCAAGCATGGCGCAAAAAATAAGGGCTTTGTATTTTTTATAGTTTCAAACTATTTGTTTTACATTCTTTAAATTAAAGGTATATTAATGTACTGGAATATGTATTGTATTGCAATATATTAGATATATTGCATCTTGTAACCCCATGTATTGTGATATATATTGTATTGTGAGGCCTATGTATAATAATAATGAGTAATTTGCTTATTTAAGTATGGTACCCTTGAATAATAGTATTGTACTTATAAGTTATATAACGAGTTACGAACTTGTTCGTATCGGGGGAGTGTCTATAACAATAAAAAGTTATTATGCTTATTTATAATTTAGTCCATGTTTGTATTAAAAACTGTCATTTATTTATGCATTAAAAAAGTACACACATATTTACAGAGACTGTGTACTACTGCTAAACAAGAATCAGATTTTATCAACTACTCGGCACTTAAAAGGAACCTCGGGCCCACATTGTTCATACTGCTTCCACTGCAGAATAATAAAGAAATAAATCAATCAATTACAGTTCCAATATGACAAAACAGGAACACCTTTATCATGAACATATTTTTAGGTGGGCTTTATAGTTTACCAACTTCTCAGCTGGACATATTCTTCGGGTTGCCACTCTGCTGAAGAACTTGCTTTGTCAGGATTTCCACCTCTGTGACTTGAGCCAGGAGCTGAGTCATACCATTATTCTGATTAAAAAAGATAAAACACTTGGTAAGATGAAGAGTAAAATGTCTAATTATATAACCAAAAAGTTTATAGGAGGACAAAACCTGTATAGATGATCCTCTTCGAATGCACCAAATTCACACAATTATGTGTTACCTTAAGTTTGCTTAAATATGCTACAGGTTTGTTAAATCACATGGAGTTAACACATGCAACAACATGTGCCTACAGACATTTTTTAAGCAAGCGAAATGAAGCAAACCAAAAGTAGTGTGTAGGATCATTTCAACTTAAAGAGCTAGAATTAGCGACAGCATAAGGGCATCAGATTAAAAAAAAAAACAACTGGTTTCTGTTGCTCAAGCTGGAGATACGCAACACAGCCAGAACAATGCCATGCTGTTGCTCATAGAAATGACTACACCAGCCCACAACAAGCCACTGATTATCCTGAAGCAGAGGTGGACATTTATATGAGACAATCCACCCTTTTTGGATAAGTCTTTTTATTTATATTATGCTTTTTTTCTGTCAGAAACAGTGCAGGTACATACCTGTCTAGCTACAAGTGAGCTACGTGTTTTTAATATGTGCTTTATGCTGTATAAAAAATCTGTGAAAAAAACTGCATATTTAATAGTTTAGACACTTTTTCAATGCTGATCTAATCAGTTAATAGGAAATATTTGGATAACAAGCGGAGGTTGTCAGTTGGGAAAATGAACCGAAATAAGCATCTCTAAAACACCACTTGTTGTTTAACATACGCTGCCCGTTAAAAAATAGAAAATAAAATAATAATAATAATTAATAATAATTGACCCCCTTTATTTAATTTAGCAAATAGGTAAGAGTTTTCCATATAATTCACTTCATAGATGGCCAGACAGTGTATTAGTTTATTTAAGCAACCTGAAAACCTATTGCAAAAAGTAACTTAACTCATATCTAAATAAATGTCATAAGAGGATAATTTGTGTCTAGGAATTAAAGGTACTTACCAGATTATGCAAAGATTCATCAGCCACTGGAATGGATTGAACCATCTTCATTTTCATTTCCAAAGTCTGAATAAACTCAATAACCATTGATATAAGTGTGACCACATATCTATGATGAATTACAGAAGCAGATTTCCGTTTGTAGCACTGAAACAATTATAGTTAGCATTAAAACATCATAGCAAGCACAGAATGTTGTGTGAGGATCATTTACCGATGAAGATCCACCTGTATATACAGGCTCTGCTGGCAAAGAGGTTTCATAAGCCTTTGGCGCAAACTTGTCTGTTCCCTCAGCACTTCCTGAAGATGAGACGTAAACTGCTCCAAAGATGCAAATCTCTGACCTGTGTAAAAAAACAAAAGCAAAATCACACAAGTCAGGTTTAAAGACCTTAATACAGAAGATGTTAATGCTAAAATCTATAGCACAGTGCTTACTTAGATAATAATTGTGAGTGACATCTGCACTGCTTTTCTCAAGTCTCAACAGCTTCAAATCCAAGCTGATCTGAAATACATAAACATAATGATACAAGCAGTTGCAGGATTATAAACACACATAATATACATAATACAGTCAAACATTTGCCTTCTACAACCTAATGCCTCACATTTTAAAGTACACAGTTGTCTAGAATGTAAGCTGTCATTGGCGGTTTCAGCATGACAATGCCACTGTGCATGAAGGCCCTGAACTTTGTGTGTTCAGCTCACAGCACTGATCTAAACCCAAATAAACACCATTGATTACATCAGCGCCTGATTATACTAACAACTACCTGATTTAATAAGCAAATACTCACAGTCACACTCCACAATCTAGTGGAAAGTTTTTCCATAAGTGACGAGGACATTTTAACCATTGCAGGGAAGTAAACAATAACGAAGGCATTTTATTGCTACTGTGCATTTCAAGTCCTAAAGCATTTCCGGCTGCGCTATTTTTAAATCACAGCTTCATCAAAATCATGAATTGCGTCTACATTTTAGGTCTCGCTTAAACAGAACGCAATAATCTTTGCTTCTTTTACTTACTTACACATTTTTTCCTACCTGCACATCACTTATAATGTGGTCTGCACTATTTAATCTACTTGTACAGAGTGTTTTGTTTTTGTGTGTTTATTGTTACACACGTTACAGGTTACACACATGCACTTTGTGCACTTATTTTCTCGTCTTTAGCTCTGTGTTGATCTTTTGTTGAGTAGATCTTTTGTGTGTGTGTGTGTGTGTGTGTGTGTGTGTGTATATGGAATGGACCGGACTTACATACTCAAACATTACTATCTACTTAAAACTAAGTACATATAGACAGAAAATAAACTAAAAGCATGCCATCTCTGACTACATTTTAATTTTAAAAAAAATGGAAACATCTGTTTGCCAGGGGTCGACAACAGCCCAACAGTGCCAACAACATCTGCATGGTTTGTCACTCAGGTAGCTGGGGAGGTTATTAGTGGACTATGCACCTATATAGATGGAATAGACTTTTAGTCAGTGAGCTACTTATGTGTCATTATTACCTATTACATAGATAATTTTGTATGTCATGAAATTTTGCAGTTAGTTTAGATAAAGTTTGTTTCTGTGGAATATGAAAGGGGCTCATGTGTGACATCTGAGAACTGCATGTACTGAATAATCAAAACAACTTAAATGATGTCTAAAGAAGTCAAAACGCATAAACATGTGCTGCTGCTTTTAGATAAAAATAGATCATTAAAGATTCATAAAGGACCAAAGATATCACTTTGTAAACCCGCAAACAGTCGATTAAAGAATCTATAAATGGGACTAAATCTGGAATAGGATGTTGGATAGAATGGACAGGTGTCCCAATACAGTGATAGAACATATGAGGTTTCCCAACCTGGTCAATCTCTTGCTTGATTTTATTTAAGTGCTCTGTCTGCAGCAAGCGAGCGGAAAATATCTCTGGTCCTCGGGGTACATCATCAAGCTCTTTCTGTAAACAAAACAGAGATGCCCATTTATTAACACATTAAATCAGGGTGTGGTGTATGTATATATATATATATATATATATATATATATATATATATATATATATATATATATATATATACATAAGGTAAGGTTATTTATTTAAATACCATCTGTTTACCTGAGACATTGTACCTGAGGCTACACATCTCGCCAGGACCTTCGCCGCTGGGGTCACTGAATAAGGACTTAGTTCCCAAGAATCCATGAAAGAAGAATATGATTTTTTTTGTATTTATAAAAGCGGACAGTGTGACAATCCAAAAACCTGTAGCAAAAAATAACACGTAAAACTAGCTAGCATGCTAATATTAAACACGACAAAAAAAAACCTTTTTATGCTATATAGTAAATATAATTTTAAAAGCTACTTTTAGTCTGTACTCTAGAACATATTTTCACTTCTAAAAGACATTATTTCGTTTGTTTGTGTTACTTTGAAATACACTAAAATGCTCAAACCGGAAGCGACTGTTAGACCAAACAGAGTTTTGAATGAAGCCGCGTTTATAGGTGTGTTCAAAACTTCCAATCTACGCAGCACAAATCTCGTTTAGAGTTATAAAGATATCCGTTATTATATAGTTTTTCAAACAAAAAGTAAACAAGAACAATAAGTTAATTTTAATGCAATACAGCAACGATTAATAAAATCGTGATTTTACGTGACCAGTGTGATGTAGTTTTGCGCAGCACACAGCTCTGGAAATATAACCGCTACTTCGACTACCGTAAATTACGTTGTAAACAGACCTTACTTTTGACCCTCAGTGTAATAATATTAATTGGCAAAGAAATAATTTTTAAATAACATCACATTTGCGTCATTTATAACCAACAAAGCTATATATAACTGAACAAAACCTCTAGATTAATAATAATTTACAATGCCGCGCATATTTAATGTTAATGCCGTGCATATTTTATGTTATCCGGTAAGTAAACAGGTCAAACAATGACAACACCTATGCGACAGGAAGGAATTCTGAGCTGAATCTGCAAACATTACAGCGTATTATTTATACACATGTTGGTTGCAGTGTGTACACGCAGGTGTTTGTTTAAAGTGTTCAGCTGAAGGATGTCGATGGCAGCACGCATAGTTGCATCAGGAGGTCCGGTGTCGCTTCTGTCGCGGTTTCACGGTGCTCTGGTGGCCGCAGTGTTGGGGGATTGTGTCGGCGGCGAATTTGAAGGAGCACAAGATGTTCCACTAGAGCGAGTTCTTCAGCATCTCAGTGGACTGGAGGATGACACACGGGGCGACGGTGAGGAATCTGGGGGAGGTGGTGGGTTAGTGGTTAAACTGTTAACTGGAAATTGTGGGTTCGATTCCCAGCACCACCAGGTTACCAACCCTTAACACTAATTGATCGGTTGTATAAGGTTAATAAATGTAAGCCGCTCTGGATAAGGACGTCTACCGAATGTCAGAAACGAAATGAAATTACTCGAAAATTGGCTTTATTATATTATACAGAGGCGTCATTTACACTGGAGACGGGGGGGGGGGCTTCCCAAATCCAGATTTTGCCCTCACATTCGTAAAATTCGTTTGTTACGAATTAACCAAATGTCGTCATCGCCACGGAGGAGCAGGAACGAGCAGGTCGATGCGCGCGTCTGCGTCCAGGAACGTCGCTTGCGCTCCCTAAAAATGTCTTACTGAAAGTTCTAATAAGCAGGTATCGCTGTTACGGCATCAACAGGTGACTACTTTAATATCATCATCGATGAAAAGAAAGAAAGGAGATAAGAGATGGTTGAGTCAGTAAATGAGCTCAGATCAAGATGATCATATTTTTTGTCAGACACACATCTGTCTGTTTACACCTGTTGATGATAACTTTAACATGGTTCCTAGTTAAAGTCAAACTGTTAAATATTTAATGTAGAATAAAACATCCTCTAAACCATGGAAACGAGTTCACTTTAAACAGCACATGTTTGATAAGCAGAGTTTAATGTTCCACTGAATATGATCATAACTCAATCATTTTTATATCAGAGGTCAGATGAGGTGGAGGTGCTTCAGAACAGAGAGGGTGAGACAGGGAGAAGCGCTAGCAGTACAGTGTTACAGGTAGGTTATGTGCTGTATGAAGGACCAAGTGATTATGATTTGTTGGTGATAAAAGGGGAAAAAGTGTGCATGATAAGTAGTAAGAATCAAACTATCTTCTTGTGGAAGCCAAAGTGTGCATTTAGATGTATAGAATATTTTGTCACATCATCACATGGAGTTGGTTTCAGTATTATTACTTGCTCACTTGTGTGGTTTGAATTGTTGGGCCCTGAGGTATTTTGTGATAAACTTTTGTGTGTGTGTGTTTTAAATTTGTGTCATGCATTTACATCGAAGGACAGATGAGGTGGAGAGGTTTCAGGACCAGCAGGATGAGACTTAAATGTAAAATCCTGGACTCACTTTTATCAGCTTGATACTGTTCAGATACTTGTACGTCTCTTAGTCATGTTGTTGTTGTTGTATAATGATGTGTATATCAGTCAACATCTTGTATTAGAAGATCTGATGTTGTTTTAGTAATTGAAGATGGTATGATATATCGTCTTGGGTGTTTAATAGTTCATTCAGCATTAGATAGGTATGATCAAACTGAGAGTGTGTTTATGTGCCACTTCTTAGGCATACTGCAGTACAGTGATGACACAGCCATGATGCGCTGTGTAGCCCAGTCCCTTCTTACCAGGATGGGCTTCGATGAACAAGACATGGCTCGCAGGTACATGGAAATCACATTCATGAGGGCAACGTCCATGCTTTCCTGTGTTTTTATACAGCTTTGACTTTACTTTTACAGCTTTGCAAAGGAGTATAGCCTTGCTCCAGGCCGTGGTTATGGAGCAGGAGTGATTCAGGTTCTGCGAAAGCTTGCATCCCCTCAGCTAAGTGATGTCTTTCAGCCAGCACGTGCTCAGTTTGGTGGACGTGGCTCTTTTGGCAATGGAGGAGCAATGAGAGCTGCACCCTTTGCCCTTGCCTTTAGAAATGCCGCTGACGTGAAAAAGGTAAGGACTCTTATTAATTTTCTCCTATTTTTAAGAAAATAAATAAAAATATTACTAGAAAAGACATGTCAAATGTAAAAAGTTGTCACAATGTTTTACACTTTTCTTATAAAGCAGCTTTATAGAAATATATACATTGATTGGAATCCCCTGCTGATTTTGTACACTTGCCCACTGATAAAGAAATTATCTTAATTATGGTCACAAATATTGTCAGAAATATGGTCTATTATTTTTTATTGTTTATTCTTACAGTGAGAGACAGAATAACAACAAAAACATTCAGAAAACACATTTCGAAAAAGTTATAAATTGATCCCCTATTAATCAACAGGATTTTTGGCTCCCAAGGTGTCTTTTATAAAAATGAACATCTTGTTAGCTGTATAAATGATACCTGTTCACAAATACAATCAATCAATCAATCAGATTCCAAACTCTCCACCATGACAAAGACCAGAAAGTTGTCCAAGGATATCAGATTGTAGACTTGCACAAAGATGGAATGGGCTACAAGTCCATCGCCAAGCAGCTTGGTGAAAAGGTGATGATAAATACTCAAGCAGCTTGGTGAGAAGGTGATAACAGGTATTTACAAATAGAAGAAACACAAAATAACTATCAATCTCCTTCGGTCTGTGGCTCCATGCAAGATCTCACCTTGTGGAGTTTTAATGATCATGAGAACGGTGAGGAATTAGCCCAGAAGTCCCCGGGAGGATCTTGTCAATGATATTAAGGCAGCTGGGACCACCTCCACCAATTCACTGCATCAAAGGGACAGGGCCATGTACTGTCAACTTTTGGGTGTAAACCCTCTTACCTCAGCCAGGGCATTGAAAATGGGTCACACTGCCAAGATAACAAAGGAGTGGTTTAAGAAGAAGCATGTTAAGGCCCTGGATTAGCCTAGCCAGTCTCCTAAACTAAATTCCATAGAAAGTGGAGCTGAGGGTTTGAGTTGCCAAACGTCAGCTTCAAAACCTTAATGACTTGGAGTTGGACAAAATCCATTCTCAGATGTGTGCAAAACTGGCGGCCAACTACAATAAATGTCTGACCTCTGTGAATGCCAACAATGGTTTTGCCACCAAGAACAAAGTCTTCTTTTGCGAACAGGTCAAATACTTATTTCACTCATTAAAATGCAAATCAATTGATAACTTTTTTTCAAAAGCGGTTTTTATGTATGTTTTTGTCGTTATTCCGTCTCTGACTGTTAGAATAAACCTACTGTTAAAATTAAAGACTGATCACAGGCAATCAAATAATATTTGCCCTGACTGTATGTAATGTGTATTAGCTAGTCTGTTTGCTTATCAAAAACACATTTTTTCTGTTAAACAAATCTTTTTTTTGTTTGCTTTATCATTGGTATGCAAATTATTAGTGTTTTGTGTTAGTTTAGCTTTTAATGTAAAATAAGTCAAGTCAGCAGGCTGGTTGTATCAATAACACACCCTAACCACACCCTAATATAGATTACACTGCTGTTATTAAAGATTTTCTGGTTTTCATTGTCTTTTTGGGGTGCACATTTGTAAAGCAGTCACCAAATTTATAGACAAATTTATGTTGCTTAAGTATGATTACAAAGCAGCATGTATAGATTTTAATAGGCTTCTATAGCAAACTGACCCCGTCTCTGTTTCCTTTATCTTTGTGTTGCTGGCAGTATGCAAGGTTTGGTGCAATGCTCACCCACTCCTGCTCGCTGGGCTATAACGGCGCTGTTCTACAGGCCCTCGCTGTTTATTTGTCGCTGCAAGGTGAGCTATCCTTACCACAAAAATTCATCAATAGACTCATTTGTGAAATGGAGGAAGTGGAGAAAGACGAGACAGCCCGCAGTGACGCCAAAGTGTGAGTTATCGCTTGGTTGGTGTGGATGTGTTATCATCAAAATCATTCTCTCAAGAGAATCTCTGTAAAGTTAATAAATAAATGTGTGTGGTTTGTGTTGCAGGCTCAATTTAGATGAATTTCCATTTTGTGCACGTTTGCACAGAGTTAAGGAGCTCATGGAGCAGAATAGTGTGAGCATCGAGGAGGTCATATCAGAGCTTGGTTAGTTTTTTAGAAGGTTCATTTCTTGTCATTATCATTGGATTACTGGTAGAGTTATATACTGCATGTAGATTATGTAGCAATTTTTTTTGTTAAGTGATGCAACTAGGTTTTCTGTGCCCAGGGAACGGCATTGCAGCCCTCGAGTCTGTGCCCACAGCTATCTTTTGCGTGTTGCATTGTTTGGAGCCGCGCGAGGGCCTGCCGGAGCATTATGGAGGTCTGGAGAGGACAATAGCCTACAGCTTAGCCTTAGGAGGTGACACAGACACCATTGCATGCATGGCAGGTGCTATCGCAGGTGCCCACTATGGCATTAGTGCTATTCCGCAAAGCTGGTTAATAAGCTGTGAGGGTGCAGAGGAGGCTAAGCATTTGGCTGAACGTCTTTACAAACTCCACATCATGCAGACAGACGAAGTTCGAGTAACGACAAGCAGCAGCGGTCAGCCACAAGACAGCCATCCAAAAAATACTGACTGATCACAAGAATACATACAAATCTAAAACAACACAACCCTCGGTTCTAAACTAAAACTAAATCTAAAATCTATCGGTCTGTTAAACAGTGTAAAACCAGAAATCGAAAAAAGATCAATTTATTTGATAAGGCCCTAGTTTTGCCATATTTAGTGTCTTACATAAATTGTAGCTGTATCTGTAAATAAAGCATCTGCTCAAATGAACTCCAGTCTCTGTGGCACAGTGTACTTTTAAAACGTACAAACTAAACAAACGATATCTGCCCTGATATCTGCTGTTTTTACATGGCCTTTATTTATAATGTTGTGATATGTTCCTCTTTTTTCCTTCTGTATTTCTTTCTTTCTGTATTTCTTTCTTTTAGGGCTGTACAATATATCGAAATTATCAAAATATCACAAATCTGCATATCCTGAAATGCTTCAAATAACAATATATAGTCAACGTTTCAGGCTGATGTGGATAGTAAAATATCTGACATGCGGATATTAGTTAAAATATGTGTTCAGATGCTTTTATGCAAGACAATGAACCCTGAGGAAGCCTCTTGAAGCCCGAGGCACCCACAGTCACTGCTGATGATTTAGTGGCAGAACAAAAAAAATCACATTTTTTATTTAATATTACGCATTACAATTGTGTAAAAATATCGAAACTATAGCAGTGTATGGATTTTCTAACCTCTAGCATCGATACATATTTAAATTACGTTTTGAAATTGATTCATTTCTCTGTTGATATTTCATTAAAACCCGCAGTGTGTCACACGAGTTCCTCCTCTGCTCCTGTATTTGTCATTAATGCATACAGACATTGTCTCAGAATCAAACATGGCAAAAAAAAATAAAGGCGTCTCTGTGTTTTGTATTTGTTGTATTTTTAGCTGTTTTTTAATAAAGTATTGCGACGTGTTGCAATATGTATTGCATTGCCATATATGGCGATATATTGATGTGTGACCCTTGTATCATGATATATATTGTATTGTTTACATTCATTTATTCATTGCATTTGGCAGACACCTTTATCCAAAGTAACTTACATTTATCTCTTTTTTACAACTGAGTGTTTGGGGGTTAAGGGTCTTGCTTAGGGGTCCAACGTGGTCCAATACTGTAACCAATGCACTACCACTTTCCCTATCGAGGCTCTGGCCAATACACAGTCCTATTTTGCAGCCCTATTTATATTCATATCTACCAGAATCCTTGGCTGTACCTAGATACGATATCTTTGCTATTAAATCAGTACTCAGTACTGACCATAGGGTAAATTAAGGGTGATTGGGTCAGTTTTTGAAGTTCTGCCTTTTGTAAGCCTTTTGTCATAAATAAAATACATCAGCCCAACACATGATATTTTTCTGTAAAACTAAAAATGGTATTTATCTTATTGTGCTGAAATGGATGGATGAATGCTTGCTTATTGAGTAACCTAGGCTTTTGCCACAGGCTTTTAGGACCTTGTTATTGTACCCATTGCAAATGACAATAAGAACTGTACGGCACTAATTCAGCTATTTTCCCTAACCCGACTACTGACCAAAGCTCTTTATACCGGTGGCCGTGTCCTGCAGAGTTTAGCTACAACTTTAACCCACTTCTCTGTACGTTTCAAGTAAACTTAGCAGGAACTTAATTAGCTAGTTCAGAAGTGTTTGTTTAGGTTTTGAGTTAAACTCTACAGGACACCAATTTTGGTGGCTGTTTAAATAGTAGCATGGGGCGTCTGACAGACATTTAGAGCAACCAACCAATCACAGTTTATTTTCTTCAGCGTCAAGTATGAATAGATCGTTATTTTAAAAAAACATCACATAATTTGGGAACTCTATTGCTTAGATGCTCCACATAAACTCTCACTGTCACAGTTGTAAACGGTTTCTTTCTTCCATGAGAAAAGAAGAGCGTCAAGAGTGAATTTTTGAGCCAAATGCGACGTTATCAACCTTTGAGTGTGAGGGTGTCCACCAGAGGGCAGTGTTGCTAAATAAAACTAGTCCAATTAAAGTCAAGTGCCATATTTTATTGTCGAGGAAATAAAGAATATTTTTGTGTTCTGCTTATCACGTGATTTAATTAATAGTGCTTTGGAATGTATTATAATAGTGTTGCTAAATAAGCCTGCAGACTGATCGATAAAAGATTATTGGGTTTCACGCACAGTGCCGCAGAGTGGCATGATAAACAGTTACACCCATGACTTAAATTCTCTTATTGTGTAACTCTACAAGAACACTTGTTAAAAACCCATTAAAACACAATAAAAGAGAATAATATCAAGGTGGAAGGGGTATAAACTGTAGTATGCAATCTGCTAGTGTAAAATGTTTGTGTGTTTGGGCCTCGACTAATATGCAGGTGTCTTGAATCATGTGGTTTGTATGGCAGAAGCTGTTCTGGGCTGGTCATGTGGTTACTGGATCATTGGCCTGACATCAGCAGTTTCTAGGCCTGCAACCTGATTTACTTAATATAAGTCTAAAATTACTTTTAGTTATTACATAATGAATTCGTGCTAAAAGTTATTAGTATTTTATTTATTAAAGTATTTATGTGCTGGTAAAATGCTTTATTTACATCTTGTTCATCTACTTCGGATTTAATGTCCTTATCCAGAACGACTTACATTTATCTCTTTTTGCACAACTGAGCAAATTGGGGGGGGTTAAGAAACTTGCTCAGGGGCCCAGCGGTGGTAACTTGGTAGTGCTGGAAATTGGGCCCGATATTCCAGTTAGCAGTCTAACACTGTAACCACTGCTACTTCTTACCCAATGTTCTCTGAACACAGCAAAATAACTTAATGGTATATAATATCTCACTGACATGATTGGCACTCCATCCGTGCATCATCAGTGGATGTTCACATGATCTGTCAGCCACTGTTATGTAACTCTGTTGAATTATAGTTAACGCCCCTAACCAGGGCTCTGCAAAATAAAGTTTTCACTGTATTTGTACACTAAATGAGTTGTGAAAGTGTTCTTGTCATGTATGAAGATGTGATTTATAGCAGCAGAGAGGTAGCAGAAAATTCCATTAATCCTGTGAGTCAAATGTGTTGAGATAGCAAAACAAAAAGGAGTTGTTAAAGTTCAGAGCTGGGTGAAAATGAGAACAGTAGATAAAAAAAAAACAGAGAACATATAGGAGAGGAAACTAAAACGTATGTGTGGATGCTATATAGGCGTATGTGTAAAAGAGGAAGCTGGTCTTTTGCTTGCTCTCTGTCTGTCTGTCTGTGTGTGAGTTTGTGACAGACTTCTGCCTGCAGTAAAAAAAACTTTAGCCTCAGATTTGATCATTTCTCTTTATTATTTAATCACATGACTGTAATATAATTAAAATCCACCAAACAGTAACACTATATAGTGCTGTAAAATCTGATATGATCAATATGATAGACTGTCGATTGGTATTTAATAATGCTGTATAAACAAGTGGGTGCTCTACAGCGTTTCTAAAATTACTTAAAACATATCTGCTGATCTGCTTGTCTACATTCTGAATCTACATGTATATTTAAGTAAAACTTCAGTTATATTTAACACAATCAGTCTGTGTAGAATGCATGATTACAAGTGATTAATGATTATAAACTGGTTATAAAGAAATACTCCGTAAAACACACACACACAAGTAAGTGGGTGGGTTTTTTTGTGAGGTTAGGTAGGTAGGTAGATTTACATTTATGGCATTTGTCAGATGCTTTTATCCAGAGCAACTTGATTTAATGTCAATCTTCGGGTTGGTAGTCCAACACCTTAACCATGTGCCAAGAACTTAACTATGTGCCACCAGGAAGGTAAGTAGGTAGATGTAGGTAGGTAAGTAGGTAGATGTAGGTAGGTAGGTAGGTAGATGTAGGTAGGTAGGTAGGTAGGTAGATGTAGGTGGTAGTAAATTGGGATTTAGTATGTATAGATTTTTTTCTGTAGATTACTGTTCTTGGCTCGGGGTGTTTTGTTTTGCAGATGAATTAGAGAAGCTTCTTTTGTAGACTTCTTCTTTCATTCCGGATCTTTTAAATTATCTTTTGTTGTCCTCTCTTTAGTGAATAATTAATGGTACGCTTCACAGCCTGCACCATGGACATTGTTTCTTTTAACGAAGTCTGGTGAAAGCCTTTTTAATTAATAATGTTTAACCTCAACCTTAATTTCATTTAGCAGTATTTCTAAAAGCAATCAAGATTTTAGTTTGTTTTGATTGTTGACTAGCGACTTGGCAGACACTCCTTCATGTTACATATTCCTTGTTGAGTACATACAAATATAATATAAATATATATATACCTTATATGAATAATATAGAATATTTCAGCAAAAGAGCTACATTTTTTAGTCCGCTTTCTGAAATCAGGCTATCATAAAAAAGTTGCCTATGACAATTTTCTTTGCGTTTCATCTTTTTTTCTCACTGCTTTTTGGGTTTATTATGGTTGTGCCTACACTCACAGTCGTCTGAAGGGTCTTTTTTACCCCTTTTCTTTTTAGGGATAAGATGAATGACATTGTGGTCCGACCGACCAATCGGAGGTCTGCATATACATATATAAGCTCCGAGCACATTTCCATAGCATAAGTCCAGGATGTTCCTGCCTCTGGTTAGGCATGTGACGTATTGCTCCAGGTTACTTAAGAAAGGTAAGATGTTACATCTGTTAAAATCACCTAATAAAAAAATAGGACCTCCCCCAGAACTCTTCAGAGCCTCCAAGTAAAAACGAGCGATTTCAGCAGCAGCCTTTTTAAAATTAGGCCCAGGTACATAAACATGGATAAAGGTAAGTGGTGGAGCATTTTTAGGATGGTCAAGTGGTTTAATAGACACAACCATTAGTTCATAGTCTGGGGTTATCATGATGTTTTTCACCTCCACATCAGTCGCCCACTTGTTATTGACAAGCATCATTAATCCACCTCCTCTACTTTTTTGGGTGAGTCGTGCATCACGATCAACTCGATAAAGTCCAAATCCGTCTAAGTTGATGTCGTCTGCGTTGCTATTCAACCACGTCTCTGTAAAGAATATCAAATCACTAGAAAAGTTTTCGCAATTCTCTATTAGGTCTTCAATTTCCTCCATTTTGTTTGGAAAAGAACGCAGGTTGGACATGGTTATTGTAGGAAGGCGTGACGGATCTATGTCTAATATTGTGTCAATTTTTAGAGGTGATTTCCACTCATTATCTATCTTGCTATAAAATCTAGTACCTGAAGTTTGAGCAGACTTCTGTCTTTTTTTTTTATCAGTTGTGGCATCTGATTTGGTTTTACGTGTGACACCAATATCAGTTTCTCTCATGTCTTTTGTGGAAAGGAAAATAAACTTCTGAATTTTTCCGCCCTGCATTTGAGTCTCTTTATACTCCATAGAAATGGTTCCTCGTGTGTATATTTGGGAGCCAAGCATCTCTATTCCCAAATCAACATGACACTTGGTTTCAGGGATTAAACTGAGCATTTCCCTGGAAGATAAATTGAGGTGATGAAATCCAACAGTTAATTCAGATCATTTATTATTATTAAATTTTACTCATGTTACTTATTTAACATCAACACAAGAAATGATTAGAACAACAAATATGTACTTACTGCAATTGATTCAGTTGCCTCTTTAACAAGCTGACAGCGTCACGAATTTCTTTAGCCTTTGTCTTTAAATGTTTGCTAGCTTCTGTCTCATGTTTGTTTTTAATCAGGTTTTCACAGTTATCAACCAGATCAGGAAATGATAATGCCAGACCGATGACTCCCCCTGCTACCTGCAAAAATATTTTACATTTTATTTATACAAAATGAAATATATGGATCCATTTAACATTACACCTATATGTCCTTGTTAAGCATCTTATTTAAAATGTTGTCCTATTTTTCTTGTTATTATAACACATTGAACTAATTTTGTGCATTTTATAAATGACATCTGGCTGTTTATTACTCTCTTGATGTGTGTGGAAGTGAGAAGGATGTGCTTATTTTTTTATGAAGGTTGCTTTATCTTCTGGATAAGCAATGACATTTTTTTGTTATTTCTTGACTTATATTGAAAAAATACCTGGCCTGTTCCCTTTAATGCAGCTTTCAGTGAAAGAGCTGCCATTCCTTCAGACAGAGCAAGTGGAACATATTTTGCTCCTTTTCCCGCTGCTTCCTTTACAAAGATTAAGGAATGTCCAAGAACCTCTATTACAGCATCAACGGTGGCATAGAAAAATTTTTTTTCAATAAACTTTGGCAAAATATGTGTAGACATGTCATCATTCTTTAGAATGTGGACTAGGCGAGTTACGGACAGATTCTTGCCACTCCGATTAGCCATGGCTTTCAGGATTCTTGCTGTGATTTCATGCTGCGTGTCTTCAGGGTTTTGACTGTCACATTCCTCTGCTAGTTTCTGCTGAAGTCTTTCAATCATTTTCCAAATATCGTGAATTTCACCAGCAGTCTCCTCTGCATTTTTCATCGCTTTACTGGCTTTCCAATTTTCAAACAATTTCCACCCAATATTGGCTAAAGCACCAGCTCCAGTGGCGGCACCTGCCGCTGTTACCAGCAGCGGTGCAGCTATGCCTCCAGTCAATAAAGTTGCAATGCCTGCACCAATGAACACAGCAGACCCAATCACTGCTGCTGTGTTTCCAACTAGCTGGCTTCCTGTCACACCCCTTCTTGTCAACTCCAACTCTTCTGCTAAATTTTCTATATTTTTTGCACATTTTTCCAGCTTTTTAATCCAATGGAACAACTCTTCACATAGATCGTCCTCCACACCCATAGTGGACAAGAAAAATAGCTGAAATGAGAAAAAATAGTTAGGATATCTGAACATTTTATTTAGGTGTTATATTGAATAATCTTTTTGACGGGTGAAATTAAAAAGTATCACATTCTGTTGGATATAATAATTGTACCACAATGCGGTTGAATTCCCAAATCAAAAGCAATTTATAGCAGCATTGATCTGAATATATTTACAACTGACATGAATAATAGGCTTATTATTTCAATGATAATAACTAAAACTGGAACTTGTATAGTGGACGGTCCACGTAATCTAAGCAACAAACCAAATACGTTTAAAAAACAAATTAATTTGTTATATAAGAAAGAGAGCATAAAATCGCCGATTAATTAAAGGACGTTTGTGGAAGAATTATCAGTAGTTTTAACTCAGCAGGCTCACTGGATAACCCTGGATTATGTAGTAGTTTTATTTTTTTCCTTCTTCTTCTTCCTATTAATATTATTATAATACAACAATAATCAGAGAAAGAAAAAGAAAAAGCTGTGGCTTGCCAAAATAAATTTTTGCTTATAGTTTCATTATGTACCCTGAAATGTACCCTCACATGGCTCTTGAACCATGGTTGTAAATTTGTGAGCACTGTATGCATACACACACAGAGTTCTCCAGTTAAACCACAGCACTTAACTTGTCAGAAATGTTATCTCCTTACCTAAATAAGCCTATTTATAAATCAACGGTTATTATTTGATATTATTTATTAGCGCTACATGACGAAAACTCTCCAGATCAGTGGTGTAAAGCGATAAAATCACAAACTGTCTTACCTGACCGAGCAGAGGGTCACAGGGAAAATAACTAAGGCTTAACTAACCGGCTAAAAATACTTTTACTTTTAGGATCTATTAATAATGACTTGGCACTGATTTCTTTCCGTGCTTCTCGGATGATATGAAATAAATATTGCTCACTTCTTTACTCATAAACAGACTGTAGAAATGAAACTGTTCTTTAGAAACTGTTTTTTTTTTTCCTTTTTAAATGAAGAAATATATTAGGAACTGTTTATGATAATAACTATTAATTAATCATTAACTATAACTTTAACCATTGAAACTTGCAGAGTACTGTGTTCAATCCAATATTTTAGTTAAAGTTCTTTCTAAACAGCATACAGACAGACAGCCTATGAGACTATTTCTTAAAAACACCTGAATAAGCTTTTTAAAAATATACGGGTAAAGTAGACAGGTAATAGGAAAAAAATCTTATGCTAAAAATGATTTAAAATAATTTTAGTTTTTCACAAACTACCTTTTTTTTGCCTCTTTCTTTGCCGCAGTTATTTAACAGACTTATTTAAAAAATAAACCGTGCCTTTAAAACAGTTATATAATAGAAACTAACACATATAGAAACCTTGTAACTCACGCACACAAACACAGGTTCGACCTGACAAGATACATGTATATATCTGTACATAGAGTATGTGTGTATGTAATACTGTTTATATAGATATATTTAATGTATTAAAAATAAAGAACATACTTACTTGCCAGAGCACAGAGAGAGAAAGAAAATTGCTGCTCTAGAGCAAGAGGGCGGAAATAATTTTGCTTTCGTTCTTTTTATCTCAAATTCACACAGACGCACACACAGACACACTTGATAAGTGAAATTCGACTATTTACTAACTCAAACTCAAGCACCGAATATCACATTATTATAATTCAAGTCATACACCAATGTTGTTTGTAAAAAATGTTTATTTTTTACATCTTTTAGTGACACGATCTTATTCCAATGGCACTGCTGGAAGCGGACATAAACAGGCATTTAGTAGTCTTTACTTGTGTCTGTCTCAGTTGTGAAACAGAAATTACTCACATAATAATTTCTGATTTAAAAAAGGCAAAGGCGAAATTGTTTCAGGAAGAGTATCTGATGTAACAGGGTATTTTATTTCAGTAGAGTATTGAAATTAGATTCATTTTTTATTTATCTAAATGCTTTAAAAATGTTTACTGTACTTTTATGTTAAGTTTTTTAGTCATTACAATATTTTGGTATGTTATCTAACAACAAAGAGCCGCTCATATTTTGTAAGTAGTTTTGAAACTGATTAAGTTAATATTTAATTAAAACTCTGAGTGTGTCTCAGAATCAATGATGGTAAAAAAATATATATATATAGAATATCTTTGTTATTAAATCAGTACTCAGTATTGACCATAGGGTAAATTAAGGGTATTTGTGTCAGTTTTGCCATAAATAAAATACATTAGCCCAACACACGATACTTTTCTGTAATACTGAAAATGTTATCTTTTTGTGCTGAAATGAACAGATGGATGGATGGATGGATGGATGGATGGTTGGATGGTTGCTTATTGAGTAATCTAGGCTATTGCCACAGGCTTTCTGGACCATCTTATTGTACTCATGGCAATGAGTGACAATAAAAACTGTATGGTACTAATTCAGCTATTTATACCAGCCAAAGCTCTTTATACCGGTGGTCGTGTCCTGCAGAGTTTAGCTACAACGTTAACACACTTTTCTGTACGTTTCAAGTAAACTTAGCAGGAACTTAATTAGCTAGTTTAGAAGTGTTTGTTTACGGTTGGAGTTAAACTCTACAGGACACAGAGTTTGGTGGCTGTTTATACCATAGTAGCATGGGGCGTCTGACAGACATTTATGGAAATCCGTTGCTTAGATACTCCACATAAACTCTCACAGTTGTAAACGGTTCCTTTCTTCCATAAGGAAAGAAAAACGTCATGTCTTCTGGAAACGGAAGAATTCAACCAGAGTGAATTTTTTGAGCCAAATGCAATGATGATCAGTCCACAACCTGTGAGTACCTGTCGAATAAATAAAACTAGTCCAGTTAAAGTCAAGTGCTATATTTTATTGTCGAGAAAATGAAAAATATTTTTGTGTTCTGCTTATCACGTGATTTAATTAATAGTGCTTTGGAATGTATTATAATAGTGTTGCTAAATAAGCCTGCAGACTGATCGATAAAAGATTAGTGAGTTTCACGCAGAGTGGCATGATAAACAGTTACATCCATGACTTAAATTCTCTTATTGTGTAACTCTACAAGAACACTTGTTAAAAACCCATTTAAACACAATAAAAGAGAATAATATCAAGGTGGAAGGGGTATAAACTGTAGTATGCAATCTGCTAGTGTAAAATGTTTGTGTGTTTGGGCCTCGACTAATATGCAGGTGTCCTAAATCAGGTGGTTTGTACGGCAGAAGCTGTTCTATCAATATGATAGACTGTCGATTAGTATTTAATAATGCTGTATAAACAAGTGGGTGCTCTAAAGCGTTTCTAAAATTACTTAAAACATATCTGCTGATCTGCTTGTCTACATTCTGAATCTACATGTATATTTAAGTAAAACTTTAGTTATATTTAACACAATCAGTCTGTGTAGAATGCATGATTACAAGTGATTAATGATTATAAACTGGTGCAGGGTGGCTCAAATGGTTAAGGTGCTGAGTTGTTAATCTGAAGACCAGAAACACCTGGGTTCAAGCCCCACCTCCGGCAAATCAACCACTGTTGGGTCCTTCAGCAAGACTCTTAACCCCTCCTGCTCCAGGGGCGCTGTATCATAGCTGACCCTGCGCTCTGACCCCAACTTACCAAGATGGGATATGCGAAAAATGCATTTCATTGGTACATGTACCTTGCGCAATGAATTGAATATACTTATACTTATAAAGAAATACTCCGTAAAACACACACACACACACAGAAAGTAGGTGGGTGGGTTTTTTTGTGAGGTTAGGTAGGTAGGTAGATTTACATTTATGGCATTTGTCAGATGCTTTTATCCAGAGCAACTTGATTTAATGTCAATCTTCGGGTTGGTAGTCCAACACCTTAACCATGTGCCAAGAACTTAACTATGTGCCACCAGGAAGGTAAGTAGGTAGATGTAGGTAGGTAAGTAGGTAGATGTAGGTAGGTAGGTAGGTAGATGTAGGTAGGTAGGTAGGTAGGTAGATGTAGGTGGTAGTAAATTGGGATTTAGTATGTATAGATTTTTTTCTGTAGATTACTGTTCTTGGCTCGGGGTGTTTTGTTTTGCAGATGAATTAGAGAAGCTTCTTTTGTAGACTTCTTTCATTCCGGATCTTTTAAATTATCTTTTGTTGTCCTCTCTTTAGTGAATAATTAATGGTACGCTTCACAGCCTGCACCATGGACATTGTTTCTTTTAACGAAGTCTGGTGAAAGCCTTTTTAATTAATAATGTTTAACCTCAACCTTAATTTCATTTAGCAGTATTTCTAAAAGCAATCAAGATTTTAGTTTGTTTTGATTGTTGACTAGCGACTTGGCAGACACTCCTTCATGTTACATATTCCTTGTTGAGTACATACAAGTATAATATAAATATATATATATACCTTATATAAAATAATATAGAATATTTCAGCAAAAGAGCTACATTTTTTAGTCCGCTTTCTGAAATCAGGCTATCATAAAAAAGTTGCCTATGACAATTTTCTTTGCGTTTCATCTTTTTTTCTCACTGCTTTTTTGGGTTTATTGTGGTTGTGCCTACACTCACAGTCGTCTGAAGGGTCTTTTTTACCCCTTTTCTTTTTAGGGATAAGATGAATGACATTGTGGTCCGACCGACCAATCGGAGGTCTGCATATACATATATAAGCTCCGAGCACATTTCCATAGCATAAGTCCAGGATGTTCCTGCCTCTGGTTAGGCATGTGACGTATTGCTCCAGGTTACTTAAGAAAGGTAAGATGTTACATCTGTTAAAATCACCTAATAAAAAAATAGGACCTCCCCCAGAACTCTTCAGAGCCTCCAAGTAAAAACGAGCGATCTCAGCAGCAGCCTTTTTAAAATTAGGCCCAGGTACATAAACATGGATAAAGGTAAGTGGTGGAGCATTTTTAGGATGGTCAAGTGGTTTAATAGACACAACCATTAGTTCATAGTCTGGGGTTATCATGATGTTTTTCACCTCCACATCAGTCGCCCACTTGTTATTGACAAGCATCATTAATCCCCCCCTCCTCTACTTTTTTTGGGTGAGTCGTGTGCATCACGATCAACTCGATAAAGTCCAAATCCGTCTAAGTTGATGTCGTCTGCGTTGCTATTCAACCACGTCTCTGTAAAGAATATCAAATCACTGGAAAAGTTTTCGCGCAATTCTCTATTAGGTCTTCAATTTCCTCCATTTTGTTTGGAAAAGAACGCAGGTTGGACATGGTTATTGTAGGAAGGCGTGACGGATCTATGTCTAATATTGTGTCAATTTTTAGAGGTGATTTCCACTCATTATCTATCTTGCTATAAAATCTAGTACCTGAAGTTTGAGCAGACTTCTGTGGGGTTTTTTTATCAGTTGTGGCATCTGATTTGGTTTTACGTGTGACACCAATATCAGTTTCTCTCATGTCTTTTGTGGAAAGGAAAATAAACTTCTGAATTTTTCCGCCCTGCATTTGAGTCTCTTTATACTCCATAGAAATGGTTCCTCGTGTGTATATTTGGGAGCCAAGCATCTCTATTCCCAAATCAACATGACACTTGGTTTCAGGGATTAAACTGAGCATTTCCCTGGAAGATAAATTGAGGTGATGAAATCCAACAGTTAATTCAGATCATTTATTATTATTAAATTTTACTCATGTTACTTATTTAACATCAACACAAGAAATGATTAGAACAACAAATATGTACTTACTGCAATTGATTCAGTTGCCTCTTTAACAAGCTGACAGCGTCACGAATTTCTTTAGCCTTTGTCTTTAAATGTTTGCTAGCTTCTGTCTCATGTTTGTTTTTAATCAGGTTTTCACAGTTATCAACCAGATCAGGAAATGATAATGCCAGACCGATGACTCCCCCTGCTACCTGCAAAAATATTTTACATTTTATTTATACAAAATGAAATATATGGATCCATTTAACATTACACCTATATGTCCTTGTTAAGCATCTTATTTAAAATGTTGTCCTATTTTTCTTGTTATTATAACACATTGAACTAATTTTGTGCATTTTATAAATGACATCTGGCTGTTTATTACTCTCTTGATGTGTGTGGAAGTGAGAAGGATGTGCTTATTTTTTTATGAAGGTTGCTTTAACTTCTGGCTAAGCAATGACATTTTTTGTTATTTGTTGACTTATTGTGTCATGAATTCATCTATTTAAAAAAATACCTGGCCTGTTCCCTTTAATGCAGCTTTCGCTGCCATTCCCTTAGACAGAGCAAGTGGAGCATATTTTGTTCCTTTTCCTGTTACTTTCATTGAAAAGATTAAGGAATATCCAAGAACTGCTGATAGAGCACTAACGGTGGTAGTGAATTCATTTTTTTCAATAATCTTTGGAAAAATATGTGTATCATCATTCTTTAGAATGTGGACTAGGCGAGTTACGGACAGATTCTTGCCACTCCGATTAGCCATGGCTTTCAGGATTCTTGCTGTGATTTCATGCTGCGTGTCTTCAGGGTTTTGACTGTCACATTCCTCTGCTAGTTTCTGCTGAAGTCTTTCAATCATTTTCCAAATATCGTGAATTTCACCAGCAGTCTCCTCTGCATTTTTCATCGCTTTACTGGCTTTCCAATTTTCAAACAATTTCCACCCAATATTGGCTAAAGCACCAGCTCCAGTGGCGGCACCTGCCGCTGTTACCAGCAGCGGTGCAGCTATGCCTCCAGTCAATAAAGTTGCAATGCCTGCGCCAATGAACACAGCAGACCCAATCACTGTTGCTGTGTTTCCAACTAGCTGGCTTCCTGTCACACCCCTTCTTGTCAGCTCCAACTCTTCTGCTAAATTTTCTATATTTTTTGCACATTTTTCCAGCTTTTTAATCCAATGGAACAACTCTTCACATAGATCGTCCTCCACACCCATAGTGGACAAGAAAAATAGCTGAAATGAGAAAAAATAGTTAGGATATCTGCACATTTTATTTAGGTGTTATATTGAATAATCTTTTTGACGGGTGAAATTAAAAAGTATCACATTCTGTTGGATATAATAATTGTACCACAATGCGGTTGAATTCCCAAATCAAAAGCAATTTATAGCAGCATTGATCTGAATATATTTACAACTGACATGAATAATAGGCTTATTATTTCAATGATAATAACTAAAACTGGAACTTGTATAGTGGACGGTCCACGTAATCTAAGCAACAAACCAAATACGTTTAAAAAACAAATTAATTTGTTATATAAAGAAAGAAAGAATAAAATCGCTGATTAATTAAACGACGTTTGTGGAAGAATTATCAGTAGTTTTAACTAAGCAGGCTCACTGGATAACCCTGGATTATGTAGTAGTTTTATTTTTTTTTTTCTTCTTCTTCTTCTTTTTCTTCTTCCTATTATTACTATTAACAGTAATAATCAAAAAAAAAAAGATAGACAAAAAAAAAATTTGGTAATACATTTTGGTTGGGTTGCCAAAATAAATTTTTGCTTATAGTTTCATTATGTGCAGTGTGAAACAATAATGCCCTTCTTACTGAAATGTACCCTCACATGGCACTAAGACCATGGTTGTAAATTTGTGAGCACTGTATGCATACACACACAGAGTTCTCCAGTTAAACCACAGCACTTAACTTGTCAGAAATGTTATCTCCTTTCCTAAATAAGCCTATTTATAAATTGATTTTGTTTATGTTGTGTCTTACATGACCGAGCAGAGGGTCACAGGGAAAATAACTAAGGTTTAGCCAGCTAAAATACTTTTACTTTCAGGATCTATTAATAATATCTTGGCACTTATTTCTTTTAGTGTTTACCTTGTAACTCATGTACACAGGTTCAACCTGACAAGATACATGTATATATCTGTACATAGAGTATGTGTGTATATAATACTGTTTATATAGATATATTTAGTTTATTAAAAATAAAGAACACACTTACGTGCCAGAGCACAGAGAGAGAAAGAAAATTGCTGCTCTAGAGAAAGAGGGCTGGAATAACAGACTGGGCTTTCGCTTTCGTTTTGTTTATCTCAAATCCACACACACACCCACACTGCAAGTAAAGACACCTAGTAGTATGCTTTTTGCAGGTAGTAGAAGATTTATTAAAGAAAGGGGAGGGCAGGAACACAAACATGATATGGGCAAGGGGAGAAAAACAAACAAGCGAAACAAAACCAAGATGAAAACACAAAACCGAAAACCAAGAACTGGGCACAGAACAACACTAACCGACAGAGTAACATTTGGTATGTAACTTTAGCAAACAATACTTCGCCCCAGGCTAGCCAAAGCGGCTAACTTATAAAACCGAGTCACACACAAAGAAGCGTAGTCCAGCACTCCGGTAATGGCCCCTCTGGTGGAAGGAGGGCAGAATCGTGACAGTAAAAAGGCGCTGCTCCTGAGGCGCCAAGTCCCCCCTTTTTCTGGAGTCCGAGGTTAGGCCTAGGTTATCACTGGGGTGGAAGGAAGGAGGGGGCCATGGAGCAAGGCTTGGCTCAGGATGGTGCCCAGGGACCCTAGGGTGAGGCCAGAGGGAAAAGTGAGGAGAACGGCGGAGACCTGAGCAAAAGCATCCTCTGGTAAAACATCGAAGGCCTCCCGGATCTGCAAAAAAAAAAAAATCCACCGAACTTGAAATTCGTGGTTCAGAATTCTGTGGAAGAGAGTTTTGGGTATATTCCGCCCAAGCGAGGAACTGATCCCAGGAGTTCTGGTGGCCACAACAGAAGGTGCGGAGGTATCGACCTATTTCCTGCACCGTTTGTCTATTTGATTGGGGATGATACCCCGATGAGAGACTGACGCCAACTCCTAGATGGGAAAAAAAAGACCTGCCAAACCCGGGAGATGAATTGGGGTCCTCGATCTGAAACTATGCTTTCGGTAGGCCAAAGTTCCTAAAGAAAGAAAGGAAGACACATTAAAACAATGCCTCGGCCATCTCCATAGCTGTTGGTAATGCCTTGAGAAGGACCAGTCGACAAGCCTTGGAAAACCGATCTACTGCAATCAGCCTACAGGTGTTGGGCAGTGGTGGCTCAAATGGTTAAGGTGCTAAGTTGCTGATCTGAAGACCAGAAACACCTGGGTTCAAGCCCCACCACTGGTAAGCCAACCACTGTTGGGTCCTTGAGCAAGGGTCCTTAACTCTTCCTGCTTCAGGGGGGCTGTATCATAGCTGACCCTGCGCTCTGACCCCAACTTTCTAAGATGGTATATGCGAAAAATGCATTTCATTCGCTCTGTACATGTACCTATGACAATGAAGTTGAATTTTATTTTTATTTATTATAAGGGAGGCAGGTCTGTAATAAAGTCGACAACTTCCCTGCCGGGAGTGACTTGGCCATAACGCACAATATACATCCTCACATACAGGCATATGTCCCTCACCATGCTAGGCCACCAGAAGCGATCTTGAAGCAGTGAAAAGGTTTGTTGGCCCCTAGGATGGCCAGTGCTCAGAGAAGTGTGGGAGGTGTGAATCAGTGAAATGCGTTGAGCCCTAGGAACATATTCCCGATTTGGGGGACACCCAGGAGGAGTGACCTTGGATAGATCCAAATGCTCCTCCTCCCTTCTCGGGGACCACTGGATGGGGAGACAAGGAGCTTCGGCGAGAGGATCATCTCGGGCTCTGCAGATGGAGGTTCAGGCGTGAAAAGTCGTGAGAGAGCATCTGCCTTTGTGTTTTTTGTTCCTGACCAATATGAAAATGGTAAAGTCAAAACGTGTGGAGAATAGAGCCTTTTGGCTTTTTGTAGGTACTCCAAGTCCCGGTGATCGGTGGGAACCTGGAATGGATGACGAGCCAGTTTGATGGCCAACAGCTCACGGTTCCCAATGTCATAATTTTGCTCTGCCGGAGAGAGCTTTTGGGCGAAGTAGACACATGGATGGGTATTGGTGGGCATCTTCCGCTGCTGGGACAGTACCGCTCCCACCCCTGAGGTTGAGGCTTCGACTTCCCTGATGACTGATGACTTTCCTGATGGCTTGTCGGGATCTGGGTGTCTCAGGATAGGGGCAGTGGTGTAGGCCTCTTGAAATTGTTTCATGGCATCGGAGGCCTATGCAGTCCAGGCTAAACATTTGAAGGAGATTTGTGAGGGGGGCCACTACAGAGCTGTAATTCTTGATGAATTGCCGGTAGAAATTTGAAAACCCTAGGAAACAAAGGAAGTTAAGATAAGATATATATATATATATATACACTCATAGTGTCCATTTCGGGTAACAAATGCAGTCTTCCACTTGTCCCCCTCTGTATTCAGATGAGGTTATAGGCACTTCTAAGATCAAGCTTGGCTGGGACAAGAGGAAGGGCATAGTGGTACTTTATCATGATCCGATTGAGGGCACAGTAGTCAATACAGGGCCCCAGCCCTTCATCTTTCTTGGTCGTGAAGAAGAAGCTGGGGAAGTGGATGTCCAGATATAACCCTGGTTTAGAGGTTCGTTGATGTACCTCTCCATGGCCTCTTTTTTCCAAAAGGGAAAGCGAATAAACCTTTCCTTTTAGCACGAGTTTATTGGGGCGGGCTCAATGGCGCAGTCTCACGGCCTGTGTGGAGTCAGGACTGAGGTTTGCTTCGGGCAGAACACATCCTGAAATACCTGGTATTGTTCGGGTATCCTCACTGATTGCTGTTCCATTGGGCTTTCTATGGATGGAGCTTTGAGAGGTAAGGCTGGTGGGCCTGGATGGAAGGATGGAAGCACTGGGGAAAGCAGTCTGCACCCCAACTTCGTATCTTCCTCGTGGCTCAGGTGATCATGGGGTCATGCTGCATCAGCCACGGTCTCCCCATCACAACTTCAGCCGTGGATCTCTACAGAACCAGCAACACTGGATTTGCTATTGGGCTGGCCGGATACATCGTCGACCAAGAAGCGGCGGAGGCAGAAGTGGATGGCGGATCCGTCACGCTCCGGGGCACGGGCTGTAAACATCGGCGTAGCATCGCCACCAATTCCTGGAAGTTCATGTTTGGTCTGGTCTTCTGTTACGACACACCAGACAGACACAACAGGCTAGTGTGTAAACCTAAACAGATGCTTTTATTGAAAGGTCTACTTGGAGCTGCCGGAAACAGTGAGTGGCTTCGGGAGCCACTGAAAGAACGCAGGGAACCAGCTTAGGGACGACAAGCCCTGGAAAGCTTTCGGGAACCACAGGAAGGACTCCGGAACCAGCCTTAAGACATAGTACCGTAGATCATCGGACACAGCACTCTGAAATATCGAACGTAAGAGAACTACCCAAGAGGTGGGTAGCGATTGGCGTGTAGCTCGTAGCGTGGAGCGTTTTGTTTCTAGAACAGAAGACAGAGGTTAGGGTGCGCGGAGTGCTCTTAAATAGAAAGGGAGTGAGTGTGAGTGCTGATGCTGAACAGGTGGAGGTGATTAATACTCAGAGAAATCAGTGCGTGGATTGGCTGTGAAACCTGGCATTACCGTGACAATAATACTATATAGACTTTTTGCTTACAGTTTTATTTCCAATTTCAAATTGTGTTTATGTAAGGTTTAAGGTTTTAATTTTGTTTATGTAAGGTTTATGGTTTTTAATTTTGTTTATGTAAGGTTTATGATTTTAATTTTGTTTATGTAAGGTTTATGGTTTTAATTGTATTTATGTAAGGTTATGGTTTTAATTGTGTTTATGTAAGGTTTGTGGTTCATGTTCTTGTTTCATGTTTTATGTTTGATCTTGTTTTGTGTTTATGTTATTGTTAATGTTCCATGTTTGTTTCATGTTTATGTTTCATGCTTTATGTTTATGTTTCTTGTTTCATGTCAATATATTTTCCTGTCTAGATCTTGTTATGTGATCTTTGTTCCCAATGTGCCCCTGTCATCTGATCCCCTTGTCTAAGAGTCTTGTTCCTATTGGTTAGCCTTTGTTTTTGTTGTATATTTTGGTTTGTCTCTGTACTGCTGTCGTGAGTGTGTCAAGCTATATTTATATTAGTCAAGTTCATGTTTGGTGTTTTGTTTGGTGTTTATGCTATTGTTCATGTTTAAGTTCTGCACTCTGTGCACATTTTATTTCGTGCGTATGTACGTGTGTTAGGAAGTTTTCCAGTTGACTAAGGATCAGGAAGGTTTCTATTTTTATTTTTTTTTACTGATTTTACAGGCAGTTTATATACAGACATTATAAAAAGATAACGGGGAATAGGAGAAAAAAGAAAAGAGAAAGGAGCGGTCATAAATCAACACTCTTATGTGAAAACGAAGCCACCGTGCTTTTTGAAGGTCACACAGCTCACGAATCATTAATGAAAAACTGTTAGAATGAAAGAGCTTTTTTAAGTTGTAAACTCCATTAAGCAAGAGAATGTCAAATTTTTTTGCATTCAATTTAAATATTAAAACATGTGAAATTACCAAAATTGCATTTTTGCTTTATCAATTGGAAATAAGAAAAAGGATTTAAAATTTAACATGAAACACACGGGTTCTTTCACCATTATTTCTTTTATTATACACACACAGCTTTTTGTTGAAGAAGCTGTTAAACAATACTTGTGGCCAAAACTGGTACAAAAATTGGTGGTTTTGTTCACACTATTGATGTCATGGCACAACATCTTTCTTCTTAACTTCTGGTGTGCACCACAATTCCTACAGTACAAACACAATGAGGGTAAGGAAAAAACAGGAATTTCTAATGACCTCTGTAATGATGTGTATGGTATACCAGGAACCGAACATTTCTATAGATTATACACATTATAGCAACTGACGCCCCAAACAGAGTACAGCAAACAGTTGACAATAAAAACGCAGCAACCAGCAGTAGGATGTTTTTAAAACAGCACATTAAACAGCATGGGTAAACAATATAAAACTTAGTCATTTTGAGAGTTTTTTCCTCAAAATACAAGGATCAAAACACATTTATTATGAAATAAATATTAAAACACATTTGGTAAGCATGGAAAATAAATATGTCCAAATGTTTTGTTTAAAAAAGGGATCTATTGTTCATTCTGTGTGTGTGTGTGTGTGTGTGTGTGTGTGTGTGTCTCCACTGCAGAGTTAACAGTGTCCTTTTTATGTAAACTGTTGTTTTAAGAGTCATTATGCTCAGGAAGCGGAGCAGCAAGAACTATTTCCGATGGAGTGTTTCCATCATTGCAATGAGCGGTTAAGCGGTTCATGCCCCTGTTCGTTTTTTTTTACTATGTCAAAGGGTTTATATACCTGAAGGAGTTTAAATCTATACAACCTGTCTATCTTGAAGGGATTTAGTGGATGTGTTCCTGAAACATTATTATAGATATTCTAGGTAATATTCTTATTAGAAGAGTTTGTGGCTCCAACAGGCTAGACTTTGAAACGGATGCTCGTGTCTGTTGTGAGATTAGGCATGTAGATGGGGAACATAACGTCCCTGCTACGATTGCTTTTTATGTCAGTCCCAAAGCTGTGGTAATTTTTTGTTTAAACAACTTTCTCTGTCAGACTGTTAGACTCAGGGAACTCTACAGGCACTACGGGTAATATGGTAGAATTCCCACTGTCGGGTCTTCGAAATGCTGGACTGTCATTGTCAGAACTGAACATGTGGGGAATGTACAGCAGAAAATAGTCATTCTATATTACCCACAAGCACTTGGTAGTGTTGCCCAAGCAATTTAAACATCTGTAGCCACTGACCCTGACTTACCATCGGTATATCACAGAAACTTTGTGCCTAATAGGTCTTAGACCAGAATGACACCTGTGGAATATACTGATGATTTTATTGCAAAACGTCTGGTCTTCATTATTCCATTTTCCATTAAGCTCTCCTCTGTAAACAATTATGGACAGAGGGCCTAATGTTGTTAAGCACCCAATGCTGTTTACTACCTTATCCAGTGAAATATGCTGTCTGGGTTCCACCAGATGAGCTGGGGAAATGTAACTAAAAGACTTGTCATTTTCAGATGTGTCTGGAGAGACACCTGTAAATGTAAATGCATTTATTTTGTCACATATACTTTTTACAGTACAGGGAAATTTGTTTCTTAGAGGGTTGGGGTTAGAGTGCACGGTCAGCTATGATACAGCGCCCCTGGAGCAGAAAGGGTTAAGGGTCTTACTCAAGCACCCAACAGTGGCTGGCTGGCAGTGGTGGGACTTGAACCCAGGTCTTCTTGGTCTTTGAAATGCTGTATTTTTTAACCATATTGCTGAGAGCAGTGTAGCATCACTGTAGAATAACTACTGACCGTTTTGGGGCTCTATGTACACAATACATAGTCTGAATTTAGTGCAGGCAGTGAGGGAGATGAACTACAGATGCATACCGGGGTCCATTTTTATGGAATGCATTACTGTAAATACTGTAAATAAACTGCTGCTCTCAATACAGACATACATGTTTGTTGCATGCAAGTTTGAACAAAGTATCATTATATAAGTGAATAATTTTGCTGTTCTTGGTTTTTGACTTACATTTTGGCGCCACCTGCTGGAACAGAACTGCACTACAGTCACATTGATTGTCGTTTAAGGCATTCCTAGTCGATTTCACGTAAATTAAGCTTGACTTAAGCTTGTCACATGACCAGTTGGTGGCTCGAGTAGCCAACATTTGTACTCAAGGCTTCTTAAAAAAAACAGTTTAATGACCAGTAAGTTAGGATGCAGTTTTGTCATCATATCCTGAGATATAAAAACATCAATTGCACACGGTAATATTGTAACGTATCTAGTGTGAGGATGTAGACGAAGTCGGATCCATAATGCAGTATACTGGCTTTATTTAGAAAAGCGGGACAGTTCAAAAGAGTACACGGAAATCAGAGATAATCCAAGCAAACAAATCCATATTACAATCCGAAGTCAAAAAACAGAGTATAGATCAAAACCACTAGAATAAAGAGACAAAGAAACCGCTTAAAAAGTTACACGGAACAATACTGCGCAATGAGCTAGCCGTTCAGGCTAGTTTATAAAGCAGGAAGTCCTTCTATGCTCTGATCTATACTCTGTTTTTTGATTTAAGAATGTAATTTGGACCAGTATTCCGGTGACGGCGCCCTCTTGTGGTTGGAGTCGTCACATCTAGTGTTACATTTGGCAGACGCTCTTATCCAGATCATTTATCTCATTTATAGAGCTAAGCAATTGGGGTTGAGGGCCTTGCTCTGGGCTTAACAGTGGTAGCTTGGTGGAGCTGGGAATCGAACCCACAATCTGCAGGTTGGCAAGAAAAATAAAATAAATTAACAAAAGTTGTATTAAAGCAAAGTATTAATATAGAACAACATTGTAATTAAAACCGTACAAGCGAAAGATTTATTTTGTTTTGGACACTTTTTTAAATTTACGAATTAATGTAAAAATTATATGTTTCTATGGCCAAATTAGACGCCTGTAAATATTTTTTTTTCTTTAGTATTAATTGTCTGTGGAACTACACGCATCACTTATGCGTAATAAGATTTTGTGTCTAAGATGTGAGGCTTCTCTTCCAGTAGATGGCAGTACTGAGTCTTTCACCACAGAGAAATCATCAACGAGAAAGGCGCGGAACGTGTGGAGGAGAATGTTTCCAACTAAGTCAAGCTTACGGATATTTGTAAATAAATGATATGTCAAGCCAGTTTTTAGTTGTTTACTTTAAGAAAACAGGATTAATTAATAGGATTTAAGATACCGGGGTTTTTTTTTTCGTTTTTTGTGCGCTTCACACTTCTTTCCAGTAGGTGGCGGAAATGCACTCTTAAGTTGGTTGCCAACCGCCATTAAATTCTAGAAGAAGAAGCCGAAGCCCAATCCCCGCAACGTGCATCAAAGGGATGTTAACGAATTACTGACTGTTTAAAGTTTTCAGGGTTTATTTTGTTGACAGAGCTCAGTTTAACATGGACGGTAAGTTTGGTTTCAGGAGATTAGGATGTTAGGACTTCCTATGTGGGGAAGTGGTGGCTCATGATTAAAGTGTTTGATTACCAACCCGAAGATTGTGGGTTCGATTCCCAGCTCACCAAGCCACCACGTCCTGCCAAATGCGGTAAAAGTAATCAGGCTGCTTAGAAATACCATGTTATGGGGAAGTGGTAGCGCAGTGGTTAAGTTTACCAATTTAAGGACCCGGGTTCTATTCCCAACCCCATGGGGACAAATTTAATCTCAATGCCAAAATTAAATTAAAAAAAGTTAATGACAGATTCATAAAAGTTGCCAGCAGTCTTGCTGACAAAAGACTAAAACAAAATAACTTTTTACTATGGTTTTACAAGTAGTAATCAATGTGCCAAAAAGTCGTTTTACTATAATTAAGTGATGGTTAATCTCCATAAGAGGCATGAAGTTAGCATTTGTAATTTTTTCCCCCAGATTTTACTTATTAGTTTCGCAGGTTTAAGTTTAATCCTAGACTAGATTGCATGTTTAAGCTTTCTTAAATGAAAACAACTTGTAGTCAGATGCCTTAAAACAAGCCATTGCCATTGTTCTGTTTCAGGATGCACATCAGCTGTGTGTTGTTTACACTTTGGAAAGCAGGATAAAAGTATTGCATGGGTTAGGTTTATTTTTATCTGAATGACTGTGTGACTTACTATTGCAGTTTTTATGGTCGCAGAAATCAGTATTTCCAAAACTGTGAAAGAAATTCAGAACACTGCATCAAACAGCATCAAGAAAGCATGATCCTTTCAATACGGCGTCCACAAGATCTGAAAATCAGCCCCACATTCTCTGTACATCATTGTGCAGAAGTCACATCGAAAACATAAAGTAAAGCACATATTCCAACAATATTTTATTAGGCTTGTGGATTTAAAAAAAAGTGTGAAGATTTTTTTATTCTTCCTCTAAATTATGATGGTAATTGTTGTTGTTCACATTTACGGCATTTGGCAGATGCCCTTATCCAGAGCGACTTACTTTTAGTTGTTATACAACTAAACATTCAGGGGTTAAGGGTCTTGCTCAGGGACTTAGCAGTGGCAAATTGGTGGTACTGGGAATCGAACCCCGGTCTTCCAATTAGCAACAGCTTAACCACTGTGCTACCACTTCCCACAGTTTACATGTAGCCTGCTTGTTAACCCGTCCCCTATAAAGCATTTAGGCAAAGTGAAGTAAAAAGTATAATAACATAAAAAACATGCAAAAATTTTGATTCTGTTTGTTAATTTAAGCAGATGCCACAACCCCTGGAAGAAAAGGCAACTTGACAGGAAGTGCCAGAAAACTGAAGGATAATGCAGCGGACTGGCATAATTTTATCCTGAAGTGGGAGCGTCTCAGTGATGAAGGATCCACCATCGCAAACAAAATAGTTAACTTCACACTGAGCAAAGAGTAAAACTTACAACATTAAACTGACAACTGGTAATATTGTTTAATATTGATATATCTTAATATTATTCTACCCTTATCCGTGTTCTCTGAAGAAGGTCTGGAAAGGAGCCTGAGGTCATGATGGAGGGCCAGATTTCATCAGCAGCTTCTGCAGAAAGAAGTGCCTATTATGGCAACCCAGAGCTAGAGGAGGAATGCACCAAACTACAGAGTGTTGTTGACAAAATGGTACGGTTTGAGTAACATAAATGTCAGGGTCTGTCAGTTTCGAACCCATTGCTCTGCTCCGAATAAATGGTAATTGAATTTTGGGTCAGCTGACATCCTCTATGAACTAAAAAAAAAAAAAAATTATAATAAATTGATGGCACACAGAATACACAATATACACTTTTGTTTGACTTAACCCAAAGATTAGTCATAGCAACTTTGGTTTATCATGGTGTTGGGCTTCATACCCTCAAATTACAGTACATCTTTTTTTCATTTGTCAATTGTGTTTTTTTTTAAGGCCCACATTGTGTCTAAAATGGAAAAAATGGTGTCTGCTGAGAAGGGGATATGTGAACTAGAGACATTTCAATATGGACAGAGTGGAAGGCCAACGCCACTGTTTCATACGTGGTCCACGCAACATTTTGGTAAAAAAAAAAAAACAACCTTATTATTACTATCACTACTATTAATAAAATTCATTTCAATGTGTGTAAACCTAAACTATGGCCCAGAAATGCTTGTATTTCTTGCCTTATAGACCCCTCATGCTCCTTTTCATCCGTCATATATAGAGAGCCTTTATTTCATATTATTTACCATCTGCGAATGCCGTACAACAAATACCACAAACGTACAATATTAAAATTCAAATTTTATTTGTCACACATGATTAAACACAGTACAACATGCAGTCAAATGTTCTTTATGACGTCTATCTAGAAAAAAAAATACAAGAAAAGTATAATAGGGATAGAAAAAAATTAAGGAAAATTAAATCAAATCAAAATATACTGAAGACAATACAATTTTTAAAATGTACAATATTCTTGGTCTTAGAGTATTTTTGTTTTATTATTTTACTGGTTTTTATTACTATAATTTATTCAGGTTTTTTTGTATGCTTTGTTTATTACACTGCTAAGATATTTTGCACAAAAATGCACCTCTACTGTCTGTGTGTATACAAATGACAGACAAACCTAAGTTTCAATTTTGAATTATATTAAAATTTCCAGAAGTTAAGCAAAGTGTTTTTATTCTCCACTGCAGCTGAAGTGTCTTCTGGGATTTATGATGCTTACAAGCAGGAGCTGGCTCTTAAGAGCACTATATTACGAGAACTGGCCCACACAACTAACCCAGATCTCTGCATGGTCTATCTGTCCTGCTGGCTTTATCAACCCTACATCCAGGATAACACCAAACTACTTCTAGAGAGCTTACTGATAGAGACGGGCTACAGAGATATCTAATTTATTTCTTTAACTGTATAAAAGTATATAAAGAATTGGATTCGGTGTAAATATGGGAGCTTTTTTTTTTACTTTGTAAAAGTTAAGTGATTGAATGCAGTAGTAAAATAACATCTTGCATTTATTACATTTTTGGTTATTGTATATAATTTTTTTAATAACAAAAGAAAACATGCAAATGAGCTTGATGAATAAGTGTGTGTGCGTGCATGTATGTGTGAATGTGTGTGTGCATGCTCATGAGTGATGTCCTGTTTATTCCGTTCACTTGTCCAGTGTTTCTGAGATTCGCTTTTAATTCCTTCTTAACTCTAAATAAGAATAAATGTACTGAATACGTATAAAAGAATAAACAAGTTGAAACTTGGATCTGCCTATTAATTGTACTGATCAAATCTTTTGGTAAGCGAAATGTTTATTACATCTAAAGTACAGGATATGGATTGGGGAAAGTGTTAACCTTTTACATCATGGCTTGTGATTAGTTGGTAATGATTCCAATAACATTTTACAACATGGCATGTGATTAGCTGTTAATGATTTCAATAACTTCTCCTCTTGGTGGGACATGTCCGGAACACCTCTTTAGGGAGGCTTCCAGGACGCATTCGAAACAGATACCAGAGCACCTCAACTGGTTCTTCTCGATGTGAAGGAGCAGTTTTTCCACTCTATCTCTAGGAGTGCATCCGGCTACTTTGCGAAAGAAACCTATTTCGGCAACTTGTATCCCAGACATCATTCTTATGACCTTAGGCAAAAGAAAAAAACATAGATTTGTCAATATATCAAGAGCTTTGCCTTTTCAGCTCAGCTTCTTCATCACAACAGACCTACATCTACCACTGCACAGAAGGATCCTTCTGTCAATCTCACACTCCATCTTTCCCTCACTCAAGACAAGAAGATAATTACATTCCTCCACTTGAGGCAGGATCTCCCCTCCAACCTGCAGATGGCAAACAACCTTTTTTGATCCTAGGAGCTATGCTGTCCGGGGCTAAATGCCCTTGGTAGGGTCTCCCAGGGCAACAGGGCAAACAGGTCCTAGATGACAGGTCAGACTAAGAGCAATTTATAAACCCCTTTATGAATAATAAAATACATACGACCGCTATGTTGCTCGGAATAGCGTTACCAGGGCTCTACCCTGAAGCCATGCCAGTGGGACTCGGCTGGGCTCAGCCCGAAACAGCGAAGCCCACCACCCTGCAGGAAGGAGCATAAGTGGCCAGTGCATTGTGGATTTGGGGAGGCTTTAGCGACCCAATCTTTGGACAACGAATCTGGCTATGGACCATGGTATTTATTGTATATAATGTTGTTATAGCTTTGGATGTATGCTTAACGTCCTGGTTGATGTCTGAGGGTTTTATTCTTTTGTATTTTTGGATAACCCTATTTATAAAGCCATCCATTTTAATCCTCCTTTCCTTATAGCAAAAGTACATATCATAAACGTTTCCCAATCCTATTCTACTACCCCACATCTTCCATCCTGTCCTGCTACCCTACATCAGCCTTTAAAACCCCTCTCAGAAACTTTATTTTTCAGCCCTCCTGCCTCTTCATGTCTACAATGATAGAGATATTCGAGCACTCTAGAGAAAGAGGTCACGTTATCTTAATAATGATGAAATAATGCCACTCATTTTGATTACGGCTGCCTGGCGACGCATCACATTCAACCGAACTGCAGTCACCTATCGCGAGATTTTTTTCCACATCCTCGTCCCTAAACACGCTGCGCCCTTTAAAAATTAAAAAGCTCAGCAGCGTTTCGTTTCTCCCCACGTCTACCACGACAAATCCCGCCCCTCGTCTCATGATTGGTGAGTGGAACGGAACAGTTTTTAGATTGGATTGGTTAAAATTACCGTAACCAGGTCATATTAACCAATAGTATGACCTGTTACTGGCACAGCCAATATCAGTTCAGGAAATATCACAATACGGGTGGGGTTAATGTTCATTTGGCTCTTTGTATTGTGCGCAGCCGGAGTGCCGACCCGCCCCCGCGTATCGAAACAGGGCAGAATCGCTGTTAACTACCGGCGCGGAGCTGCTGTCCATCGAGCTCTACAAAAGATACACGATTTAATATCAGTCGTTATTAACCCTGTCAGAAATATATCACAACAGGTGTGTATGCTTTCCATTAATATTAACTGTTGTGCATAACGGGTGCGCCTGTGGAGAGATTCGAGCTGCTGTAGCTGCGCTGTACACGGGGCCTTTGCTTGACTCTGCTACTCACTCCTCATATGCTGTGTCACAACGAACACCGGAGACAGGATTTAGATTTAGGATAGATTTAAACCTGGTTTTGTAACTGTATTTTGACGTAATAATCCGGTGTCGGATTTGGCAGATGTCTTTTCACTTTGCTAACAAGAACTTGCTATCTTGCTTTAGCTTAGCTTGCACGAGCTTTCAGTTTTATTCCGAATTTTATTCTGTCGTGATATATAAAGGTACGCCACGATATATTTTGGCGTTATAAATAACGTTACACCCAGGATAAACGATATATATATATATATATATATATATATAAAATGTATGTATGTATGTGTGTGTGGTGTTCACGCGTTCACTGTGGTCCTCTTCCTGATAAAGTGGAAATGAGGAAACTATATATTATTAGCACATTTTCTTAAGAAAGACTTTGGGTAATGGTATTATGAGTAGAATGGGATGCAGCAACGTGGATCTTGACACTGTGTGTGTGTGTGTGTGTGTGAGTGAGAGAGAGAGAGAGTGTGTGCTTGAATCTAATGTAAATCACAGGCACGTGACTCTCTGACGTTTAGCGTGCCAGCTGGTCGTCCGGTTATGGATCTGGATTTGCATTCAGAAAGTTTTGGCCCCCTCTTTAACTGTGAAATAAAACTACGTCATGGATTTTAGCTTTATTTATCGATTAGAGTTTATCTTGTACTTTATTTATCTTATCATTTTTATTTTGCACACTTTTACTTTCATTTTACATGTTGGACAGGAGTAGAAAGCATTTCACTGCATGTTGAAGTAAAACCACTCCAATATATTAGAAATAGAAATATTAAAAACTCCAATATTGTAATTTTGATTATCGATGTGTTTTTTAAACAATTTGTCTTTTTTCCCTTTAACTAGCTGACTTTTTACTATTGATTCTTGGTTCACAACGTGTTCGAACGCTGTATCAGGTTTTCGATGTTATAAATAAACACAGCTTAGCTCCTTCACTGGAAGATGTGTCGCTTTTAATAGCGTGTGAATGTTGTGCAGTTCTTGTGTAGTCTATTTATTTAAAAGGTCCTTGGGATTGAAAGTCATGGTCATGGCTGTCCCAAGCGCTGTTGCTTGGATTGTCCGGTGTGTGAGTCGAGCCTGGACTTAAAGAATACATTACTTCATGCACCCTTCCTGTCAATTCTCTGTCTAAAGGAAATAACTGAGAGATGTGTGTGTGTAGGTGGAGCTTAGGGCTGGTACAAGTGTGTTCTTGTTCCAGATTTCGTTGTGTAACATCTCTGTAAACCTTTTTGTGGCGTCTTGCTATGTAATAGGAAAGAAGAAGATATAGTGATATTTCTGATGAAATATTTTAATGTATATGTTATCTTAGATGAGTAAAATAAAGCCTGTCCTTTTGTTCATGCAGTGAACTAGAACATTCCCAACAGGGCTTTACCATGTCTGTTGTTTAATGTGTCTACATGTTTTGCCAGACCAGACAAGCCTTTGTAAAGCTTTGAGATTCAAAGCAGCCACTTGTCTGAAAAAAAAATTGTTGTCCTTTTCTTATTTTTATGCCACAGGACATCCTAGCAATGAAGGTTTATCCTGATCTCTGAAGCGTTGGGTGTAAATAAGGATTCCGACATGCGCGCAGGTCCAAAGTTCAAGTAACCTCTGGAAGACTATAACTACTGAGACTGTGTAAATTTATAATCGGATGGGTGTGTTGGTTTAATAATAATTGAAAGATATACTGTGATTCATCAACGACAAACCTGAAAGGGTTTTTTCCCCCACCAATGGTACATCCGGACATGGTTTATTTTTCTTGGCCCACAGCAGTATGTTTTTATAATTATCAATAAGGGACAAACAAGTTTAAAAAAACATTTAATATGTAAAAATGCAGGCATTAAAGGCTGCCATAATTGTGAATCCCCCTACTAAATGCTTTTTATATTGATTTGTCGCTTATCAATAAATTTCTTATAATTTAATAGATTTATTATACAAGTTTGATAGGTAATCCTGGTTTATAAAGCTCTGCAATACAAGACCTGGTGAATAAGTTGTAAACGTGGATAACATGACATTTACACAAGCACATTAATATAAACTTGGAAATTCTAGCCAGTACTGCAGACTGGTCTGTGGTTGGAAAACTTATCAACACCTTCCGACCAGTCAGATTTAAGAATCCAGCTGTGCTGTGGCATAACCGCTATTAATACTATCCAGTTCAGTTACATTTTTTTGTTATGTTGGTTGCCTTAAATTCAGTTACATAGAAAATTGATATAATTGACACAAAGAGAAATTTGACATGATTCTGTTAAAGATGATGACTTTTAAATGGGATAAAAAGCAGCCTTGGACCAGTGTCCAAGTTTTGCCATAAATATCCTATTACTTAATAGCATTATCAGGTATAACCGAGCGTACTAAGTAGGTTGCTCGGTTTGTGTGTTTTTAGACACAGGTTTTAATTTCTAAAGCAAAACGATATATTTGCTCTCTTTTTTTTTTTTTTTTTTTTTTTTTTTTCCCCCCTAAAGCCTAATGCAACAACATAATGCAGATAGTTTATACCGATGGACAGAACATATGTAAAAGTGTTTGACAGCCCTTATAGTAGTACTTAAGTCAGTGACTACTTTTCCACTGAAGCATCCTGATATATGTTGACTTAGCCATAATTCTGGATTTTGTCGCTATTTTCAGGCCTGAAAGCCTTCCGTGCTGAAGGCCAAGCCAGGATATACCAGCAGAGCTAAAAAAAGTGTAGATCATTGATTGTGCGGATGCAGTCATTTTTAATTGAAGCAGAGATTGCTTTTCTTACAGGTGCAGTAGGACATCTTGGTTAATGCTAACTGTAGCTTGGTAGCAGTGAAGGGTCGAAATATCGCAAATGTGAATATCGCAGTATACATAATGCAGTGGTTTGAGATAAATGAGCAGTTTAATACTTCAAATAATAATAAATGGTTAAAGTTTTAGGTCGATGCGGATAGTAAAATATCTGTCATGCGGACGTTGGTTGGGATATGCATGCACGTGCTTTGACACAAGAAAAGCCAAAAAGCTTTTGTAGGGAGTAATCTTAATAGGATAATGCTGCTGACGAATTCAGATCATTCAAAAAAGTGTGTGTATACATTTATTTATATGCTACTATATTTTGCTCGCCACAGCAAATCCTCAGATATTATCATATAAGTAACATTATCAATGGGAACCTGACATACTTTGTCAGAATATAAATAACTCTTGGTTTGTATTTGGTTTTTGTGTTTACTTATTGTTTATTATTCTGTGTCTGTGCAGAATGGCGATTGACGAAGGCAATTATCAGTACCTCCTCATCTTGGCCCCAACTCTGGTGATCATCTTCATGTTCCTCTTCTTCTGGCTCTTTATGAAGGAGACTTCATATGATGAGGTTCTGGCTCGCCAGAAACGAGATTTGAAGTTACCCCCGGTGAAGACGGAGACCCGCAAAAAGAGCGAGAAGAAAAAGAATAAGAAAAAGGAGAACAATGTAAACGAAAGTGATGGAGGTAAAGGGGGTGAATTAGAGGAAGAACTGCAAGATTTTGATCTGGCAGATGCCGCCAGCTCGACTTTGAATAGCGAGGTCCCTGACGTGGTGCCTGAGCCACTGCCTGTTTCTGTTCTTGACCAATCGGAACCTTCACCAGGAGTGAGGAAAAGGAAGAAGGGAAAAAAAGCAAAAGCTGCTGCTCCTGCATCTGTGGTGTCAGCAGTTTCCTCTTCTGTGGCAGCAGCTACTCCTCCTCCTCCTGTTTCTGTCACCATTGAGAAGCCAGAAGTCAATGGCTCAAAGCCTGTCGTCTGTATGGAGCAACCTCTTCCACTCACCAAACAGCCCAGCCCACCACATGCTCAAGCTCCACCTCTAGCTGCAGCTGAAGCACCCAGCAAGAAGAAAGCTAAGAAACAGAAAATTAAGACCGGTAAGCAGATAATAAGTAAGAGATGTAAATATCTACTTTCTATGTTCATATGTTTATATAACCTTTTATTTAGATATATAGTTGCTAGTGAAAAACAATTACACTATTTGCTAATATCACTGTTGCATCAAATGATGGTTATGATATTGATCTTACAATTCCACTTCATTTATAAGTAATAAGAACATTTTGGTATTAACAGCAATTATAACAATATAACCTTTCTAGCATTATGGATGCGAGTGAGAAGTAGCCTCACTGGAGCTGCACATTATATTGAAATTATTGATAATGTGCATAGCGCGATATACGTATTGCAGTGGTTTGCGATAAATAAGCAATACCTCAAATAGTAAAGTTTTAGGTCGATGCGGGTAGTAAAGTATGACGAAAAAGAAAAGCCACAAAGCTTTCTTTGATAACATAATGCTGCCAGCGAATTAGTAACAAAACGAATAAGCACCTCAAAGATATGGTAATATTTTTGTTTTAAGAAATGACCACTGATGTTCTATGTAGAATAACAGGGGGAACCCTTATATGAGTAGATAGATACTTTTTGCAAAAAAATGCTGATCTTGTGGCACAGCCTACCCCACGCTGTTACATCTGTAATGTATAAACAATAAATAGAATTATGGGAAGTGGTAGTGCAGCTGTTAAGGTGTTTGACTGCTAATCGGAGTTCAATTCCGAGTTGCCACTGCTGGGACCCTGGGTGGGGCCCTTAACCCCCTATTGCTTAGATGTACATAAGATAAATGTAAGTTGCTCTGGATACGGGCGTCTGGCAAATCCTGTAAATGTAACTGTAATATGAGCCTTTGTGTAGCAGAAGTTGAGCCAAAATAAGATTTTAAGAAAGACTTAAAAAGCCAAACAGATAAATTTAAATAAGAACTTACCAAATACAGCAAAACCGTATTTTAAAATCAGTGAAACTTTATTTCGGTCTACGTGGAATTTTTGCAAACCCTGCTACTGTTATATGATCTAGTACCAGCTGCTTAGACAGTCAAACTGTTTCTAAGATAACTTGGATTTTGTCTTGTTGGTTGACTTGTTCAGACGTGCATGTGTCTGTTTGGGTGTGTGCAAGTAAAGGGGCCAAGCGTTTGATGTAGAGCTACTTAATCCTAAGGATTTGCACCAAACCACACCTTCTTGTTAGAACTCAGAAAGTCACCGCCTCTTATTGCGAAATACTTCAGTGTTCTGCCAATGTAATCATATCACCTCTGTTGCTTTGAAGATGGGAAAAAAATACAGCGGATGTCATTAAAACAAAAACAATAGAAGGAAAATGACCTACTTTTTTAAATGTAAAACACCACACTTATTTTTCCGAGCAACTAAAATCGCAGTAAGCGAAAGAGGGGATGATGTACTGCTAAAGTTCCATATACTGCTTATGGTTGTTTTTCATTAGTGTTTATGGTCCAGCATTCTGTCTAATCAACTTAAACAGATCACGCTTTTATATATAGCACACTAAAGGGATGAAACTTTTCTGTGATATAATTGTAACTATGGCTGAATTTTTAAATTTTGAATTTTTTTTTTATTTATTTATTTATTTATTTGCTGGTAAAGTTAAAATTATGTGGAACGTGTTATTAGTATAACGCTGGGCAATATGGTACATTATCTATCTATCTATCTATCTATCTCTTTTTTTTCCATCTTAAAACGATTTACATGTTTTATTCACAAGAATCTCAGCTTTTCAAAATTATGTTTAGATTTTGTCTCTTTAAGTGATGAGTGACAAATTTATGAAACATTTCATGAAAATGTTATGAAAATTTTATGGAACGGTGGGCTTTTAACGGGTTTTAATCCATATTGAGTAAAAATGTCCAGAGCTTATTATTGTCACGGTTTATCGCGATTCGATATGATATGATTGTTTATCGGTACAGCCCTAGGCCAGTGCATAATTATATCATCTGCTATGTTGTGCTGCAGATGAGCCTCCAGTTGAGGTGAAGCCTGACCAATCTCCTGTAGTAATAAAGAAGGTCGAAACAGTTCTTGCAGAACACAAACTGCAGGATGGAGCTGCTTCTTCTGTTGCTGTTCCTCCTGCACCCACCACCTCCACTGGCACAGGCAGAAGAAAGAGCAAGAAACAGAAGACGGAGGCTGCGGTCACAGGTAAGAAATTTCTCCTGATGGCTGGTAAAAACTAGTCTGGTTTTACTGGACCTGATTTAATTGTAAATGTTTGTCGTTCTAAACACTGACTGGTTAAAGCGGTTATGATTTCCTAGCTGCATTGTTTGTTCTACCACAATTGACGTTTGTGTAATGTGTGTGTATGTGTTTAGTCAATGAGACCCAGGTCCAGTCCTCTCCTCCTGCAAAACAGACCAACTCTGTTCCTCCAGCAAACCACCAGAGCAGCAAACACGACGAGGTTACTGCTCCTTCCCCTGCTCGTGCTTCCACTATTCAAGGAAAGAAACAGAAAAACGAAACCGACAAAGGTACTTAAGCACTAAAATTATTTGGTAGTGTAGCTGTGTGAATGAGTTTCATTTCTGATCTTTGTCCGTTAAGAAAATATTTGCAGACTTGTGACCACTGAAGAGATCAAGCCGATCAAAAGTAGACTAAGTGTCACGTTTTTGTACATGCACAGAGAACTCCAGAGTAAAGCTGAAGGAGCTGCTGGCTGGTCTGGGTGGCCTGGTGTTGTCTGATGCTGATGTGGTCTCTGTGGTGTCTCTGCTACGTGACAAAAGTCCCAAAGCTTTGGACAGCTGGTATAAAGTGAGACAGTAGTTAATACTTTTCAGCACATATTGTTTATATTCTATGAAAATTCCATACCCTTCTTTAACACTAACCTTTGGTACACCGTCAGTCTGCGGCGAAGTTTGAGCCCTCAGCTCAGCAGCTGGCAGAGAAAGAGCGTCTACTTACCACGCTGCAGGAGGAAGCCTCCATTGCCAAGGACAAAGTTAAACAGCTCAGCCAGGTACGACAAACTGCTGTGCCACGAGTTTTAGTTTAACTTCTTGGGCCCAAATTTACAAAACATCGGCAATCTGCCTCGGAACATAAACATTTTAGAAGCGTTTGAGGATAATGAGCTTTTTAAAAAGTATTGCCCTAATAGCAAGGGTATTAGAACTGTTGATGAACATGTCACTTGTTCACCAACAAATAGAAACAATTCAGTAATGGCACAGATCAAGATTTTGACAACTTCACGATACCTGGCCACAGGTAAAATGTATCTGTGTGACAATTAATATTTTAATTTTTAAATCTACACTTGAATAAGGCAGTATAATATTGCGCTCTACAATACAGTGATGATTTATAAGTTTAATTCCTTCCGAGCTCGTAACTCAAATTAGTCATATGTCAAAATACTCTTCCCCATTAAAAATGAATTGAAATGCCATTAATCCGCTCCGGGGTCCCCAAAAAACACCTACATTTTTTTTGTTACATGTTTTGAAATGAGCAAAAAATATACCTATAAATAACGAGTATTGTATTAAAAAATCCAATACGATAAAATGTACTGCAATAAACTGGTTTTAGAAAGTATCAGTGGTGCAACGAATCACAGTTGATCCGCGATCCGTACAAATCACGACCCACGACTTGGCCCGCGGGTTGTCAGACTAGGTACTGGCAGAAGCAGTAACAGAGTGGAAGTTATAGAGGCACAAAATGAAGTTATTTGATGTAAGTTTTTTTGTAATTATATTTGCCTTTTCCCCAATTATCCAATCCATGACTCAAAAACTGTGATATGATTCGAACCGTGAGTTTTGTCTGTTGCATCACCATTGCTGTGATGGGATATCTGAGGCTGGCTTGTAACTTGAACTTTAGCTCGCAACTCAAAGCAAAAAATCGTCCGAGAGACGGCTCGCATCTTGAAAAACTTTAGTTGGGACACTCTTGGGTTAAGGTACAACTGTACATCTATAAACGAACCTCTGACAGAGACTCCTCCCCAATCAGCCAATCACAGTGTGCATAGTTAGTAAGCATGCTGACATCATTCATAGCAATGAGGTCAACCCCACCCTTAGTCTTAAACTTTTACTGAGGAATAGAGAGAAATCTTAAGTTGTCTAAACAGCTTTGTAAATAGGTTTTAAGATAAGGTTTTACTGCTATTTAGGAGAACTCTTGGTGGTAAGAGCCATTGTTTTGTGAATGTTTGTTTAGGAGTTGCAGGCTGAGAAGCAGAAGAACCACCGAGCAGAAGCCATGCTGCGGGATCAGAGGGTTGCCATGGAGAAGGAGGTGAGCGTCATGCAGGCCAAGGCTCAGGGCAGCTACCAGGAGCTTCAGAGTATGCAAATCAAGGTAAATAATAATGATCCAACAGAAAATGGCGAAGAAGACAATCATATAATTGCATATAATTATGTTGGTGACGTAGACAGTTTCTGTGGCAGTTGGAGGGTTAGAGTATAAATAGGAGTATTTTTATTATATTCCAAGTAGACAAATGTACTATTGTCTGGGGGGTGGGGTAGTTGGGTGGGTGAAGTTTACCCATGACAACAGTACCATGGTCTGTTGTCTTGTAAACTCCAACATACATCCCTCTGTCAGTTATTTTGTATGTTTATGGCATTTGGCAGACTCCCTGAGTGACTTACATTTATTTATTTTTATACAACTGAGCAATTGGGGTTAAGAGTCTTTCTCAAGTTCCCAACAGGGGCAACTTAATGGTGCTGGGAATTGAACCTCGATTTTCCAATTAGTAGTCCAACACCTTAACCACTGTGCTACTACTTTCCCTAAGTAAATCTTGTTTAGTATAAAATATTAACAGGTGCTGAATGTTTATCCAAGCAGTTTGGTTGAGTCTGTTAATTATAACACATCATAAGAACACCATCAGTTGTGCTTAATTTTTTTTAAATTTGAGAATCATTTATACACCAGCATATAGTGCAGCTTAGAGACACTGGTTTAGCACATACAGTGCCTTGAAAAAAGTATTCATAACCCTTGAACTTTTCACATTTTGTCATATTACAACCACAACATTGAATGTATTTTATTAACATTTTATGTAATAGACCAACACAAAATAGCACATAATCGTGAAGTGGAACAAAAATTATATGCGGTTTTCAAATTTTAAGCAAATAAAAATATGAAAAGTATTGCGTGCCTTTGTATTTAGCCTCCTGTATGCTGCTGCCCCTAAATAAAATCAATTAATTGCCTTCAGAAGTCACCGATTTAGTTAATAGAGCCCCCTCTGTGTAATTTAGTCTCAGTATGAATGAGTTTTGTGAAGACCTCAGTGGTTTGTTAGAAAACACTAGTGAACAAACAGAATCATTAAAACCAAAGAACTTACCAGACAGCTCAGGGATAAAGTTGTGGAAAAGTTTAAAGCAGGGTTAGGTTATAAAAATATTCCAAGCTTTGAACATGTCAGAACACTGTTCAATCTATCATCCAAAAATGGAAAAGGTATACCACAACTGCAAACCTACCAACACATGGCCGTCCACCTAAACTGACAGACCGAGCAAGGAGAGCACTGGTTAGAGAAGCAACCAAGAGGCCCATGGTCACTCTTAAGGAGCTTCAGAAATCCTCAGCTCAGGTGGGAGAATCTATAAATCATGTACACCACAAATCTGGCTTTTGTGGAAGAGTGGCAAGAAGGAAGCCATTGTTGGGGGAAAAAAAAAAAAAAAAAGACATAAGTCCTGTTTGCAGTTTGCCACAAGCCATGTAGGTCAACAACAAACATGTTAAAGAAGGTGCTCTGGTCAGATGAGACCAAAATTTAACATTTTGGCCTAAATGCAACGCGCTACGTGTGGGGAACACTGCTAATCAGCCTGAGCATACCATCCCCAGTAAGAAACATAGTGGTGGCAGCGTCATGCTGTGGAAAAGCTTTCCTTCAGCAGGGACTGGAGGCTGGTTAGAGTTGATGGGGAAAATGAATAGAGCTAAATACAGAGCAATCCTGTTGGAGGCTGCAAAAGACTTGAGACTGGGAAGGAGATTCACCCTCCAGCAAGAAAATGACCCTAAACATACAGCCAGAGCTACAATGGAATAGTTGGATCAAACAGTATTCATGTATTAGAATGGCCCGGTCAAAGTCCAGACCTAAATCCCATTGAGCATCTGTGTGCTGTTCACAGACACTTCCCATCCAATCTGGCTGAGCTGATTTTGCAACGAAGAATGGGCAAAAATGTCAGTCTCTAGATGTGCAAAGCTGGTGGAGACATACCCCAAAAGACTTACAGCTGTAATTGCAGCGAACGGTGGCTCTACAAAGTGTTGACGCAGGGGAGGCTGAATATAAATGCACTCCAAACTTTTCAGATTTTTATTTGTATAAAATTTTGAAAAACGTATATCATTTTTTGTTCCACTTCACAATTATGTGCTACTTTGTGTTGGTCTATTATATAAAATCTCAATAATAATTAAATTTTGTGGTTGTAAGGTGACAAAATGTAAAAAATCCCAAGGGGTATGAATACTTTTAAGACACTGTATTGGGTTTATTTCTACACATAAATATACATTGAGCATTTGTTTTATGTTCATGTGTGTTATGTAATATTTGTGTAGTCTGGTAAATATATGGTTATGAATGTAATATAACTGATATCCTAAGCACGCTGTCCTGCTGATGCAAACAGAAATAGTCTGTCATCATCATTTATGTATTCTAGAGAGCAAGGGATTGACATTCAGGTAAAATGACTATCTGTGTATTTAGTGCAGCATTAAGCATGACACAGATGGAAGAAAACAGTGAGCCATTCATTATTAACCAAGTAACTCGGAACCTGCAACACTTGCATCTGTCCACAGTTCCAGACACTGAGAGAACAGCTAGAAGGGCAGATCAACAGGCTGCAAAAAGAGAACAACATCTTTCGTGACGCTGTTAGCTCCGCCTCCACGCCGATAGACAACAAGTAAAGTCACAGCTACTTACAATCAACACTTTCAATACATTTGAACACACTTTATTATTGTACTTTTTAATTATGTACATAAACCTGCTTTTGTGCATTATCTTCAGGCAAAACACTGAGCTGAACAATCTGCGCTCTGAGTGTTCAAGTCTGATGAAGGATCTGGCTGAGATCAAGAACAAGCTACAGCAGGAAGAACTCCAGAGAAAGAGCTTGGAGGTCAATTACAAGCAGAACGTGTCACAGCTTGAGGTACTGGTCATAGTTTACACACTGCAATCTGACTTTTTTTTTTTTTTTTTTTTTTTTTTTTGGAAAAATTTCTTACGTGTTCTGTGTATCAGGCCCAGTTACAGGATGCGAAACGACGTTGGGAAGATCTGCAGAGCTATTTGCACAGTGTGAACACTGAGAGAGAAAAACTGCAGGCTGCCAAACAAGGTGGGTTGTGTTGTGTCATGCTTTACATATATTTGCACATGCACGTCTCTTATCGATGTCCTGTCCTCTCAGAGCTGCAGAGTAAGCTGCTAGCGGTAGAGACCGAGATGAATAATAAAAACAAAGAGATTCAGACCCTCCACAGCAGCCTGACTGACACCATGGTCTCCAAGGAGCAGGTGGAGCAAAAAGTCATGCAGCTTCTGGAGGTTTCGCAGCACAGCTTACAGCCTGACAATTCGCTACAGGCCCAAGTGCAGGTACTGTGCGCACTCTTCGAACGTAAAGTAATAACACAAAAATATGCTGTGGTTAATGTTCACCATTTTGGGTTATTAGCAGGAGCTTATGACTGAGAACAATTCACTCAAGGTTCAAATTGAGAGTCTTCAGCATCAGGTTACCTCCCAGGTAACTTGTGTATGTGTCTTTCAAATACTACATCTTTGGGTATTAATGTAAACTTATTATCTTGCTGCAATTTTTTTGCCAGGCCAGTGCAGTATCCCATTTCGAGGAACTTCAAAAACTGTGAGTTTCATCTATTTAGGAAATGTGGAGACTTTCTTTTTTTTTTTTTTAAACTACCCTGGCCTTATTAGATCATCATTGCATGGGTGTTGTGGGTAGGCTTGCTGAGAAGGAGCTCCAGCGGAAGAGTCTGGAGGATTCCCTTAATGCAGAAAGAAGCAGTGGAGCCAGCAGGGAGACAAACCTGCAGGTGAGTCACACTTCCATTACTCATATCTGTACACTAAGAATCGGTACCTTGTTTGCCAATTTAGATGGAAACCTAATTGCCTACTGAATTACTTTAATTTTGTGGAAATTATTTAAAAGTAAATGTCTTTATTTGTCAAATATACTTTACAGCACAGTGAAATTTGTTTCTTCGCATATCCTATCTTAGAAGGTTGGGGTCAGAGCGCTGGGTCAGCTATGATACAGCGCCCCTGGAGCAGGAGGGGTTAAGGGTCCTGCTTAAGGACCCAACAGTGGCTGACTGGCGGTGGTGGGGCTTGAACCCAGGTCAATCAACAACTATTTAAGCCACCGCTGCCCAAATAAATATTTGCAATAAAAAATCAATAATATTTTGGCAGGCACCTTAAGAATCTGTAATTTAACGTGAATAATTTTTAAATATCATGTGAGTTAGGGTTGTAAATAAAAACTGGGGTGATTTTTTTTTTTTTCTTGTAGAACACCAAATTCTACGATTATTTATAGACAAGTAGCAATCCTGAACGTTTGGTTTATTCCAAATGATTTAAAAAGTTAAATAAACACTAATTACATTACTTACCTTGATAACAGGTCTCAGCAAACTTATTTTAACTTTAGGGCTATGCTTTCTACACTATGTTTGTTGTTTTGTGGTACATAGAAACCTGTGTTCTTTACTTTTAGGCTTTTCACAATGAAACCTACTGCTGAAGGCAGAGGTCCATCATCTAAACACACAGATTTCTGAGCAGGTCAGTCATAAACAAACAAGAAAGGCCATTTCTTCACATTTCTTCGTTTTTGCGTCGTCTTATCTCATCCAATCTTCTTTGTTCCTCAGACCTCCTCCCGGTTGGCAGTGGATCAGCTAAAGCAGAGGTGTGTGAGTGTACATGGGCATGTTTAAATAGCTCTTTTTCTTAGGTTAAAGCACACCTTAAATTATGTCAACACTTTGCAAACATTTTCCTAGAGGAACATTGTAATCAGCTTTTAGTATACTGAGCGAAAATGGGTTTACAGCCAAAATATGTGTTTAATCTTGTTCTATTCAGAGAGGACACACAACTGCACACTTGCTTTCAAATTAAAAAAAAAATTATCCACCAGAATTTAAATAAATAAATTAGTTTTATTTGCAATTGAGTGTGCAGTCGTGTGTCCTCTCCAAATAACTATAGTGTCTCCTGACTTGCAGCATGCATGGTGTGTGTGTATGTTTATTTCATTGAAAAACTAATCTGGTTATACTCGCCACACCTTCAACATTAGATTCCAGCACTGATATCATGTGAGGGTTGGTTCTGCTATTGTTTAGTCTGTGTAAAAGTACACGATTGACTGGGGTGTTTATGCTTCCTGACAGCCTTCAAGAGAAAGACGAGAAGATAAAAACTGTGGAGGTTTTGTTGGAGACTGGGGTCATTCAGGTCGCTAATAAAGAAGAGGAACTTAGGGTGAGAATTGCATTTACAAGCAGAGTTTACATGAACAAGTAAACACTTTGCTACATTTTAGATTAATCAGGAAATCCTTATAGTTTGTTTTCCTCTTGGTTTTGTCAGTATCAAGGAAAACTTCTTCCAGTAGAAACATATGGACAGTCTGTGTGACTGGATCTTCTTTCCAAAGTCATTCTCTTTAATGTTTACATTAGTTTTCTCCCACAGCATTGTTTCTGTGTGAATCTAAAATACATGACAGTAATGTTTTTGTCTAGGTCAAGGCCCCAAACTTGAGTTTAGCTCCAACCCTTATTAAACACATCTGAACTAACTATACTAGCTATACTTAACTCTGCATGCCCTTCTGGACCGAGTCTGGTTGTTGGTCGGAAATAGTATTAATATTAAATAAACTTTTGCTGCAAGGTTTGGTTAATTTGGTCAATAAGTTATTTTCCTAAAATATTCGTAAAGGCTAGCTGCAAAATGTATATTATCTAAACAAACAATGAAAACTTTTGGAATACTTTATGGCACAAAGTATTACTTTTGCCTATATGTAAGGAAGGTTTTGGGACTTTTGTAGACTTTCTGCATAGATTTAAAAAAAAAAAAAAAAAAAAAAAAAAAAAAAAGTGAGACGGAATGTTGACATTTTAATGATTGTATCATGTGAATTTAAGCGTGGTTGACAAAAACGAGGGCGAGCAGTGTCTTCTGCTTCATATAAACAGATACAACCCCATGCACCAAGTCACATGGTGCTGGCAGTCGAAAAAAGCAATAACAAACACTGGTTGTTTTGCTTTAAAAAAGTAATTTAACATAGTGAAGATGCCTTTCATCGCAGCACATCAATTGTGCACAAACATACACTTGGTAGGAAAAGCTTGATTTTTTTTTTTTTTAATTTAAGTAGAAGGAAAACATGTTGATGCATTAATGCATTAGAGTTTAGTTTTGTCTCTTTTTTTGCAGACTGTAAGGGAAGAGAATGAAAATTTGAAGAGGCACATTGAAGCCTTACAGCAGCAGAGAGCAGAGCAGGTACAGTGGTCCACGGTCACTTAATTAGAGCTCTACTGTATTTATGATAAACACATTGTTGTCGTTGGGTCACGTTTTTATTGTTTGGTTTGCTTTTTCTCGACTATTTCAGAAACAGACTGACACGTTGCTGGTGGAGCTTCAAAGACAGTAAGATTATTCAGTACATAGACACAAGCAACCAAACCACTTTACTCCCTATAACTAAGTTTGCTCTTGATTAGTAACCGACAATAATTTGTAGCTGATAAATACTAAAGATAGTGTTGAAATGCTAACGACTGTTTTTCTGTGGGGTTTTTTTCCTCTTCTATCAGGGTTCAGGAGAAGGATGAGAAGATCAAATCAGTTGAGGAGAGTTTAAAGTCAGCATTGAAAAAAGAATCGAGCCGAGTGAAAGCTTTTGAGGTGTGTGAGTCTTTTGTTGAGTTTACACATGATCACATGTTCCACACAGTTGTAAAATGCTCCTATTTGCTACATTTTTATAATTATGTTCAGAAAATTGTCCATGTTCACCAGTTTTCATTATCAAGAGTAAGAAAACAAGAAAGACAACGTCAAGTTTTCCCCAGGCCACCACAAAAATATTAAATCAGCCTTATTTAAAAAAAAGCCACTATTTTTGATCACCCTTTCAATAAGCCATGCTTTAGTGAACGCTGTTTAAAGTTTCGATACATCCAATATTAATTTGCGACTAATTGTTTGGGGAACTAAATTAAACTACATTATACACTGTTACCTAAATTGATCACAATACTAAAGTATTTTAACTAGATTATTATACACTTGTACACCGTCAGGATCTGGAGAAACAGTTGAAAACTGTGGAAGCCGAACTAGACAAAGCAAAGAGCAGAGAAACTCAAGAAAACACCATCAGGGCACAGCTCTTGGAACTTCAGTCCCGGTATGCTTTTACAACTGGACTCAATCACACAAATTAAAACTTTTAACACAACAGAACTTTTTTTTCCTAAACATTGTTGTATTGTGATGTAGGTTATCTACTAAAGACCAAGAGATCCAGAGACTAGAGAAACAGTTGGAAGAGAAGGTCAGACGAGTAGAAGACAAGATGGTAGCCAGCACTCAGCTTCTAGAGCTCCAGGCTCAGTAGGTTTCTTTTTTTTTTTTTTTTTTTTTTTTTGGTTGTTGTACCTGAGACAAGGTGCACTGAAGCACTGATGGATAAAAAATACATTATCATCACACTGCTCACTCTTCATCTGGCATTGTTTAGGTTAGCTGCAAAGGAGCAAGAGCTTCAGGTACTACAAAATGAGATGGAGTCTACAAAAGCCGAACAGAAGCAACAGGTAATCTTATCTAATCATGCACTGAGGACCACCAGTATGCATCGGTTTTATTAACTTTATCATTTAGTTTATGGGAAATGGATAATAAGAGTAAATAAAGAAAGAAAATAAAATTGGGGTTGGCTTAATAAGCTCCCTGAAAATTATAGTGTTCATCCATAATATCTGATCATTAAAAAATACAGTAGTTGAAGTGGCTCAAGAAAGTCCATCAATGTCCTAAGACAAGAACATGTATTGTTGTAGGACAACTTGGATGGAGGAGTTTGATCCATTTCAGTTATCGACTAGTGTAGTAATTATTCACAAAATTAAAATCACAACATTTACAGAATTTAGGTGATTTTTATTTATAACTAGAGATAACTATACTGTTCTTTTAGACAGCTGCTTGCATCTTAACCATTTTTGTTGTTTCTATTCAGTTATATGTAAATTTAAAATCATTATGTAAAGTTCTTTTTTTTTTAGGCTACATTAAAATTAAATATAAGCTTACTATAACCGTACATCATTATTAATCTTTTTAATTTTGTGATCTTATTGGTTTTTTTTTACCACCCAACACAGCAAACATCATCAGCGGTTCCCAATAAGGAGTTACTGACAGCGTAAGTTTTCAGTTCTCTTCATGTGCCGTGGAAGGGTTTTTGTTTGTAAGTAGTAACATTACTAAATGTGCTTATACATGATGCGTTCATCTTTTCAGGCTTGCAGAAAAGGACCAACAGCTGTATGATGTTCAGTCTGAGCTGCATGAGCTAAAGGAGAAAGTGGAGCTTTACAGAAAGAAGAATAATGTAAGTATACGCTTTCTCTTTATATTTTCTAACCGGTTTGTTAAATAGTCCGTAAATAAAGATAGCAGAAAGAATTTGTTTTAAAAAGGCTGTTCAAATGTGCCAGTGACCTGGAATAAAAAAAGATATTCATCACTGTATGTACATGGGTGTATACACACATACTGAACATGCCTGCCAGGCTGGATGTGTGTAAACATTAGGCGTGTTTAGTGTAAGGACCTTATGAGCTGCTACATTTCTGGCTGTATGTTTTGCTTTCTTTAACTACATTTTGGACTGAAAAAGTCCAGTTTAATGATTGTAGAGTTAGAACATTTGCATACACTTAGACTATAGAAAGCAGATTTATTTTTAACCCAAAAGTGTTTATAGATGCTACTTCATAGTCCCATGTGGTTGTTAAAATATTTTTGAAACTATTAAAACTTACATTTTAAATGTTTTATATTTAGCATAAATATCCAAAATAAAATTTGGTTAAAACTTAATATATTAGTGTAACTAAATGCTATGCTAATCTTGGCGTTTATTCAGCTCAGAAAATGGCATGACTGCCCTTTTTTTTTTTTTTTTTTTTTTTTTTTTTCCTTTCACCATCATTTTTTGTTTTTGTTATAAGATGCTTTAACATTACATTTGTACTATTTTGGAATTATGTCTTTTTTTTTTGTAAACAATTTTAACATAGCAATTTGTTTATTTGCATTTTTAAACGATAGTGGGTGCAAAATTTGTTCTTAACTATATAGTTAGTTTTTTTTGTTCTCTATCTGGAGGTAATGTCACAGATGAGTTTTTATTAATTGATTTAGTTTCGTTTTCAGGTTTGGTTTGTGATTTTGATAGTAATTGACTGACTTATAGATTCAGATGACTCCCAGCATGTGTGTTTGCATTCTGTATGGAAAATCTAGGATTTCACTCGGAGTAGGGCTGCACGATATTAAAGAAATATGCAAACGCATGCTAAACAATGTGATACGATATTCTATGCAATTATATGCCTAACATACATCACATTCACCTGTGTTTGAAGTTTGTTTTTTGGTTTGGTTTTTTTTGAGCATAGCCGAAACAAATTGTGCTTGGTTTGAAGGTGACTAAAGATTTTAAGTGTTTTTCTTTTGCGTTGCCCTGCGAGATTTACGTTTTGTACATAGAACTTTAGTCTGCATGTGTTAATTTCTTCTAAAACTGAGATACTGCCATATCTTTGAGTTGCTTCTTCGTTTTGGCACTACATCGTTGCCAGCAGCTGTAGGTGCCCCAGGATGATCAAGTCACTGTGAAAGTTTTGCGGATTGTCCTGCACGCACGCGCATATCCCTACTAACATATCGCTATATGCAAATTTGCGATACTTCGATATATTGTGCAGCTCTTACTTAGAGTATAAACATGTTGACACTGCAAAACATGGCCTTTATCTGGTGATGGTATAATATAATTCTACCCAAATCATGGGTATTTATTTTATATATATATTTCATTATATATAAAACACATTTTATGGCCAATAATGTTTGTCTAAATATCTGTAGTATCATGAGCTATTGGTGTGTTAGAGAGGAAGGTTGTTTTCAGTTTGCGGCAGGTTTATAGGGTGAACTGAAAGACATGTTTCTTTAAAACTGACCAGGAGCTTCGGGAGAAAAACTGGTGCGCTATGGAGGCGCTGTCAGCCACCGAGACCATGCTTCAGGAAAAACTCAACAAGAAAGTCAAGGTTCGCATCGCTTATACCAGTCTGCTTCATTTTATAGTCGAATCAGTACACCTCAACTACTGCTAATAATTAAGCAGACAGATTGTTTGCATTTTCATTCCCTCTTGCATGTAAAGCTGCATACTCATTTTTGTATTGTAATACCAGCTACATGACTGCAACGCATGTAACTAACACTATATTTGAAAATGTTCAAGGAAAAACTGTTTTAGAATAAAGCATTAAATTAAGGTTCTGGATGCTGTCAGATGCAATTCAGGCTTTTTTCCGTTTATCCATGTATATACTTTCATCTTAAAGAGTAAAAAATTCTTTTACAGTTTGTAACTGCTAAATTAAATGAGTGTGCAGCTTAAATCTGGATTTAGGTGGTCAATTAGTTAAGAATCATGTTACCATCGTGTTAGTCACTTCATGTGTTTTTGTCATATAACAACTCTAACTTTTCTTTACTTCTCTACCCCATCATGCCTTTGTCCTGCTTTCATTATGGTAAATCCAGCACACTTGCACAAATCATCACCAGCATTTGTTTTTTGTTTTTTTTTGTCATTCTGATTTTCTTTAAAGAACCGGAATGATCGAAATTAAAATGCTAAGAGAATCAGAATTATTCGCCACCTATTTCAGCGTGAGTGGTGTGTGTTGTCTATATCGTGCTAAATTGTGCGTGGTGTTCTCATTGCTTTTTATGCCCAGTGAGGTCTGACACACAGATGTAGCAACTTGGTCTTCTTCCATGCACATCTTGTCCTAGTGCAGAGGTGCTAAATGCAGAATAGCATTTTGCAGACGCTGTAAACAGGCACACGGCTCAAGATATGCTTACACATCATTTTATAATTCTGCTGCGCCTCCAGCTAATTCTCTGTAGTGCTTCGGGAGAGAAGGTGTTATGCCGAACGCGCAGCACCTGCTGCATGGACTCGGTATGAAAATAGATTTTGCTTCGGGCTGAGACCTGGAACGGTTATAATCCTGAATGAGGGTACATCATGTGATCTTATGTTATGTTGTGAATGTGTTTCTATGGAGGTTACACATGTGGTAAATGGGAATTAGTCATTAAAATCTTTTTGTTTTTTTTTTTACAGTGACTGGTCCTTTAGTTCTCGAATCTTTTACACTAGAAAACAAGGTTAATTTTCAGTGTGTATTTGTGATCTATGACCATTAGGTTTTCTTGCAGACTTTCTTCAACTAAACCTGTGCATGTTATGTCATTTCTTTAGTTTGTTACTTACAAATTAAGTTTCTATTTACATGTTAGCTTTGCATTTATGATACTAGTCAACCGGCACATTTTGTCATTGTTTTATGCAGTTTGTTGTTTTATCTAAAGTGTTGAGGGGGTCTTGCTCAAGGCTTTAGCAAAGGCAGCTTGGTTGCCCTTAAATGTAAGCTTAAGATCAAGTAGTCTAAAATCTTAATGTCTAAAATGTTTAACTATTTACTAGTAACAACACAAAATAAAAAACCTCTAGACTTAATTTATTTATGTACATCTTTAAAAAAGACAAAGCTTGGAGGCAGGTAGCTGAGAAAAAGCATTGGTGCCTCTACTGAGTACATTTAATACAGTACAGTTGGTTTGATCTGCTTATCTACTGATACTCCCTTTCCACATAATCCAAATAAAGTCAATTGTTTAACTTTCGGTTATGAATGCAGCTTGCAGCATTAAACCGAACACAATAGTTTGTTGTAATGGCATTGCACTCTTGCAAGAAAGTAAAAAGGAAAAAAGCTCTTCTGTAGCTGTTGTATTATCCTGTAGTCAGATAGGGTTTAGGGATTAAGTCTTTCTTACTAATTGTACATTGATACTAAAGGCCAGACGATTTAGTTCCAATTGTGTTTGGTTAGTCGGTGTTGTGCACAGTTCTGTATTAGTATCGTTAGAAAGCAGGCCAAATTTAACCAAGGTCTTCCATACCATTATGGTTCTCTTTATATTAGCTTAATGTAATAATATAACAATAGACATTATTATATACTGTACCACACAACACCTGGCAAAAATTATATAATGACCACACATGAATGATGTTCAACGAAAGTTAGAACCAGCTTGATGAAGAACATTAGTCCCAAAGAATTCAGGCCGCCATAAAAGACTTTTTCCTCTACTTGATATAAAAAAAAACAAATTTCACTAGTAAAGAGTTTGATATTTTTTAGGTATGTTTTACATAACCATAATGCTAAATTATTTAAAAATGTTGTGTAATATCTGTGATTTGTTTGTAAAATTATGTTAATGTGGTGATTCCATAATTTATGCCAGGGGTTGTAATATATAAAATAAAATGTATAATTTTTATATTCTAATATAATGTCTTGTACTGTGCTTGTAGCACTAAAACAATAATTGCATGTTGTAGGGTGTAATCTGTGTTTACAGAGCTTTTTATAGCAGACAGTACAACCAGTCTGAATCAGTTTACATGGATGTGTGTATTTAGGCAGGATTATTCATATTCTTAGGTGGTATGTGTTTACAAACACATTGGAGTTCTGTGGTTGAGTCACATCTTTTGGTGTCCACTTATGGGTTTTGGTGTGCAGGTCTTAATACCACTTTTTTGCAGCTGTTTCGGACAGCCTCTGTGCACGGTTGTAAGGAAAAATGACTTGTTTACTTACTCCTGTATGTGTAACTCTCTCTATCTCTCTTTCTGCAGGAGAGTCAAACTTTACTGGAGGCTGCTGAGGCTGAATGTCAAGCAGTTCTGCACAGGCTTCTCCCACATGTGCCTCTGCCCCCTGACCAGGTGTACAGTGTAAACAAGTGCACATTGTGTAAAGCCTAAATATAAAAACACGGTTCTAATTTTTTTTATTATTATTATTCTATTCTTTAGAGTCACAAAGAGTGGCTGCAGAACTTTGAAAGTTCTATGAATAAGGCAGTAGCTGAAGAAATGGGTACAGTGAGTCAGGCTAATTCTGCATCAGGTGTAAATGATAGTCATGTCCAGGTGAAATACAAGTGCTTTTATTATTATTATTATTATTTTAATACTTTTAAATATACATTTTTCTCTGTGTTTGTCTTCATGTCACTTGTTTTTATTTCCAACAGGAATTAAAAGAAAAGTTAAAAGAAGCTGAAGAGACCCAGAAAGTTTTACAGAAGGATTGCGAGACGTACAAGAAGGTTTTAGCCGATACGGTAAGATTTGTTACGTACATCTGCTTTTAATGATTGACTATAAAAAGATTTAGTGACCTTATATTCCATTCACTGATCTAAACATCTGCATTTATCATTATGGTCTGCACATACCTCACATATTTTATATGACAAGATCACAAACAGCACCATTTTTTTTCAAACGAAGAATTTCAGTACATAGTGCATAGATCTTTCTAGAACCAGACTGTGTTCTGACTTTGCTTTGGTGTTAGGAGGGCATCCTCCAGCGGCTACAGAGAAGTGTGGAACAGGAGGAGTGCCACTGGAGGGAGAAACTGGAGCTGGCACAGACCGAGCTTAGAGAGGTAAGCTTAACACGACATCAGCCATGCCTTATAAAGTTTGTTGTTAAAGTTATTGTAATGATAATAAAATTATGAATTAGATAAGTGTATAGAACATCGTCCTAATTTTAAACAAATGTATTAAAACCATCTACTTCAGGGTAAGTATGCTGTCTCCACTAAAAAAAACTATTCACTACACTAATCCGGTAAAAACCAGTGGAGAAAATAAGAGTATTGTTCACCACTTTCTACAAGATTTAACATTCAGCAGCCACTTTCCCTCCTCACCTACATTCATTTGCTCAGTCTTGTCATTAGCTGAAATAGATCACCATCAACTAACGTCTTTGAATACCTCTGTTTGTGTCTTTAAACTTCTCTTTCACTTCCCCGTCTTGTCCACTGTCAATTTCTAATCTGTCCAATGTTACTGAAGTCACAGGTTATTCTGTCTAAACTATCAACCCGTCAGTTAGATCCTGCTTGCCGCCTTTGTCCACTTTCATATCACACATAGTACACTCTTCTCTGATTTCCAGTCATGTTTTATCTAGTCTCAAAACTGCTGCAATAAACCCAGCAGCCTGCATCATCACTTAAACTCCTTTCAGAGAGCATTATATACCAATTTATCACCAGCTCCACTGACTTCCTGTTCTGTATCGAATACAAAATTCCTTTACTTACTTTCAAAGCTCTTCACAACTAACGGCTTTCACATTTGTCTGATCTTCTCCAATTATACACACTCTCACGTACATGCCGATCCTCTCATGCTAACCAGCTTACAATACCACCAACTGGACTGTCCACTATGGGGTTCAAAGCCTTCAGTCACTCAGCACCCCTGCCTCTGAAATACTCTACCTGCTGATATTAGAACCATAGACTCTCTAACACCACACCTGTTCAGAATTGCATAATTTTATTTTAAACCTAATCTCCAAATTTTTTTTTATTTGCAATATATTTTTAATGATTTTGTATAGTTTTTGTTATTGTCTTATATGATTTTATTCTTGTAAGGTGACCTCGAGAGTCTTAAATGGTTATTTGTCTGTACACTGGAAACCAGAAGTATTCTGCACTGCTTTAGAATTAGACGCTAAAAATCTCATCTATTTTAAATCACTTTACAGTCAACACAGTTATACTTCTTGCATTTAAGAAACACTTCTTAAAATAAATGTACTTTTAAAAAAAAAACTTGTGGCCAGCTATTGGATAGAAAATGTATTATTTGTTAAATATATGTCTTTAACACTTGGTTAGAAACAAACGTTTTAAAGATTAAGAGGGAATGGATTTATGTTGTGGTTTTTACTGTTATATTTGGTAATGTAATATACTGAAGCATGAGCTCATGAACTAATTAAATACAACCTTGTCAGTGACTTGACTTAAATGTCTTTATTGATGAATTATATTTGTATCTTTTTTTCTTTTTTTTTTAATCTTTAGATGACTTTGAAGGTGACTGTGTTGGAACAGGAAGTAGACCGACTGAGCTTAGATGGAGACCTGGAGAGTGTGAGTTTTTATAAATATAAAGGGAATGGAATGGAAGGGAAAGGGTGGTAACAGAGTCTGCTTGACATCTGAAAACATTCATTTTAAACTCTGTGCCATTAGTGTACAATAAAGCTTGTTGTACTTAGCAAGTTTCATTATTTATAGCAGTGTTTTTATTAGAGCCTGATTGATCTTGGGTTCCAGATATAACGGCCTATATTCTTTGTGTATATTATAGGAAAGTAGCAAATGTTTGGGCACATTTCCCATTCGTGTGTCACACTTTTGACTGTTACTATACATAAACAAAAAATTAATATATACGAAAAAAATTTGGGTTAAATCTTACTAACCACTCTTGCTAATTAGGATGAACACACTTATGATTTTATTTCTCTTGTGTTCAGAGTAAATGATTTGTACACTCATTTAGACTGTGAGCGATAGATTATAAATTTAATGTTGAACAGATCAGTTGTTTTAACCATTTATTAAAATTAATTAGTTTGAAGGAGTTGCGAGGTAGCGAATAAAACATAAGCAGACGTAGACGCGCTATGCGTGAATCCCGGGTATGACATGAAAAAAGATTTTTGTCAACTTGGAAAACTCTTAATCACCAAAGACATGTATTTTGCGCACAATTCAGTGGACAAAAATTCTCTGAGCCTGCTCTGCTGGAGAAACTAAGTATTTACACAATTTCAAGCATTTTATCTGCGTTATAAGTTCTGTAAAAAAAAAAAAAAACGTTAATGTCGGCAGCATATCGATATATCTGCGATCTGTGCTCATATCAGCTAGGAAATTGGCAAACTGATATATCGTTTGGGCTCTAGTTTTTTTAAAAAGTGTCTTTTTACACTTGCGGGGTTAACTCCATGTATGAAAGACTTCTGCATTAAATATGTTTAGATATTCTAATTGAACATCTCGTTTTTTTAATCACGTATTGCTTATTTTAATTGTAGTTGAGAAGAGAGAAGCAACACCTGGAATCTGAACTGGAGAGAGCAGAACATGAGAGCGCCACTTATGTGTCGGAGGTCCGAGAGGTATGCACGAGTAAAATTCTGACATGCACACATTTTAATTTTGTGTTATCTGTGTTGTTGACTTTCTGTTCATATTGCTTGCTAAAAAGCATAAATTACAACTCAAATTCAACTAGGTTTTTTGACAAGGTCTTAAGCTAATAAACCAAATAATAAGTGCCATGTTCATCAATACTGCTAGCAGCATAGTTTTTTTTATGTAGTGTTTGTTCATGACATTGAACATATTATCCCATGACATCATTTTCAGTCCTGTTTGGTAACTTTTCCATATCAAAAATTTTACACATCCTCTTTTTTGCTAAAATTTTTGTAGGCTAATTTAATCTTCTTTTTTTTTAATGCATACAATCAGAATAGACATAGGATAAACTCATAAAGCAACACCTCACCCAATCTGTAAAAAAAAAAAAAACTTTAGCAATAGAACACCCCCTAAACTATAAACTGGAGCAATCTTGCCTTAATAATGGCGCTGAGTGCTGTCTGCTTTGGTCACAGTGCAGTGTGTGGATTTATTAGTGAATCAGTGCTGGCCGGTAGCTTTAACACAGAAAATATTCACATTTAAATATTCAGTTCCTCTAAAAACACTGTGCCAACCTTGCTTCAAGTCTGCTTTAAAATACCCCAAATCTTATACACATTGTAAAACTCCGTTTCAGCTTAAAGATCTCTTGACCGAGTTACAAAGTAAGCTCGATGGCTCCTATACAGAGGCCGTCAGGCAAAATGAGGAGCTGAATTTGGTAAGCGAATGTCCCCATGTAGTAAACTGTCTCTGCTTTTCTCTGCCTCGGCTAGCACAGGGTCAGGGGAGTAACCAACTACTACTTTTTACCTTCCTGGTTTATGGGGACAAAACATCCAGCCTGCTTTTCTGTTTATCTTTATTAAAAAGATATGTTGAGATGCACACAGACAGGAGTCAGTTTTGACCGGCTATTTCTCTGATTTTACTCACAGCATTACCCTTAGTCTTTTAATGTTCTTTTAAATTAACCTTTTTAAGCGTTTTTTTAGTTGTTTGTGCTTGTCTTTGCTGTCATTTCTTCAGCCTGTCTTCTAAATATTCCATTTTGGTTCTTTCTAAAATTCTCCACTACTCCTTTGTTAATGCATTTACATTTATAGCTTTCCTTTATTTATGTAAAGCGTCGTATAGCTTCACAGGCCAATGCTTGTTTTATACAATTTATTTCTAATTCCAAGCTTAATTATAGATCAGCCATAATAAACAGTTGCTTGCTGTGACTAGTTTGGAACTTGGCATTTTTCCTTATTTTCAATTGACTTCTTTTTCCACTGTTGTTGCCAGACTTTGTTAGGATGAGTTAAAAAAATAAGAGGAATTAAACAGATGAAAGTTTAAAAGCTAATACGTTGTCGGTTTGGGCTTTACTGTTCTAGTTAAAAACACAACTGACTGAGACTCTGGGAAAGCTGAAGATTGAGGAGAGCGAGCGACTGAAAGTGGCTGGAGATCTGTACAAGGTAAAGTATAGAGTTCCTTAGGATTTGATTGGTCATGTATGAAAGCCTTTACACACATCATTTTAATGTCCTGGCAGGCACAAAAGTCTCTGGAGATGATACAAGAGAAGATCTTAAAAGAAGCAGAGCAGAGCAACCTGATCCAAAACAGTAGCCTAACCACTGAGGCGGTGAGGAGACTTCTACTGAAAATTTCTCATCATACACTATTGACTGTTTCAGTTAATGGAACCTTTAAAATACATGTATCAGAGACGCTTTCTATCCTATTTTTATTTATGGTGTTATGTAGTGCTGTGTGATTATTTAACATGACATTTTTCTTTTCAATAATTTGGTATTTAATATGCCATACTATATATATATATATATAGTGTAGTGTGTGTGTATATATATATATATATATATATGTATATATATGTATATATATATATATATATATATAGTATAAGTATAGTATGGATTATGTATGTTGTATCTATATATGTTATCTATATATATATAATTTATAGTGTATATGTATATATATGTGTATTGTATATATATATATATGTATGTGTATATATATATATAGACTATATATATATATATATATATATATATGTATATATATGTATATGTATATATACGTGTATATGTTATGTATATATATGTATATGTATGTATATGTATATATGTGTATATATATGTATATATATATTATATGTATATATAGTATTATGTATGTATATATATATATATATATATATATGTATATAATATGTATATGTATATATATGTATATATATGTATATATGATATATATATGTATGTATGTATGTATATATGTATATATGTATGTATATGTATATATGTGTGTATGTATATATATATATATATATATATATATATATAGATATATATATATATATATATATATATATATATATATATATATATACTGTAAAGATTTGTAGTGCTTCCCTTTTGCCTTTTTACATTTAAATCCAAATTTTTTTTTTCTTCACATACACAGTACGACATGTAGTAAAATCTTCTTTATGACTTTCTGAATTAAAAAAAGAATAATTTGAGTCAAGAGATGTACTAAAAAAAATCGAATAAAATAATATAAATTAAAAAATAAAAATGTACTGTATTCTACATAGAACTTTACTCTGAATATGTACATTTATACAAAAATGCTCATTTTCACAACTGAGCAGTTGAGGGTTAAGAGCCGTGCTCAGGGGCCCATCAGTGGCAGCTTGTTATTGCTGGGAATTAAATCTACAGTCTTCTGGTCTGCACTCTTAATGAGAAGCCTCCCTTTTCTCTCTTTTGGGTTTTTACAAAAAAAAAAAAAAAAAAAAAAAAAAAAAATAATACCGCCACATCCTTGACGTGTTTTTCCGTTTTGTCCCTAAGTCTTTGGCAGTGTTATCTTCAGATGAGCTCTTTATAAGGGCTGTCAGGCTTGTTGATAGTCTTGCGTCAAAGCACTTGCACGAATATTACAGATAACCTTTGCGTGCCAGATATTTTACTGTCCGCATCGACCTAAAACTACGACCGTACGTCACTATTTGAAGTATTAATTTGCTCATTTATCGCAAGCCATTGCGATATGCTCATTGGTGATATACGGAAAATGTTGAGATATTGTGCAGCCCTGTTGTTATTTGTTACAAGAATAAAATACTAAAAAATATGTAAATAAAATTCTATTAAAAAAAATGTTTTTAAGGAAGATGTAAGGTTATAATTACTTAAAACAATTAGGAAATTTCTGGGGTTTTTTTTTGTTTTGTTTTTTTTCAGGAAGAGACTGAGCACAAGGAGAAGCTGGCTGCAGGGTTGAACCAGACAGTGCGGGAACTACAGGAATTACTGCAGGCTGTTAGCCGACAACTTAGCAACGTACAAGACAGGGTAAGGCCTTCATTCTGGGGTTGGACAAATCATAAATTCATTGGCTGTCCTCTCACATGCAATACATTATACGGGAGGGTTTGTAGGCACCTGACCCTTACACTCATTTGCCCCTTTTTAAACAAATGGATATAGTCTTCCTTTTGCTGTTCTAATAACCTCCACGTTCCTGAGACAATAAAAGCGTGGCTTTAAAGAATTGCTTATTCGGCCAAAGAGAAAGAGTTCATAAACACATGTCAGACAGCTGGGGTTGCATTTGCCATTTCAATTTATTTCCATAGACTTTGAAGGGTTTAGTTTCTGAAAGACACTTATATTTTTCACAACAGCTATAGGCATTTTGGGCCTCTTATAATTAAAGGGAATTATACGATACATCCTACAAAGAAACATTTTGTACAGTTGTGTGGTTCTATCGTTGTGGCAAAAAGAACCACTTATGGGCATGTTGGTCAGGTGTCCACATACTTTTGGCCAATTGATGTAGGCTTAAATTTTAGGAATGTTTTGTGTGCTTATTTATAAAAATGCAGAATAGACTGCTTTTTTTTTAAAAAAATTTAAAGATTTTATATGCATTTTATATTTATAAGGTGGCTGGATTTATTATACAGTTCACGCTATTTGATGCAGTAGTATAATGGTTTCATTTACTTTACGTAGTTTCCACATTCCTGCATACTCTTATTACTGAAAATACCTTCATGGGTTTAAATAATTTATTTAGACTCGGTTTATTTAAATGAAGATGTTCTAACATAAGTCATCCAATACATTATTCCAGATTTTGTTTTTTTCTGTGTCTTGTTTCAGTGTGAAGAAGAAAAGTAGCTGGGGGGTTTTGCCCGTGTGTCCTCTGAAGGCCAGTTCTATTCCACCCACAGCAGATTAAAGCCCATGAAAACTTTGGCTCATCGGTTTTTCCTTCACTCCTGATCTGATTTGTGCTGTGTAAACCCACAGCACAGACCTAACCCCACCTAAAAAGAGCAGGGATTGGCCAAAACATGGCCACATGCACTTCATGAACCCAACCCTTCTGACTATCCGACTATCAGTTTCTCTACAGTGGCATTCCTTTCTGTCAGTGGAGTTGATGGAGTTAAGCCATCCGAATAGACAAAACGCTTAGACTTGTTCAATTTTTAATTGCTTTTCGGTTCAAACAATTTAAATATTACATCTTTTTGTTAGCAATCCTTTGGCCGAGGGGTTTTTATCCTTTCGTAAATATGAAAGTAAAGCATATGCCTATTTTAAAGACTCTGTTATAACTGTACACTGACACTTTACTAAATTTGTTTTGCAGTTTTACTTAATTATATACAACACAAAGACACTCAGTGTTTTCTAAATGTTATATATATATTTTTTTCAGGGTACCCATTTTTAAAAACTTTTCTGTTGATGAAAAAGGCAGTCTGTTCTGTCTTGCGCTTTAATGCAAATGCAACATACATGAAATTCAAACGCATCATGCTTCAAACATACATGGCTACTCTTATTCTGCTCAAATACAATGGCAAAGAAAGAAGGCATCTTATATTTTATTTAGCACACTCTGTAATGTATTTCATTAACAAGGAATATTTGATTTATTATTTTTTTTTGTTAAACAGGTGAGTGCTATTAAAAGGGATACTTGATAATTACACTGTGTCGCATATCTTTATATTATAGAAGCACTGAAAGCGGTGTTGATCAGGTGGAAATGAAAGTAATAAATTCCTGGGAATAATACTTGTACTAAAAATGTACTTTTTTGTCAACAAGCTGCAAAAAAAAAGGCTTTCAATATGGTGTTACAGTGTTAAAGGTGCAGTAGGACATCTCGATAAATGCTAACTGTAGCCTGATAGCACAGAAAGCGTATGTCCGAGCCTCTGTGCAAATCGCTTGTCCAAACCCACGACCAATTACATGCTGCTGCTGAAGTTAAACTAATTTGTAAAGGTACACAAACTACATATACTATGTGTTACTATCAAAACACACCAGGATTGAATCACACCATATTCCTACCTGTCCAAAAGCAACGTTATGGTTTTAATTCAGCCTTTTTTTTTTCACGTACGTGAAATGTTCATAAATGTAGCCTGTCTGTGTGAACAGGGTCCACAGAGGTTTGCACCAATGTTGACAGGCAAGTAGAAAAGCCCATCATGATTTTTGGACCAAACATTTCAATTGGACAAACATTTCTTGGTCCGTCGCCTTCCACAGTATACATCATTACATTTGGACGGGATGTACAGAAATTTTCAACCAGCAGAACAAATGTTTCTAAAGACAATCGCCTCATATACCTTTAACTGTATAGTATAATTAAATATAAACTAATATGATTATAATATAGAAGTAGCTGCATGTAATTTAATTAGTTGCCTTAGTAATGCGATTGGAGCAAATATTACTTAATAGCCTAAGTGTATACAAATATAATTGATTACAAACAATGTCTTTTTAAACAGTAGGGACTGTCATGACTGTCTGTATCAGCCAGTCTCTTAGCCAGCCCATGCCTATAGCTGTGTGTTTTCAACACATTTTAATTATTAGTTTTTTTATTTACAGCCTTTGACAGGCGCCCCTATCCAAAGAGACTTGCATTTATCTCTTTTATACAACTGAGCGATTAAGGGTTAACAGTTGCTAAGGGGGCCCAACAGTGGCAACTTGGTTGTGCTGGGAGTTGAAGCCAGATCTTCCGATTAGCAGTCCGACACCTTAACCACTGCAATATACACTTATATGTATAGAGGTAATTTAGAATAAGTTCTTGTAAATAAGGTCTTTAGTTTTTATGACATCCTTGTGTGAAAGATTCAGATTCTTCAGTAAAAATTGGAAAGCCTTTTTTAGAGTCTGTGTTGACTTATTCAACAGGATGTGCAAACGGTGCAATCTAAACAGGAAATAGAACAGTTTGTGCCTGTCCTTAATAGGGCAAGTGGAAATGTTTTATAAACTCAAAATTGTAGTACTTAACTGCTTGTGCTGAGGCTATTCATTATAACAGAGGGGGTATATCACGTAGTTCTCAAATCTCGAAGAAAGCTTTATCTTTAGCAGCACTCAGACCTAAGCTTTCTATCATGCTGGGTTAATAATGGCACATTTTATATAAGTACACCTTGTGCTGGCAACCCTTCAGTAAATCGGAGTTATTCTGCTGGCTTGTCACACTTTGGTCAGCTGATTCCAAATTATTGATTAATGATTACCCGTGGCCTTCACCTCGTCAGCACGGTGGCTTTACCATATTACACAAGCAATCTGTCCAGCATAATAAACCAGGCACAGGACAAGTCTAAGACACACCCATTGTGTAGTAACTTCTTTAAGTAGGGTTTCTACAAAGCAATTTTTAACACGGAATCTTATGGGATATAGTCATACTGTGTGTTTACCGTGCTTTTAAAATACAATAGAATTATTATACAGTTATTAGAGAAGTAATAAAGCAAATGTCCTATTGATTTGGATGTAAAATGAATAGTAGATTAAGAAGAATGTTAAAAAATAATGGAACAAATAAATGTAATTTAAAGGAGGACATGAAGTGAGTGTGAGTGAAGAGGATGATTCGCTGGGGCAACCCCTAAAAAAGAACAGCCCAAAGGAGCAGAAAAAATAAATGTAATCATATTAACCACTGGACACACAGTATATTTGGGGCTAATCAATACTGTAAGATTGTGGCACCATGGTGCAGTAGGTAGAACTGACAGTTTTTTAGCCTAAGGAGGTACATTTACAGCATTTAGCAGACGCTTTTGTTCAGAGCGACATACAAAAGCGCTTTGAGTCACATCATTGAACAGCTCAATACTGGTACAATAGTTCACAAATCCGTGTAACAACAATAAAAAAAACTGTTGAAAGAGCAGCATTTTTTAATTTATTTAAATGTCAAGCAGTAGGTATTAAAAAAAAGAGGTGGGTTTTCAATCGACTCTTGAAGACACTCTGCTAATCACTCTGCTGTTCATTCCACCATCCTGGTGACAGAACAGAGAAAAGTCTTGAGGCAGACCTACCTTGTGTCCTGGGGGATGGTGGACCAAGTCGAGCAGTACTTGTGGGTCTGAGGGAGCATGATGCTATTCAAGGAGTGATGAGTGCTTGGGGGTAGGAGGGTGCAAGCATCAGTGTTTTGAATCTGATGCGTTCAGCTACTGGGAGCCAGTGGAGGGAGCGCAGCAATGGAGTAGTGTGTGAAAACTTTGGTAGGTTAAAAACAACACTCCCGTGTTAAATATGTGGATCAGAAGATCCTTGTGACTTTCCTCTCATCTCTAACAACATTCCAGTGGCATTTGTTAGGCTACGTTGCCTCTAGATTTGTTTGTGTGTTTGTGCGTGGGTCCCTGTGTTGCTGTTATTGCTGTATTGTCTCCTGGTCTGGGCTTTGAAATGAAAGTATTGATTGGGGAAAACTTTAATCTGAGTTTATCTACAATTTAAGTTAATTTTTTCATCGATCTTTAGTTCTCTTTTAAAAGTGGTAATGGCCATGTGCCTCATAAATAACCTTATGTAAGTGTCTAAAAGGCAAATGTGTTTGATTCTCAGTAATATTTAGACACAATATCATGTAGTCCACATACTGTAGTGTTTAAGTCACTGCTGCAACGATCCTTTTCTCTGCAGATGTCATTTATTCTGTCTTCCTCTATTAAGTGTTGTCCTCTATCGTGCACACACAATGCGCTGATTAAATCCAGCCACATATCTTTAAGCACAGTCTCCTTGCATGTGTTACCCATCAAGATGGTATGTGGAAACACAGACTTTTTTTATTTGTGGGTGTGTGCTTTAAGTCTGGAACAATATATTAGAATGAAGTTTTTTCTTTTCTTACCTAGTTTTTACAGTGGAAGGTATAAAGAATATATATATATATATATATATATATATATATATATATATATATATATTCATATCTACACATGAACCGGATAGACAGAATATTAGAATTTATTAAAGTTAGTTGATTTGTTAAATACAGTTTAAAATGAAGTTATGCTGGTAGTCTTTTTTGTATAGAATTAGAATAAATCTTCAGCTTGGTTTTAATAAAAAAAAAAATATATATATATATATATATATATATATATATATATATAAGCGATCAATTTAAAAATGTACAGTAGATTAACACTAATTATATTTAGAATTCTAAAAAAACACTGGCTTTCAATTAACTGCACATCTGTATAATAATATAAGATTGATATAAAATTTACAGCTGAGCAACTGGGGTTAAGGGCCTTGCTCAGGGGCCCAGCAGTGGTAGCTTGTTGGTGCTGGGAATTACGCCACCATCACTAAGCCACCATTTCCCCTTGTATTTGTAATCATAATTGTACTCATAAAATTGCAATTATTACAGATAACAGTTTTGCGTACACAATAATATAAATATTGTCTTTACATTGCCCAGTTTGCTTTTTCTTTCCATCCACACACTTTCCATCCGATGCTTGTTTGTCACATGTAGGAGTCAGAGAAAGAACGTGTAAAAAAGCAACCATAAAAAGGCAACAATAGGTCAACTCTGAGGTGACACATTCATCAGGGAGATGTGAACGACAACAGTGAGGAAACAAACACGAAGAAGTGGCCACTCAAATGTAAGTCTCATCCAGTCAAACGTGGATTTTTATGTTTTTAGCCAATGGGGTGATAACAACACAAAGAAAACCAACCCGGTTTCTATCTTCTGTTTGGATAAGCAGCCTACAGCCCGCCCCCAAATTCATCCACAGGCCAAAGAATAGTTTTACACAATTAGTTCTATATTTTATAGGCTTCACACTGGCATTTCGTACATTTTTACCTCAGCCTGTGTTTTCTCTGCAGCAGCTAATAAATTCTTATATTTGACAGTCATTTGTGTTCATTTAGTTCGTGTTCTTTTTTCCTGATGTTGTAATTTTCTTTGGGTTTTTTTAAAGCCTATAAGCAAACCTAGTGCTGGTTCATAGGGCCTACTAGCAATTTTGGGCCCTATGAAATAAATTCTATTACATTACTGCTAGTAGTTTTAACTACTAATCAAACAGATCTCTGAGGGCATAAATGCAGGAAAGCAATAGGAGAAACTTCTTTACTGTATGTTAAAAATGAATCGTTATATAACTGATAAATTGTACATATAGATTTTAAGGTTGCTGTTAAATAATAAAGTGAGGAAAACACTTTAGTACTTAGAGAATACAAGGAAAAATTTAATGCACATCGATTAGGCTGTTGGTTAAAAGAAATGAGATTTTTTTAAAAAAATGAGGTAAAGCATAAGAAAACCTGTGTAAATGTTAAGATTTGCTACTAAAATTTGAATATAGGATTCATAATAAAATTTTGGTTTATTTGTTGTCTTTTAGTTTGACTGATTTTTGACAGTTTAGATAAACAAGCTAAATTAAAATTTAGTTTTCTGTTTTATTGGACCATCTTATAACTAAGATGGTCCATTAAAAAATGAAATTATGGAGTGTCATGTAAGTTTGAGGTTGTATTTAATTTTATGAATATTGTCCATAGGGAAAACCGCATTAGGGTTCGGGTTACCTAACGCTAATTGCCCAAACCAGCTAAAACTGGTTCTGGTTATTAGTCAATTTTAATTGTCAGATGAATTAAATTGGCTTAATCCAACTTTTAGTTACTAGACAACACCAAGTGAATTATAATTATAGAGTTAATAACAAAGAATCACACAGGAAGTGTGTTTGGACAAATAGCAGTCACAGAACAAATGGCTGACATATAAAAAGACACTATGAACTGATTTATTGTGATTTAACACATATGTTACCAGTGTTATTATATTATACAGTATGTACATCACCCAGGCTATGTTCCATATCCGGGTAAATATGATTTGGTCAGAGGAAATTGTAGTGCTAGCTCAGCGTTGGCCCCCTGAAGCAATAGATCATGGGTTCAATTCTCAGAACCACCAACCTGCTTTTACTGGGGCCCTGAGCGAGACCCTTAACTGTTAACTTCTCAGTTGGATACATGTAAATCATTCTGGATAAGAACATCTTCTAAATGCCAGAAATGTAAATGAAATGCAATACCACTTAAAGCAAATGAACAAACATTTCCCCAGTGTTGGCCAGAAAGCTACTTAAACACTACAATAAAATAATATAGGAACATAAAAAATGCCTTAGATTAATTTTAATTCCCATTTGGGAAACAATAATACAAATAAATCATTGCAATATAATAATAATAATAATAAAATAATTGCAAGCATATTTCTTCTGTCTTAAATATGTAAATTAAATCTACTCTAATCTTCCATCCTGCTGGTACTGATCTAGTTTAGATCTAGTTAATATTATAAAAAAAACCTGCTAATTCATCTAACTAATCGTGGTATTTATGACTGAACAGTCAAGAGAAAGGTTTTGCACAGGGTGTGAATATCCCTTTAAAAATATCCAAATTTTACTCTTTGTTTACATAATTGAAGGTGCCGCCTCAGACCGTGGCGCGATTGGACTGTTCCATTGGAGGGAGAACCATTGTTTTTGACTCGAGGTTATTTCATTAAACAAAAATATTTTTACACAGATAACATAATTAAGGATACGTTTATAACAATAAGTAACTAACGCGTTATCTGTCCTAAGAGTAAAAACATTTTACCGTTTTCTTTTTAGATTTCTTAACGCAGCTCCCCCCTGTTAAAAGTAGGTGAGAGTGAGTGGCACGGTCCACCCCCTACCGTGTAGCCTAATGTTTTTCCACTTGGCAGAACGCGCTTGTAACACAGAGTTAGTCGATTATTTGATAATGTGAAAGGTTTTAGGACAACAGATTTGGATTACTTCGACTATTGACCCCGTTTCTGATGTATCGTTTTACTGAGTTTATTTTGTAAATGCGAGGAAACTTGAGTGGGGGTGAAAAAGAGGCGGAAAATGGCCGTTAGCTGCGTCCTTTGAAGTAATTTTACTGTGATCTTTTTTTTCCCCTGGATTGAAACCACTAAATGCAGAGCGACGAGCGGCCGCTTATTGAGCTGAACAGCCTGATGTTTTCTCCGGGTCAGGAGGAGACCTGTGCACCCACAAAAGACCCTGTAAAGTACGGGGAACTGGTAGTTCTCGGGTGAGTGTGATATAATAGCCAACCGTTTCCCTAAAAATCCACTTCGGGAGGAACTTTAAGTTGTGTCTACCTGGCGACGCTGATCCGACTCGATTTTTTTTATTTATTTAAAAAGCAGCTTTTTGGCTAACATTTAAAAATGAGGATACTTTCAGAAAGCCACTGTCTCCTGGTTTACTTTGTTAAACGTCGTATTCTTACTTCATTTTATGGACTCGGGTTATTTCTGTACCGGCGGTCTTTTTGGATTCGGGACCGCTCACGAAGAGAAACACGTGCTTTCTCCAAATCTTCTGCTTTTGCATCTGGCGTTATTAAAAAGGCGACTATTTCAGCCTTTATTAAACATAATACTTAAATCTCTCTAATCGAGGTAAAAACGTATGCTTTTGTTTTAAACATCTGTGGGTTTGTGCTATTGCAGCTGTTGTTAATTTAGCGTGTTGCGTTAGTTAGTTGTCTTTCCTTCTCTCAGGAAGTCCCACAGAGATCCTGCGCTTTACAGGAATTCGGAAGTCGTTTTAATCCACCAGACTTCTCTTTCCCATTTCCTCCCCAGTGATCAACCTTCTTTTTTCGTTTTTTCCCTAAACTAGTCTTTCTTTACAACCCCGTGGTTAAATTAATGACCTTTTTTGCTTACTTCATTAAAGATCACATTATTATTGACACATTCTTGGTTTATAAAGTGTGACTTTAGATTGGCTTATGTGACAATCTTCTGTTTTAACACCATACATCACTGCCTCTGCTATTATTATTTTTATTATTATTATTAGTAGTAGTAGTAGTAGTAGTATCAGACTGTGTAATTTGAATTACTCAGGCTTTTTGGCTTTAGATCAGTACCAGGCTTGTTCTTGTCCAGCGTGGTTTTTCTTTAGAGCTGGATCTGCCTGGCACAGGACCCTGGCACACTTTGGCGAGAGGGACAGGGGCTGAAAGAGTGCATTATTGATCTGGGCACAGGAACTGTGTCTCCTCAGTCCTGCTGTCTGTGTTCATTGTCCTGACTGGCCTGACTGGCCTTATTGATAGGGGTTTGTGTGATCCTATACTAGACTGTTTGAAGCAAGACATTTTTTATTTTATTAACTGATGTGTGATTGGAACTAAGCGAAAGGAACTCCCAGTGCCATTGACTCGTTCACGGCGTGATATTCAGTGTCACGTGGCATGCTTGTTTCTAAAACGGCTTTAATCTCAGTTACGCGAGAAGGGCAGATTGAGTTCTGACCCATGTGTTGGGACAGTCTGCGGATTTGGCTTACAACAGCAGTGTACGATGTGAATACAGGCACATGATGTTAAAACTACTTTGATTGACATTTTGTGTCTCCTAAAACATTTAAAGCTCCAATGTGATACTTTGTGTTGCTAATGTGAAAGTGTCAAATTTACCCATTTTTTGTTTAGACTGCTTTCTGTCCAAAAGACATTCCTGCTATAATCTTAAAATAGAGTAATCCGTCTGGATTGTTTTAACAAAGCTGTAAATCCCCTGCAGTCAGTAAAGTTAGTTGCTTTGTGATTTGTGGTGACAAGTGAGACAAGCTCTGTGGGAATGACCTCTGACTGCAGGACAGGTGCAGCTGATCACCTCCACTGAGAATTCTGGCTGAGGGCAAAAGGGAAAGGATTACAGACATCTACATCTTTTCAGATAGACATGTTTATCTGAAAAACAACAACCCCAAAAAAAAAAACCTCACACAGATTTCTGTTTTTAAGCTTTATTTGTATTCATTTTTACTCGTTGGCACAGACGTGAATCAAATTTCAGTTCTAAATTCTCCAGCTTTGAGATCAATCAGAGGTGAAACTGGCATTGAAGAACTATGAGGTTCGTAGGTACCCTTGAGAAGAAAACCCATGTTTTTCTGGGTGACGCTAGATACAAATAATTTACTATATCATTTTTATTATTATTATATATCTAGAAAAGGGCTTACTGTGTAATGATCAGTGTGAGCATCATAGTTCTGTTAAACTCATTATGTCATCTTTAAGTCATTTGCATTAAACAGATGTTATTAACTGTTTAGCGAATGAGATTTGAGTGTACCTTGTTTTTAGCAACATATGTTTCTACTTACGCTTAACATAAAGAAAAGACATTTTAAAGACGCGCAATGACGATTAAGTTTTTCTTTTTACTCTTTAGTCTTTGAAGTCTCTGAACTTGTTCAGCTTTAATGCGATGTTATGCTCCAGAAAGCTTTGTTGTGCTTTTGATTTAATATGAGAAGATCAGAATATTTTTTTTTTGTTTGCTTGGTTGGTTGTGGTTTCTTTTAAGGAAAACCATCACAGAAATTGCAAAATTAATATGTGGTGTTTTAAAATCCTATTTAAATGCCCGCTCACTGAGTGAAAGTGAAACCCCCACATACACACCACAAACTGCATATGGGAAGCGGCGGCACTGATTTTGCACTATATTTGTCAGCTCCAGATCTGTTGCCCACCTATTTCTTCGACATCGTCCTGTGAGTCATTTGATAACAAACTAAAGAGTGTCTACCCGAAGGACTACCAGGAAATAATACAATTTTGCGAGCCCTGAAGACGCTGCATGTGAGACTGAGGGAAACACTAGGAGATTTTTTTAAATGTTTAGCAGTACATATTTATAGTTTCATATTTGTATGTTATTAAAGGAGTATTTATTCTTACACCTGTGAAAAGATCCCTATTGGAGAACGTTTATAATAATCAGGATTGTCCACACAACTGTAAAATGTGACATACAGTGGAATTTGTTGTTATGGTAAGGTTAAACCAAATTCATATGTTGTTTACTATATTTATCAACGCCCCAAAAGACAGAAAACTAATAAATTCAGGTAAAATCCTTTGAATTTCTAAAGTAGTTAAGTTTATTTATTATATAAAGCCCTTTTTGTTGATTTTCCAGAATGACCACTTATTTTAATAATTTTATTGTAAATATATCGTTACAGTGAAATAGTATTTGGATCATACTTCCCACCTCTATTGAGTAGCTAGTTTATAGCAGATTGTTTTCTTTTTGCAGTTACTGTTGCACAAATTTATTTTGCCATTGGTTATTTGGGGATATATGGACTACTTATCTCGTACATTGTAGAGAGTCAGATTTTAAAACATTTTACCTATTATATTTTTTTGTATTTGTTTAGCCAAGTAAGTTTACATGCATAACATTTATTGATCTCATTTGACAACGCAAGTCTCTTGTTTGTACACAGGTACAATGGATCCCTTCCTAATGGAGATCGTGGAAGGAGAAGAAGCCGTTTTGCCCTCTATAAGAGGGTCAAGGCCAACGGCGTGAAGCCCAGCACGGTACACATCCTCAACAACCCACAGGCCAGCAAGGTAGCGCACATTTTATAATGCCTTCCTGGATAGGTTTTACTGCCTTTGTCTACAAATGCAGAATGTGTAAACTGACACAAGAGGTTCTTCTAGCCAAAAACTAAAATACAACCATTAATGCAGTTTATGTAAATATTTTCATGTGTTGTGAAAGTGTTTAAGCATTTTTACAACAGATACGTGATCTAATTTGGAGCACACAGCAGTATTTTTTTTGTTGTTGTTGTTGTTTAGGCCACCTTTGTCTTTCTGTCTGCACCAATAACTAATGCAAATGGAAGGCAGACACGAAGAACCCTAACACAACCTTTTTTGTGTTTTACACCAACTTCTTCATTTAAGTTATTGCCAAATTTAACCCACTGCCTTGTTCTTCACCATCCCATACATGGAGATGGAGATGCTGTATTTACTTCCTCTATAAGAGTCGCGTTGTTTCCGTGTCATTGGTGGGGATATAAATGTACAGTTTTCTGTCAGTAGAGAGAATGCATTTCTAGAGGTTTCCTCTCCTGTGATTTAGCCGAGGGTGTGTGTGCCAGAATGGAATGCTGTTAAAAAAAAAAACCCTGCTTGTGTGGCTTTTGGCTGTGTGCCATATGAAGAGGCTTTAAATAACGTCAGCATGCTAATAAGTCAGCACTGACTTATAATGTCACAATTATTATCTTGGATGTAGTCACCAGCCACAATTATCTGAATCAGGCTATAGTGACCCCTTTGACGTCTTTGTTTGTTCGGTTGGTTGCCTGTGTTATTCCTCCTTGTGAGCACTTGTGTTTTTTTTTTTGTTTTTTTTTCCTGTCGAGTGGTGTTTTCAATGAAACAATAACGCCGACCTGTGGATTGCTGCTATCTTTTCTTCCTAAATTACAAAAAATCTCTTGACATAGTCGGTGAAAATCCTTTTTAAAAGGCACTGGGGGAAAAAAGTTGCTATACTATTGTTCTCTGTAGTTGACGTTACTTTCACTTCCTGGATTAGAGCAGCGTTACTTTTAAAATGCACTTCTTGTTTTCCTTTTTTTGAAATATAAACTTAAAACACCAGCTTCTCAGTGTCTGAAGGTCACTGCAAAGTGCCTGAGCGTTTTCTGTGTGGCACATGACCAGTAGAACAGAACTTTCTCGCAGTCATCTGAGGTTGTAGGCTCAGAATAGCCTTGGAATTCTGCTGCGTTGTTTTCACATGCAGGCATCGCTGGAACTCTTGCACATTTAACTTTTCAACTTTTTGTAGTAATTCTTCCTTATATCTCGGGCCGGGAATTTTAGGCAAAACGACTCGTAGAATATTCCAACACATATTTAACATAATTTTTGAATATGCAAATTTTGCAAGAGTTTACAAGGTGACACTTTAGGCTCCCTGCGCCTGGAGTGTACTAGCACCATCCACGTTTCAACTTCATGTAATTGTAGATCATCCTTGTAAGTAATTAGCGAATTACAACTTTTAACTATATATCCTGCTCTTTGCGCTCATTGCATGAATATTCTTTTCCAGCTTTTTAGGACAATGTAATATGTATATGTTAATTAAGGGTTTTTTTCTTAATTTTTTATTACTCCAAAGTTTACAGGCAGGATATTTAAATATTTCCAGCATACATGGCCACTTTTCTGTCATTGAGGGTTGGTAAAAATATCCCATGTTTTATAGGTCAAGGGTCTGCTACATTGTTTGTCCTGCCTCTCTCTGATTGGTGGCCTTCTCCTGGCTTTAAATAGATATAGAAGAAAAACAGCTTTATATCACTGACTCTATTCAGTTGTATTATTGAAATGTTATTGTTTTCAGAAATATTCCTTTTTTTATTTTTATTTTTTTACAGTTAAAGTTGCTCTAAACAGGCCTCGCATTTATCCAGAAGTCAACAGCGTGTCACTGAACTCTTTACAGAACAATGCATGTTTCTTTGGAGGTCTTTCAGTTGTATTTCTTTGTCTGAGTCGCATTGTGAGCTCTGCAGTAATAGCTGGTCATGGAGGCAGTTGTAAACTTACAACTTACTATGACCCAACAGCATCTCCTTACAATTCCCTTCTAAAGCATAATTGTTCAAAGACACAGCATAGCCCACTGCTGATGGGCCTCAGGGTTTATTGTCAATGGGCTTTTGTGTTGTTGTGCCCCAGTGTATCCCATTGTGAATAGGACAGGAGATGGTGGTCCCCCGTAAAGCTGACAGTAAGATTGACTTGCTGCAGTCCTGTCATCCTCTGTAACTGGCAAATTTACTGTGAAATGCAGGGATACTTGTTGTTAGCTGTTTGTGGTTGGTGACAATCTCATCCCAAAACTTGATTTTTGTCATTTTTATGCTGGACGTTGCTGTTTACAAATGATTTCTGTATATTTTCTTACATTCTTCACATTTTTGCTTTATTGGTGTCCGGATAGATTTAAAATCTGTTCCTAGGACCATTCAACAAAAAGCAACAATCCACTATTATAGGCACTATAACGTTTACAGTACATTTAAAGCTTTACACACTCTTTTATGCTATTTATTTTAGCCCACCCATGTTATGATTTTCAGAACCGTAAAGAAAAAGGAGAAAGAAATTGACGTGCAGAACATGCGAACTTTCACACAGTAAGTCAGGCTCAGGACTAAAATAGGGTTCCCTGTAAACTGTAAAAGAACCCACTCACTGCACCAGTGTCCTGCCCATAGAAACAACCCAAAATAAAACTGCTGGTTTAATCTCTACTATGTCTGTTCTTCTGGATTCTTATTGCAGTGGGCAATTAGAACTACACACAACCCAACTTTTAGGGCTCTAAATAACACAGTATTTTTTTGGATTTGTTTTTTGAATATATGGCTAATATATGGAAAACCTTTAAGATGAATGGGAATTTGTAGTATATGACTAAGAAAAGCCAGCATTTGAAAAGACTTGTCAATCTTGCTTTTATTTAGCAAGGTAGGTTATGTTGCCAGACTAACCTGGTTATCTGCCTTCTAAAAAGTAATTAAATTATATAAAAAACATCCACAAGTCATGAATCAAAGTAACTAGAATTGGTGATATGACTTAACAACATTTAGATTAACTAAAGTTTATCTTCTGTTGGGACACGGATAGACACATGTCCACATACTAATATTTTAAATAGTTGTGGGTCAGAAATAGATTCATCGATACATCACGATTCTTTCTCTAACAATTCTAAATCGCACTCTTCATTCAGATCTGGGAAAACAAACTTTTCTTATGGCCGCATCCACCACCAGTTTCACTCGAACGACCCTTGAGCAAGTAGCAACGCTTCCTCCGGGATTCGAAAAGGCGAAGTGAATTACTCAGTCGGTGGCTGCTTTTATTGCCAAGGATTTGTGCCCGCAATCCGTCGTGACTAAACCAGGGTTTTATGCACTGTTGCAGGTGCTTGAGCCAAGGTACAGTGTGCCCTTACGGCATTATTTAAGTGTTCTTAATTGTTATTTGTAATGGAAAATTTTCAGTTCGGTCACCAAAATTATTTCTTTTAGATTCGTTCAGTGATTCATTCACTCTCGTTCAGCTCAAACAGTGACTCGGTCAGTGATGGGTTTATTCGTTCAGTAGATCCAAGCAATTACATGCCCCTTAACAGCCTGAACTGAAATGCTATTCGCAAATAAAAACTTACCCATACTGTACAACGTTTTGTTTGTTTTACATTTTTTAGAGAATAGCATGACTTAAACATATTGAAGTAATTTTTATGTTAGAAAAGAAAGCTGTTTAAACATACGGCAATTAAAAAATAAATAACAATAAAAATACACAGACACCAGCGTTTACAGTTCTCACAATGTTAATCTGTCTTTGTTACATTTAACAAACGGTGCGTTATTACAATGTTTTCATTACAGTGGTTTCTTTCTTTTCTGCAAAAATGCAAACACGAGCCTCGTTCTGTAGTTTAACAACAGTTCATTCAACTCGGTCCCATTCAGGAACGAGATCTCTCGTTCAGATTCATAACATCGGTCAGTGATGGGCGTATTCGTTTGCTACGAATTTAAGTAGCTTGAATATAAAAAAGACATTATTTTTAATGTAAAGTATTGTGATGAAGACAAAACCTCAACAAACACATATTTAAAGCACAAATAACAATCGTTGCCTATAAATAATCAAGTGTAAATTAACAATAAAAACTGTTTTACTAAACATCTTATTCCAGATGACGGAAAGTCTCTCCAATGCACAATGCAATCTCTATTACATGCTTGGGCTTGCTGCATGAGATTTTAATTGTCACCTAAGGATAGTAATGGTTGACAGAAGAATGTCTGAGGAATTGAATCTGGAGTCACTGACACACATCGTTGACGTTGTCCCTATACACAGTTTGTGTGACTAAGGACCAAGTTAAAAAAGTCAAGTAAAAACCGAACAAGCATTTAAATGAGACTCCAATACCACATATATTGATAGCTGCTCCTCCATCCCTTAAAATTACATGCAGCATAATTACCCAACTATATTTGTAAGAGAATGCAAAATGTTTTTCCTCCTTATGATAGAGCCTGACGGGCAGGGCGGGAATACATTTCGGTAGACTGACTGGAATACACAATAGCCCCGGGATGTCGGGCTAGAGATTTTGCAACCCTACTTCGTTTGAGGTTAATAATGGTGTAAAAGTATTGTTTATAGTCAGTAAACATTTTTTGATACATTTTTAAATAGTTGTTTGTTTTATTCTGTTATTTAATAGTTTTTTTCCCCCCTGAATGCACTGTGAGTTAACATAAATGATTCAAGATAAGGTTGTACTGCCAAATTATAATTTTTATCTTCTTCTAATTTTTGGCAGCATTTATTAATATAATTATTATTCATATTTAAGTTTTTTTTATGCTTGGGTACTTTTTGTAATGCTTGTAATAAAGTTTACCACTGTATTATTTTTCATCAAAATAGGAGTACATATGCAGTTTTTTTTTTTTTAAACAATTACCTTTTGGCTGTCGATGAATTAGTTTGATACTAAAGGTGTGCAAACACATAGTTTGTTTCATATTGTTTTTAAAATGATCCGTTTTATCCTGGTCTGCTTAGCGAATCTGAAAAGACCAAAACTAAAGGCATACTGATGCGTTCACAACTGGATTATTCAGCTTTTGTAATATATATTTCACAACAAAACTTCCCTTCCAAAACAATGTTATGTACTGGCTTTAGAGCACTCATTTGTGTGGCTGTATATATGGTTTTACTTTTACCAGCAGAGAACTCGCAAAGAGTTCCTTAAATGTTCAGAACAGCCCCAGACAAGCCATCTGTTGGATGCAGAGACGAAGATCTGCTTCAAGGAGACAGCATTGTCAACGCCTTTTTCGAACTAATAGGCAACATGAGTCCTTAAGTGAGACAAACCATGTGTGCTTGAGCATTCTGTCCTTTGTAATCCAAGAATCGAGATGTCACATCCTATTTTTAGTCTGGTTAGATATATTTGGTTTGTGTTGCATTCTTATTTCAATTTCAGGTTGTTTGGAAGCAGACCGAGACTCTCTTTAGCCATCTCTGTAAACTTTTTTTAGGTGCTCATCAGCGTTCACACTTATCTAAATTGCACCAACTGTGCAATCCCTCTAGAGTTTGTTTTAATTGGACCAAACATGAAAACACACCCTAACCCAACCCGTTTTTGTGACATTCAAGTGTTGAATATATAAGCAAACATGAAAAAAAAGCATAAAAATGACTTGTACACCTTTTTTTTACTTTTGAATTTTGACTCTTTACTGTGTACTCGGACCGTTGTGGCCAGGTCCTACTAATGTGTTTTTCCCCTCTCTTTAGCTGTTCTTTCCTCTGCTGTAGTGCACATGACCTCATTTCCACTCCCCTTGTGTTGTGGAGATTTGGATATCACAGATTAGCGAGAGAAAAGGCGAACAGTAACCACACTGTGATTTAAAAAAAAAAAAAACCCTCTCAGGAAATGGACTTTGGGATTTCTGAAGTTTTGATTGCTGCATGAAACAATCCTTCAGATATAAAACGGTGCATTGTTTTCTGTAGAATTTATTTATCTATAACCTACCGAGAATTGTCTATTTGCTGCTTGAAACAGTCACAGATGGCTCCTGAATATTTTATGAAGGTGTTAAATGTTTTTACATAATCAAGTGACCCTATTTTGTTTGTCATTTAAATAGGATTGGTGTTTGTGACTAAAATAGTTACTGGGAATTAAGATGGCTATCTAAATAACATTTATCCAAAGCCTAGCCGTTTTATTGCATCAATCGCAGGATACGTTAAGCAATGCTCTTTTCTGTAATCATTATGTTGTCAATTGACTGTTGTTCTGTTTGTTAGGTTGTGGGTGTGGCCAAAGAATAACAAACCTTGTTATTGCTGTTGTGTTGTAGGCTGTAAACTGCAAAGGCCAGCACAGTATCTCCTACACTTTGTCCAGAAACCAGACTGTGGTTGTAGAATACAGCCATGACAAAGACACAGACATGTTTCAGGTACAGTAAAACACACACACACCAGTGATAATGTTTTATAAATGTTATTGATTACTGCAATTAACCTGCCTATTGTCTTCACATATGCAATATAGGCATAAGCAGATATTGCCAATTTGAAGGGCAGTGCAGCAGCAATACTTCAGAATCTGAGCCTGAACATTACTCACCAACAGCGATGACTGCAATGTCTTGTTTTTGCTCGCAGGGAACCAAGGTTACGACAGTAACTGGAGACGTTCTCTTTCGAGCTGCACTTGACACTGAAGAACGTTCGCTTTGGGAACGGTGTCCAATCCCCCCTTGCCAGCAGAGAATGCAAACGTGAAAAACTAAGCACAGCAAAGGCATCAAACATGTTTCAGTGTACTGCACTGAAAACAGAACGAAAAATAGCCTGCTTCGAATAGGGCAGAAAAGCCAAAACTGCACTGAATATGGCAGGAAACACACTTAAATATAGCTTAGCATTAGTCTCTAAATACAGACAGTAAATCCACTTCAAAAGGCCAAAAGAGTAAAGAATGCAATTGCACAAGAGGCAAAGTAACGGTATGCAATGCCGAGGCTACCTGTTGCAGATGCATGCATTCTGTAATGCGGAGAAAGCTGTATTGAGTCAAGGCAGGCACAATTATAAGAAAATCATCTGTGCCTAGTGGGGCAGATTTGAAAGCGTACGGTGAAAAACCTGACAGCAGTAAAAAAAAATCTCAAAGGTATTCTGAATGGACCAACCTGCCATGAGGCAAATGTCCTGTATTGATGTACCTTCAGCCCATGCCCACAAAGAAGCCCTTGTTGATTGAGCCCTGAGAATGTTTGAAGGTCTCCCACGTGCTTGTCTGTTGCAAGAGCAAGCAGAAGTGCTGTCTTAATAGTAGTTGAAGCCATGGAATTAAATGTGGGTTGCGAGAGAGCTTTCAGCACCACTCCCAGGAGTGCTAAAGCTAATAAATGATTTAACAGTCTTATCCGCTTGGGTGAGAGTTAACTGCGCAATACTGATAGTCTGGGGAGGAAAAAGATCTTTTATGAGGATGTAATATTTTTCTAAACTGAAGATTTTTCATGCCCCTGGTCATGCTGCTTCTTTCCTCTAAAAAACGCTTCACACTCATCCCAACGGCGTCACCGAAGAGGCCAAAGTGAAAGATGGGCGCGTTTAGAAGAAGCTTTCTGTCTGCTTCCTGGAGGTCAGCTGATCGGCTGATCTCCTTTGCTACTTGCTTCTTTGCCATGAGCACTAGATCAGTTGCAGTGCACTGTTCCCTGGTGTTAAGATGGCTGCGTTGTTATCCAGGGCTTTGTGTAGCTTGACCTAGAAAACCTGAAGTAACTTTATCCTGTGTCCCTATTGATGGACAGGGGTGTGTAGCGACGGTATGCTCCACCAGGGGGAATATCGAGGTATCCTCTGGGACCCGCGTCGTCCAGGTTTTTAAAGAGCAAGTGGGTGGCGGGAAAAATTTACTGTTTTTTAGTAAAATGGTCCGTCAACATACAAGTCCATGTGAATGAGTTGTTACTTTAAAAAATGAGAATGTACTGAAACGGGAAGAACTACTGTAAAAATGACCAGTCAAATCTGAGAATATAGCAGTGCTGTGGTACATGATGCAGTACTGTTTAATTAATAAATCCTAAAATATCCTTCTTATTGGAATTCACTTAGTTTTGTACATTACAGATAGCATGAATCCCTGATAACTTCCAGCTCTGTCATTACCAACTATTTACTGCAATGAAGTTTTTAGGCATGAGGAAGTGTGCATGCATATGTGAGAACATATAAATGTCCAAACAACACTGGCTATAAATAAAAATTAAAACAACAGGAACTCATGTGGGGGGTGGGGGTTGGGGACAGGAACAAAAGCGAGAAAATCTGCGTTTGTTTTAGTGAATGTTCAAAATCATTATCCGAAAAATACAACCCATAGTAGATTCTTTCTGCATTTTTGCCGGATTGTCACCATGTGTAATTATTGCAGCAAGATGTTATTATATAGAACTTTGAAGTGCATTGACGTGTGCTCAAAATAATTTTTGTTTTCTATTTGCTTCCCTTTTTTTTTTTGTAGGGCTGTTGTTGCTGATTAACCTTTTTAAAAAAAATCATTGGGTCTTCTATAATGTGACGACACGTTTAAACACACTAGTTTTTTTTTTTTTTTATTATTTGTTCATTTAGATTGGACGATCGACAGAGAGCCCAATTGACTTTGTGGTGACTGATACTGTGTCTGGTGGTGCGGACAGCGAGGACTCTCCCATTACACAGAGCACCATCTCGCGATTCGCTTGTCGGGTGGTGTGCGAACGCAGCCCTCCGTACACGGCACGCATCTATGCTGCAGGCTTTGACTCTTCCAAGAACATCTTTCTAGGGGTGAGTGAGCACTTTCAAATGACTGTACAGTTTCATGCATGTTATGTACATAAATGCTCTGGCTCTTAAAGTATCCTCTGCCGATCTAATGGCACCTTCAAAAAGCCTGGTTAATTTTTATGCACATGCTTAGTTGTTTACCAGTTTTCCTCTATCCGCAGGAGAAGGCAGCTAAATGGAAGAATCCAGATGGCCAAATGGATGGACTGACAACCAATGGGGTATTGGTGATGCATCCGCGTGGTGGCTTCACAGAGGAGTCCAAGCCTGGTGTGTGGCGGGAGATATCTGTGTGTGGAGATGTATATACACTGAGAGAGACTCGCTCTGCACAAACACGAGGCAAATTGGTTAGTGTTTCATACGTAAAATTTAGAAGTCTTGCATCAATTCGCAGATGTTCTTGCTTAGTATTTTTAGTTAGCATTTGGTTAACTGGAATGAGGAGCCAATCAGATTGTCATCTTTAACAATATAGAACATTATAGATATAGACTTTAAAGCGGCTAAAGCTGAGCTTAACATGATGTAGCAAACGTCAAAAATAAAAAAATTTTAAAATTTATTTCACTAGTCAAAATGTGTCAATTTATCTTCTCTTCTGTTGTTTTTTTTTTTTTAATGAACTGACAGCTTTTTCTAAAAAAAAAAACAAAACAATTTTTGAGGCCAAACTTAGTGATTATAAGTAGCTCACACTGTTTTAGCGGAAGTGAAGCCAGAGTAAGTGAAGCCATGCTTGATCTTGGATCTGATCAAAAGCAATTAATTGCAAAAACATAAGAAAAACATTACAATAATCGCTTTGACTGTACAAAACAGATTTTATTCTATTTAAAACTATTAAAGTCTCTGAGTCAAATAACTTTTTTAAAACAAAAAGCTAACGCTAACTAAAATAAACGTTAAAAAATTGCCAGATCACTTTTGTTCATCTCTACATGAAAGTGATTTTAGTGACCTATTGAAATGTTTGTTGCTTCATTTGCAGACCATTCAGTAAAGCTCTAGATGTAGAGGTTAAAGCAAACATCAGAAGCCATTAGGTTTAAACAAAGATGCAGTGTTTTCTTTTTTAGAAAAGCTGCAGGTCAAGTGTTTTAATACAATATGCAGATTTATTCTGACTGAATGTTACAGTATCTTACCTTATGTCAGTAATAATACAGGAAATTTGATAGATATTATCGAGATAATTTAAATGAATTGTTTGTTTCACCTGGTCATAATGTCTTTTGGTTAATCCATTTTAAGTGGATCCTTTTGATTTAAGAATAAATATTTATATATTATATTTATTCTTTTTTTATGTACAGGTGGATAGTGAGAGTAACGTGCTGCTAGACGGCTCTTTGGTGGACCTGTGCGGTGCCACGCTGCTGTGGCGCACCGCCGAAGGTCTTTTTCACGCACCTACCCAGAAGCACCTGGAGGCACTGCGCCAGGAGTTAAATGCCACACGACCCCAGTGCCCTGTGGGTCTCAACACCTTGGCTTTTCCCAGCATGCAGCGCTCTAGCCGGGCACTTCCCAGTATAGCCCAGCAGCAGGACAAGCAGCCGTGGGTGTACCTGGCATGTGGGCATGTACATGGCTACCACGAGTGGGGCCACAGCTCCAACCACGAACCTAACGATAAACGCGAGTGCCCCATGTGCAGGGCTGTAGGGCCTTATGTGCCACTGTGGCTAGGTTGTGAGCCAGCCTTCTATGTGGACTCAGGAGCACCTACGCATGCCTTCATACCATGTGGTCACGTCTGCTCAGAGAAGTCGGCCCGATACTGGTCTGAAATTCCCTTACCCCATGGTACCCATGCTTTCCATGCTGCATGCCCGTTCTGTGCCACACAGCTTAGTATTACACAGGGATGTGCGAAGCTCATTTTTCAGGGCCCTATAGACTGAGATGTGCCTGGCAAGATGAGGCACATGACTGGTTGGACTAAGATGGAAAGAAGAACTGTAAAAGACTCTGCAGCAAGAATCTGCTGCACGCCAACTAGGCATGAAGGCACGTTCATATAATACTTCCAGTGAAAACTTATTTTGTATTTGATGGCTAGTCTTTGATCTATAGTCAACTATGGTGTAAGCACAGTGCAGGAATGTTATTGTACTGTAACCTATGAACCATTTTTGTTGCTAGTGAAGAAGCGGTCTGCAGGCAGGGTTGATCCGAAACATCCAGGCTGCAGTGAATCACATGCATAATGTAGAAGTTGCTATAAACCAAAACCTATAAACTTGGTGGTTTGGGGGAAATTGACAGCTGTGTTACAAACAGGCTGCTGGCTGTGATAAGCCAGTTTTCCACTTATTATTGATTCTAATGTTAACACCACTGAAAAGCTACTTCTAAAGATGTGAACATGTTTTATAATGTTTTAAATTGACAGAAATTTGTCCTCTATTTTCTTAACCTTTGTACAGAGAAATATTTTAGTTCTGGGATGGGGGTATGCGGTTAATGTGGCATGGTAGAAGGCAGTTTAAAAAAAAAACATGATAAAAAGATCAAATTCAAGTCAGTCGTGTTTTTGGTTTTTTTTTTTGTTTTTTTACTACAAATGCATTTTACTACCAGAACAAAATGTTTATATTATTAACCTGATAAACTGTAAAAAAAAAACCTGTTGTTTTGGTGGCAATAAAACAAAATCTGTGCAATTTTTATGAGAACAATGAGCAGTGCTATTTCACAGTGTTGGGAAAAATAGACGTTGGAGATTTAAAGCTTCTCTCTTTCTTTAAGCGTTCCTTAGCTTGCTCTGTTTTTTCTGTTTAAAACTTTTTATAGCCACAGTGTGGCGCTGCTGCCAAAGCAAGTGGATGATTCAAAACTGTTTAAAAATGCATCCAAATATTTCTGAAAATAAATGCTGGTAAGTGGGTCAGAGGAAACAATAAAAATACAATTTAAACAAGTCAATTTTTTGACATTCCTATTAAATTAAAAAGGTTGGGTCTCTTTGTAGCCGGTATGTACTAGAACTGAATCAGAACGCAGAGTTTGCTGCCTCATTTACAATGTGAACAATTTTGAAAAGGAATCGCAAATTGTATTTGCAATATGTTAATGCGTAAATTGTGACATAATTCAAACCAGGGGCGGGCGGAGCATTTAATACCTGGGCCTTCAGTGTGGACTTACCCGACTGATACACCTCTCACCACCACTATCACGCCGCGATTATAGAAACCATCAATATTATAAACATTATATAAACATTTTATATTATAAAACGGCGTGGCTTTACAGAGAGAGAGACATTTGCGGGTTAAGGATCAAAACCATACTTATAAAACCCTGTTAACACTCCAAACCTCTACACTACAACCTCAACTGTGCCACATGCATCATCTGGAGTGGTTCAGAATCAATATTTATCTTAATATAACATCACAAAAACATAAAACATTCAAATAAAATATACAATACATTTAAAGGCTGTAAGTCAGTGGTATCGTAGACACTGGTCAGGAAGTGTTGAACAAACTCCTTTCCGCGCTGAGACAAGCTAGTTAGCTTCGGGGTTAGTCGACCTGTAAGTCTGCCTGAAAAACAGAAAATATGTCCGAGAGCAAGTTAATTTCTCTCCCTCTCAACAGCCATTGTGTGTGTAAAAATTCTAATTCTGTAATTAATAACTGTATTAATGTGTGCAAATCACTACAAATGTGTTTTGCTAGTCGAACTTGGCTGTAACTATGAGCACACAATCAGAAGACAGAAAAATGCTGATGTTATTGTCTGTGAGATGAATTTAAAATCTGATTGGTTAAAGAAACAGTCCCATAAGTACAATAGTTTGTTACATGGGCAGCACTACTGATTCTGAAGGCCCTGGGCAGATTACATTACCATGGCAGCACATAGAGCAGTGCAGCCAAAACAAACACAACAAAATAAAGAGAATAAACTGGTGGAAATAAATTAATACAATTTCATGGAACAGATATTAGAATTTAGGTTGTACATATAGGTCAGCTTCTAATAGTGTTTAGGCCAGCGAAGAGGGCCCTGACTTCACATCACTGATCCAAACACAGTTGCAAACTGTTTGCTTTTTAGTTTTATAAACACACTGACTTTCAAAACTAAAACTGAATTTGCATCTTTTAGGCCTTACACTGAAACACAATCTTTACCAGGGATTGAAAGTGTATTTTTAGTTGTGTTTTCTATATGTGGATTCATAATTGTGATTATAATCCATACAGCAATGCAGACCATCAGCATTTTCATTTCGTGAATGTATTGTGACTGCTAAAACTCAAGCGGAATCTGTCAATCAGTGTCAGGGGTGGGACTATACTAGGAGGCTTGTTTGTATTCAGGAATGCCGTCAATCATAGTTGATGGCCGAGAGGGGAAAAGACCATTAATATTTACAGACATTATTTAAAATCTGTTATTTACAATGCAAATTCTAGAAAAGTTGGGACTTTATTTATTCACATGAGCCAATATTTTATTCAGAATAGAACATAGATAACATAAATGTTTAAAAAGAGATGTTTTACAATTTTTTCCAATAAATAAGCTCATTTCCAATTTGATGCCTGGTGAAGTGTTTGCGGTGGTCTTTGATATATTTTTTCTGTTAATGATGCGTCAAATGTTGTAGGTGAAAGATCTGGACTGCGGGCAGATTAATACAGCACCCGAACTCTTCTACTACAAAGTCATGCTGTTATACTAGCTGCAGTATGTGGTTTTGCATTGTCCTGCTGAAATACACAAAGCCTTTCTTGAATTAGACGTCGTCTGGAGGGGAGCATATGTTGCTCCAAAACATGCATGCTGCCTATACCGTATGTACTTATACCCCCATACCATCAGAGATGCTGGTTAAACGCTAATAACACACTGAAAGGTTTTCCTTCTCTTTAGCCCAGAGGAAACACCGTCTGTATTTTTTAACAAGGACTCGTCTGACCATAAAACCATTTTTCCACTTTGAATCAGTCCATTGTAAGTGAGTCTTGGCCCACAGGACACACTTCTGGACAATGCTTACATACAGCTTCCTTCGTGCATGATAAAGCTTTAGCTGGCATCTGCAGATAGCACGGCGGATTGTGTTTATCAACAGTGGTTTCTGGAGGTATTCCTGAGCCCAATCATGCCGATGAGTGATGCAGTGTCGTCTGAGGGCCCGAAGACCACAGACATCTAACAAATGTCTTGTCCCTTACACACACACACATTTCTTCAGTTTCTCTGATGACGTTATGCACTGTAGATGAAGAGATTTGCAAAGCTTTTATAGTTGGACTTTGAAGAACGTGGTTTTTAAGGAAATTACAAAAATTATTTTACACTTTCACCGATTGAGAGCCTCTGCCCATCCTTACTTCTGAGAGATTCTGCCTCTCTAAGACATCCTTTTCTAATCATGTTACAGACCTGAGGTCAATTAACTTGATTAAGTGATCAATGTTCTTTCAGCTGAATCATTTGAAAATGTATTGCTCTTTCAGTCCTTTCTTGCCCTTTGCCAAATTTTTAAAGACCTGTAACAGGCAGCAAATTTGCAAAAAAAATTTTGTGTTTTAATTTTAATCGAATTTAAAAAGCGCCCCAGTTGTTCTGGAATTCGAGTTGTATGTTTTTACTAAATAAAGCATTTAAAAAATGTCCCATACTCTAAAGCCAACTTGTTTTGTTGCAAGAAGAAGGCACAAAGCTTTAAAAACCTAAGGTAACAATATTTCACTCCAGATTATAATCCCTGTCTAATTTGCTACTGCATGCCTCCATACTTTACAGTAAATGTCAAAATACCTGAAACCATTGATTACTTCCTGCTGCTGATACTGCAGAATAAAAATAAAGTTTGTCTTTGAACCCTTTTGTCTTTCGGTGTCCTCCAGCAGAAGTTGTTTCATTACAGGTGACTGGAAGCTGTGATCCAAATGGCGCACACACTGTTAACCTCCTTCACTCGGCATGAGGGCATAAACACGATAATGTAGATGATCGCCTGTGAATTAGAGATAGTAAAACCCCCTTCTGCTGTCCCAACAAACACACACATACACACACACATACCCACACACAGTCTTTGCTTTCCCTCCGTGCTCTTCATTTAGTAAACTTGGCAGTCGTCTTTAATCTCGCGGTAAATTGGAGCAGTGGGGGAGTGTGGAGAGTGCTGTATGCATGTCATTAATTCCTCACTATATCTGTCTGGCACAATTAGTCACTGTTTGCTGCCGAAAATGTGCCATTAATTATGTCTACTTTGAGTTCTGTGGTTTAGAAAACTGCAACACATCATTTTATGGCATTTCTTCTGAGTATTCCTGGTCAATCAGGTTCTCTTAAGGGCAGTATCTAGAAAGATGCACAATCTAGAGTGAAGCATCAATTGTGTCATTCTGCTCTGTTTCATGTTGCTTCATAAAAAGGCATAACAAAGATGATGGCGTCTAATTTAGAGAACACATTTTCAATCGGTTCCTGTTGTGTTGGCCAAATTGAATCCTCTTATTTTAATTGAACTCCATTAGGTTTTTTGCCCAAGGCGATTCCAGCTGGGCCTTGTTTTTGCTGCATTTGTGACAAAAAAAAGCTGCACAATATTGATCACAATCATGCAAATCTTAAATCGTTTTTTTAATTGCAGATTGCTTTATAAACAACAAAGTTGTTGTTAAATCTCCTTTTTTTTTGCCAACATGTATCTCTTTATCTGGGTTATTATTGCGTCTAATTTGTATTCTTCTGTTCTAATATCAAGCGGATAAAATGAAGTGTGACTTTATAGCTTCTAAGTTATTGATGGACTGTCCTATGATTGTCTGCAATGGCTTATGATTCTTTTTGGAAAGGTCCACATATTGCAAGAGTGACCGTCTTTTGTTTTTAAACAACATAAGGCTATTTTCAATATCCTGATGTCTGAAATTGGAGGTTGAGTTGGATGCAAGTGCAGATTTTATTTTAAAGGAAAACACAAAAAGACCGAACAGATTACAACAACAAGGCTAAGGCAAGGTGAAACTAGCAAGACAAGAAACGAGCATAGTCTTAGCATAACAACCTGGAAACACAGCCATTACGAAGCAAGACAAAGGCGGACTAAAACACTGGGGTATAAATACATACAACTAATTAGGGAACCAAGCAAATTAACGTAAACCATTTGAACACAATTGAGACAATTAGGTAACATCTAAACACAAAAACATAACAAGACCTTTGATGACCCGGTGGGGTAACGCTGACTGAAAGTTGAATGTGATGAATGCAATCTTATAACGATTGATATGATATCACATATAATGATATGATATCACTAAATGACAAGTGATAATACTTGTTCCCAAAAGGGGGAATTATGGACTGATATGTTTAGGGAAGGTTGGACAAAACCAAAGAATCTGAAAAAAATAGATAGGGACACAGAAAGAAGATGCACAGAACTCACAGTCTGTAACTCAAACTGTAACCTGGAGTTGTTAGCCAGCAAAGCTACCTGTGTTGCTTATAACACAGCAACATACATAAAAGTGCTAATAACGCAATGCTTATTCCATAGTAATAACAACACTGAAAACATTATAACTCATTTGCATGATTATAACACATAATTGAGTTCATAGCAAAGTAGTGATACATACAAGTATTTATAACACAGTAATAAATCAGCATGCTTAAACTGCAGTAATAAACTTAATTGAGATTTAACAAACTATGCATTTGCATGTTCATAATGCAGTAATAACAAAAATAAGCATGTGACAGTCATGGCACATAATTTACCTCATAACACAGTAATAACACAACAGCATGATTAAGTCAAAGTAATTACACATAACAGAGCTTATAACACAGGATTAGCATGTATAAATGCTTATAACAAAGTAATGCTTTTTTGCTTGTGTATAACACTTTAATAACACAAAAGTGCTCATAACAGTAATAACGCCGCCAAATGGCAGAAGCGTTAATAAAATATGATATTTGCATGCCTATAGAACCACAATAATGCATATAACTGATTTTAACACAGTTATAGCACATTTGTATGTGTATAATGCAGTAATAACACAAGAACATGATATGCAGTGTAGTGTATGGGAAGGCTGCAGTAGTCATAAAATGCTTATTGTCTTTTAAATCACCCTGACTAAAGAAACACATGCTTTCTTAATCACCGCCCATTTCTTGTCCTTAATGCTAAAAAGATCTGCATGGATTGCAGCTTCAACTAAAAGTATAAATTGTAACAAATGGTGGACTATTAAATGTTCTTCTCAACTTAGAGGGAGACACTACAGTGGCAATGACTGGCTGTTAGTAAAATGGCAGTGGCAAAAGTTTCAGTGACTTTTAAAAATTCTTTTTAAAAGATATCAAAATCTGTTTAACAAGTAAAATGGCTTAACTAACCCCCTTTCAACATGTAAAAAATATATATAATATAGTACAGAACCTGACAAAGAAAGAGACCCCCTTTAAACATGCGTAAGTTCCATACATGTAAAAAATATTTTATGGTTATAATATAGTACAGTAAATAATAAACGATTTAGTAATAACGTAAGAAACTTACAGTAATAACACAAGTAAAACAATAACAGAAAACAGTTTATTGAAAAACACAGTAAAAACACAAAATAACAGCATAACTATCACACAGAAAATAACATTTACAATGCTGACAAATGCAGTTATAACAATTTACCTAAATGCTTATAACAGCAGTACTGACACAAAATGTGCTGCTTATTACCCAGTAATCATCGATTAGTGACAGTAGCAACATTTATGTTTATATTATATAAGGGACACAGTAATGAAGACTTATCTCAAATTAGAAAAAAAACTTTGATTGCCAGGTAACATAATTTGTTTTTTGGTGACCCCAAGCACAAACAGAATGGACTAACAGGAAATAACACAAAATACGTACAAAAAAAAAAATAAAAATACACAATATACAACAAAGTAACAGTGTAAAAAATGCAGTGTAAACAGTGTGGTAATTTATACGATGAGACAAGTTTCGTAGAACCCAGATAGGGGTAAAATGTATGGTACCAACAGGTGAGAAAGAAATATTACAGTCATATTCTAATTGCATAGTTTATGTGTGATGTGCAACACTGCTCTTTGCTCACTCCTCCCGGGGACTTATGTGTAACAGTGTAACAGTAACAGTGTGGAATAGATGTAGTAGGGGGACCAACCTCATATTCTTTTCATAGTGATAATTTTCCATAGTGCTGCCTTGAGTGACCCCTTTGAGACCCCATAGTGAGCTGTCTGACTGTGGTTAGAGGACGTGTATCAGCAGATGAATAAAAACTGACACTCACCAGGGGGTCAGGGAGGATGAATGGGACATGTCTGGACCAAATTTCCCTCCTGGCCACATTAGAGGGTCAGTCGATGCTGTGAATAGTGTTAATAAAATCGGCATGGGCTCAGTAGGAGGTTCTGGAGTACTGAAATTCTTTGATTGGAGAAGGTAAGAAGACTGGTGTAATTCTGTACCTGGTGGACTTTTATACATGGACTAACCCTGGATGGAATGCTTAAGCCCCATTGTTTTGTCCCGAGGAGTGAGATGCCGAATGATGGTCAACAGGAAGCGTTCGTTCCAGCCTCTGGAAGTGGTCAGTGTGCAGAGATGCAATGTGAACTTTTGAATAGAGCTTCTGTCCTGTTTGAGATGATATAGTTGGTCACTTACTGAGGCACATCCTATTGGTTAAAAAGATTTAAACATTAAAAAAAAGAAAAATATCCCTTTTTATTAATAATGTTCAGTTTATCACATACACACACACACACACACACACATATATATAATGTTTCTATAAAATCTCCTTTACTAGGCAGCTGTAGTCAGTACAGTGTAGCAGCAGGAGCTGACGTCACTATTTTCCGCACATGCGCACTGACGTAGAACCGGAAACGCAGGAACCCGGAGGATAGCGTTATAGCCAGACATTATTTTATCCAAGTCATTAAATCCAGAGACAGTCGTGTAAGCGATGAGAAGTCGGCCAGGACAGGTGGAATGTATGTAAAGACAAAATGTTGGACTTTAACAGGAGCGACGCTAGCATGCGTTCTCGCGCTGTACCTGCCCCGTGTTTCGCGCACTGTCGCTGGTGGAGACTCAGGTAATCACAAACAGCGTGTCTTTGTTTACATCACACGAAGCCGGTCAGACTTCTCTTTTTTTCTTTCTTTCTCTCTCTTTCTGAAAGTGTGAAAAGTTTGTGTTGAAATAGTCGTGCGTGTTTAGGTCACTAGACTGTTATGAACACGCTATCTGTCGCCACCCCTGCCAAATGCTTATAAATAAGCGACCGGCTAGCTTAGCAAATCTCTTACTGTGTCTTATCAGGATTTTCCATTTCTCCAAAGCTCCAAAAATAAAAATGTTCGATCATCACACTTTACCAAATGAGATCCAAAGTCACCTGATCCCAAATGTTCTTGAATGAGTTTAAGCACCAGGTTATTATTTGCGTCTTGTCTTGCAAAAGAAAATACAGAAATGCGTCTAAAATAAGGCATAAAATAATGTACCATTAAAACAAGGAGTATGCGCACCAGATTTTTTTCTGCCCTGGTACGAGATCAGGCTTGCTTTTTGCATAATCGTGGGAACAGCACCCCCTGCTGACAGCTAAGAATTTTACAGTGTTTAAAATCCCCAACTGCAGGCAGCATCGCCATCACACTGGCCCTCAGCAACCCCCTGATCGAATACGTTCCCACGACCATCCTTTTTTGGATATTGAAGAACCCAATCCCTGAGCATGGTAACCACCAACAGTGCAGGGCATGGGTGTGATAGACACCAATGAACGCTCAGCAGAATATTTCTAGGTCTCCATCTGGCTTCCTAAATCCACCCTGAAAATGAGTGTGGAATTAATGCAGATTAAAAGGGAGAACGACCGCTCTGGATAATCAGTGCTGTCCTGTCGAAGAAACACTTGTCCTACATTTACATTTACAGCATTTAGCAGACGCTCTTGTCCAGAGACACGTACAAAAGTGCTTTGAGTCACACTGGAGTTACGCTTCTGCGTAAGTTAGTGTAACATTTTTGCTTTAAGGTAAATAAAATAGAAGCCTTACATAATAAAAGACCGGATTAAAGGGAAACCCATGTTCTTGAAGACTTGCAAGCCACCTTACAATGTGTTTAGGGTGTGCTAAATCAAACAGTTAAGCAAAATTCAGCACTGTAGAGTGACAGAAAGAGGAGCTTTAACACAACAGCAACACAGGCAGGTACAGTGCCCTAAAAAAGTATTCATACCCCTTGAACATTTCCACAAACTTGAATGTATTTTATTGAGATTTTATATAATAGATCAACACAAAGTAGCACATCATTGTAAAGTGGAACAGAAATGATACATGGTTTTCAAAATTTTAAGCAAATTAAAATCTGAAAAGTTTGGCGTGCCTTTATATTCAGCCCCCTAAACTCCGATACCCCTAAATAAAATTCAGTGCAATCAATTGCCTTCAGGAGTCACCTATTTAGTTAATAGAGTCCACCTGTAATTTAGTCTCAGTATAAATACACCTGTTGTGTGAAGGCCTTAGTGGTTTGTTAGAGAAAACTAGCATGAACTCACCAGACAGGTCAGGGATTAAGTTTAAAGCAGGGTTGGGTTATAAAAAATATTCCAAACTTCGAGCATAGTTCAATCCATCATCCAAGAAGGAAAAAAGTTTGCCACAACTGCAAACCTATTAAGACATGGCTGTTCACCTTAACTGACAGACCAGAAAGGAGAGGACTGGTCAGAGAATCAACCAAGAGGCCCATGGTCACTCTGAAGCAGCTGCAGAAATCCACAGCTCGTGTGGGAGAATCTGTCTGTTATAAAAGAGTGGTTAAAAAAAAGCCATTGTTAAAAGACATAAGAAGCCATGTATGGGGCACAGCAAAAATATGGAAGAAGGTGCGGTTGTCCTATGAGAACAGATTGAGAACTTTTTGGCCTAAATGCAAAGCGCTGTGTGTGGCGGAAAAGTAACACTGCTCATTACCCCGAACACACCATTCAGACTGTGAAACATGGTAAGGGCAGCATCATGCTGAGGGGGTGCTTTTTTTTTTAGCAGGGACAGGGAAGCTGGTCAGAGTTGATGGGAAGATGGATGGAGCTAAATACAGGGCAATCCTGACAAAAAAACCTGTTATCTAATTAAAACACAATTTGTTATCATGTTCTTTGTCTTATGTGATATGTGTATGCAATATAAGCATGTATTTTGTAAAGATTGGACATTAAAGGAAAAAATTGATATACACATAGTTACACGTAGGCTGCACTTACACTGCGGGTATTGATCCCCAATTCCGATTATGTAAATAGGTCAGATTTTTCTTTTAATAACAATTTGATTACATCGCTTACATCTTTTTTTTAAAACTGACCCGTATCCGATATCTTTTTTTTGATAGTGCGTAATTAAAAAAAAAAGAAGGTGATTGAGGAAACTTGTGTTCAAATTGTGTTTATAAATATATAGAAATATCAGTGCATTCTGTCTGCCAATGGTGTTTGTCTGCATGCATGTGTGTGCATGCTGCTTTGGGATTGGTGAGTTGTCACGCTATGGAAGAGAATGAGCGTGTCGCCTCATAAAGTGTCGCACTGGAAAAAAATTTTGCAGGTTTTGATCCAGGGCAAATGAATGCAAAATCCCAGTGCAAGTATTTAAATCAGGAAAACTTTTGGGACTTGACTTGTCTCCTAATAATAATTATCGGGTTTACATTAATTTCCCTTTCTGTCATTTCTACCACAGGAGAGTTGATCACCGCTGCCTGTGAGCTGGGGGTAAGCATTATCCATCATTGTTTGTTAAATCAATTCACTCATTAACTTTTAAAAGCATTAAGGAAGTTTAATTAAGTATGTTGGGAAAAAAAATGGTTGATTAATTTACTTTACAGGCTACGGGATTTTTCCCTTTCATCTTTTTTTAGGTACTTTTTTACTAAGTTGGGTGTAGAGAATGCTATAATTTGCAATCTCCTTTTTAAAATCCAATTAGACTAAATGGTGAAGCTTTTGTAGGCTTTGCCTTACGTATAGCATAGGGCTCATTATTGTCAACGTGTGTGCTTGTGTAAGCCGCAAAGAATGAATTAAATCGGGTTAACAGTTATAATAAGTTTTATTATTTAATAAAGTTTATTACGCTGCCGTGATCCTTTTAGGGAGGCTGTGGCAGTGTAAGTATGCCAGTAATCTCCGTCTCCCTCTGTCCATGTGTTCTCGAGTGTTCTGGAGTGATCTCTCCGGGCAGCAGGCCGCTGTCTCTTCCCTACTCATCCTCTCTCGAGCACTGGATCTACTACTTTAAGCTCCCTGAGGCATGCCCACTTTACTCCATCCCAGTTCTCGACCTGTGTGTTCCACTCCTCTGTAGTGTACCACACACAGGCACGAATCCACTTCTTCTTCTTCCACCTTTCTCAGCATTCTATTAACATGCCTTCCCTAAACGTTATTACTACATACACACTTACTTAAAGACGCACTTCTCTATTTTCACCTCATGATCACCTTGTTGGCACTGCAGGGTGCCCTTTCTGACCCTGCCATCTGTTTGCCATACTGTCTCTGTTTCTTCTGTCCTTTCCATGCCCTCTGTTTCCCTTAGACTCTCACAGTCCCTTTTCCATCCTACTTCAGTTTTTTTTTCTGCGAATAGAGCACATTTGTCTATTCGCAGAATAAGTGAATTTAATGGCTGTGACCTCTGTGCATGTGTTTGTTAAAATGCTATATATAATATGCTATATCTAAAATATTAATTGTGTGTGAGTTTGTGTTTTTTAACCCATTTGTGCTTTTAATACATATTTTTAAGACATTTTACTATAACAGTGAGTAGCAATATAAAGAAGACATCCCCACTATTTTCTTAAGGAGTGTGTGTCTTCAGACAGCGCTCTTGTGCTCTACTTCCCTCTCTTGTTCTCTTATGTCCCACACATTCCCTTACTGTAGAGTGTATTTGTGTCTCCGCGATGCCTCTGAATGTTATCAGGATAATAGAAGAACAGCAGCCCTTAATAGCTCATCGCTTATCACTCCTAAGGGGACTTGGTGCCTAATTGCAGGGAATGCAACAAGACAGGAGATCAGGGCTTTGGAAGGTTATCAGAAGGAGATGTGGGCACGTCTGTGTGAGAGATATTGATTCATGAGAGCTGTAACTAATAAAACAGTCTGTCCTTGAGTAGAGAGCAGGAGGAAGATAAAAGTGTGGGGGTATATGTGTGTCAGATCAGGGCATATTCATCCTTTATTGCTGTATTTTGTATACTGTCTACTCTCAGGTAGCCCATCCCCCTGGATATCCTCTTTTCACCATGCTGGCTTCGCTGGCCCTTCGTCTAGTTCCTGCTGCTTCTCCTGCACATGCCATCAATGTGCTGTGTGCTGTGCTGGGGGCCATGGCTAGCGGGGCACTCTGCTACACTGTCTGCAGGTAGGAACCCGATAAAGTTTCTGTTGGAATAGATATAAAAATATGAACATAAATAGAAGTACATCTAGACATGCGCTCAACAATAAAATGCATTTTATTTTGTTACTTATTAATACTGATACCAAATTAAGTAACTGGTATAGAATTAATAAATCAGAGGCATCGTGGAACATAATATTTATCCGTTTTATGTTTTTATGTGTTCTGTTACAGTGGCCAAGTCAGGTAAAAATATTTGTACAGGCTTATTCTTTATATCAGCATCTGTTTTATCGGTTTGTTTGTTTCTTTATTTTTGTTGTTATTTTCACTCCTCTAGAATTTGTGTCTCTGATTACAGACACTAATTTTTACCCAGCCAGTTTTTGAGTGACGGTTGCTTGTAATATAGGAAGACGCTTCTCTGAGATGCTATAGGAAGTAGCATCTCCTCTATATATTTTTACACCATGCAGTTTGCAATCTGCTTTACTTTTATTGCTGACATTTGTACTAAAATAAATTCAGATTACTTGTATTCTGCACCATATATATCATCATTTTCAACCTGTATGTGTCTAATAGTGGCAAATGAATTAGTTCCACAGCTAATTATCAGGCCGTTAGAGAAGAGTTGGTGTAGTGATCTTGCTCCTGCAAGATTCTGTCACGCTTTTGCAAAAATGTATTCACAATATTCATTTTGCCCAGCAAAAGTCACAGGTTAGCATATAAGTTGTATTTTCACTGCTTTTTTCAATGGAAAGCCTGGGAAAGGGACACATTTTAGGGTGTAACAGTTTGAATCTCACTCTGGTTTGCCCTTTTGGATTGGTGTTCTTCAGGTGTTTATTCTATGCCTGGTGGGAGAGCTGAAATGGCATACCACAACCAGCAGGCGCACTACCGGCAGGCCTGTTCTCAGACGGTCACCCTTACACCGTATGCCACTTTATTTCACTGTGCCTTTGTACACTTTGTTATCTAAGGCAGGGCTCGTAAAATTTTTTTAATTCCTGCTAGACCTTCGGGCAGACACGCTTCAGTTTTTAATAGCCCAAAAAGAATTTAAGCAGCCAGGACAAAGAAAAATATATTTTTAATGTTGTTTTAATGTTGAAAACAAAACGCCAATCGAAAGGCTTTTCAGAAAAAAAGTGACAATCGTATAAAAATTTAAATCACAATCAACAACAGAAATATTTGGTTCCGACTGAACATCTATTCACCTACACCTATTTCAGATGTCAACCATTTTCGCAATTCTCTATCACAAGCTTGCTGCACGAAATTTCCCTCGTTACATAAAGATATTGATGACTGACAGGAGGATGTCTGAGAAATACACAGGTCGTACTCTCGCGGAACACAAGCGTGAATTTAAACACGAGTTCAAAACCCCATGTATTGATAGCGGCTCTTTGATGTCCGAAAATTAGCCATGTATATTTTTAAGAGATTGCAAAAGCTTTGAAATATATTTTCCTCTTATAAGACTGCACAACAGGCAGGGCAGGGATAAATTTTGGTAGCCTGACCAAAATACACAGTAGCCCAGTTAGCCACATTAGTCAAGCGGGGGGAAGTTGTAGCGCAGTGGTTAAGGTTTTGACCTGCTAATTGGAAGATCAGGGATTGATTTATAGCACCACCAACTTGCCACTGCTGGGCCCCTTAGCAAAGCCCTTAACCCCTAATTGCTCAGTTGTATAGAAGAGATAAATGTAAGTCCCTCTGTAGCCATTTTGTGAGCATGTTAAGGGTTGGGAATGTGGAAATAATTGTGTGTTATTCAAATAACATGATTTATTAAGGAAAGTTTATTGGTACCATTGTTTAAAAACTTTCTGAACACTGTTTTGCTAATAGTGTGCCTATTTTTTAGTTTGGGAAAACTTTGCAATTCATTTAAGTAGTAACGCTAGCTAATAGTGTGAGTTAGGTAAGTATATATAGTTTGGTTTACTTTGGTGTACATAGTATAGTTTCAGTACTGCATGAACCCAGTTATTATTTTAATTTTGGAATGAACCGAAGGATCCTCTGCATCAGGAGTCTTTGATGTTCCAACTTTAATGAGGTGGATGTTCCTCTGTACTGATGAGTTTGGAAGCAATTTCTTTTTCAAAACTGAGTTGACTGCCTTTCAGTCCCTTCACTTTGATTTGTCCATTACTAAAACTCTTTTCTAAACTAAATCGGTGACAGCCAAAATGAATGTGGTATAATTTTCCACCCTGGTTTTTGATGACTTCGAGGTGGGCTGGCCTTAATAATAATGGTTATTGTTAATTAACTCAGAGCTTTGAACTCCTAGTTCATGGGATGTTTTTTTTTTCAGTTACTGAAATAATAAATTATATTTAATTAGTTTTATTAGTAGATTAAAAGTAAACACAACTTCTTTGAAGATTTATTTACTATTGCAGCAAACATTTTTATATAAAACTTCTAATAACTGACAATTTACCTAATATTCAGCAACTCATATTAAGTAGACCTTTTCCACCATTTAAAAAGCACAGCATTGTCAAATACTTATGCTGAATTTGTAAACTTCTTGTCTTGGTACCATGTGAGGAAAACTGCGATTTAATGGACGAGTTTTACTCACTTATCCAAAATCCTGCAGTTCTTCTCCTTTGATCATACTACAATCGGCCGTCATCTGTTTGTGGCAAAACTCAGATTTAGAATATGTGTACCTTCCCTATAATATATGTCCTCGATGTTCCTACAAGGGATGCATCGAAAAACAAAAACCAAATTGGCTTATTTTAAATTATTCAAAAATACTTTTGGTATAATTGATTTTATTATGACTTTTCTGAAATTTAATAAACGGAACTGAAAAACTACAAACCAGACTTTTATATATTTTATATATTTTTCTAAAAATATTACAACAAATTGAAAAAAATAGATGAATAGTCACTCACTCCCTGTGCTGGTGCTTGGGGCAGATAAATACCTGCCTACAATCCGTGCAAGGAATGGAAAAGGTTCTTAGGCCGTGCAGCAGTATTCAGGCGGACTGGCAATAGGTAATTTATTCGGAAAAGTCTCCAGTTGTGATGTAGCTGTGGCACCACTGCTGCATGGAGGGTTTTCTTGTACAATCTCCTGAATCCAAAAAAATATGCGTAATGCATCTTACTTGCATGCGTCGTTTCTCTGTATCGTTTCCTGAGCACATCCTGCGTTTTATCCACGTTGAAGTAATGTTCTTTAAAGGTTGAATCAATCACTGTTGTATGCAGTACAAGAGGTCAGAGAAAAGTTTTTATAGTGTGAGCTAATAGAATCTAAGAATTGAGCTGATTTACACCATGGGCTGTTTCTGCTTCTTTTCTGAGCAAATGCTACAGTCCTGTAATCAAGGAAAGTGCAGGCGGTCACCAAACACTGCCAATTCGTTGTCATTTTGGGAAACTTTAAAGTTACTTTATACCACTGACATGATTTGCTTTTTCCTATTAAGCGCTCAAATAGCGACTAGAGCATGACTGTGATCTGAGAACTTAACGTCGGGGCAAAGATTTTCGCCGGCTGAAAATTCTCTGCATCCCTAGTCCTCACGTAGTCAGCAGTAAGCATAAGATGAATTTTTTTTTACCCTGGATGAGGGGCACTGTGCACGAATAAAATGGGAAGTAAGTTTTACCAGTCTGTCTATCTGCATGTTTTTAAAGAAAACTGTACAATAACCCAAGATCAATGTGATTTTAAAATATGCTGAGATCTACAGTAGTTTACTGCCTCCTGTCTTCTAGGTAGTACTATCATGCCACCACTTTCACTAATATGTTTAAAAGTCCAGAGATCTCATTTGACACTGAGCCTCTACGAACCAGGCTGTTTATTAATAGAAACACGGCACATCATCTTTAAATAATAGTAACAAATTCATACCAATTTTAAGAATCAATGCACATTTAAACAGTAAACAACTGTCACAGCATCTTTCTCACCTTACTGAGAACTTCATTACATAACGCATTCAGCCATGTGGTCTGAGAGAGACTCCACCCATTCTCCCCGCTGCTCGTTTGCTTCATGCAATGGTACACACCTGCCAAGATCAGGCTGGACCAGTCCTGAGTCCAGCATCTGATTTCACAGCTGGCTGCACTCCAGAGCCCACATGTCTCACTGGGGTTTTTTTTTGTGGCCAACCATATGGCTATAACTCTGCTCTCCACATCATAGTCACAACATTTACTCAGACCTGCATGCTTCTCTGTCAGGGTTTTAAATTAGGACATAATAATGAACTTAGAAAATTATTTACCTTTGAAATATATTATTACAGATTTCCAACATCATTTCTTTAGGCACAGCTTGTCATACTAGCACTAAGATATTTGCCTTGTTTTCACTCTAAGCCATGCCTGGTGTCATATCACACTCTGAGACACAGCTAATATATGTCCACCCCCAGCATGACCAATGCTTTATTTAAGATACATGCAGTAATACTCCTTAACAGATTTCTAATAAAGAAGTCTTTTGCTCTGATTATTCGGTTCAAAATGAGGGGAAATACAGTTATTTTACAGCATTATACAATTACTTTAATTTCTCTTTGCCTGAAGGCCCTAGCTTGTCTCCCCTACACTAGAAGTCAGTATTACAGTCATATTACATTCCTCTATCTCCACAGGCACTTCCTAATAGCAGTCGGCGAGCAAAGAAGAGGATATGCTTTTGCCTATTATCATATGGTTAAAATTAATACAGTCTGTACAACTGTTTTGAACTATTATTCAAAACTACGGATGCCTAATGACTTTGCTGCAATTATGATGGTGAAAGAAATTGCTGAATGACATACACGCTTCGAGCCTGTTCGTCCACATGGTGTGGGTAGTTAAGGGATTAAAAACGGCTTGCTGTGGAAAATTGTTTTAGTGTTTGTATTGTTTGGGAAATGATTAATTTTTCTGCATGCACTGTGCAAAATGTTTTATAATGACCTGTTTTTAACTTTCCTATAACCTTTAAGCCCCAATCTGGCCATATTTGTGTAGGACACAATGTAAATATTATTTATTCTGCTACAAATTCTTTTAAGTTCTAGAAAAAAAGGACCAGTCCAAAACTACCATTTCTGGACCAATGCATGCTTTGTATATATATGTAGAACTATTTCTTAAACTGAATACATGGAGCAATCCTAATAAAGTAAACATCATTATAACATTTAATATAATGCACCTTAAATGACCTGATGGTTGTCCTGCATCGTTGGACTACTAGCATAAGAAGAGAAATATGTTAAACAACCAATCTTTCTTATGTAGCATTAGGTCTGGGTCGATAAACAATATCATATAGACTCACAATAAATAATGATGATAAGCTCTGGACATTTTTACTCAATATGAATTAACGGTCCACCGTCCTTCCGGTGGGACACTGTGTTCCAGTAGCAAAATCTTTTGTAGTACAGCACTCAGAAAGAAAGAAGCTAAACATGTTTTTGGAAAGCTGAGATTCTTGTGATCTAATGAACAACCAGTGTCAGCCAAACTTTAATTAAATTATGTACTCCAGGCATATTTATATAAACATCTACGAATGTAGTAGGAGCTGAGCTCAGAATGCACAGAATGCGAGTCCAAATTGTGAAGACTGTGCAAATGCTACAACAAAGCAAACAAAATGGCTTCTGCACTTGGCTCTTGTATTATACCCTTTCAGAGAGGGCGCTGTTTTCAATAAAAGTATTAATTCATTATACGACACTGACAGCTGGCCAAATGTTTAATCTGTGTTTAGTAATAAACTATATTTTAGAACTTAATTAATGACCCCTCTTCATTCATTGTTGTTTGGTCATCATTGGGATATTTATAGTGTATGTATGTATTTTTTATATTTATATGTAATATATTTATTGTAATTATTAATCAGATTTAAGATCAGCTAGCTCCACACTGACTGAAGAGCTGATTTATAGCAAAAAATCAAGTTCTGGTTTAACTGAGAGTGACACTGACACTGTATTTTATATATAAGTTGCTTTAGGTGCTTTAAAACAATTCAATAAATGTTTTGTGACTGTACTTTACTGAGTGCCTATTTCAGAGCTGGTGCAAATAGCCACATGACAGATTTCTTAACTTTGCATGTGCGTTATATATTGACTTCATCATCTCAGAATGAGGGCTAACAAACTGCAGCTTACTTATATTGAACTTTATTGTATTTTTAACCAGAAAAAAATTACTTACCTATGATTATAAGCCTTAACATGTTACAGCAGTTTTGTTGTAGGCCCATAAATCGGTTAATAAAAGACCGTTATGTTGTCTGTCAATAATATTAACTTATTGATGTAATGTAAAACTAATAAATTATTAATGTGGATGTGGCATGGTGGCTGTTTTATCACCCTTAATGTGTTATTTTTAACCAATTTTTAATCAAAGTAATTGAAATATAGAATTTAATTTGCTTTTTAGACCAGTCCAGGGTGTACCCCTGCTGCCTTTCGCCCGTTTCAGAGACCGCTGGGATAGGCTCCAGCAGATCCCTGTGACCCCGAATTAGGGAATAAGCAGGTATAAAAGATGAATGAATGAATGAATTTGCTCTTTAGATCATTTAAGTCGCCAGAGGTTAAAGTTATTAAAGTATTTATCTGCTGTGGTTCAGAATGTTTAAAATAAGCCCTACATACATAACTTTTTTTTATGAATTTTGAATGGCATTTAAATCATAGTAATGTTTGCGTACTGTTTTAGTACTGACTCTTCACTATACGCATGTAAACAACCTTTTATAATATACACCTCACGTTTTAAAATTATTAAATGTTGGTAAGAATTAAAATCAAGTTAATGTTAAAAATCATAGCAATCAGAGATTTAATTTAAGTATAGACATCTTTCTCCATGGAAAGATGTCTTCATGCATAATATGTATAATTACCTCTGTTTGAGTAAGTGTTTATTTTGTTGAACAGCTGCAAAGATTAGCAGCAGAAGTGCACACAGCAGCATCTCTGACAGCATGCAGAGATAAAAGCATGTGACGCTGCAGTGGCGTCTCACTCATTCTCTTTTATCACAGAGTCGAGTAAGAGAAGCACGCAGGGATGGAGAGGGAGTACAGGAGACCCGGGTGGTCCTCCAGGTATAGAAACGAGTGTTATGTAGCAGGCAGCTCATCACACTTTTCCTTTGACAAATTGACACTCGGAAATAGAGAGACATCAAGCGTCATTAGAAGGATAGAGATTTGTAAAGAGGAGCGAATGCAGCACTCCTGTCAACCTCAGCTGATGTGATGATTCACCCTGAGAATTCCTGTCGTAGCCCCCTGTTTTCATAGTGTGCTGGTGTTAACTGACACACAATGGGGTAGATTTGAAGGGGTGTGTGTAGGCGGGTATACATTCCTTAACTAAAGTGCTTTTGGTTGCTATTTTCTCGTGTGATTACTTGATGTCATTAAGTAGTCACCTGGTATTTTGACACCCCATTAGTCTAAATGCACACCTATCCACATAACTAAACACACTCCAAATTGTGTTAAAATGGGGAACAAATAAAGAAATGTAAAAAGTTTGGTGGAAGGCAAAACAGTGAGAGTTCCACTCCCCCATATTCTTATTTTTTCCATCCCTACCCTTCTTGTCTCCCTCTCTCTCCCTTTTCCAGACTCTCTTTGCTCTGCCTGCAAAAGCTCTATTGTTCCCCTTCACCTAAGTCTCATCAGGCTCTTTTGTGGTCGACTATCACAGTGGCAGGCAAAACGGCACTGGAAACGTCTAAATGGTATCATGGCTTGCGATTAAGCGTGTGCGCTGCAGCAGTGCTGCTTATGAGTCAGGTCTGATAAGGCGGGGGCTCTGCTCTCTACTCAATTTCAGATACCGTTAATGGAATCTGTCTTGTGCGATTGTAATGTGAGAGCGCCTAATTTGCCATGGAGCTTGAAGCTGTCAGCGGCAAGGGATTGCAGGGTCAGGAGGGACCTGGCAGCCGCTTGGCCCGCGGCATGTATCTGCGCTGCTGAATAGAGCAGCTCTCTGCCTGTCACTTAGCTGATAGGCTGATGAGGACTCTAAGCCACCCTCTACAATGAGGAGACGGCCATACCGCCTGGCTAACCCCCCCTCCCCCCTCCCTCCACACACACTTTAATTGTCAAGCTCACTAAAATTTCTCAAACCAATGTGCTAGAGTTTTCCCTCCTCTATTCAGCTCTTTTTCAAGGCATCATTTTCAACTTTTTCCATTCCTTTTTTTTTATCAAGTCTGGTTACTAACTTGCTTTCTCTATTAGCATGTCCTACTAATAAGCATTGCGTTTTACTACAACATTGCCCTGTTTAGTATTTAAGAGATAAGAAATTACTGTTTTTATTTTATGTTTATGCATCGAGAAGAAAAAAATTGCTTTAATGAATACTTGTATATTTAGCAAAATTTGACATATGCTTTAGATATTAATGCAATAAATTGTAAAAAAAAAAAGACTACATAACAAGCTCTTTCTAATGTATTGTATATTCACTTGGATTAATTTGGCTCCGGGCTGATTTTGCCTTAATCACTTACATTAATGCATGTGATTGAATAAGATGATTAAAACAAAGATCAAGCTACATAATAGTTGCTGAACTATGTTTTTTTTTTTTTATTTCTACAAACTTGTATAAGCACCTCCTTATATACCTTGTATAAGAAACTTCTGTTTTCATAAATTTTTTTATATGCAACTAGTATTTAATAAGATAAAATGTGTGGCTAGCTTAGTTTCTAATGGGCCAGACAAAGAGCAAAAAATGACCATTACAAAGCAGTGCAAAACTATTCAATTTCACCTAATATTGGCCCTTTTGTTAAGGGTCAAACCCTCAGCATGCACACCAGCTGCCCAACCAAGCTGTTCACTACCATATGGCTACTGCATATACACTGTAGTTAAATATGTATGTTGTAGACTTGCATGTCATATACGATGTGGTTATTTGTTTCCTCTATTGTCCTTCTTTTGTATTTTTCCAAAGAATTTGCAGACAACAGGGGCACCAAAGTAACATCACTTCATTACTGCCACGTAATGCAAAAGTCAAACTGTAATCCATACCAGTTTGAGGATTAAGCATCTGTAGCTATGTTTATTAGCTGCAATGAAACAGAAGCTTAGCGGTAATCCCAACAGGAATGATGTCTGAGTGTTGTGACTGTGTGTTTTCTCTGTCAGAATGACTGGGCCTGGTCCGGGAGCTGTGCTAGCAGGTGGAAGCTTTGCTCTATCCAAACTCGTCTGGCAGTGGTCACTAGTGGCTGAAGTCTTCTCACTAAATAATCTATTTGTGGGGTTACTTTTCTGTCTCTCAGCCTGCTTCCATAATGCAGAGTCTGTAGACCAAAAGAAACAGGTATTTCCAAGGTCACAATGCATTATTGCTCATTTGCATAATCGTTACTGTGTCATTACTCACCATTATGGTTTTCTGTCCCAGTTTGCCCTATGGGGGGCACTGTGTTGTGGATTGGGTCTGTGTAACCAGCACACTCTGGTTATATATGTGCTCATCATTATTCCTTGGGCTTTGCTTCAGCTCTACACTTCCAAAGTGAGTAACAAGGGAACGATATTTTAGCACTGGGGTTTAGGTTTAAATAACGTATATACTTATTTGATAGTTTAAAAACACGCTGTACAAAATGTGCCAAGCTTCGTTGTGGACAGAAAATATTAGTCCAGTAGTCCTAAACTTGAATTTGCTATACATTTCTTTGTACTTCTTATTTTAAGTGTATTGTATAATAAAAAGCAAAAAACATAATATTTCTTTTACATTTCAGGGGTTGTGTTTTTCAGTCATAGTTTCACTGGCTGTGTGTTTCCTCGCTGGTTTCTCGCCCTATCTCTACCTGCCCATTTCCTCTTATTTAAACAAAGCTCAATGGACTTGGGGAGACCAGACGACCCTCAGTGGCCTTATAACACACCTTCTGAGGGCAGAGTACGGCACTTTCAGCCTGGTACACACTCTCACTTACATACAGTAAAAGAATGAATGTTTAGCAGTTATTATTGTTTTTATGTATTTTTTTGTGTGTATTTGTTTTTTTAGGCAAAATCAGAGGGTAAAGTTAACCTGATGAAGATGCTACAGTGAGTATATAAGCTGTAGCCTGAAGTCAGTGCTGACATTATAGTTTCAGATGTGATGTATGGTTCAGATTCTCCACCCCCAACAGTGCAAACATGCAACAATGCAAAAGTAAAAAATGGTACTACGTTGTTTTTCTTTTCTTCTTGCACAATACAAACTGCCTTCGCTGCTCCATATTGCTTTCCCCATGACAGAGAGAAAGAGCTTCTTTGGCTTGCTATGCATCACTTCACCCTCCATATTTTTTTAACAGTCACCCCCTATTGCTGCTTATTATTGATAGGGTAGCCAGAAAGCTACAACCACTCTATACCTACAATTTCTTTTCCTGTGTAAACTCTCTAGAAGTATGAGATGTATGAGTTGGGATAAAATCTAGAAAAAAACAGTTGTAATTAATACGTAAAATGCATTAATTGCAATTTTTTTTTCTTGCAGCGCTCAGGGCATTCACTGTGTGGCTGACCTCACTGTACCTGTGCTAGTGTTAGCTGTACTGGCTCTGTTACACGCTTTATGTAATAGGTAAGACCCAGCAGGCAAGTAGCCTAAAAATCCTTTTTTTTAAGAACGCATGACCTCTGTAGGCAACAGAAAATGAGGTCTTGGAAAAGCATGCTTGTGTAACAGAACTGTGTTGTTTTTTTTACTCCTAGGAGATGCCGTGTTTTTGTGTGCCTGATAGCTGTAATGGTGAGTGCTTATTCGGTGTTCTTTGCCTCGAGAGCCAACCTGGACATTGAGAATCACCTGCTGCATGGAGTCGTGAGTGTCTGTAACAAGCAGATTAGTCGTTTCTGTTATGCATGAGGATATGCATCAGCACTGCATGAAAGATTATCAAACTGAGGCGCAAACTTTTTTTTCATTTGTCTGCTCAGCAAGAAGACTTAGAATGTAAATAAAAATTGTGTACATGTGTAGGTGGAGCGGTTTTGGCTACAGGCTGATGCTGGTGTGTGTGTTCTGGCTGGTATGGGGCTGAACTGGAGTGTATGTTTTTTGGAGAAATGGCTGGGCCTTGGATCTGTGTGGAATGTGGGAGCCTGGCTCATCACTGCAGGACTTTTTTCACACACCATTCACTTAAACCAAAGGTGACCATACGTGGGTTTTCTTATGAGTATATTCACTAAACAAAGCCACTTGAAGTTATTTTTCTGAATTACTGGCACATCTTAGAAAAATAAGAAAGTAATTAATTTGTCTTTAGGCATCACTTTATCCTGGCTAGAGTGGTGGTCCTATACAATAAAAAAAAATGTTTTTTTTAAATATACAAAAAAATGGCCCTACAATCTAGCTATATATTTATATTTATGTACATATATTTTCTACAAATACATTTTTGGCCATTTTTATAATTTTTGCAAATATAAAAAATGTCCACAAGCTAGAATCAAAATTGAGACAGCTAAAGCATTCGGCATTTTAATAAAATATTTAGTAAAAATTTCTTACACATTGCACAAATCAAACCAGAAGTATACTTTAAATTATATGTGTACATGATCTTGTTTCCCCAGTTTATAATTTACTGCAATAAAAGCTCAATGGACACATTGGGAAATTATTGCCACTATAGGACTACATTTACACTGCACATATCAAGTGACCCAATTCCGAATGTTTTTTCCTCCAATGTGGCACAGATGGGATGTGACCGCTGATAGTGTAAGCAGGAAAAAGCCCATGGATTTTGATATTTTCAGATTGGATTCAGGTCTCATTCATATATGGTAATTAATTGGATATGAAAGCATTGTTTTGTCTACCTTTAAAAATGATGCGAAAGCAAACATACTGAATAAATATTCCGTCTTTGTCCATTGCGTTCATTGATTATTGTGCGTTTTTTTTTTTCTTCCTTTTTCCGGTTAGTATGTCTACCTTATGTTGTTTTGCCATGTATAGTGTAAATGCAAATATCATAAAGATAATGTAAACAAGTCATCAAACAAAATCAGATATAATCACAAAATCAGAACTGGGCATCAAGATGTACAGTGTAAATGCAGCCTAATAGACAAAAATGACCGCTATAATTTAAAGGATAGGTTCACCACATATCCACATATAAACATCAAACAGTTCAGCATGCTCATTCCTTATTACACATCTTGTTTTCTTAGTTTTTTCAACAGGTATGTTAGAGCTTCTTTTTTTCTATGTAAAATCCTAAATCAAATCTGTTTTTTTATAATGTGATTAGGTCTGTTTGATTAGAAATATATTTTTTTATCCCGATACAACGTATATTTTAGCCTAAAAAAGACTTTTTTTTTACCATATCGGGTGGAACACTGTAGCGATTTGGTTTTACCAGCTGTACAGACAGTAACTTTAGCTCAGATGCAGTAGATGGTAAAGGTCTGCAAAATGGTTTAATTTCCAGGTATTTTTACACTGTATTTGGTATATTCTTTATTCCCCTTTAAACTGTGTTACCTAGTGTTGTAGGTGTACACTGTGCTCCGGGCATGGTAGTCACTCACTTAATTATTTGTCATGTTCATGCTTCATCAAACATCAAAAGCTCACGAGCTCATAACATTTAGTGGCTTTTTTTACTCTGCTTGATTTGCTGTCCTGGCCACGCTAGTCATGCAGATTAAAGTGCCGGTTCTCTGTGGTTGATTAGGCGTACTGGCCACAGCAGTCACATATAGATTACAGCCGTGTGGTTTGCTTCCTTGCACCGTGCCACTTTGATCAGCCTGTCTAGAAGGATGTACTTGTTGGCGCTCATCACACCCGTCAGAGGCGGATTACAGAGGCAAGGCGCTCGGCTAGATCATCTGAGAAAGTTTAACATCATTCATTCACTCTCACACTGACTCCGTGTGAGAGAGGAGCTGACAGCAGTCTAGCTGAAGATGTGATAGTGTCATGAATCTCCTTAGTATGTCAATAACTGACTTGTCTGTGCTTGGTTTTTATAATTCTAAATAACTTTTTCTACCTTTTAGATTTATAAGTTAGTAGTTGTTCTTAGTTTATTTCAATGGTGCTGGAACACTGCATTTTAAAGTTCTGGGTGCCTAAATAAAGTGTATATAATGTGTGTGCTTGCAGAGAGGTTGATCAGAGTACGAACGATGTTGTGGAGAGATTCGCCCGTGAGCTCATTTTCTCATTTCCAGAGAGCTCTTTGGTGTTGACCAGAGGTGATCTTCCCGGAAACACACTCCGCTACCTGCATTACTGCCAGGGCCTGCGGCCAGACCTCAGCCTCGTCGACCAAGAGGTTTTACAGAAAACACAATTCAGCACTGTACATTTGCTGCTTCTGCTGTTTAATGTTGGTTTCATTTTTAAGCCATGTTTTTGTTGATTCTTAGATGATGACGTATAGCTGGTACGTGCCTAAGCTGCAACAGCATCTTTCTCAAGTAAAGTTTCCTGGGAAGGTTTGGGATCCAGTTTTTACCAAACAGAAAAATAGCTTCAACATCGAACAGTTTATCCAGCACAATGCACAGTAAGTTCAACAATCACACATCACCACTTTTACAAAATTACTACAGCTGCTTATTATCTTACTGAACAGAAGAAGAGAAATTTAAATAATAGGACAGGTTATTTACTACCTCCCTCCACCAGACGGCAGCATTTCCTTACCAGAGGCTGTGAGCCTGGGGCTGTATATACTGTAGGCACTATCCTGTAAGAGAGTACTGTTCTTTTATTAATTCGATTGGAAGTAGATGTGTTACACAGCTAGGAACTCGCTTTATCAAAAAATGTTTTTTTCACTCATGAAAACAGCAGATATCTGAGATACAAATATTGCAAGGCAAAAAAGGCAAATAGTGTTTGTAGTAGAGCTATATTTTATGCATCTACGAAAAACAGCAATACGTTTTGCTAGCAATGAAAATTATATGTTATTAATGAATTATTTTCTTAATTCCTCAGTAAAAATATGAACCAGAAAACTGTCAACTTAGCAATGGTTTGTAGGCTCACCAAAAATTAAATAACAAAATCTTGACTTAAAGTCATGGAACTTGCATATCTAATTTGTTGTGTATTTGCACATGTGTCTGTGCTTGCATTTAGCCGGCCTGTGTTTGTTTGCATTGGCCTGTCGGAAGGAGACCCAAGTTGGGAAAAGTTCTTCTCTCTTTGGCCCTGGGGGGTCTGTGAGCAGCTGGTGCCTCATACACGCCACCTGCACCCTGTTGAGTGGGTTCAGCGCACACAGAATCTGTACAACTGGAGCGAGCCTTATAACAGGTACAATACATTTCACATGATGCATCAGCTTTTCATTCTCATTAGGTCTTGGACAGTCATGAAAAACAACAATTTTTAAAAAAATAAATACAAAAAACTCACAAAGATTTTGAAAAACAACAATTTTAGGCCTAGAAATATTTAAAAAATAAATACAACTCACAAAGATTTGTGAAACCTCTGTATAATTTAATTGATAAGATTGGTTAAATTACAATAGTTAAGGTACATGCGGTCAGTGACATTTTCTACATGGGGTAACGGCACACAGTTGCGGCTAAGACTTATGTGGTAAGTCACGCAAAACCAAAAAAATTCCAATTTAAAAAAAAATTGGAAAATTTAGCTTCATGATAAAAAGCGCCTTTAGAAAGATCAGGACCCGAAACATGCAAAATGTACACTGTGCAGTAAAATCTTCAACATTTTGAACATAAGAAGGAGCAGAGGTGGGTAGAGTAGCCAAAGGTTTGAGTAGCCATAAAAGGAATTACCCAAGGAACATGTTATTTTATTATATTATATTTTACATAATTAATATTAAGTTATTTGAGCAGATGCAATTAATTAGGCAATTAATTAGTTTGAATCTGATCAAATGAAGAAAAAATCCCAAACGCAGAAAAAATGCTAACAATCGACTACATAAAAGACATTAGACAATAATGTGTATGTTGTTATGGTAATTTACAGTAGGGTTAAAATGCTTAAAGTTGCAGATCCGCCCTTATGTATACTTTAGACAGCTGCAGCCTATCACAAAACTCTGAATCTAATTATACGTAACATGATGTGAACTAATGATTAAAACTACATTTTCAAAATCAGTATTAAGTAGTAATGGAGGAACGGCATCAAATGTAAGCAAGTATTTTTGCACTAAAAAAAAAAACTTAAGTGAGCGTTGAAGTAAGGCTAGTGAAAAAAACTCTCAAAAGTATTTTTTCCCAAAAATCTACTAAAGTAAATGTAAGGAAGTTAATATAAGGCGTTACTACCCACCTCTGGAGAGAGACAGTGATGTTTAGCCATGCCAAAGGTGCAAAGCACCAGTCTACAGCTCCCAACTCGATCCTCTGCTTTTTTACCCGCATGACTGACTGGACACCCGCTCTCTGCAAGGACGTTGTTGCTTTTGTTTATTATTTTTTTTAGTTTAACATTGTTGCTTTCTATTAATTTTTGTTAATAACCTCCTATTGATTTAATTAAATTAATTTCTCAGTGCATTATTTTATGTATTTGTGTAATTATTATTCAAATAAATGTTTTATTTTGTGTTATAAACTACAGAGCTCATTTATTTTTGTTGAAATATTCTGTGATAAATTTGAAAATGAATTTTTCTTTTTAATACCATGGATATTTCATAAAATATAAGGTTATAAAGTGGTGAAAATATGTGTGAACTCTGTCTAATTCTGTCAGCTAACAGTTTCCCTAGAAATATTACCGATTCTATTTATCAAAATAGAATATATCTAATCCTACCCAATACATATGTTAAAAAATTATTAATCAAAATTCTTTTGATGACCTTAAATCTATATAACACAATACAACACTTGGCTTTATCAGTTTCTCCTACGGCATCTCTCACTTCATTCTCTGCTGCTGCAGCTGACGTCTATTTATCCACTGCACTCTGGTGCTGCTGGGAAAGCAGGCATCGTTTCCAGCTTCAAAGTCGTTATTAGTCTGCTGACCCCACCCTAATGACTTTCTAAACTGCAGCGTGCCGATTTGTGTGTATAAAGTGAAATTAGTTCTAGTCCTCCACGCAAAGGCTCTGCGTGCCTGCCTGGTATTCACACAGCTAATCGGGGTTGAATGGTGTGACATTACTTTCCTCTCGGCCGCTACAAGCGTGTCTGTCCCTGTCTGACAGCCAAATATTAGCCGGAAAGTCACATGCTAAAATATTCCTTTGAAGACGAGGTCGCTTGGTTATGTGTGATGAAATGGAACGGACGAAGTGCTGAAATATGTGGGTCATTTACCACATGGGAGTGCTTTTTAAGATTGCAGGCACTGAATATCAACTGTCACATATTTTTTACAAGGATCTTCTGCATTGCTTGGTTTTTGCTATCAGAAATTTGGAGATGTGTACCTAAAACTATTGGCATACTCAGTGCCTTTTAAAATGTTTTTAACCTTCTATCATAGCTTTCCTTCTGGCTCATGGGAGCGAGTTGCCAATGAAGAAATGTGGCAAGCCAGGTAATGCTTTTCACCATAACTGATATTGTCCAGCAAGCCAGAGACTATTTTTTTTTTTGGTGAGTAGTTCATCAATTTCAAATCTAATTTCCAGTTTGTGGTTATTTTGTAGGATGAAAATGGCATTTTTCCTCTTTGACCTTGCTGAAAAGATTGAGGGAGAGAGTCAAATTCAACTGTATGAGCTCTCTTACAATGTAAGTATGAGTATGTAAGTGCTTTTTTGATAGCTAATTAACAACTGATTGAATTTACATTAATTAATTTTGAATCTTTAGCTTGTTTAAAAGTTAGTTTTCAGATGTTCTCTGTTTTTGCTTTTTGTTTGTTAAGAAAATACCTTATGCCTAAAAATGGATGGTAGTTTTATTGTTTAAAACCAGGAAGTGTTTAAAGGAAAAACAACAAGACTTTCAACAAGACTTCATATTCTGTAAAATTCACCATTAAACACCATTACATATTGCCTGTAACTTAAATACATCACATAATATATATAGTAAAAACTCTAAAATTATGCTTTCTTGCCATTTTCGAATATAATAGAATTTCTGACTATTCATGTAATTTTGTCCCATTTTTACAGTAACATTTTACATTTTTGTTATATTCCCAGTTGTATTCTCAGATTGTGACTGCGCAGATAAACTATCCTTCTAATTGGGATAAGAATCTGGCTTTGGCTGCTGAGCATTTGCTTCGTTTAGGAGGGGGAAGTCATGGGCTGGAGTCTCTTCTAAGTTGTAGTATCCATCACTTCAGCCGCTACATTGAGAGAGAACCCACAGACCCTCAGCATGATGCCATTCATTCCGCCATCATACACCTCAGCAAGGAGAGGGACCGACTCAGAGACTCGTACAGAAACACACCACATAAACCAAAATAAAGCTTCAGAAACCTTAGAACAATCTGTACCATATTTTACCATATATAATCATATATTCCCATATAGGAAATAGAAGTACCTAAAAGGGGTACCTGCTTTGTTCAAATGAAAATCCTGCCAAATTCATTAAGAATTACACAGATAAATAATGCAGACTGATATCAGTACATGGCGTGACATTAGCTGTGTGATGTTGGTTAGGGTGTTGGACTGCTAATCGGAAGATCCGGGTTCGATTCCCAGCAACACCAAGTTACCATTTTTGGGACCCTTAACCCCCAATTGCTCAGTTGTGTAAAAGAGTTAAATGTAAGTCACTCTGGATAAGGGTGTCTGCCAAATGCTGTATATGTAAATGATATTAGGTATATTAAATGTGTTCATAGTGTTAATAAATGAATGTTTTTGAAAGCATTTCATTGCTTTGTAAGCACAGTGTGTGTAATTGTTGAAAAATGATGTAAATTCTTTTTTAAAACAGTAATATCTGACATTCCGGGATTATATTCTAATTATATAATATTTATTAATTTTTTAATATTTATTAATATTATTAGGTTATTCATGTATTCATTTCGATTATCTGTTATGTTTGAGGCATAATTAACTGATATTATATCAGAGCTTGTTTTCTTTAAATTTCTCTCTTTCTCTACCTTACTAGACATTTTCTTTCCCTCCTGCTGTCATGTGTCTCCAGCTCCCACAGTAGGAGCGCAGCAGTCTGGGATTAAGATTGGAAAGCAACCCAATTTGGGAGCAGCCAAAGGAGATTAAGGAAGGTCCACTAATCTGGGGATAACCTCTTGATATGACCCATCGTTTTCTCCCTTTCTTTCTGTTAGTCTCTACTGCACTGTACATTTAGAACCCCTTTTAACTCTACATGGCAATGGATTAAATGAGTCTGTTTATTTAATATTCAGAAAACATGTTAAGGCTTGTTCAGTTTTCTAATCCTTAATGCTGTGACCTAAGTTTGCAGTATGTGATGCAGCCTTACTGCAAACCGCACATACCTACATTACCTGATTGATACATGTCCTGCTAACTTTCTTAACTAGTACACAAAATATTTACGTCAATCGTACATAATTTTGACTTTATTGCTTCGTCGCTTTTTTTTGTATCCCCATCTCTCACTCTCTTTATTCTTATAGTTTTTTCCTTGTTTCTTTCTGTCTCATGAATTGTAGGGACAATGGATGCAGGCAGGGAATCACAGCCACACCAGAATGTGGGCAGCCTGAGTAGATAAGAGTGAAGAGCCCATCCAGCTGAAGGATTTGGGAGATGAAGAAAGTACAAAATAAAGGAAAAAAAGTGTATGCAGGGCTAAAAGTCAAAAGCATGATGGAATCGGAGTAAACAAACTAGTCAGTAGAGGAATTAACAGACAAGGAAAATACAAGGACGTAGCTAAGAAAAAACATGAATATGTTACCCTAAAATGCAAGCCAGACAGAGCGATGCAGTGGAACAGACATATTACACACTGGCAATAGGAGGCCAGCCTTATTGCTTTTTGCATTTCATTTACATCCTTAGCTGTTTCGACCAATCGGATTTGGAGCACAGCCTGGAGCTTAGGAGGAGAATAAAAAGACAAAAAATGCCTTAGCTGTATTTATCCCTCCCTGATGATAATACTCCTTCTGTTTTTTTTTTTTTCCTGCACCCAAAGCGGAGTTGATACTGTCCAAAATACCAGAGCAAAAGCGACACTTCTGCTTGCTGTGTCTTGCTGATAGACTGTGCTAGCAGTGTGCTAAAAGACTTTAGCTAAAAGGCTTTAGCTGCAGGGCCTATCTCCTTCCACTGACTTGAGGGGAAATGGGACAGAGAGAGAAATCAAATAGGAAGAAAAAACACTGCAGCACTGTAATCACTGTCGAGATGAAACTTTGGCTCCTTATTAATGCTACTATTACTGATGCTCATTATCTAAAACTCAATGGCTAAATCTATACAATATTAGGTTTTTTTTGTAATCTTAACAGGAAATTATAACCAAATAATGTGTATATTTGTTAAATTATTACGGATTATAGTTAGAGACTAAAGAACAGTTCCAGTCAATTGACTCAGATTTACTTGGACTAAATCCTTACTCTAAATTCATTTAATCCCCTAATATAATAAAACAGAAGCTGGTAATAACCAAGATTATGATCTTATGCTCACAGCCATGTAAAGATTTAAAGATGTAAAGACCTCTAGCCTCCATGACACCCCTGTCTTACATCTACTTATCTTAAACCATTGCTTGAAACATTTAAACACTGAAAAAAAGTTAACAATGGTTAAAACTCAAGTTTATGGATTGATTATTAAACCTGTAGTTAATTTTACAGAATTCCCAGGACGAACATGCTAATACTCGACAGGCTGAAGTGGGAGGCTGAAGACTGCATCAGTGGGAATCGTCAGGAGTAAGCTATTATCGTAGCACTATAGGACACAGAAAGTAATGTGGTTAAAGGGGGAAGTGGTAGCACAGTGGTTAAGGTGTTTGACTGCTAATTGGAAAATTGAGGTTCAATTCCCAGCACCATTAAGTTGCCACTGCTGGGCCCCTAAGCAAGGCCCTTAACCCCTAATCACTTTGATAATACCACTGTGACATTTATGGAAATATCAAATTTAACTAAAGTAAACAATTGAGATCCCTTTAGGGTTTTTTCTCTCTTCGACGGAGTGCCCTCATTATGTGATTTCTGTAAAGTGCTTTTTAAATAATTGACTGTAAACGCGAACATTAGACACCTTTATGAATGCCCGCAGCTCACAGCAGAGGTGCCTTATAAATGAGAGTTCACTGTTGGTGGGTAAGAGATGATATCACAGCTTTCATGCGATGAATTACTCCAAGTGTCTGTGTGTGTGTGTGTGTGTGAGTAGAAGAGAGAGAGTAAAGGAGAGATAGAGTGTTCATGTGTTTAAGCCTGGAGCAGTTTTTTTTTCCAATTAAACAGGATCCTCTCTCTCACCCCTAAGGTTCTAATTTTGTGCCACATTAAGAAAGTGTGGTGCCATTGAGGACACAGAGCCACATTTTCATAATTTGCTGCCTCAGTGTGTGTCAGAGCTGCTGGAGCTGTGGCCATGTCTGAATGCCTGGGGGAGGAACAGCAGCTTGCCTTCCACTGGAAAGAGTGAGACTGTAAACAAGAGAGAAGTGAGAGGAAAAAGGCAGAACCAGTATGTGTGTAAACTCTGGAACATTAACAAAAGGTAATAACGCAGTTTAAGTATTTACTTGTACCCCTGTTCAATTCCAGTGCCCAGAGTACTCTTTAAAAAAACATTTTTCTACAACCCCCAATTCCAACAAAGTCGGGACAGTGTGTAAAACTGTAAATAAAAACAGAATATAATGACCTTCTAATTCTTGTTGACCCATATTTAATTACAAATACCACAAAGACAAGATATACAGTGTTCAATCTGATTAATTAACATGCTCAAATATTCACTCATTTTGATTTTGATGCCTGCAACACGTTCCAAAAGAGCTGACACAGGGGGATCTTTACCAGGGTGTTACATCACCTTTCCTTTTAATACTCCATAAGCTTTTGGGAACCAAGGACACAAATTTTTAGAGCTTTGTAGGTTAGAATCGTTCCCATTCTTATTTGATGTATGATTTTAGTTGCTCAGACTAAGGTCTGTGTAGTCGAGTTTTGTGCTACATAATGTGCCACACATTTTATATTAGAGACAATTCCGAGCTGCAGACAGGCAAGTCTAGTACCTACACTCTAACTACAAACTGACACTGTTGTAACGTGCGGAATGTGGCTTGGCATTGCCCTACTGAAAAAAATCAGCAACATCCCTGAAAAAGACATTGCTTGGACTGCAGCATATTTTGCTCCAAAACCTTATGTACCTTTCAGTATCATCGGTGCCTTTATAAATGTATGATGGTATGGGGGTGTGCACTAACACACCCCCATACCATCACAGATACTAGCTTTTGAACTTTGCGCGGATGGCAATCTGGATCATTTTTCTCCTCTTTAGCCCGGAGAATGTGACATCAATAATTTACAAAAAACAATTTGAGATGTGGACTCGTCAGACAACATCGCATTTTAACACTTTGTATCAGTCTGTCTCAGATGAGCTCAGGCCTAGGGAAGTCGGTGGCGTTTCTGAGTGTTGTTGGTGTATAGCTTGCGCTTTGCATGGTACAACATGGTTTAAACTTGTTCAAATCTCCGTCATCCCAGCTATAAAGAAGCAAATGTTAAATGCATAGGTGGGAATTAGCAAGGTTTGAAAAACATTGCATAGTTTCAGTATACAGTGGTCTTGACATACAAGTTGAAGCCTGTAACTCGATTTACATTAAAATGAATTAAAATGCCATTAATCCACCCAAACTTTTTGTTACTTAAAAATATACTTATATATATATATAACAAATATTGTATAAAAAACAATAAAAAAAAAATGGTTTTCTTATGTATAATGTACAGCATTTACTCCACTTGCTAACGCACTTGCTAACGTGCATGTCTGACTTGCTATCAAGCAAGACACGGGATGCTGGGCGGATATTACTAGCGGTTTGGTGTCTGAAGCTGGCTTGTAACCTGAATTTTAGCTCGCAACTCAAAGCAAAAAATCATCCGAGAAGCAGCTTGTATCTCAAAAAACTATTTATTTGTTTTATTTACACTTGTAAATCAAGGTACCACTGTATTAGGATTCATCATGATGAGACTCACTGAAGCAGGGATTGCATTGTTGACAGTTTTTTTTTACTGTTTTTTTGTAAAAAAAAAAAAATGTTTGTGGTAGGCTTAAAGGGATAAATCACATTTAAAAAGTTTACATTTTCATCCTGACAGACAGGAGCTAATCGTGCCATTGGGGAAATGTTTAAAGAATGTGTCATAATGGCTGACACTGGCTAATCTAAAAAGCTCCCAATTTACAAATGGAAATCCCAGGATCCAATTGGGCTAATGAAGAGAGTCGAGCGGGATACTAAGATGTGCTGTAATGCTGTGTAACAGGCCTGTAATGCTGTGTTAGTGGTGAAGTCTGTGTTGTGAGTTGTGTGTGACAGACTGAAGAGACTTCCAGGAGCCTGAAGGCCTGGCCGAGCACTGTGCTTTATTAAATTATTATCTTTGCTCGCTTCCTCGCTGAGATGAGAGCCGTCTGGTTACTGCGGTTGGCCTGGCTGCTTTACTGCTGAGACAAAATACAACAGTATCACCCTAAATTATGATCACAGTCTGAACACAAGTACCAAGAAATAAATATTAATATGCTGTACACACACACACATTTCGAAAAAAATGCTAACATATACTACATGTTACCAACAGTATGTGAATCTCTTAATTTATTTGTCTTGCCTTGCCCTGCCTAGCCTTACCTAGCCTAGAATAGCCTATCCTACCTTATCCTACCTTGTCCTACCTTATCCTACCCTATCCCATTCTATCCCATCCTATCCTATTCTATCCTATCCCATCCCATCCTATCTATCCCATCCCATCCCCTCCCTCCCATCCTATCCCATCCTATCCTATCCTATTCCATCCTATCCCATCCCATCCCATCTCATCCTATCCTATCCCTATCCTATCCTATCCTATCCTATCCTATCCTATCCTATCCCATATCCTATCCTATCCCATCCTACCCTATTCCATCCTATCCCATCCCATCCCATCACATCCTACCCTATCCTATCCTATCCTATCCTATCCTATCCTACCCTATTCCCCTATCCTATTCCATCCCATCCATCCCCATCCCATCCCATCCCATCCCATCTCATCCTATCCTATCCTTGTATATCCCTTAATTTAAAAGCCAGTGTTCTTATAGATATATAATAAATGATTAGATATTTACTAAGATATTATTTTATTATATACACTATCAATAAACAATGCAGATACAATGATTGGCTAAACAGAATTAACTTTTTATACTAAATGAAAATAAATAAATGTTTATAGTGCACAGTGTTTTATATATGTTAAATGGGATGTGTATGTTAGCCTCTATTATTTATTTTGTGTTATTTTAATATTTTTGGGAGTATTAGACATTGCTGGAATTAATTTTTATATATCTAAGTAATTTATTCATGTATATTTATTTGAGTATTTTTATAGTATTTTTTAAAATTCATTTTCTTTAATAAGGTTTTTCTTATTTTACAATATTTTATTGTAAATATTTTTGTAAAGGTTTTATGTTAAATTATAGTTATTGGAATTATTTTCCTAAGTAAATATTGAATTGTTTAAATGCTGAAACAAAACATTTGGAAATTCATTCCAAAAACTAGCTTTTGTATTATTCATTTTCACGAGGATTAGTAATGTAAATGCTTAAAAGGAAACTGAACAAAGAAGCAGGCAGAGTTGGATTGCATCTGTCTGTCTGATCATGTGGCTATACTATTTTCTGGGTTTGCTTCCTTGTTCTCTGTCTCCGTCTCTCTCTCTCCGTCTCTCTCTAAGTCTCTTTTTATTTCTTTCTCTCCTTCCCTCCCGTTGTCTATCTTTCACACACACACACACACACACACCTGCACCTATCTTTCTTTTGGAACAAGCCCTTCCCCCTTCTAACTCTCGGAGTATTGCTCCGGCAGATATGCACAAACAAGAGGAGATTAAAGCAAAACAAATCTAAACACATGAACAGAATTAGACTAACGGGTTCTGGTAGCCTGCACACTGTGATAAACACACTGACTCTGCGTTTGTGGGTGTGCAGGAGAGTTTGCATGAGTATATGTTTGTGTGTATGTGTGCTTTGCAGTGTCTAGGGGATTAACAGTGGTAAGGTGTGTATGTCAGGGTGATTGCTTTTTGGGTATTGCGTGGTGATGTTTGTATACTGTGTTGTGTTTTTTTGTAATTATTTTTTCTCTTATTTTTTTTTTTACCTGTGCGGATCCTATACACAAACATATGCTCTTCCATTTTTAACAAACATATGCTCTTCAGGTTTTTCATTTTATTTCTATTCTGCTAAATTTTAACATGGACGTATAAGTTTTACATAGCAAAATGTCCTGAAATATCTTACTTATACACTGCTCTTCCAAAAAAACTTCACCACCTGGATTTGACTTAGCAAATAGGTCAGAGCCTCCCATTGGATAATTATTAAAAATAAAAATAAAAATTATCCGGCATAAAAACTTGGAGCATAAAGATTGGACTTTGGATCAATAGAAATGGTCATGTGGTCTAATAAGTCCAGATTCACCCTGTTCCAGTGTGATGGGCCCATTAGGGTAAGAAGAGAGGTGATAGGTGAAGTGCTGCACCCATCATGCCTAGTGCCTCCTTTACAAGCCTGTGGGGGCAGTGCTATGATCTGGGGTAAATCAGTTGGTTCAACAACATTTTGTGCCCATAGAATAAAGGTCAGCTGACTACCTGTATATACTGAATGTCCAGTTTATTCTCCCAATGGATTTCTTTATTCTTCTCTGATATATTCCAAGATAACAATGCCAGGGTTCATCAGGCTCAAATTATGAAAGAGTGGTACAGGAAGCATCAGACATCCTTTTTACACATGGATTGGCCACCACAGAGTCCAGATATTAACCCTATTGAGAATTTTTGGGATGTGCTGGGGACGACTTTGGACAGCAGTTTGACTCTTCCATCATCAATACAAGATCTTGGCGAAAAATAAATGTAACTCTTTACAGCGAATGCGTGCTGTAATCAAAGCCAAAAAAGGTCCAATTAAATATTAGTGTGTGTGTGTTTCGGACAGGCAGTGTAATGTCATACATGGGTAATTTTTGGCCGAAATAATTTCAATAAGGCACTTCTTGTAGCCGTCTACCAGTCTACCAGTCTCTGACATCAGTCTGAGGAAAGTTTACCCCACTACTCAATGCAGGATTCTTTCAGCTGTAGGATGTTTAGGAGTTTCTTGCATGTGTACAGCCCATTTCAAGTCTCCTTACAGCATCTCAAAAAGGTTCAGATCTGGGCTTTGACTTGGCCATTCCAGGACTCTTCATTTCTTAGTTTTCAGTCAGTCCCAGTGGATTTACTGATATGTTTTATCCTAAATGTTTCTCAAGCACTCTCTGATATACAGTAGCATTTATGTGGATTCTATGATGGTGAAATGACCAGATGCTGCTGCAGCAGAGCATCCCCAAACCAGGACAATTTTACCTCCATGTTTGACAGTTGATGCGAGGTTCTTCTCCTGGAATATTGTATTTGGTTCACGTCAAATATGTCCTCTGTTGCAGTGTCCAAATAATTCAATTTTAGACTCATCTGTCCAAAGAAAATTATTCCAGAAGCCCTGGTCTTTGTCTACATTCTCTTTGGCAAACTTTAGCCTGGCCTTGGTTTTTTTTCTTAGAGAGGAAAGGTTTCCTCCTTGCACACCTGACTTTTTCTGATTGTAGATTTATGCACTTTTACATTAACAGTAGCAAGAGCCTGCTATAGGTCCCGTGGTGACACTTTAGGGTTTTTGGTGACTTTTATCATCTTATAGTTTGCTCTTGTTTGGACGGCCAGACCTGGGCATACTGTCAGGTGTTTTAAATGTCCTCCACTTGTGGATTATTTTGCGGAGAGTGGAATGGCTGATTTAAAAACTTTTAAGATCTTTTCAAATCCCTTTCCAGACCTATAAGCTGCTACAATCTTCTTTCTGAAGGCCTCAGACAGCTCTTTTGATCTCACCATGGTGTTCACTATCACCTCAACAGTCAAGAGCACACTAAACTAAATGTCTAAATTTAAGCCTGAGGTCTGAGCCTTCATCAAAAAGTTGAGTAACAATGTTCTAATCTTGTGTACCTGATGTGATACACCTGTGTGCGATTTTAGCCATTGTAAATGGGAATAAATGTCCTTACCAGAAATTGTTTAGATTTTACAGAAAGTTTTCAACAGTCTTTTGTTCAGTTTTAATTAAGTTACATTATTTGTATTGCTGTAAACTGATATTAAATATCCGTATATTTATTAGAAACACACAAACTTTCATATGTTGTCCTATTTTTTTTTTTACATGACTTTATATTGTATGTACTTCAATGTTCAAAGGTCCTAATTTGAAAAGTTGTTGTTTGGATGACCAGGAAGACCTGGATTTAAGGCCCCACTGCCGCCAGTCTGCCACTGGGTTCTTGAGCAAGACCTTTACCCCTTTCTGCTCCAGCGGCGCTGTATCATAGCTGACCCTGCGCTTTAACCCCAACTTTTAAGCGTAGAAACAAATTTCACTGTGCTGTAGAATATATGTGGCAAATAAGCATCTTTACCTTTTATGTGTCGATGGCGATATAACAATAAAGAGATTAAATTGAATTTGATTGGATAACAAACTTTCCAAACACCATTATTCCATTCTTCTCCTAACCTTACTGTCTTCAGTTCATTTCCACTTTGCCCGTTGACCTGTTGTAGAAGGAAAAATGGTTTTAGGTGTGCAGAAAAAGTCATAAATGCACTGTTCAACTCCAGTGCCATGTGTGCTCAACCGGTATTAGTTAGGCTTTGGAGTTCAAGCGACTATAGAGGTTTAGAGATGGATTTAAAGAGGAGAATAGAGAGAAAGAGAGAGAGAGGAAAAAGAGAAAACCTCTTGGTTGTTCTTGAAAAGCTGTGTTTATCCGGGATTAGAGACACCAACATGTTAATAATTGTTTCTCAGAGAACTGCAAAGAAGCACTTCCCCTGTAATCCCCTAATCAGACATTACACCTCTGAGCATGCCCTCTACACAAGCACACAAACTGCACATGCTTACTTACACTCACAGGGATATACTCACCACCCAGCCCACCGATGTGGGTGTGGAAACACCCAGTTATAATAAAGTTACCAATAATATATCCTTAAATGACTCAAATCACTCAACAGTAACAAAAATTAGAAGAATTTTACAACCCCTGTGTTGCTCAACTATATGTTATAAATGAAAGCTAAAGCTAAAAGCCCACATGTTGGATAGTTAAACTAAAAGCTGACCAGTCCAGTGGAGCTACATGCCAACAGCTAAAGATTATTAGAAGTAAATATAACAACTGCATGCTGGGAAAAATTAGGTTTGAAAATTATGAAGGTCTTCTATTTCCTGCTCCATACTATAAGAAATAAAAGGGCTGTATGGCATTGCTGAGGGCACTTGACAGAGATTCAGGCCTGTAGGCCAACATGTGTTTACGTCAGGGGTCTACTGAGTGTCACACCTTTTACACTGTGAGTGAAACTGTAATTTGCTGATTGGTCAGTTTGAACGTCTCACATTTGGTTTTTAGTCACATGGTCTATAAAGAGATCGGAGAAGATTGCTGCTCTGCCTCTTTTCTATGCTCTCTCTTTCCTTGCTGGGACTTTCTTTTTGAGGCTCTACATTCTTTCTTTCTTTCTTTCTTTCTTTCTCTCTTTCTCACTCTCTCGTTTCTTGCAGGCACTCTTTTTTTGAGGCTATGCATTCTCTGCTTATTTCCTCCCCTCCTCCTCTCGCTTCTCCGTCTCGCTGGTCCTCTCTCCCCCCTCCCTCTCCCCTTTCCCCCCCTTTCTCCGTCCCCTCTGTCTTCCCCCATTTTCTCCTCTGCTCTCCCTGTCTTTCTGTCCTCTCGCTGTCTCCCCCTTTCTTTCTTTCTTTCTGTCTTTCTTTTCTCTCTATCTCAGATAAAATTTAACATACAGTGCATGCTGGGTAAAATTAACTAAGCTACTATCCTTCACCTATTTTCAATTCAAGTGTGACCATAAAAATATTGTTATTAATCTATTTCAGTTATAAATTACCTGCTAACTAGTCTCGGCTCAACATTACCACTGTAATGCTATACAATACAATATAACCTCATTAAACTTTGTGGGAAAAAGAGGTGTATGTAATTTCTGTAATTTCTGCAATTATAAACATGTAGTTTGCTTGTTTACATGCCACCCATATCCTTCTCATAATACACACATTGTTTATTTCCTCATGTCTGCTGTTTCCTGCAGCCACTGGCAATTTTGGGCCCTATGAAAGAATATGAGGTTGGGCCCCCCTAACACACCCAATTTGCACTGTAAGTACTAATAAAAGTCCTCGCATATAACTTTTTTTTGCAATGATTGTTAGTGATGAGTGCTGATTGTCGTTACTCCTCCTTTCCTACGCGTGTATGGAATAAAGAGTGAGTTTAGGGGACACAGAGGGATTAACCTGGCAGAATCTAATTAGTGAAGCTGTTGTCTCTGCCTATGTCCACCCAATTTCCAGTCCATCCCATCCTGCCCTCTGATGGCTTTGTATGTGTCTGGGTGTTGGTGTGTGTGTGTGTCCCTAAATGTGAATGTGTAAATTTGACAATGGCATAAAAAATGTTTTATCAACATCAATTTAAGTAAAAGGTATTGGCGGTTGTTCATGAAATGTAGATCACCTGAACTCATTTTTACTGCAGTTACATTTATAAGAAGCAGCTTATGTTCTGGTCAGTTATAAAGGTAAGTTTATTGCATTTAAAGTCATTTATGCGATTGAATCCAAAGCCTATCTCAGTCCTCAGATAAATTGTCCTGACTGAGGGCTTTCTGCTCACGTTAAAAGCATGCTTCTTCATATGGTTATATATTTTTACATTGTTTTGTTGAAGTTGTTGAAAAGTTTGGGTTAAAAATGATTTAAATGGTTTTAAAGAACACTTTGAACAGGGCATAATTAACTCTGATTATGTACATCACCTTTGCCTTTTATTAAACAAGATAATAATTCTCTAATCATATCCTACTGGGTTACTGGGTTCTGTAACTGGAATTGTTTGCTAAGTGTTACAGTGTAAGGTCTTTCCCTTTTAAACTGTCAGCATCTTTCGAGCTCGTAAATGTTTCTAATAATTACTTATACATACATTTCCAGCATTTGGCAGATGCCGTTGTCCAGAGCAACTTACATTTTTAGATCTTTTTTATAAAACCGACCAATTGGGGGTTATGGGTCTTTGCTCAGTGGCTCAGCAGTGGCAACTTGATATTTCTCATGTACAAAAAAATTATATAATTATAATTATTACATAAAACTAAATCTAAAAATTTTAAAATTAAAATGAACTTAAAATTAATAATATACATGCAAATATGGACAAGAAAAGAGCAATTGTATACTTTTTGAAATTAATCTGTTTAATAATAAGATTAACATATATATATATATATATGTATAGAATGAGGTATAGAGTGAGGTATAACAAAAATATGCTGCTAATTTCACCCCTTCTTATCCCAAAGGGTCAGCAGGACTGTGGGGTCTCGCTTGAAAAGCTGACACTGTTTTAATTTAGTCATATAACTAGGCTTCATAATAACTCATCAGGGGTCCTGATGCCCCGTTTAACCTTAAGAGTGGATGCACATACACACAAAAACACACTGAATTTGTGATAGACATATGCAATGAGCACCTGCAGGCACCTGCTGAGAATTAGGAGGAAATAGTTTCATGCAAAAAAAGGAATTTTAACCTAACATTTGCATGCAGGGGTAGCAGGGTGGATTAGTGGTAAGAACTGTTGCCTCACAGCAAGAAGGTCCCCTGTTTGTGTCCTCGTCAGGTAACGTTCTGTGTTATGTTCTCCCCGTGTTTGTGTGGGTTTTCTCAGGGTACTCTGGTTTCTTCTCACAGTCCAAAAACATGTATGTTAGATTGATCGGTGCTTTTAAATTGCCTATAGAAATAAGTGTGAGTGTGTGTGGTTGTTTGTCTGGATGTGGCCCTGTGATGGACTGGAGACCTGTCTAGGATGTACCCCTGCTTTTTGACCAATGACAGTTAGGATAGAGTCCAGCAGATTGCCATGAATTAATGGATTTAGATGCAGCTCCGAGGCAGGGGTAAAGGAAGGCATTCTTTAGATGCCATCATTTGGGGAAGTGGTGCTTAGGTGCCTGAGCAATGCCCTTAACCGCTAATTGCTCAGTTATATAAAAGAGAGATAAATGCTTAAAATGTAAATGTAATGATTAAAAGATTTAGTATAAATACATTTGTTATAGTTGTAATCATAGTCATACAATATAAAAAGGACACTGTGTCCCATTAATGAATCACAAGGGGAATAAAAGTCATCGTTTTCACATCCATAGTTATTTTTTATATTCTGGTTAAAGCTTTGATCTAAGTATTGAAATCTATTAATACTTTTATTTTTAAAGAAATATAAATTTAGATATAAAATAAAAATTATTTACAATAAAAACTGTGCAACTTATTCCTTTTATAGATATAACAAGGGTTAATAAAGCATTAAGGGGGGGGGTTTAGTCTATTATTTTTTAAATAGCATTATCTCTATTAACATAATAATGGCAGTTTGAAATGTGTGTGACATGAAAAAAAATTAGGCTGCACAAAAGCTGGCCAGCAAAAGGTTATTTAAAGTTCACCATCGGGACACTGCCAAGACAGCAATAAACAAACATCTCGGTAGACTCGTTTAGACAGACACCTCAAATGTGCCAAATAAGCATGAAGGTGGATGTGATTTTGGCAAGTAGGATGTGATCCTGGATTAACATCTTTTGTTGATGCTGAATCAACATTTCAATCAACCAATCAAAACCATCTGATATAATCAGTGTGTGCCAACTAAACCCTCCTCAATCCATTTTTAACTTGCCTACAAAAAACTGAAAAACTTTAACAGAGTAAATGCTGAAAAGTAGTTTATTGGCTGAGACTGGAAATGTATTGATTTACTGTCAGTGATGATTCCTAGATTAACATTAGATTAAAACATGTAATCAGATAAACTTTATTAAAAATAATTTATGATAGTCCAGAAACAACATTAGTGAATTTAGACTGTGAATCGTAAACAATCGCTGATGCACAAATAAAGGTAGAATTCTTACTATAAAACAGAGTTTACGTTTGTTTAATTAAATCACAACCTTTTAAAACTTCATTCCTTAAAAAGTCATCACAAGTCATACTTTTTAATGGTAATTTTGAAAAAAGAAAATCTATACATTTACTTTTTATTCATATGCTTGCACACCTTAATACATTTTACTGCACACACACATCTATTTTTGATCATAAAAATGAGGACAATGCAATTGTTCATGTCGATCCAGGATCACATCCTCATTGGCAAAATCACATCCACCCTGCTTTAAATGTGGTAATTACAAGTGTTTCTCCTAACTGCATGTGCTGAAAACAATATTTATATCATTTTTGCAATTAATGTGCTTTGCAGTCTTTTTTATCTTAATATATATACTTTATATACAGTAAGCTCCACTATCAGGTAGTAAAAACAGCTTTGTTTTCATTTGTTTTACTAATATTTCATTATAAGGCTTTGTGATTTATGCTTTAAATATAAATGCCAGAATGGCCCGAATTTTTCAGGTGCTTTATGCAGAACGGCATAGCTTAAAGCGTGATAATTCATAAGTCATTTTAAAGTTGTAGGAGAGGTTAAAGCTGTTGCTCTCCATAGGGACTCAGGCTTGACCTCTGCTGATTCTCTGGACTCCCTCTGGGACCAAGAAGTCAATGAAACTGCACAACGACTGAAGAGGGAACAAGATAGAGAGATCAACTCAATTTGGCTATATTTACACTGGACCAGTGCTTCTTCCTTTTTACAATGTCCAATGACATCTCTAAACCCTTAACAAAAGAACCCATGATCTATCTGCTCAGACTCGCTGCCTGTGGCTGCATACTGAGAATAAATTGTTAGCAATACTGAGGTTCATTTGACCTTGACCTGTTTTCTAAGGACTGAGCTGAATGACATTTGTGCGGTACATATTATGACAAGCATTCTGGAAATCGAAATTATTTCGATAAGATTTTTAAAAAAAGCATTTTCATAAAAGCGGTACGCTGTAAGTATATGACCATTTATCAACTTTACTGGCCCGTTGTGTATCCTATAGTAACTTATATCTCAAAATCTGTATGGTTTTAATACAACAAAGGAAGACATTTACATTATTTGGCAGACATCCTTATCCAGAGTGACTTACATTTATCTCATTTATACAGCTGAGCAATCAGGGGTTAAGGGCCTTGCCCAGGGGCCCAGCAGTGGTAGTTTGGTGAAGCCAGGAATTGAACCCACAATCTTGGGGTCAGTAGTCTAACACCTTAACCATGAGCCACCACAAAGAAGACCTCTTTAGCACCCCAACGAGATATTAAATCAAAGTTTTTTCCCTCTTGGTCAGAGGAGTGATTGACAGCTAGATCTCATAGTTAAACATTTTTTACACAATTAACATATATATATAAAAATCTTAAAATATTACATTCAGCTTCCTAAAAGCCACCCAATAATTTATATTCAGATTGCCAGATGTAATTTACTCTGCAGCGCAGGGTCACCAAACTCCTGGAGGGCCAGTGTCCTGCGAGTTTATCTCTGACCCTAATCAAACATGCATGACTTCATTGAGCTAATCAAGGTCTTGTTCGGTATACTTAAAACTTACTGTTAGCTGTGCTGGGGCAAGTTGGAGCTAAACTCTGCAGGACACCGACCCTCCAGAAGTCTGGTGACCTCTGCTGTAGAGCTACAGGACTGGATCAAGACCTGGGTGAGGTTCTTTTTTTTTGATTATCGAGGAAGACTATGTCTAAAAATGTTATATAGAAACACATTAACATAGCTTATGCTATACACAACACTCAACCAGAGCCTATCTGCCAGCATAAATTATGCCAGATTTACTCCATAATACCCCCACCTGCTCCCACCCAGGATTTACTGCCTGGCCTGGGGCTGTGTGACTTTCAATAAATAACTCTTTTGTCTGAGTGGCATAATAACAAGTGGCTAAACGTCTGGTATGGCACACAGTTCTAACGCCAGTCTACATTAAACACATGGCCCAAGAGTTGGTGGGCTACATTTTACTTAACTGAACAGGAGTCTTGTAATGTTATTAATCTACTGTGATCATTTTATGTACTGCCGATTACAGATTTTTGTCTATTACCTTATAATAAACTCTGCTGTCCAGCTTAATTAACTGAAAATAATCAATTCAGGTACTTTAATTTATTTCTTACCTTTTGCTAATATTTTGTCATTTTGTGATTATGAAAATAATCTAGGTAAATAATACAGATTATATATAATTATATAGATTTACAACAATAAGTAACACTTTAGACAAACCTGAGTAACTCTGAGCTGTGTAATAGTTACACAGCTCTCACCTACATGATCAAGTGCTGAGATGTCTTTGATTAGGATTAACTTTTCCCTTGAGCAGGTCATTGCTTTATCCCCAAACAATTAGGAGCCTGTGGACTAATTACACTGTCAGGATGGAACCTGAGATGGGGGGGGGGGGGTAGAATAGAAAAGAATTTTACATTTTACAACATACCCTGTTTGTTTATTCATCTTTACTAAGCGCTGTATCCTGGTCAGGGTTGCAGTAAATCTGGAGCATGTCTTCTGTTACTTCTGTTTAGACCATATTTGACATGACTTTGTACCAACAAGATGATTTATTGCACTGTAAATGACTGTCTGATTATTAATACAAATCATAATACTTTATGTTAGAAATTATATATATATATAAATTATAACATATACACTATATATAAACTGTCTTAAAACCATTTGCATGTTGAACTGGCAATCTGAAGTTCATCACACCTTTTACCCCTTAATTTACATTAATATTTAGATTTATGAACCACCAATGTAGCAGGATTAAATCTTGAAACCATATTCTTGGTAAACACTTTGGTGGTAGCATTGTAATTATGGTGTTGGACTACCACCATAATCTGGTGGCTTTTGGGTTCAATTCCCAGCACCACCAAGTTACCACTGATGGGCCCCTTAGCAAGGCCCTTCTGGAAAGTCCCACCAAACTTCTGCCAAACGTTGTAGATGTAATAGTTTTGAAATGCGTGATTAAGGATGTAAAAGAAGTCTTTAGACTGGTATATGATGGGTATATGATGCCTCTTGAGCGTTTTCCTGATTGAGCTCAAGACTGGTCTCGCTATATACCTATAGGAAATTGTTCCCTTTTGTGTTTTCCAAACAGCTCCTAAGTTATAGACGCCACAAGACACCTGAAGGTGTGCTGGGTTATTTAGCACCAAGACCAAGCAGCAGATTCCTTAATTTGTGTACACTGCCAGGTGATGCCTTCTTCATTGGATGACATCTGTGTAAATTTTGTTTGCCAATTCTTTTGTTTTCTGATATTTGATGCAGGAAACCAAAGTTGGTTAAAAATTTTAACATAATTCCTTAGGGTATAATGGACTTCATAAAAACTTTATAAAGATGTCTTTGTGTTTCTAAACCTGTGTTTTTATTAAATGTATAGTGGTTTATTTTTGCTATTGTAAGTTAAAATATGATCTCTGCACTGGCTGTTAAAGCTCTTTAGTTTTTACTAGTGCAGTATTTTAAAACCGAGTAAAGGTGTGACAAAATCTAATCTTCAATTATAAATAAAAATGTGGGTTTTTTAGTTTATAATTGTATTTAGGATGATGGTATTATTGTTGTTGTTTGTTGTTTTGTATGTTTGTTAAATATCTGTAAGCAAAAGTACAGAAGTTGGTCCATGTTCTAAATACAGGCCTACTTATACCACCTTATTCTTGCAATATTACAATGTCAGAAAAATTATTATTTATCACATATAACTTATTTATCTAATTTGCCTGGAAATATTTGAGCCCTTGTTAAGCAATACATTTATGGCAATATGTTGTGTGTGTGTGTGTGTGTGTGTGTGTGATTTGGACTGTTGTGTATATTCTGCAGTGAGCATGCAAGCTGTAAACGCTAATAACTATTGTCTCTTCAGCTGCAGGCAGCCGGTATAGCACGAGATTACTCCGAATTGCGCTTCTACCACGTTAGCTTGCCGTTTACTATGACTTGGCCAAGAAAGTTGGCTTATTGTGAATGCTGAAAGAACAGAGGGCCGTTGTTTAGTCCAACACAGTAACCAACGCGGGGTGCGGATTAGAGCAGAACCCCACATGTTCAGCTAAGGCCGCGTTGTCCTTAATTAAAAAAGAAAGACGCTCTCTGTGGGACCGGAGGTCAGTTGGTTTGGGTTGTGTCTGATCCATAGGTGACTTCTGCACTCCTAAAACAGCAACAGTTTCAAAGTTAAAACCCCTGGACTCACCGATTGCGCGTGGCCGTTAGTATGTCCACGGTTCCAGATGAAAGACACACTGATTTATTAAAATACATCAAGTTTATATTGATGATCTGGACTTTTTACGAAAGTTTCTGGTTCCTAAGTTTAAAAATCACATCATCTGATGTTCAGGTTTCAAAACACATCTTCTGATATTCAGGTTTAAAAATCACATCTTCTGTTATTCAGGTTTAAACACCACATGCAGCAAAGCGCACCAACACATAAACCCATAACCATCATATAAATGGTTATAGATGTTCATATATAACAGTCATTGTTTTTTTATGTATAAATGTATAAAGTCGAGTTGAGATATTTAGACACTGCACACTGAGACGTTTATCTTAAAATGCATTTGGTAATAATTATATTATCGTTTAATGTTGGTGCGTTTTCGTCTAACTGTCACTAAAAATCCAATTAGCAGTTGACACAACTGACACACGTCTGTCACTACAAAAGCAGCAACTGTCACAACTGACCTACATAAAGACTAATCAGCTTATTAAAAAAATAAAAGAATTTTAACAAGGCACGCACTAATAACGCATACAAGCCGGTTTACAAAAACAATAACAAGAGAGTTGTGGCCGGTTATGCTTTCATTTTTTGGGGGGGGAAATATTAAATTAAATTATGATTAAATAATAAATCAATACAATTATGAAATTTGTTTTTCAAAGAAACTTAAAGTTCCTAAAACTGTATTATTTTTACAGAATGTATTACATTTAGTATAATTTAAGCTATAGTGTAAAGAAAACGAATTTTAATGCAGTTAATTTTGAGCTATATATGTTTTATTTGATTTTAATTATAATAGTTTCGATTGGTACTGTATAGGTGACAAATAGATCACACTTATTTGTACATCCGTTCATCATTTGCACAAGCCCTACATATAAAAAATATATAATTTTATTAGTACGCAACTCAGTGGGTTGCACTTACTGAATTATATGCGCATTTTGCGCTTTTTCTTTGTTTTATTATATTATTATATATATATAATATATATATATATATATATATATATATATATATATATATATATATATATATATATACATATATATAAGGTATAAGTATTATATAGCAACCTCTCCCTCAACACTTTAATAGTACATTTATGTTCCAATCAAAGTTTATTAAAATGTGAACTCATATGGCACTGTATGAAGGACATTTATATATTCCCTTTGGGAGGTTGTTCATCGATTCATGGTCGTTAGTGAATATTCACTGATGGCCATCACCTCATCCTTTCTACATTTTCAAGGAAATATAAATGAACGATTCGCTTTGAGCAACATCTTAACGTTCGGATTATTTCGAGTCATGCTTTCTAATAGCCGTGTCCTTAGTAAGGACGTAAATGAAAGGGAGATTATTGGCAATGTCAAGCAGGCTAATTGAATGTTCAGCTGCTCACATTTATTGGCGCAAATTACATCGAGTCATTTCGGTGCTTCTCTCGATTTACTTTAGTATAAATTTTAAAAAGGATTTGACCACTGGGCCATTGTTTTCTCTGTAGTACTCTATACCTCTCTCCAACCTTACTGCTTCTGACCCTAAAGTCTTACAGTACTCAGCACGTCCTGTCCAAACACTTCTATGTAAATCGCGTTTGAATAAAACAATTAAATCGTAAAAAAAAAAAAAAAAAAAAAAGATGGGAAATAGGGCTAATTAAAAAGGGTTATAATTATACAAAATTAGACTGCACATCAGTTAAATGACCAAGAAAACCCGTTTGTTGACTAGTATTTTTTAAACTTTATAGGTTCATTTAATAATTTAATAATATTACTGTTACTTTTACTCAACGCAGTTTTTTAAGATTTGGTAACAGCGCCATTCTTAAGTGCTGTCCATGAATCCGTATAACGGTTCTGTGACAATATGAGGGCAAAAACTACATTTCACATAATAATAATAATAATAATAATAACAATAATAATATTATATATTATTATTATTATTATTATTATTATTATTATTTTTTCCACTGTAATGGCAGCTGTAGCGGATTTAAATATAACCACTGTGCCCTTTGCCCTGCAGAAAACTCGGTGCAGGAATAGCGGGATTAGCGGCTCTTTGAGGCTCGGATTAGTGCCACTTTCCCAAGACGCCCATTCCTGGTGCCACTGCTCTTAAAGCGGTAGAACCGGAAACCAGACGGCATCACAATGCTTAATAATTAAAGTTTGAGTGCACTTGGCCAGTGGAGAGGTACGTTTAATAGATAAAAACCCTGTTACACCACGCACACGCCTCGTATTTTTCCGTTAGACTGATCTACGCATCTATATTTCGTAGTATTTAATATAGATGCTGTTTAACTAAATAACTACTCCTTAAAACTATTTCAGCGTTATAACTTGCCTTGTGAATTATAAAAAGGATAATGCTAATTATTTCGTTTTTAAATTAGCCATTTCATTTTTTTATTATTACAGTAAAATATTACAGACTACAGGATCATGTTTTCAAGATGTAATAAAACGGATTTTATCGACAATTCAATCCATCTTAAACAAATAATTAATAATTTAAATAATTTAAACGAGATCTAGGGTAGATGATTAAAAGTTTTAGGTGGCTAAAATTGTAATGGCGTTTTAGACTATTTCTTTACAGGAAAAATTAAGGAAATGAATTGAATTTAAAAAACATAACTTTTAAGCGTTGTAAATATTTGTCTACAATGCATTGTGTTGACATAGTAAAATGAATCTTAACATTTCCCCCCATTCACACACACACACACACACACACACACACACACACACACAAAAACACCCCAATTTACTTATTTATTCAGCACAACTAAATGACTTATTAAAATTAGTTAAATGTAAAAACGTTTATTATCGTTTACTGCAATTGTGGAACCACATTACTTCTCCAGAGAGTTTTAATATCACTTCAGACCAAATAAGGGTATACCCACTTTTTTTTGGGGGGGGGGGGGTGTCATTTAAAAGTTTCGATCAAATTAAAGTCATCAGTAGCTAATATTATTTCGTTTTATTCCTTAAAGAGTGACATATTTAATAAATTCACAGCCGAGTTTTCGCGGTTGCGAGGGAGCTCACAGATTGCATACAATTACAACAGATCACAGTTTTGAAAGCTAGCACAGATTAAAAAAAACACATGAACAATTTATATAAGACTCACATTGATTGTCTCTTAAAAACTACATATTGATTCCTTATAAACACTTTTTCTTAAATAAAGTAGTGCATCCAGGTCGCCCTGGGGGCGTTCAGCACACACACACACACACACTCGCTTACATACACACACAAACATATTCTCTCCCCTTTTCACATCGTCCTGAAGAAAATGTTTCTTATTTTGCCAACATGGATATAAATCGGCGTGCTGTTAGAGGATTTGGATGAAGCCTGCTCGTTCCATACACTTTACTTATAGACTGTCTTCTTCCAACATGTAGAGCTTTTTATCTCCTTTATTATGGGTAAAGATTTGTTCCCATGGCTGATCTAACTTATTACAAGTTCACTTAGTTATTTTTTTTTCTTAAATAACAGCTTGTGGTCATAAAGCTCGTCTATGTGCTTTTATGTGACTTCGGGACCAGTTCTATAATTTACCTTGCTACTAAGAAACAGGGATGGTTAATTTGATGCAGGTGCAGCGCAACTCATCCGCCTCTCGAACAATTTTTCTGTCAAACTCTTGTAAGATGGCAGGCATGTGTCTTGTTTAGTCTTTTAATGTTTTTTTTTCTTCGTTGAAAAGAACGCGCTTGTTTTTCTCACAACACTTGAAATTTCCAGGAGGAAGTCTGATCTTTGTAATCCAAGCAGTCAGCGTTGAAGTTCAGCTTCCATGAGGATGTTTGATCTTTGTAGTCCAGGCAGTCTGCCGCAGTGGAGTTGAACCCGAGGCCCGAGGCGCCGTAGCCCTGAGCGGAAGGTTGGTTCAGGTGGCTGGTGACGGCGCTGGTGCTCATGGGACTGAGAGCGGAGGCTGCTGGCGCCGACAACTGGTGGTGCATAGGCGCCAGATATGAACCGCACTCCATGCCGCTAAAGTAGGATGCTGAGCCTGCGTACCCTTGACCGTAACCAGATGTCGCCTGCGTGTAGGTCATCGGGTAAGAGCGCTGCATGCACGACGAGGACGATGAAGTGGAGAGAACTTCCGAAAGCGGTGAGATGGACGCTGGGCTCCAAATGGACACCGGCGCTGCTGTGCTGGATATAGCCGGCACTGACGTACTAGAAGGCGGCGTGAACTGACCACTAGCGCCACTTTCTGAGCTCGCCTCCCGCGCCGGGGAGCTCTTCTTCTTGGCCGGGCGCACTTTGTTCTGGCCACCGTTCTGCTGCTGTTGTTGCTGCTGTCGGCATTTTGCCCGCCGATTTTTAAACCAAACCTGTCATGAAAAAAAAAAATAGCCATTGAAAACATGCAGTAGTTAAATAGGTTATAATTTAGGGTGAGTTATTTTAAATAGTTTTTTGTTTAAAATTTATATCGGAAAACTGCTATATTTTTTATTTCCATTATGCATTCCTTGTACGCAGTTTAATATAATTCTACTCATTAAAGAAATAAGAAATATGGCAAATATTTCTTCAGATATTTGTAAAATCACTTCACTGGCCTGTACGCGGGACTCGGGCAGGTTGATTTTCAGCGCCACTTCCTCGCGCATAAAGATGTCCGGGTAGCGGGTTTTAGCAAAGAGCGCCTCGAGCACGTCGAGCTGAGCCCGGGTGAACGTCGTTCTCTCCCGACGCTGCTTTCGAGGAGTAGCTGTTTCCAACACAAAATATCATTGATTTTAAAATCACGCTAATACAAACTTAATCACAGACCTATAGATTGAACTTTTAGTGCATAATATTTGCTTGTAAAACATTAGAATAGTTTGCTTTAAGCAGGGTAGGATATTAAATATGATTAAAACAGTAATATCCTAACTGAAATTATAGTTTCTCTTTTCTTTATTTGGACATTTGATATTACTACTCTTAGAGAATATTAAAAATAATTATTGATATTTGCTACATTTATTTCTTAATAGCTTTCGGTGATTAGCTGATGTAGGCCTACATGATATTCTTAGAATAATTACAGTTTTAAACTTGGGCCAAGACAAACCTACAAACATAAAACATACTCAATATGCATAGTAAAATACATTATTATTGAATCAAAGTGGCAAACAAAAAATAATCTTTGCATTAGAAACTACACCATCATTATATAGACTAGTTTTGGAAGTTATCCGAATACCAACATTTTTGCTATGACTTTGCGTTCTGGGTAAATCAGTGTGACTAACCTGGATATCCCACAGACGGATGCAGCAGGTCCATACCGGACGTGGTTAAACTTAGCCCATTGACCGTGTAAGGCGGTTGCTTAAGATAAGACATCATGCTAAAGTTGGCCGCGGAGGTAAAGTTGGAGTAAATATTGAAGAAATTTGCTTCTTTCGCGCCCTTTTTCGTCCGTGGCTTCAGTAGTAGGTAGTTACCGAACCCTGGTCCAAAATCACACAGATAGACGTTCAGAAATGGTTACGGTGCTGACGTGGTGATTGTAGTTTAGTGAATGAACTCCGCCGCGCTCTGACTGCAATCTGGACTTATCACAGAATAATGCGCGTGCACGCCGCTGCTGCGCTCTTAAATCCGCTGCAGATCGCCAGCTGTCCTCGTGAAGTGAGCAACCCCCCCCCCCCCCCCACACACACACACACACACACACACACACACACACACTATCATCCCTGCCCCTTACCTATACTCCCCGGCGATCTCCCCCAAAAGTAACATCTAATTGCAACAAGTCCTCGCAATGCACAAAACAGAGTCCCCCTAATGTCCATACGGCAAGTAAGTCGATTTGCATAGGAACCAGGCTAATTGTCTTCAGCATAAGAGAACTGATTGGAGACCATTTGTGGTAACAAAGGCCTCTGTTGGTCCGATAAATAAGGCCGATAACAAAAGCCCTACTGGCGAGAAGCACAACTAACAATGCGAGACGACCTCATCGTTCTGCGTTTAGCCATTAACTTAGTGAATACATTCATAATTAGGTGTTTTAGCGCTTCCCAGTGTTCCTGTAAATATAAATAGGACTCTTTCTGACTACAGTTAAGTTACAGTGTTTAATGAGTCGGTTGTAGAATTTGTTCACAACTAACACCCAGTTTAGCGCCTGTCTAATTGGATTCGGGGTTTGAGATTATTTGGAGTGCTTTAGAAGGTTAGAAGGTGAAGAAGCCAGGCATCTCGTTATTATAAGCAATAGAACATCAAAGAACCTAAAACTAGGGTTAGGAATCGAATGTTTTTAAGTCGTACCAAAAGACAAATATTTATTTGTTTATTCGTTTTAAAAACGATATTCGAAGAACGAGTTAATTTAATAAAAGCGTTTATTTTTTTCCCTTAAATTTATTGCAATGATTTTTATCCTAAATCATTTTATTTCATATGCAATAATTTGACAAATGTGCAACTGCAATTTTGGCAAACGGCAACTGTACCCACGCCCCCCCCCCAATTTCAGCGCTCCCCAACTTATTGAGGAGTTTGACTATTTTACCCAACGGTTTTCTTGCTCAGTCTGTCACTTGTGCCGTATAACAGTTGCACAGTCGCTCGATAGTAATTACCCCATCCAAGTATTCATTCTGATAAATGTATTTGTTGATAAATTAACGAGATAATCCGGCTGGCACGCGCTCGTCTAATTACTGGACGCAGAATCTGCAAACCTGCAGTTGGCCCCGTCGATTTATTGTAGGACAAAGCTCTCTCTCTCTCTCTCTCTCTCTCTCTCTCTCTCTTAAGCATACAAACCATAATTGATTCATATTTCATGCACAACTCATATGTACACAAATACCAGATTTTCTCTTGACTAGTCCGACTACTCACGTCTTTGTCGCTTTTAACATAACGCCATTTTTAAAAACTTAAGCAAAAATTTACGAATTTATTTAAGGCCTTTTTACAGACAAGGAAACCTAATTTATTAAAGCGCAGTTTAAAAGTAGCCGTTTGCGGCACCGGATGAAACCCTAAATGTTAAAGAAAACACCGCATTATACACCGTATTATTCTAAGCGACAATAAAGAAATCGCTTTGCTATGACGCGCTTCTGTCTTTCCTGCCTCTGTAATTATCGCCCTTTGTTTTCATTTCGCCTCGAAAAGCCTCGTGCAGCCAAAAGAGCACATTTACACACGTGAACTAGAAATATATGTTTAAACCCTATTGTATTATCAACACACACACACACACACACTGTCGATGTGAAGACCAACGAATAAAATATACCTAACAACCATTAACAAACGGCCCCCTGAAGTTAGGAGACTCGGTTAAAAACAGGTGACGGAGAAATACACTCGTTTTCAAGAAACAGTACACAATCAACACCACAATAAAACTAATCTATACATGATTTTATCTTATTAATGTTGGACAATAATAAAAGAAAATAAAAAAAATATTCGACTACTTACTGCAGACCTTCTGTTTGATGTTATGCAAAGTGTAAAATAGGTCCAATTATACAGGCTTATCCGACGTTATTTTTAATAGTTAAAGCTTTTACTTCTACACCAAATCGTGAACTAAAAACGAAAAACTTGGAAGTTTGAAAGCTTCTGCTGCTCTACTTAACCAGACTGCAGACGGAATCGTTTAGAGAGATTAAAGTGCGTACAGTTATAATTGGCCGCTCTTCAGCCGGGATGGTTGGCCAATGAAAAGGTCGCTCACGGACTCGCAGGCTGGACGCGGTTTCCTTTACCGGGCCTTTGGCAGCGAAACAAACGCCGCAGGCTAGTTTTTGACGCGCAAAGTCCTCAGCCAATCAGAGAGCAGCTTCGCTGGACCGCTTCCGAGAGTCCAAATATACGTAACTTTCCATCTTAATAGCACATATCTAACTTTACCGAGTTATTATGTTTATGTCCCTGTCATGTTGTTCTTATGAAAGTCCTGATATTGGTCTCATGTGTTTATGTGTTTCCAACACGTGTCAGTGTTTTAATGTGCTGGGATCCTCCGGGAATCTCGCTTACAGGCGAGCGGCGCAGGGTAGCAAAGGTGACGACAAAGCGTGTACTCTTAATCTCAAGAATAATTATCAATCCTGAGAGAGAAAAAAATCTAACAGACTCAGCCCCTTATTATCTCCGAGACCGTGTAAAGACGGTAAGGTGAATGGAGGAAAAAAGGAAAGAGAACGCAGACGCTTATATACGCGCTTCTTTTGCGTTGCTCAGCCAGAGGAATTTCAGGAGATTTAAATGCCTAAAACAGTCCCCTCGTCCACCTAACGCTCACACTCACACTGCAAAAGCTGATGTTGACACATCAAAATGTAAAGATGACTGAAAATGGACTGCTACTGGACTAGGACTATATTGGATAAGCCTGAAAGCAGTAGGCAGGGATGCCCTACAGGGGTGCAGGTAACACTTTTAAGTGAAAAAAAAAACACCCGTTGTGAGCACCAAGGAAAACAGATGACCAAATCGTCATTGAGTTTACTCTTAAGATGCGCTTAAAACAGAGGATCTGACTAAAACACAAGGTTCCAGGATCATCTACATACAGGTACTGCTTATTATCTCAGTTTATCACAGGAGCGATTACATTTACAATAGTGCAGTTGTTTTGGCATTGATCACTGAGTGTTCATGATTACATCTCGTGTGGAAACAATAAAACTTATTCTACTCATATTTCTTTTTAACAGGTCAGCCCCAAACCGAAGATGATGCTTTTTTATTCTGTTTTATTAGTTCCTAGTTCACTGCATAATAATGATAAATAAATTGTAAAAAATGATCAAAAAACAGCGGCGTGAATGATACAGAGTTACTTTTCACCGGCTGTTCGTATCTAATTAAATGTTTTAGTCAATGTAAAGATTTATGTCTTGCATTGTTATTATTATTATTATTATTAATTTTTAAAATAATTAACATTACGATGTTAATACGATTATCCACACATTATAATTTTGTTAATTAGTATATTTAACACCTGCCACTTTTAATAATAAGAATAAGAATAACAAAATAACAACAACAATAATAATAATATTTATTATATTATTATGTATTATTATTATTATTATTATTATTATTATTATTATTATTAATTATTATCATTATTATTATTATTCCAACAGGACTAGCTTTTTAGAGCCACGCAAAATGTACTGCGTAAAGCAAACTATGCATTTGAACAGGTCCAAAAATCCCCATTCCTGAATAATTATAATTATACTCATAACGTTTTCGTCCGCCATTATTTCTGCTTTAGTCAGTAGATGTAACTGAAGAATAACTTTTAGACAGTGATTTCTTTTTGCGGCAGCAGGCGGACAGGTTCCCCCTCACATACTGCCGGCCAGCGCATGGAAGAGAAATCATTTCTATAGTCACGACTGGATTCAGACTGTTAGCAGAAAAACTTTAGAAATCTCATCCGGAAATCTTACGAGAGAAAAAAAACATCCGTAGCGAAAATAAAATCTGTAATCGGAAATTTCAACCTGCACAGATTTTTAAGAAGCGCTGCGAATAATTCGGAGGACAGATTAAGTTCTAAAAAAGTTATAATTATAAAAATATACGAATTACCAAATATAATAGCAAAATAGAAAAGGTGTAGATAAATGTTTATCTCTATATGTAGTGTAATGGAGTTTTTTTCTGTGTAAATGATACCGGTAAAGAAAAGTCGCGCTCCAGCGTCGCTCTTTAATGCCGTTCAATTATTTATAGTGCGCGGAATCGCTCAGAGCCCGGGGGGATTCTAAAGAACATAAGAACCTGTGATTTACTAACAAAAGCGCCATAAATGATTCAGAGTCGTTCATTTTCATCGGGGGTTTAGTCAAGATTCAAAGCGTTCATTGTCATATGCATAGAAATCTTTCCCCGTACAATGTTATTCTTTCTCCGCTGTCCACAGTGACTGCAATACACACACACACACACACACACACAATAACAATAATACTGCAAAATACTACAGAAGTGTAGGTGCATGTACAGCTCAATGTGCAGATAATTTAACTTAATGTCTGCCAAAAAATAAAAATGAAACTTTAGTTAGTAATAGTAACAACAACAAAAACAAACAACAATAATAATAATAATAATAATAATTATTATATATTTTCTTTTTCTTTTCTGATTCTTTTTCTTTATTATTATTCTTAATGTATGGTAATAATAGAAGTTTAAAACCAAGAGGGTTTATTATCATAAAGCATTCTGCACATTGGCCTGTGTTGGAAATCATAAATTTATAAAGGAATTGCACTCCATGTTTAAGAGGTGAGGTAAAAAGAGATCCCCCTGGGTCGTCCTAAACACGCCCATCTATTAATCCTTGCGGAATTGTATGATAGTAGGGTACCAATCTGAGATCATTAGACACTGACACATCCAAAGCTTTTAATCTCTTTCTCGTTCTCTCTTTCTCTCTCTCTCTCTCTCTCTCTCTCTCTCTCTCTCTCTCTCTCTCTCTCTCTCTCTCTCTCTCTCTCTCTCTCTCTCACACACACACACACACACACACACACACTGTGTGTATAAATAGGACTTTACCAACTCAAGAAGAGTTTAAAATATATTTTAGCCAAAATCCAACCAGCAAACTGACATCCAATCTCGTAGATGAAAAAGCAGAAGGCCTGCACTAGAGATCATAAAGCCGACTTTACTCCAGTTGAAATAGTTCTGGATGTTTTACAATAAAAAAGTGGTTTATTATGTCTGTGTTATAGATATACTGTATCTTCAGTACAAACCTACACCAGGGGTCCATGGAGACTTGCCACAGCAGGCAAAAAGCAGTGCCTTAATGTTTGGTCTTGAGATTATAAAAGATTTTCAAAAGCAGGATATGATCACCATTTTAGAGCTGCAATTTTAGTGTCCTAATAGAAAAGCAAGGACAAGTGGATTAAAGGAATTGTGACTCCTTATTGTCCTTCAATGGCTTCCGGTTTTCTTTAACAGGACACCAACCTTTGGAGGATGCCAAACATTTACACTCGCAGTGAAGAGTTTTGAGAATAATGAGCTCTGGGACAATAAGACAAAATTTCCGGCCCCTGATTGCACTGCTGTAATAGAGTCTTATGCTATGCTGGTGATGTATCTTCCTGAATGTAATGCTAATGTTTCATTATTGTGACATGTCCAAATGGCATAGCAGAGTGAGACTGCTTTAATGAGCAAAGCACTTGAACGTGAAGGTGTATTTGCACAGAGTAATTAGTGTGAATAAAAGCGCCTGTTTGATCCTTATTGACATTACTAATTTCCCCTGTGCCACGTGTTCCCAGTGTTGAACAACTTAAAATAGAGTTAAACGAGACGCTCCACAGTCTGGGAATATCAGTAATGGAAGCTCGAAGGGTGATGAAGCAAAATGAAGAAGGAGATCATGCACACTGGTTAAGGTATTTAGAGACAGAGTTTAGTTTGATTCTAATGTCACGTATAAATAATCTACATATCAAAATGGTGTGTTGCTTTGTACTTACTGTACGTTTGTAAGATTCCTGTTAAAACAGTTAAAAAGATAGTAATTAGTTTAATAACATTTGTTTTAATTAATGAATTCAACCCTAATGACTTTTTTGAGCAAATAGTTCAAAACGAATATCTGTAGCATCCAAAATGCATCTAATTATTTGTATAATATTGCAGCAACATTTAAAATAATTTTAATATAACCAGGCAGATTTAATTTAACAATACTAAATTTCATTCCAATAATTATAATAATTTGTTATATAATTTTTTTAGTTCGGTGGGTATTTTTACTGAGAATAAATAAAAGTGCAGAACTTTCTTTAATCTAATAGGCCTGTTCATTTAATTGTTCATTTAAGAATTTAATTATTTTTTACACAAAACTTTCACGTTTGACTCTTAATCGGTAAAAAGTATCAGCATAAAATTTTCAAACATGATCTGCAGCTTATCACATTTTGTACAATAAAATACATATAGAATGGAGTGATTTTATAAGCTATGTGCTGCATTTGCTCCCTGTTGTTTATAATAATAATAATAATTGTAAAAATCAAACAATAATAATAATAATTATTATTATTATCGTTGTTGTTTCTGTTTATATTAATATTAATAATAATATAGTAATAAGGAAGGGCAGGTTCTATACATATACACATAGAACACAGCAACAATGTAAAGTACAGTTATACAGAATGATATAAAATGTTATATGTGGTGTGTGTGTGTGTGTGTCTGAGTGTGGGTGCATTCTTGAACCTGCCCTGCAGTGTGTATCTCACCCTTCTCTCCAAGTTCAAAGGCACAGGAGCTCAGAGGGTCGGATTTGTTCAGGCATATTTGACAAACCCCTTGATTTGAATTGTAGTGTGCAAGTCCAGAAGATCATGTGTAAGAAATGTTACATTGTGAGATTTTGTGTGAAATCCTTATAATAAATGTACCAACTGTGCAAAAGAAACGACTCTTCATAATTGTAGATTTAAGCTTTAACCTTACATGTATACTGTATGTGTATAAAACATATGTCACTTTTGAAAAGTTAAAGAGGGAGAATGTAAAAACCTCACAGCAAAAATTTAGGATACGATTCTTTATTGTATCCGAATCCCATTTTTAGGATTCATTTTGTTCACTATTGACCAGCAGAGTCATGAAGGTCCGGTTTAATTTGAGTTTTTTTTTCTAACAGCATACTATAAATTATTACTCTATAAACGTTCCAGTCAGAACGTTTTATTATTAGGGACTCTCAAAAATTGTCTTAAAAGAATAAAATTACCAAAATAAGTCATCAAAAATTAATGAAACAAAAGTGTATGAAAACAATTTAAATGTAGCCTATTAAAATAATATATCATCTGTTTTATTCTACTAAAACAAACCCACATTTTAAACACACACACACACACACACACACAACACACACACACACACACAAACAATAACAACACAGCCACACCACTGTGCTTTAATTATGTGATATAATTAACCCTCCATCCAGTCTGAAAAGCATGCGAGCTGAGGACGAGCCCCCATGTGGGTTGAGCATTCCTTGTTTGTGCCCAGTCCAAACCCCACGTTGTTTTGAATGACACTCTGGCACTCTCACTTAAAGACCCTCGATTAGTCTCCAAAATATACCCCCTCTTAAAACTACACAGTGCCTGTTTACATGTGTGAGAACACACACATAAGCAAGCGCACCCATTTCACATATAAAAAAAACCCACTCACATATACGCTCAGCCACATCTGCACTGATTGTGACATTGCCAGTATCTCTCAACTCTTTATTCTCTCTTTCAGCCTGGTGGATGCTGTCTGTCAGGACAGTTGGATATTTCCATTATGTTCCCACCATGTTTGCAAGGTTCCCAGCCTACAGTCCAGCACTTTCTCAGCCTCAGACTGCCAGCCGTTCTTAGCAGTTGGGAATCTCTGAGGGCTTGTCCGTCAACTGGAACCCTCCCCTCCAATTAGGACTGTAAGCACACGGCAATCTGTGCTCTGTGTGTGTGTGTGTGTTTGTAAGGAGGCGTCAAACTGGCTCCTGAAGCTTGGTGAGCTGTCCAGCTATGATAAAAACGACACCCAGGTTCTCATCAGTGTGATCTCTCCATCTCTTTCTCTCCTCTGGAGGGGAACGGGCCAAGATAAGCAGACAGTGTGGAGTCTTCACAAACACACACACACACACACACACACACACACACACACACACACACACACACACACACACACACACACACACACACACACACACACACACACACATAGAGCATTGTTTGCCAACAGGGAGTCAGAGATTGTAGAGTATTCACAGGTTATTGACAGAGATGTGATGAGAATGTTTAAACAAGTAATCTTATTTACATTAGTTAATTCTGTGCAACATCAGTGTCTTTTATTCAAATAAAACATTATTTTTATATAATAAAACCCAGGCTATCATTTCTATTAATTAACATAAACCTAACAGTAAAAATAAGCAGCTGTTTTAAAAGCTGGAAAATGACATGTTTTTTTACTTAATGCAGATGTCTCTAATTGCTAAGTGCTGCAATTTTTTATTATTAATTATTTATTAAATGTTCTCTGTAGATAAAGAGACTTAATTAAGTATATATATATATATATATATATATATATATATATATATATATATATATCTATATATATATATATATATATCACCTTCTTTTTAACTGACCAGCATCACAGATCACCATTTTGTTAGTCTCCTGGTTACCCAGAGAATCCAAGCAGAACTGAAAGGAATGTTGAATCTGATGGAGTTGCAGGCTAGGATGAACTGTGTGTGTGTGTGTGTGTGTGTGTGTGTGTTGGGGGTGGGAAGATTGAGAATCCTGTGTGTCCAGCGCCTCACGGCTGGCGATGGGGATGCAGGAATTTGAGTGGACCCACTGCCAGGAAAATGTCAGGCGGAAAACAAGGAAAAGATGGGGGGTTTTCTGTATGTTAATAGCTGGTGGGGAAAGTGTTTAGTTCAGGGGCTGACAGCAACCTCGATTGGACAAATCCTTTAACATTTCACTGTTACCTAAGCACCATTTTCATATATATTATACTGGGGAATTTGTTTATTTACTTTATTTAAAGTTTCAGCTGGAAAATTTTGTAGCAGTCATGCTACAAATTTTGGTTGCCTTATTGTATATCAGCTTTAAATTTAGAAAAATGTAAAATATCTATAGTTTATTTTGTGTTTTTATACTTTAAGAACTTTCATTTTTAAATAAATACAGTTAGAATACTATGCATGCTGTTCCATTATAAACATGTTCATGCTACGACTACAATATATCAGAGGTAAATGATTTTTATTAGTAACTATTTATTAATTTTTTAATTAAAATAATATCTGCAAATGTTTCTTAGCTCATCAGACAGGAATGCTTTCTGTAAACATATCCTGTATTTGTCATGTTTTTCAATATATTAAATGCAGATCAAACTAAATGAATGTTATGCAATATTCAAATAGCTCATTATGCAGCTCAGTGCACACTAGTTTGTTAACATTTACATTGTCTGTCCTGAAAGGACATGAATGTGAAACCGCTGAGAGGAGAAATGTAGCTCAGTTGCATAGGAGGCATTATGGTTCTAGCAGTAGAGCTTATGGGGCCCAGTTCAATAAAGCAGCAGCATAATGGGCTGCACCACAGTGGAGCCCATCGAGTCATGGTGCAACATCATGCTCCGCAGCAGGGGAAGACATCGGGCAGATGGGTCCAGTGTAGCACTACAACTCCCTCCCCTCTATACTCTATTTTTCACTCTGTGTCTCTCCCTCCCACTCTTGATCACTTACGCCACAGTGGGTTTGATCAGGGTATAAATCTGATGAATTGGACAAAAAAAGGTGACAGTGCATAGGGGAAGATGAACAATGTGTAACATGGAGTGACAATATGGGCTGTATATGACATGCATGATTGATGACTGATAAAAAAAAATGTGTTAAATATAAAAAAAAAGAAAAAATGTATAGCATGAGAATGTGTAATAAGAAAATGTAAATAGATTAAAGAGCGCAAGAGAGAGAGAGAGAGAGAGAAAGAGAGATAGGATTTAAGACAAATGTGGGATTGAAACTGAGAGGCCAGGCATATTCCTTTGAAATGCCCACTCAGGGGTAAAAGCCTAGTGGGACAGGCTGGACAGACAGGCAGTCACCACTCTGGGCGCAAATCCAGCAACCCTCCATCATTCCCACAAGATCCCCCCTCTTCATCAAGGCCAGACTGGCCATGTCCACTTCGCTCCCCATCATACAGCCAGCCCCCAATGGACCAACTGGAGCCTTGTAAAATCCGCTTGCCAACCAATGGCTCGGACCCAAACGGCAGGAAAAAAGCTTCTCTAATCGATCTGCCCCACTACAACCACCTCTGCAATGTGAGTGAGTGACTACTTTGGGATGTCACATCTCATTAAGTGTATACACTGCGACAAATATGGTTGACATATGATATTCTCAAAATGGTACCTACCCGTGCCTCAGAGAATTTGTTTGGGATACAATCTATTTATTTATTTATTATTTTTAAGGTTTTTCTGCTTTATTGCTTTCATACTATTTTTTTCTTTCGGTTTATTCCCAATTTTTATTTGGCTATATAAACTGAAAATTAAAATGTCAATTGCATTAACTGCATGTACCACACCGGACCCACTGCCTAATTTTCTACTCCTGTGCTGTTTATTCGCTCCAATCTCCAGGATCCTGACTAGCATTTCCAATCCCCATAGCAACAGTAGCAGGCCCTCATGATTCGGCAGTATGTGAGAGGGAGTTTTGCCAAAGCCTAAGAGTTTGGGTGGGAATATCATAGAAGGTCACATGAGGAGCATGCAAGGGCATCTGTTCACTGAAGAAACAAAAAAAAAAAGCAATGAGCAGCTACACTTACTGCCATCAAGTGGTTGCAGCCATCACATATTGCCATCAGGTTATATAACACAATGTAAACAGATATAATCATATTCTGCATCTATTACATAATCAAATTTTTCATCTCTGATGTGTTTAAAAACGCCTTTCCTGTTGAACAAAGCAACTTTTTAATAGATATTGGTCCTTACAATCTATTATGAAACTGGTGGCATAATTGTTAAACTCCCAACTTTGATTAGGATGAGCAGCAATAAATTCAATGTTTCGCAATAAAGTCTTTTCGAGCTCATTTATCAGTTCTGACTTTTTTTGGTTCTTTGGAGTCTTTCAATCTTCACAGACTGCTGATGCTGTAATAAAAAAGGCACATGCCTTTACCTTAGTAAAACCTATTTTTACACAAAGGGCTGATGAGTGTAAGTGAATGCTACACATTGAGTGGCAGCTTAAGAGAAAGAAAGGGGAGGTGGAGGGTGTCATGTTTTTTACTGGCACATCGTTAACCTCCTGGGTCTGTTGGGAGAATCAGCGCTGTTCTGAAGGCTTATAGCATGGGGGCATTTTGTTTGTGGGATCCCCTGGGTAGCAGGGTGATGGGGTGGCAGACCTCATGCCTGGGGATGGACTTCCAAAGTGCATTAAGTTGACGAGAGGGGATGGAACAGAGGAGGAGAAGAGGGATTTAAACAAAAACACCTCCAGGACCTAGTAATCCTGCAGACACTGTTTCACCAAAGTGAGCTGAAAATGCTGACTAAAATATTTAGCCATACATTGAATTTACTACTACATTGCTACAGTAAATTTGTTTTAAATTACATGCTTAGAATGCATAGACTGCTGTTGGGTCTGCAAGAGAACAGAAAAGATATTGTATAAATTTAAAACTTCAAAAATGTTTATTACACTGCAATATATTGACTTAAATTCAGGGGTAAAAGGGTAAGAAAGCAAACTATTTTAAGGTTGTAAATTTACACATTGCTCTTTTTGGAGGCGTACAAGCAATAATACAGGAGCAACATTCCATCCTGCATTGTATCGACCATATGCCCTATACCGCTGAGCTGGTAAATACTCTTACAAGCAGTGCATTTCAAACCAACCTCTCACCCCCCGTCTTTTTCTCACCCACCCAATGGTGCACCACTATTTTCCTACCTCTTTATCCTTTTTAATTAGAAAGCAAATTCTGCAGGGCTGGAGAGACCTAATCCTTAGCTCCTCAACAATGCACAGAGTTTGCTTTGAACAGCCGACCTGCAGGCTTGTATGCCCCAGCCCCCAGTTCTTAAAGCAGGTCTTTCCTCATTGCACTACATATCTTTCCCCAACCGAACCAAGAACGGTGCCATTGCACAAACTATACAAGGTTAAAGACCTTATTTGTTCAGACAGACCCTTACTGTCTGACCAAAAAGAGACATTACAGAAGAGTCACAAATATAATAAACTACTGAACCATTTCCTCCTATGCCCTAAACATATGCATCTAATATTATTCACTAATAAATACATTGGTGGCTACTTTAGCTACAACTCTTTTAAATGTCTTTGCATTAAGGTAAATATTTTGCCACACAGATGAGAGGGGAAGAGGGCACTGGAGAAGTTGTGAGAGAAAGAGAGAGAAAGTGCGAGAATAGAAAGCGAGGGGTAGAAAGAAGCATCGCAATATAGCAGTGACAGCTTGTTTCCACTAATTTACATATATATTAATGTTGCTCATTGTAAAGAAAGGATCTCATTAGTTTGTGTGATTTTCTCTCAAGATGCAGTTAGTGGATATTCATAAAACTCATCATTACATTCACGAGTGTATGTGTGTGTGTGTGTGTGTGTGTGTGTGTGTGTGTGTGTGTGTGTGTGTGTATGAATGTGTGCCTTTTAACATCCTGATGTTTTGGGAAAACAAAGATAAGGTCTTATAAAATTTAACCCCTAACAAAAAAAAAATAATTTTCATTTTCTAGTCATTTTTATTTTCTAGTAATTTTCATTGCTCATCAAAATCAAAAGTTTGCCTTGTACAATTCTTCTATTTATTTTTCATTACAGTTTTAGCTATCACGCTGTCCCTGGTCTATTACACTGACCAAAATATTATTTCAAAAAGTCAATGTCTAGTCATTATTTCTTTTTCTTATTCCTCTTTATAAACCCAAAGTGTGCAATGCAGAGATATGTGTACAAGCCTGTGTGTGACAGGTGAAAATATCTGGTTGACTGGCAGAACATATAACTAGTGTTCTTTTTTTGGTTTTGGCATTAGTATTAATAGTATTCTTTTCAAATTACTCATTTTCTTATTTCATTAATAGTACAATAAAATGTATATCATAAAACGATAGATTGATTGTTTGTTTCTGAATTGTTGTATCTACTTTTTGCCTAGCTGTGTGTTGATGTTTTCTGAATATAGAATAGAAACAGTTATTTAATTGTTGTTAACATTAGAACATTACTAAGTGCATGCGCCTCATACACACCTGCATTCATATATATATACTCATTTCCATCTAAGGGCAGTTTGGAGTCACCAGTTTAACTACCGCTTTTCTTTTAGGACCTGAGTGGAAAGACCTTAGAGAGATATTGGAAGAAGATGCTTGATACAGACAGAAATAAACATAGTGATTAAATGTGAGCTATTTTACAATAACAATTAATAGTATTTAGGTTCTTGGATGGAGGGACATCTACAAATTGGTTTTGGCATTATTATTGTTTGTTATTAGATGGGAATTTGGCAGCAGTAATATATTTAATTAATGAATGCCAGAGCCAGGTGTAACCGGGTTGATTGTAAACTGGTATTTTGCTTGACCGTTATCAGGTCTTGCATGAAGTACTGAGATCATCATTCTAGTAGTGATATTAGCCATAACGTTATTAGCCTTAGATATGAAATTAGATGTATTTAAATCGATGTCCACATTTACAGTAACAATAACATGTACAACATGTTTCTAAAATGACTAATATATAATATAATATATTAGTTTTCATTTAATTCAATTTAATTTTACTTAAATGTACTTTTAACAATAGCCATTGTCTTAAGGTAGCTTCACACAGAAGGCTGTAACAGTGAAAAAGTGTAAGTTTGTCCCTAATGAGCAAGCTGGTGGCGACTGTCGCAAGAAAAAACTCCCTGAGATGAAGTAGGAAGAAATCTTGAGAGGAACCATGTTTGTTAATTACAGCTTATAGTTATGATCAAATGTAATGAAAACTGTAGCCATGGGTTAGTGGAGCAAAGTGAGTCCCAGTCCACCCTCGAAGCTCATCGAATTCAAGGAATGGGGCTGGAAACTGGTCACTGATACCTTATGTAATTGCATTGTCACAAACATTTAGTTATACAAACTGCATCCTTCTTTCTGTCCCTTTCTGTTAATGCCAAAAGATACAGCAAAAAGGGAGGATGCAAGAAAGAAGGACGCAATTTGTATGACTCGTTCTGCCCCTTTTTTGCTGTTAACAGACAAGAACAGTCTTTTTAATGTAACGCAGTCATACAGCAACGCTCATATTGACATCAAGCAGTTATTTAAAAAGACACTGATTACACTGTGTTGGTTTAACTTTCAAATGAATCCCAGCTAAACACTGCAGATCCTCATGCTGAAGTAGGGGTGTGTGGAATGGAAATGAATCGATCGTTTACACACCCTGTCTTAATGATCTACTCAAACTGCCATGCTAATATGTAGTGTGATGACTGAAACAATTAATACGATCATGTTGTCAGTGTGGTCAAAAAATACTGTATTTTTTTTTTTTGAAAGACTCTTTTTTCAGAAAACATGATGATGGTGGTTATTTCTGTTAAAGGCTCTTATTTATCACATTGGTTAACTGGTAATCAGTTATCTGATTTGCAGTGTAGCGGTTGACTTGAAGGAAAAAAAAAAAATTAAAAGCATTAATGATCAGGTTTATTTGTTCTCATTCATTGTATAGATTTTGACCTTAGTCTGATATTTGGGTTTGATACTTCTGATGGACATGTGCTGATTTTCTTTCCTTCTTTCTTTCGTTCTTTCTTTCTTTCTTTCTTTCTTTTCTTCTTTCTTTCTTTCATTCTTTTTTTTTTTTTTTTTTTTTTTTTTTTTTTTTCTTTTGTGTTTTTTCTTTCTTTCTTTCATTCTTTTTTTTCTTTCTTTCTTTCTTTATTCTGTCCGTCTGTCCAGATTTATGTACAGGTGTTTAGCTGGACAGTTTACATGGTCCACTAATTATTTAGTTATTTTAACAACTTAATAGTTGATTTACTTCTCACTGGTATCTGTTGTGTTCTATCTTACAATTACATGATTAATACTTTGATCCAATGTTAATATTCTCCTGGCCATAAGTCTACGTCTCTGGGGATCATCCTGGGAATAAAGGTGGTATTTCCCAAAGTATCTCACAGATGGGGGGCCATCATAGAGGTCAGTGCGGGTGCCTCAGGGGGCTTGTGTAAATGATTGCTGTATTACGATGGCTCCCCTTGTACAGTTTTGTAGTCTAAATGTTTTGCTGACTTAATTGGCGTCCTCAAGGGAGGGCTGGCAGCTGGCTGCCTGATGGTGTGGATGTTTAATTAGCAGGCAGACACGGTGAGGCAGACAGCTGAGCTGCTGTAAGAGCATGAGTCAGTGAAGCAGTACGACAGTTATGGCACAGAGCAGTCCAAACTTCTTCCTCTGCAACTTTTGTAAAGTTATTTGTTTTGGAAAAAACACAGGTTTGAGTTCCCTTTTGTGGAAACAGAACAGATGTAATGCAGTTCTGGTAAGTGAGAGAAAGTATGACTGTGTTACAGCTGGCAAGCTTGAGTCCCATTTTACTTAATAAAAACAATAGTTTATTAAATGTTTGTGCAATTAGCAGTTTTTATATAGCTAAAATGCAATTTTTAGTTTGATCAAGTACACTTATTAGGGTGGTAAATAAATGCACCCTGTCTTAAGGCAGGTCACAGTATAAGACATGATCCCTTACACACTTTTTAGATTTATTGTACACCAGAGGGATCAAGCGGGTAAGAGGGATGTGCTTTAATGGGATGCTAGGGATGGTACAACATAAAACTTTTGTAAGAGTTCCCTTATCGGAAGTTTGTGAATTCTTACCTGCCAACATACAAATATTTGAGGTTGTAAGACTAAGAAGACAAAACTGGCTATTTTCAATTCTATTCATTTAATTTAGTATAAGTATATTCAATTCATTGTCATTGTCATTGTGCAAGGTACCCCATATCCCATCTTAGTTGGGGTCAGAGCGCAGGGTCAGCTATGATACAGCACCCCTGGAGCAGGAGGGGTTAAGGGTCTTGCTCAAGGACCCAGCAGTGGTTGACTTGCCAGAGGTGGGGCTTGAACCCAGGTGTTTCTGGTCTTCAGATTAACAACTCAGCACCTTAACCATTTGAGCCACCCTGCCCCCCGGTACGTGTCAAGGCGACTTTCCAGAATGTAAAAATTATGTTATTATTTATCCCCTAATGGGCAACGATGGCAAGGGAAAATTTTCTGAAGGTTTTTCGATATAACCAGCGATTCGAATAGATACACTGACTACCATTATACGTCCTAATGGAAGCACATGATGATGCTGTAGCATAGTTACAGTGAGATAAACTCTTTTTAAATGCTTTATGCATGTATTCTTTTTTAAACAGTATTTTATGGCACCCATATGGCCCTGCACTCTGGTGTCATGGGCTCGACTCAGGTTCGGTTACTTTTCGGTGCCACCCCTTTACCTCCCCCTGTTCCATCTCTGATCTTTCTTATCAATAAAGAAAAAAATGCCCGAAAATATATCTTAAAAAACAACGACAGGTGTTTTACAATATTCATATATTCAATATTCAATAGCAATATTCATTACCATCTAAACTGCCATGACCTAGTTGCATGTACAGGAACACTCCTAACCTTATCACATCATTACCATGATAAACAATCAGCAAATTGGTCTACGATTACCTTTGTTCCTAAACCATTACATGAGCTCTAGTTAAGTATAATACACTTCAAGGTAAAATTAAACCAGCTCAATTCTAAATTTTATATGTTTTTTGTGTTCCATGCTTAGGGCTCTGTCTCTGCAGGAGAGAGGAGACTGGAGGTGTCAAATTGAAGAAGTCAGCCAGGCTAGGTTGGAAAGACATGTTGACTCTGTGCATCTCATTATTGGTCCATGTGTCTGCATAGTCATGCCGGATAATGGAGCTCATGACTGGGGCACGGCAACAGGAAATGTAAAAGTTACCCACAATGCTACAGATGTCAAGGGTAAACAGTAGTTCTTGTTTTTTCCTAAGGTGGCGATTGCAAGGCTAGTTAGAAACATTAATAAGTAAACAGTTGTAAACAATTAATTAACTGTTCTAAACATTTTAGATGTTAAAAAAGGAGTGGGTAATTCTCAGCTTTAGACTGGCTGTAATATTATATTTAATAATGTATGTAGAGGTTCATCTCGATTCCCAAAAACCAATAAAATATTCCAAGTTGACTGTTAATACATACTAATTAAGCTTAGTTTTTGTCATGTGCCTTAGGAAAGCCCTTCTTCCCAATAGTCCAAGCTTCAACTGGCCTTTTAGATGACTTCTCAGACTTTTAGCATTTACTTCTGGTTGAGCACAGAGCCTATTTCAAACACTTCTTGCAATAAAGACCTGAAGAATCTGTAGATTTATTACCCTTTCCAGAACCTGTTCTCTCATAGTACCCGCTTTGGATTGGGAGGCTTCATAGACGGGGGCCCTATGAAAGAATATAAAATTCCCATACAACACCCATTAAACACCACTGTTACTACAAATAAAACAGATCACTGGGGGCCCCCAAAGTGCATAGGCCCTTAGAATCCTCCTAACTTCCTCCCCAGTGGCACTTTCTCTGCTCACAGATGTTTAGACTAAAATGCAAACACAGAAAACAATCTTCATGCCAGAATTCATGTAATAAACAGTGCGAAACAAGAACATCATAAAGGGTGATGTTTGTTTCTTAAAACAAAAGAATCTGCTATCAAACTCCCATTAGATACGAGGAATTGAGTGAGCAGCTTGCTCTGTGCTGGGCAGGCCAGCCGACTAATTGCATGCTGAATATTTATAGTCCAGACAATTAGTTTCCACCTTTTATATGCAAACAAACAAACAAAGCTAGAAGTGAGAGAGAGAAAGAGAAAAAGAGAGAGAGAGAGAGAGTAATTAAGATGCTGAAAACAGGACACAGACAGGCTGGCTGTTGTACAGTGATTTGTGGCAAACAAACACAATAATTAGCCTGTCATTGTAGGATAATGAAATTGGCGGCATTTTTCACTCATTGCTAAGTGCCATCCGGCGTGAAGACATTTTATTTACTCCACATCCATATGGCACCCAGTGGCAGTGATAGGCTTTGTCTTTGACAGTTCAAAGGTCACCATGTGTGGGGTGGCTCCTCGGAGAGGTTATGGAGTTTGTTGGACTGGCGTGATTGAGTGGTAACAGGGGGTCAGGATGAGTAGAGGGGTTGAAGGAGTAGTGCTTGTGAATGCATGCTTGCTTAATTGTTTTTGTGTACACACATACACACACACACACACACACACACACTAAGTCTAATTTGTCTTGTTTGCCTTTTTAAAAATATGCTGTATATAACGGTGAATAAAAACCACATTACTTTAATAACACTGTAAATCAAAAATTATTTTAAATGTGTTAAATACAGCTTTAGTCTCTGGAACTTTATTAGTGTGATGAGCAACAATTTTTTCAAATATATTTCCTTGTTAAATTTTTTTAGTACGGTCGTGAGTTAAGAGCTGATTCTTGCCGTATCAAAGAATTTACATCATTTTTATTCTCATCAAGCAATTCAATAAGCCTTTGTGCATTGCGGACTGAGATGTTGTCATCCTGGAAGACACCTCTTCCATCAGAAAGGCAAAGCGATCAGTCAAAATGCAATTTAATACAGTTTAACATAAGCAGGAGACTAACAATCAATTGGGTTTGAAATTATACAGAATTCAGAATATGAAACATTATTAGGGTAGGATGTCACTTTTAGTTATTGTAAACAACAATTACACACATTAAGCCTTGATTTTGTATCATTCACTGTACTAGTCTGCGAAAAATCTATATTTAAAATGGATATCAAACATTTAAATGAATTTATATTTCATTTTTTTTCTTTCAGATTTTCAGTCTTTCTAAAAATTCTGATCAAAAGTCCAGATACACATTTAACACACACGTCTTCAAGGAGACTAGAAAAGGAATATATGTCACTTTTGTGTGTAAAAGATATAGTGTCTTATCAGTCGCAAATGTGTGTGTCTGTTATTAAGTGCTGATTTATCAGCACACTTGTCTCTCACGCAAGTGTGTGAGTGTAAGTGCGCAGGTTCAGCAGGCCGCCTGCGCTGAGGGCAGGACCATTCAGAGGCAGCTGATTTGATATATGGCTCTGATAGGGGCTGTAGAAGAGCCTTTGTTGCCTGCTATTGTTGTTGAGCTTAAGCCCAAACCTTGTCTATCTTTCTGACTAGCTGGGTTAATAACATTGATAAAGCGTCGCTTTGATAGAATCATCTTTGTTCATTTGTCTCTGTATGTCTGTCTTTCTTTTCTTCACTGTCTCCCTCACTTAGACATTCTGTTATTTGTCAGTGCGTTTTTGATTGGTTCTCTCATCTACCTGTCTTTACATGTCTAATACCTGTCAGTCAAGAACAAAGTGCCTAATGAATGCCGTAGTGATTATTATTAGTATTTTCCATGATGTCTGTACTTTTGGATGGATCAAACATAGCAAGAATAGCATCTTTGTAGCTAAAAGCACAGCAAACAAGCATTTATTATTAATGATCTCTTTCCAGTTATTCTACTGACTCAAAACAATCACAGTCTGCTGGTAAAGTTTCCGCTTCTATTAACAGACATAACTTAAACAATGTCAGACAAATAAGGTAAATATACTCTATGTTATTCTCTAATTTATGAATAAATGTTTAACATAGCTGTGTGTAATTGTTGATAAGAAACCAGAGCTTAAGATGCAATGCTGAACTGACGGCTACTTTGAATTGTTTTTCAATAGAAAAACATATTTATTGATAACAATTAATCCTTTTTTAAATGAAAGAAAAGTTAATAAATTACATTAAAATAAATAAATATGCATACATAGAAGAAATTTGAATAATTATTAATAAAGTTGAAATAATACGATTTATAATTAGTTTATATGTTAAGATAATTAATATTTATCATGTGAGTTCTTAATAGCAACAGTCTAATATCAGATATGATTCTGGTACAGGAGAATAAGACACTGGGTTTGTGCCAGTTTTATGTTTCCAAATCCAGTCTACTGAAATTTTCCTCTTACATTCTGAAAACGAGTGCACTCAATTCATACTTTCGGTTTCCTTCTGAATGAAGAGAGAAAGAGGTGCATGAAATAACATTTGTGAACGAGTGGCTTGATCACACAAACACACTTTGACTCAGAATCACCGTTATCATTGTCTGTATACAGTATACGATTGCATCCACCCGCCTCTCACTAATCTCTGCAGGTATTTCTTTCCTCTGCGTTATTAGAATGCAGCCAATGTTCTCTATTGATGCATGTCAGAGGCTCATTCTTTCATCTCCAACATTTAATTTACCGTCCTGTTGTGTGGCTAATCCTGTGTCGTGCCATTTCCTCCGCTCCTCAGATTGCTCTCTCAAAGCCCCTTCTTTGGTCAGATAAAGGGGAAGGTAATCGCCATTGTCAGCCACAGATACACCGCCGTGCTCCCCCCCACTTTAGGCCCAAATGAAAGGGGCTGTACTGGCCTTCCGCCCCACTAATCACTGGCCTGCTTCTCAGCAAGAGTGGAACCAATGGTAAGCACACTTTCATCCTGCGAGAGGAAAAGACACAGAGAAAGGAAGTGATCTGGTTCTCCATGAACCTGAAAAAGATTGAGGCTGCGCTGTGTGAACAATACTCCAATATACTGTATAGCCTTAAGCTTTGCATTGTGATGAAAAACACACTGATAGAATATAAATGTAACGTATGAAATTTGCTTCTCTTTATTTTTACTTTGTTTATCGGCTCATAAATTGTGCCATAACATCAGCAAGAAAATCCATATTGTCTTTAATTAAAAATGTATTTTTATCTATATTCATTTTTTGATAATCAGATGACTTAACCTAATTTTACATTTACATTTATAGTATTATGGAAGATGTCGTTTATCCAGAGCGATTTACATTTATCTCTTTTATACAACTGAGCGATTAGGGGTTAAGGGCCTTGCTCAGGGGCCCAGAGGTGGTAACTTGGTGGTGGTGGATATCAAACCCCGATCTTCCAATTGGAAGTCCAACACCTTAACCACTGCACTACCACTTTTAGCCTTGGGTTACTGTTTATATTACATAATAAGAGCAAGTAGTAAATTGCCAAAAAGGGTTATTTTATTTCGGTGCATATTTTGCCTACTTAAGCAAGGCTCGCACGGTGTGATTTGCCATGATTTGTTCGTATAAAAGACATTTTTTTACAAATTCTACAATTTTTCTATAATTTGACACTAAAATATGTTGTCTTTGATTACTAGTTTGACTTGTTCACTGACAGCCGATGAATGGTCTTTGCGATCTTTTTATTCCTCTAATAAAATACTGGCAGAAGATTTCAGATTTTAGAACACTTTCCTGCAGTGTGACTTTTCCTATGACGACAGTCAACCTGGGAGTTGATAAGAGGCGCCAAACCTGATGACGCAATTAGCTCAACAACTTTAAAACCATTCCAAAAAAAATGTCGAAACAGATCAGATGGACAGAACAACAATCAAAAAAAAAAGAAACATATTAAGGGATGTAGAGAATGAAAGTGTTTGTATGATTCGGGTTACCGAGTGTTTCCCAGATTGATGACAGAAAACTTTGGATGTGTCGTGTTGTATGCATCTGTTTTTTTTAATAATTTGCCAACAGTAACAATAACAGTTTGACAAGCAAAAATCACAAAAGATGGTAAAAGATACCTTTGATAGTGGGAATGTTTGTGCTTATAATGCCCTACGATAGACTGGTGTCTCATTAGTGGTGTATTCCTGCCTGATGCTCACTGTTCCTAGGATCCAATTCAGATTCACCACAACCCTGACCAGGATAAAACTAAAGTTCCAAAAAAGTGTTACTTTATATCTGTATGGTGTGTACACTTAAATGACTAAACCAACACTGTGGAAAAAGGAGATTAGTGGTTAAGGTGTTGAACTGCTAAACGGAAGAGCGTAAGTTCAATACCCAGCACCATTAATCTGGGTTCCTGAGCTAAGCCATTAACACTTAACTGCTCAGTTGCATAAAAAAATTAGCTTTGTTCTGAAAACAAATGGCAGAAATGTAATAATAAATTTGTCATTTTTAAAAACGTTACACTCCCCAGATATCAAATGTATCTACACTTTTCTTTTAAAGTTATCCAGTTCAGTTTGTTTTTGTGGTATTAATGGAGATGCTGTATTGAAGGTTGGAGGGATGTGCAGTATATAATGAAAAATACTACTGTTGGTAAATAATGTTCCATTGGCACTATTTGAAAGGAATAAAGAGGATAAAACTCACCTGCTCTAAAACAACGGTTTTCCTCCAGAAAGAAACAGGATACTGCCTCTAGCTGAGAAGAGACCCTACAACAAGTGAAGTACCACAAGTACAGGCTAATTTTCATTATATAACTCTCAGACATGCTGTAATACATATCATAAACTGTGTAAATCATTTATAAACTGCCCAGCATCCTAATTTACTGATACTAGTTAAACTGAACTGAGTGAGTGTTCACTATTGTCCTTGTATAGACACACAATCTCTACTGGTAAAAGTGTTAAATAAATAAAGAACATGTCTTAGAGTTGACATGAAAATAAGGAAAATGAGTTTGCTTCAATTAAGTTTGTTTAAGATGATTTTTTTGTAATATTTTTAATTTAGTCTTGGGCTAGATGAAATTCATTCATTCATTCATTTATTCATTTATTGATCTTCTATACCAGATTGTTCCCTGATTCGGGGTCACAGGGATCTGCTGGAGCCTATCCCAGCTGTCTCTGAAAAGGCGAAAGAGCGAGCGATCTACACAAATACTACACTATACACATTTTGATGTTATAGCGAGTGTTATAACTTTAGATTAAGGTGCTGTACAGCTATAAGTGCATGATGAAAATATGATCATTTTAAAATGATAATACTCATCATATTTATTAATGAGGTTATCACTTATCCTGGACATATTAAAGTGTCTGTTAAACTTTCACAGACAGTGTGTGCACTACACATTATCCAGTGCATTCTTCTGTGCAATAATCACAAAGGCCCTCAGACGAGCAATGGTCTCTCGAGTGCATATTGGCTCAAGCGCATCTCTTAAGTGAAGGGCACTAGCGGGATCTGGAGGCTACAATAGCTGTGGAGCTTTTGCTTGTCTGTTAGACTAACACCAGTCACCTCCTCTGACACTGCTCATTACTGTGACTGCCTGTGAGAGGGAAATCCTCTTTGACTCAAGTGAAGGAGCTGCTTAATATACAAAGCAAATTAATTGATGAAATAACCGAGAGCTGCACTATTGCCCAGAATCAGAAGGATGGGGGCAGTGATGAATTCCTGTGATGTGGTCCAAGCTTAAGGTTGTAATCCCTGGCCAACTGATTCTCTCTCTCTCTCTCTCTCTCTCTCTCGCTCTCTCTCTCTCTCTCTCTCTCTCTCTTTCTTTCCTTCCCTGCAAAAAGCCACTCAACCCAAGAATCACTACAAGCTTAATTAGAGCATGTATGAGAGAAATAGGATGAAGGTGTAGCTAATCATGATCATAGCTTGGCTCAAAATGGTTTAAACTACAGTGTTACAGAAGAAAAGAAGTAAAATAAGCAGGAGAGCAGCAAATCATCGCTACACCCTATCATCTTATCTGAAATAGTAGATACGTTGAGATTGTTGCCTTGAAATGTGACACTGTAAAGATGTTACATTTTACAGAATTTTCCTTAGAATATAAGGATGTCAAACATCTGTAAACAATATATTTATAAAGTGAAATTACATGAAGTGTGTAAGAGTTGAGGATGTGTGTAAAGTGCAAATACCTCAGGCACCAAATCCTAACGCCTTCACAATGTCATTACATAATTGGATTAATTATATTATATTAAAATAAACTCTCTGGAGATTTTGACATTCTTACTGCAATAAAAAATAGTTTTTTTATAATTTTTTTTAATAAGTACATTATTAAGTGTTTTATTTGTAAATGATTTTGAGAAAAATTTTAATTTTTTTTTCTAGTCTTTTTAACAAAACATTAACGAGATCTCAAATCAAATCGACATAATTCTGCCGGTCTTAGAAACGTCACCTTTGTTTTGGGAGAATTTTTTTTCTATTAGCAGATGTCTCGTCTCCCCATCTATCTAAAAAGAGGAGTGTATGTATAATGTACTGAGAAAGCTGTTATAGTATTCACCCCCTCTCCTCTTCACCACCTTTCACCTTTAAATCTGTCTTTTTATATTCCTCTCAAAGCTCCTTGTATGAGGAAAAGGCGACACACTAAACAGGATCTCTGGGCAAACAAATGAGGAGGAAGAGAAAAGAAGAGGGACTGAGCGAAGAGGGGGCACTTTAACAGACATTGTTCATTTTCATGCTCATTGTTCATATTTGTTACACTTTCTGCTGTTTCTTTTAAACCATCATAAAGCTTTTGCTGTATTCGTAAAATATGCTTATTTTAGATGTTCTAAAATAAAGATCAAATAAATATACTATGTAAATGATGACATTGTTGATGATGGCTATTCTGTATGGCAGAATCATTTTTTCTTACAATTTTTGTCATATTAAAACAATTCAATATGAAAGAACATTAAGAAACAAGACTTAATAATTTTAATCGAGATTAATTTCCTAATAAGCCCAACAAACAGCCCTGGTAGTTACTGACTACATGCAGATGTTAATCATAAGCCAATGGTATCTAAAGCTATATGATGCTGGTAAGGTAGTGAGCTGTTTTATTGGTGCAAAAAGCAAAATCCCCCATACTATTCAGAGAAGAATTGCAACAGTAATACTATTAGCTTGCAGTAGGGATCCCCAAATGGCATTTAATTGCCAATAGCAGGTCTATTGTTTGGCAGTAGTAAACACAGCCTTGGCATAAGGAGGGGGTTCAAGTTGAAGGAGCGTCAGAGTGAGAGTCTGGCAACCAATGGCCCCTTCTCCCAGGACCTGCTATGTGAAGAGGGATTTATACACACACATACACACACACACACACACATACACACACACACACACACACACACACACACACACGGCCCCCACATCTTCACCTAAGCTCCAGAGTAACTAGCTTAAGTAAAGTCTTCAGGGACGGTAAATTGGGGCAAAGTCTTCTCTTCCTCCTTTTAATACCAGATTTGTTCGACAACATGATTTGAGGCTTTCCTATTCAAGGCCCTTTACAGGTTCAGAGTCAGGGGGCTTTGGGGCTCAAGGCACTTTACCTCACACATATATGGGCCAATTTGGGTCGCCTTCAAAGCAGCAAGAATCTCTGTATTCAATTATGTTTGTTTTGGAGTTGCAGCGATTCATTTGCTGAGGTTTGAGAATGATTCTGGTTATGCTTCAGCCTATTTTATTGGACGGAATGTAAAAGAGCTTTTTCTTGCACTTACATTTGCTACACTTTCAGACATTTTACTGTCTATTCTGTATGAAAGTTTTTATCTAAATGAATAAAGTTTGATGCGTTCTGGGTTTGTGCTGTTGACATTTGTCTAAAAGAATTAGTTTAGCACCTTGTTTTGAATGGCCTGCTTTAAAAGGCAATAATTAATGTATGTGCGTGTGTGTGTGTGTGTGTGCGTGTGTGTGTGTGTGGTAACAGCTCACAACATATTCTATTGTGCACAAGTAGAATCTGGGCAATGAACGGTCATCAGTAGCTCTCAGCACTGATCCTCTGTGACAGCGCTTTAGGAGAAGGCAGACAAGACGTTTTTTGCCCTTTCACTCAGAAAAGAAAAAGTTTTTTTTTTCTTTTAACAGCCTTTCTTACATCATTCACTCTTTCCTCCACCCCCTATGTTTCCCTTGCTTCTTTGGCTTCTTCACTGTCACTTTTTCCCAGCTAGTTTATCTATTCTTTTACTATTTCGCAACATTTTTAAACTTACTGTATGCCAAGCCAAGCAAGTATTTAAAAAACAAGCTTTAAATAGTATTTTATGCTATGATACCCGAGCAGCACGTTTTCTTCCTGTGGTACATCGAAGAGCAGAGGCAGACACACAAGTTTAATTTTCAACCTGAAGTCTGGGGTATGTTTAAGAAAATAACAGTACGTACATAATAAAAAAACCAAAATCACTGTTCAACCTGCGTTGCTCTATAACAACAGTCTCCGGTACACTAGTCTCAAACATTTCTAAGAATCCTTTTATAGACATTCTGTGACCATCACTTTTTTTTTTATCTCTGTTTGGTGAAAATCTTTACTGACATACAGAAATTGTTTAGTTACATTAATGAAAAGACACGATTCCTCTTCTAAACAAAATTTGTCTTTCAAAAATTAGATCTAAAATGCTTGGATTAGAACGCAGATGTGAGATGGTGTTACATGAACATACATACAGGGTGGCCCATTAGTAATTAATATTAATTATATAAAAATCTTTTTTATTTATATAATATGCTTTACATATGGAAAATTGTTTTGAACACATTTCGATGCGTGCCCTATGAATAAAAATAAATAAAAATAGTTTTCATTAAAAAAAAAAATAATATAAAAATATAAAAATGAAAATAATAATATTTTTCCTATGTATGAAAAAAAATATGGGACATCCTGTATTTTATTTACAATAAAAACTATCTATCTATCTATCTATCTATCTATCTATCTATCTATCTATCTATCTAAAATATTCTAAAATATATTAATATTTTTACAGGAATTGTGATTACAGTAGGGCTGCAGATTCAGCTACGCTAACCTTAAATACACATTAGGATATTGAAACAGTCTTTTAAATATAATAGCTTTCAGGTTGAAACAACATAATCATACAGCTTTATTGTAGCTCAATTTAAAATCCTGAATAAATAGCAGATAATGATCAGACGGGCTCAGAGCTCTACTGCTGTCTATCATTACAGGCACTACAGAACACCAGGCCACCGTTATTTCTTTCCCGTTACACTCCAGTGGTGTTTGGGCAGGCAGTGTCCCCAGGCAACGCACTCTTTTTTTTTTGATGCAAATAACAGTCATCTAGAATCCAATAGAATTTCTCATGGCCGCACATTGCCTAATCAATGTGAAGTGCTGTGTAAAAAAACACTGAATCTCTGTAATAGTTGTTTTTGACCGAGTCAAGTGTAGCTGCTAGAATTAATCCTGGACCTGAGATTTAATTATGAGTGCCTGACTAAGCAAAGGCAGAGAAGAAGATTTCATCTGAGTTTAAAGAAGATTCTCTCTCTCTCTCTCTCTCTCTCTCTCTCTCTCATCGTCTTCTCTCCTCCATCTCCTCTCTCTCTCTCTCTCTCTCTCTCCTCCTCTCCTCTCTCCTCTCCTCCCTTCGCTCTTCTCTCTCTCTCCCGTCTTTCACCCCTCACTCTTCTCTCCCTTCTCTCTCTCTCTCTCTCTTTCACTTTCTCTCTCTCTCTCTCTCTCTCTCTCTCTCTGTCTTTCACTTTCTCTCTCTCTCTCTCTCTCTCTCTCTCTCTCTCTCTGTCTTCCATCTCTCTCTCCTTTTTTCACTTTCTCTCCTCTCCTCTCTCTCTCTCTCTCTCTCTCTCTCTCTCTCTCTCTGTTTTAGAAATTATTTTATTTTATTTATTAAGTCACAATGATTGTACGTATAAAGTGACTTGGTTAAATAAAGTAAACTGTAAAAAAGTAAAAAAAAAGTCTCTCTCTCTCACTCACACTCTTTTTCACTCTCTCTCACTCACACTCTTTTTCTCTCTCTCTCCTACTTCTCTCTCTCTCTCTCTCTCTCTCTCTCTCTCTCTCTCTCTCCTCACCCTCCTCTCTCCTCCCTCTCCTCCGCTCTCTCTCTCTCTCTGTAACATGTTCTTTAGATACAGTTGATATATAAGTTAAACATTATAAAACATTATGGCCCACTGATTTTTAAAGCTTGAAGCTTGTCCTTTGTTATTTTACTGCAAATGCACCACCAGGGTAATTTTTTCCCCTCTAGTGTATCTCCAATTCTAATTGAAAGCTGGTATCAGACTTTCATGTACAGAATATAAAAGAGGTAATGTGGCAAATTTTCGATCAAAATCTCATTGCCACCTTTAAATTAGCTTCCTCATCTGAGAAGTGCAAGATGGTTCTTAGAATTCATTATCTGCCGGTTATGACGTAGACCAAAATCAGGGAAATTAAGAACGTTATACCTGACAAGTGTGTTTGTTTTGTGTAAGCTTAATGCACATGAGGAAATTCTGCTTTGTCATCATTTCTGATATTTATAACTTTTAGTTAGTAAGTAAATTAACATTTAGCAACTTTGGCTTATAGGACTTCAGGTGTGCCTTGTTTGTCGAGTTCAGATGAGGAGATGAGGATAGATTGGAAATACTGGAAGGAGCGAAAGAGTTCTTTCTACCCAGGGACATATGGTATTGTATCTTACAGTTTCAAGTTTACAATTATAATATTAGATTATGTTAAACATAATACATAAAGGTGCATTTTTAGCATGTTATGCCTTAAAATTGCATGTCAATCCAAATGAATTCAGGTTCCATCAATAAACCGATAAAGAATAATGTAATATATGTAATCACATGGACCTCATGTGAAAGACCACAGTGATATTAACCTAATCATGTGAAATATTGACATGTGGAAGCCTAACAAAATTCAGTCGAGTATGTTTACCTGTTAGATTTGTGTTTTATTCTAAATATGAAAAGAAGTTTTTTAATTGATATAAAAACACTGTTAAATGTTATAATTTTTGGTAGTCAGAAAAAATGTATATATTAAATCTTCCCTGAAAAAAAAAACTGGTATATGAAGTGCATCGGTGTTTGCAGAGAGAAGAACAAGAGAGTAATGAAATGTCTAAACTGGTTAATGCTTATTATGTCTAAAAAATAGATAAATATTTTATTATATTTTCTCTTTTTCAACTGTACAATTAAAAATCAGGTTCAGAAAAATGTATTTTAATCCAGAAACTTCTTCTGTGTTGTGTTGTCTATATAGTAATATTTCAAAAATTTTCTCCCAGAATGCCGTAGGTCAACTTTAATAAAGTGTGAGTGAGCTGAAATTAGGTGGAAATTATGTGGGAGGTGCGCGAACGCTTCATCACGTGTGTGTGGCGCCTCTAAGCATGTGGTGATTAACACTAAGTGGATGTCCAGCGGGAGACTGGGATATAGAGCACATAATCATTACTATCAGAGTGAACTACTCTAAAAGTTATTATTGACACCTAAACCCGGAACATCGATTCGTATCAGCGTCTATTTAGAGCAGCTTTGCCAACAGATCGCTTCTCTAATAAAGGGTGTTACAAACTGACATGTGAGCATCTGTTGTACTGTTACCAAAAAAACAAAACAAACAAAAAAAAACGATCGAGCCACAAAGCTTCATTTGTAAGGATGTGAAGAAGGAGAGGTGAGGGAGAAAATTCCATAGGATTAATTTTCAATGTGCCCCCCTTCACTTTCCAAATGCAATCCCCAGCCACCCCGACCGTAACTTCAGCTGTGCAGCCCAGTGTTAAAAGGCCCAGAGGAATACCGTCTTTGTCATCCCGTTGATTCATGGAAAGAATAAGAGAAGTTTAATCCCTATTGTCCGCAGGTCTGATAGGGAGGGGTGTTGGCGGCTGTAAGATGATCCAACCGGCCCCGTTAATCCCCACATACCCAATGGAACCTCTCCTCCCCCGTACACCTCAACAATGGCACAGTCCTGACTGGGAGTTGGACCCCAATGTGCATGTTGTAAAGAGGAAAATGGAGTGAAAGGAAAGTTGCCCAATCATAAAAGAATGGAGTGAAAGATAGCAGGACAGAGGATGGAGGTGTAGATGGCAAGGTACGTTGTGTCCTCCCAACTTGCTCTTTTTGCAGTTTTGTAGACTTGTTGGCAACAGGGTAACCATGGGACTCTCCTTAATGTTCCCACCTTTAACCCACAAGTACGAACCCACAACAAGGGGAAAAAGACAAACTTTCCTTGTGCAATAAAGATGCACAGGGATGCCTGATACTGATGTACTTGTGCTTGAAAAAACCATCCGATACCAACGACTGATGCTTTTTGTGACGTTATTGACAAAAAAATTGCACAAAAACTTCAGCAGTGTGGAAACATTTTAAATTAATGATAACAACCCATGCATAGCAGACTGCAAACTATGTTCTGCAAAAAGTATCCAGAGAAGGTATTAAAATTTGTACTTCTAATACCAATAATCGAAAACGAAACATAAAACTAAGCAAAGAGAATTTGGCCCTAACAGTAACACTAGCGCTCAGCAGCCAACTCCCAACCAGCAAACGCTCACAATGCAAGAAAAAATGGCAAGAACTAACCCAAAAGTTATACATACAAACAGAGGTGCTTACCCAATTTATTGTTCTAGATGATCAACAGATTTCAGTTGTTGATAAAACACATCGCGAGCATGTTGCGTGATATAAAAGCAATCAGCTTTACCACTAACGTTTGGAGTTCATGTGTAAATCCAGTGTCTGTCATCAGCCTAACAGCGCAATGAATAAGTGCTGATTTCACTCCCCAACAAATCAAGCTGCATGCGAAGCAATTTTGGGGATCAGATACAGCTTGATAGTAAACTTGTTTGAGGAAATGCTTGCGAATTGGGCAAGTCCCAAATGTTCTGTCTATGTTGTGGTCCATGACAATGGCAAAAACATGGTGAAGGACACGGAGGAGGGAGAAGAGCGTCTGCTACCACAGTGCAGTGTTGCAAGAGGCTGTTGAAGTCGGGTGGCAAATATTTGAATATTTGTGATCACTTAAAAACTCCCATGTGGCATACTCTCGGTTACAGGATATAAAGATTTCAGCTTGGTCAACCATTAAAAAGTCTTCAGCAATACCTGCAGATTTGTTGGAATAGCACATCCTGCATTGTACAGTCTCTGATTGAACCCCCCCCCCCCCAAGCAATTGAGGTATATGCACCTGAAAATGAGCTCCTTACCACTCTAACTGCAAACCTGTGGAATTTTATAGAGAAGATAATAAATGAGTTGTCAGTTGAGTTCTTCAGATGATTTAGCCTCGGATGTATTTCCTGCTGTGTCACTGTGCTACAGAAAACTGTTGCTGAAACATATGGATGAGGACCATGGAATAAAAACAATCAAGAGCACTTTGCTTGATGCTTTGCAAAACCCACTTCACTGCATTGCAAGTTTACTTGGTCCAAGATTTTGGTGATCAATTTTAAATCATTATTTTCTATATCCGCTTATTCCCTAGTTCGGGGTCACAGGGATCTGCTGGACTCTAAAAGGGCGAATGACAGGAGGGGTACATTCTGGACAGGTCACCAGTCTATCACAGGGTCACACACATGCACTCACATTCACTCTTATGGGCAATTTAGAATCACCAATCAACCTAGCAAGGACTGGGAGAGCAGTTTTTTTGCTTAGATTATAATTATAAATTTAGTGACAAAGGCCTTAAATGTTGGGGAGATACAGTCAATTTTAAAAGTGAAAAGGTGAATTTCTTTTTCTTCCTCTTCTTCTTCTTCTTCTTTTTCTTCTTTTTTTCTTCTTCTTCAAATTTGGCACAGACCAAATGATAATGTCATCATTGTTTTTTGTTCAAGGTATAAAGATCAATTCTTTTCCTGCCAGAAAGGCCAAGGAAATATTGGATCTTGAAGATCCAAACAATGTCTGTGGGAGAGACAGTTACACCTGAGACACATGGCACACCAGCTGACAGAAGATCTTACAGTCTGGACAGAAGCAATTTTGGAAGCAATTGCAGATGGATATTCATCTACATCTGAGAGCAAAACCCCAACAGCTACTGCCATACAGCTGGAAATAAAACTTGGAGAGACCACTGTGTGCACTTCAGAAAAACACTTCATAAACTGGGCAGTTAATAAGCTCTGATTTCCGGCTTTGGTTATAATGGCACAAACATATCTGTCAGCCCCATGCAGCAGAGTGGAAAGTAAAAGACACTCACATTCTGACTGACAACAGAATCAGGTTTATACCTGAACAAGCAGAGATGCTTATGTTTCTGCCACTTACTAACACTTACTAAACTTACTGCAAAAGGAAATACATACTGTCCAAATGAGCTAAGTCACATCTTAACAAATTCCTATGAACACTTATATTATATAATAGTGATGCTACCATAATTAAACATTAACATAATTTGTTATACAACATTTAACATTATAAACGTAATTGTTTATGCTTTACATTTAGAGCATTTGGCAGACGCCCTTATCCAGAGTGACTCACATTTATCTCTTTTATACAACTGAACAATTGGGGGTTAAGGGCCTTGCTCAGGGGCCCAATAGTGGTGGCTTGGTGGAGCTGGGAATCAAACCTATAATCTTTAGGTTGGTAGTCCAACACCTTAACCATAAGCCACCACTTCCTCTTGTTTTTAAAATTCAGTTCAATTCATTATTATTATTATTATTATTATTATTATTATTATATTATTATTATTATTATTATTATTATTATTATTATTATTATTATTATTATTATTATTATTATTATTATTATTATTATGCCCATGATTTGGGGGATGATTGCGGGAGTTATTAGGTACTTTAAAAATTGTTTGTGACAAGCAATTGTTAGAGTTAGTTTTTTATAATTACAGAAAAGCTGTCCTTAAATCATTACTCTTATTGTATCATACCTGAAAAATTGCCACATCTCAAAAAAAATTGGTATCTGTGAGTACTAGGAAAAACATATTGGTATTTCTACAATTGGTATCATTGCAGCCCCAGAAAACAACATTATAGGACATTGAGAAGGAATAAAAGATGATGAGAATGTGAATGAGATTTAGGATTGAGTGAGATAGAGCTTACTCAGTAGGACTTTGAGGTGTATGTTGCCCTCTTCATTTTATCACTAGAGATGTCTATCCAGTGACAAATCAGATGAAATATGTAGCTGGGGAAATATAAAGAAATACATCTATGTTGGGAATGGCGGGGTCTATAAATCTGTGTGAAAGGGAGCCAGGAGACAGCCATTTAAAATTCAGTTTCCTGGGAGTGAAGAGGCTAATCCTGGCCTCGTAATTCCCTGATGCAACCCCCCCCCCCTCTTTCTACCATCTTTCTTTCTATCATCACTCTTTTCACCATCTCCAGTTTACCTCTAGCCTAATTAATGCCTTTGATTTTAACAGTTACTGTCTCTGTTTTTACCTTAGCAGCAATGTGTTTTTAAAATTAATTTTCTGTCTCTCTGTCGGTCTCTTTGTCTTTCTCTCTGTCTCTCTCTTTCTGTCTCTTTCTCACTTAGTGCCTCTCTCTGAGTGACAGTACAATGCCCAGGCCCTCACATGCTTATCTAACTCTAGCAGATGGTCGACTTGGATCAATGCACATATGCCACGATCAATGGCTGTGATAAAAAGCGGCAGGGATGGTACTTGTTTCCCCCCTCTCTCTCCTACTATTTCTTCATTTTCCTTCCTTCTTGCCCACCCTGCCACCTTGCCTGATTGTCTCTCCTTGCATATGGATCTGGACCCTGTACCCAGTGAGGGAAGGCCTGAGAGCACAGGGTTGTTCCACTCAGGGGCTGCCCACTGCTAGTACCTGCAGATTATTGTCCCTTTTTTGAGTCTCCTGAGTCCATCACACTCATGTCTTACTTTTGGCTCTGTTTACTAACTGAGTTCAATCTTCACTCCTTATCAGCCTCTGACCCATCAGGAGATCACTGTTCCACATCTCTGCTCCTATCTTTCTCATGCCTGACCTTGTCGATTTCATACCAACATACAGAACGCCTTTAGGGCCTGATCAAGCTTGTTTTTTTACAACCACTGTTATATGCACCCCACCAGTCATGCCCCTATTCGCAAATCTTAGTCATATGACCTGATTTTGATTTTTCCTGCAAGGATTAATTCTTTCCTTGAAAGACTGCATTGATATTAAAGCTGAGGAGAGCGGTAGAACTCAGAAGATACCTCACAGAATAATAAGTGTAATGGACAGGGGTGCTGCTTTTTGGTCCCCATGAAAGAATATAAGGTAAGGACCCCCTACTACACCCATTCAGCACCAAACATACTATTACATTTCTGCTACTACTGTTAATACTAATAAAACTGACATTTGGAATCCCTCAGAATCTTCTCGTTTTTCTTATATATTGTATATAGTTCTTGCAGGATGACGTGTTAGTAAGGGTTAACATGTCTTTCACTTTAAAATAATAGTCTAGATCACTAGTAGTAGTGGAGTGACAAGGTAATGCTTGAGTAATTAGTAAGGGGTTGAATATAAAAGGCTTTCCGAAAGACTTTTATATACATGGAGCTCATAACAGTAAACTAATCCAGTCATGAGCTTTCAGCATCACTTTCAAATTATTTACATTTTTAAACAGATTATTATTAATAACCATCCATTCATCATCTATACTCTCTTATTCCTAATGATGGGATCTGCTGTATCCTATCCGAACTGTTATTCGGTAAAAGGCAGGGGTAAAACCTGGACAGGTCACCAGTCTATTGCAGGGCCACATACATACAAACGTCCGCACACACACTCACACTTATGGCCAATTTAGAATCACCAATCCAACTAATATACATGTTTTTGGACTGTGGGTGGAAACCAGAGTACCTGGAGTAAACCCACTGGCCTATTATTATTAATATTATTATTATGTTAAGTTTGAATAAACTGAAAACATGTATTCATTTATTCGTTCAATTGGTTATTTTTTTTTCTTAAAAATTATTACCTCCTGCATAGTTACTATTGTGAAGTGAACTGCATGTGTGACTCCCACAGAACTTTCCTTAATTATAAATCTTGGGCTCCAAATGATGCGAGCGTCCTTCTTGACTCAGGAATCACTTGGGGGCCGTGGTGGCTAAATGTTGCAAGCTCCAGATTTTGCAACAGCATCGGCAGATTGGGGGATCAATCTTCAGCACTGCCCTGCTGCCACTTTTGGGCCTTAAAGCATGTCTTCTTCAAGAAGCTGTATAACAGCTGTATATTCAACCTTAATTTATAATCAGTTGGGAAGTAAGAAGAAAATGATTTTACTGTCCTAATATACAAATAACAGAAGGTTGTGAAACTTAGGGCCACCAAGATGCCACTACTGGGTTTATAACCATCAACTGTTTGGCTGTATGAAGGAGAGGTCTGTATGATGTAACCGATACACTTTACTGATTCATTAGGCCAGAAATAACATGGTGAATCATTTAACTGAGACAATAGTATAAGTTAATTCTGAAATCATGCTGGAAATTAGAATTCCTCTGAAAGTGACACGAAAGCAATATGATGTCTACAGGAACGGTCTATACACCACAGTCTCATCAGTTTAATAAACAACCTTGGTTGACTCTTTATAGTGTAAGTTTTTCCAAAAGACTGTTTGAAGTTTGTCCCTAGAGTTGTAGCCTCTTTCAGTCCTCGTTTACGGATTTTTAATTGGGCGTGGCTGATGTAATGTTCCTTATAATAAGCCCATTAGGTAATTTTTCTCTCCTGTTCAGATAGGAAGTCTTGTGGCAGTGTGAACACCTCTGATATTTATACCCGCAAATCCTCATGAATATTTACCGAGCTGACAGACTGGGAGAATTTCAGTTATTTCAGAGTTGCAGATTTTTGGCAGCGGTTCTTCCTCACAACCTACACCTTCACTCTGTGTTGGAAGAGAAGCAACTTTTTCTCTTCATTAAAATAAGAGAGATAAAATAATACATAAGACTTTTGCTTAAATGTGGACATTTACCAAATTTGTTACTTTAAATTGATTGACAGAGGCCACACATTTGTTTTTGTATGTGTGTATGTGTGTGTGTTTGTGTGTGTGTGAGAGAGAGAGAGAGAGAGAGAGAGAGAGAGTAATTGTTTCAGCAGTGTCTGGTCATGAGGTCTGGCCATAGTGTATAATCCTTGTTTTGGGTGTAGTGGAGCACAGCAGATTAGCTAGGCTGCTCCTTATACCACCCACAGCCATACACACCACAACCACTCGCACAACACACAAACTCTCTTGTTTAACTCCTATTTTCGCTCTATCGGTCTTTTGTTAAAAATTGTTTTAGACAGAGTTTCAACACAATCAATCCACAATGTCAGTCCTGTTTTTCATTAATAATTATAATTAAGTTCAAATTGTTTGGTGTGTGTGTGTGTGTGTTGGGGGGTGAGGTCAAGTTATTCAATACCAATTTGGGTATTAGAAATTGTATATGCAATGCCACATCAGGTTCTTAAATATCATCTATCAATACATTTGATTGGTTGCAGGATTTTCAAAACATCCAATTCTTAAAAAGGTATATAAATATCTATACTTAAACTCTATATACTGTGTGTATATATGCATAAATGTTCATTCATTCATTCATTCATTCATTCATTCATTTATCTTCTATTTCATCTTTATTTCCTAATTCGGGGTCACAGGGATCTGCTGGAGTCTATGCCAGATGTCTCTGAAAGGGCGTAAGGCAGGAGGGGTACACTCTGGACAGGTCCCCAGTCCATTACAAGTCCATCACAGGGCCACATTTAATTTTGTTTTTTAATATATGACTAAGTTTTTACTAACTTACAAGTTTATACATTTTTAAAAAAAAATCTCCTCAGGTACTCTACTAAAAGTATTTGCAATTAGATACTTTTTAACACTTATAAATTATAAATTAACAAAAGTTGAACAATTCGATTCGCTGTAAATCATCTGGAAGAATCCAACCATGTACAATAAGTAAAACTACTTATAAAAATAATTACTCAAATAAGAGTATCAATGTTTAACGTTACTTGAGTAGGAGTAATAAATTAAGGAATGATAAGTCTACTTAAGTAGTTAGGTACTAGTTACTTTGGATCTGATTGAACAAAGGGAAAATCCTCAATCTAAAAAAACAACAACAACTAACAATCGACTACATATAATACGTGTAAAAAAGACATAATAAAATCAATGTGCGAGATTTTATAGAAACATATGTTAAAGATAAAATGGGCAAAGTCGCAGAATCACCATCAAAAAGCCTCATCATAAAACTTACCACAACATTTTTAGGTTGGAGCTGTAATTCTTGTAGGCTGATATGTTATGTTCTATATAGCACAAAGAAGGCATCACATTCCACTTGACAGTACACAGTTGTAGAAAAGAGGTTAATTAAGTGTCAGGTTACCCAGGAATTACTCGAGTTACTTAGCTGTTACCCAGATGAGGATGTTTTTTTTAGCCTTCCTGTTTCCTGCTTTCGCAGGGTTTTTTTCTAGTCAGCATTGCCTTTGGTTTTGCTCATTAGAGATTAATAAAATTTGATTGAAATGTTAGAAATTTTAATCAGAATTAGTTTTATTTCAGTAAACCTGCTTTGAGACAGTATCCATTGTTAAAAGCACTATGCAAATAAAAATGCATTAAATTGATTGTACGTAGTTTATTAAATTGACTTATTATAAAACTATATGTTGTGCTTAATTACATTATTAGCAACCAGTTGCAAGTAAATTATTGCAATTTGTAGCAATCAGCCTTGTACTGTAGTGTAGTGCACTATGTGTCTTGCACTATTTGCACAAATCTTCACAAATACACTATATATAGATCTGGGTTAACGTTCTTTATTATATTTACAGAGACTTCTGAAAGTCACTCTAGATAAGGGCATCTGCCAAATGGCATTAAATTAAATGTAAATGTAAACACCATGCTGTTATACGAAATAGGTCTATTCTTGACGATGGTTTTACTGACACAGGCTTTCGTCAAATGCAACCCTAAGCACTAACTTTTATATTCCTAAAACCAGAACCAATCTGCATCTCAGCAGGTTCCATTAATGTAGGGCCGAGTTGTTGCCTGACAGTGATTGATGTGAACCAGGCTGGCATCATTAAGACTCTGAGAGCTTTGCTCGCGCTTGCAGCCTGCGCCAGTCGAACTGCTGGGGTGGGTGGGGTGGGGATGGGGGGGTGGGGTGGGGGGCTCCTTTAATTGAAACCTGTGTGAGTCAGAGCGCATGCCCCATGCCTCACCACACATAGCAAACACTTACACTCCGGCTTTTGTTCTGTAGACCAACCGCAAGCTATTTTATTCTTCTCTCAAATTAATTTAGCAGAAAGTAATTAAACCTTTACTTCCACAAACTGTCTTATGCACAAAAGTGCAGCTTATTGAAAAGATGTGTGTGGGGAAGGGGGGTTAAAATTAAGACATGTTGGTGCCAAATGACTGTTGGAGGTTAAAATAATATAAGAGGCCAAAGTAGCAGGGGTTAGACTGCTTTAATAATGGAATAGCACGAGCTGGTGGAAAACACTTCGCAAGCTGCATTGCTTTGTGAGCAGAGGTTGAGCTTGGGGAGAGTGTGAACTTTGGTGTGTGTAAAGTCAGCATTGATTCAATCCATAAAGCAATAAAGTGCTTGGCAGGTGTTTTTTTCTCTCCTTAATTACTTATATTATTACTTATTTCTAATTTATTTACGAATTTATAGCCAAATGATTTTGTTTAGTTTGAAACACGTTTGATTATTAACGTTTATAAAAAAAAAAAGGTTACAACAACGTTTTAGTTGATTACACTATTATACATATCTATTAGCTTATACTTTTTCCATTTATTTTCTTTTAAAAGTACAACTGTTTAATTTTTAGTTTGGGTAATTGAATCATTTAAAAATTCTGATGAATAAAAAGTTTTATTAGTTTGGAATAATGTAAAGTAGCTCAACAGACTTACACTTTTTTCAGACGCCCTTATCCAGAGCAACTTACAAGATTCCTTGTTATACAACTGAGTAATTGGGGGTTAAGGGCCTTGCTCAGGGGTCCAACAGTGGTGGCTTGGTGGAGCTAGGAATCAAACCCACAACCTTTGGGTTGGTAATCCAACACCTTAACCATGAGCCACCACTTCTATTTTTGTCTTAGTATGTTTTAAACAACCTGAAATCAAATTAGTCCTAATGATGTGTGTTGATTGTGTGTCTATAGATAAACCATTCGAAGTAGTTTAACTGCATGGAAGTCTGGGAAGGTTGTGCGAGTGTATTTAACTATTTCACTTGAGTTCAACAAGTGTCTTTGAACTACATTTTGGAGTTGATTCGGTGGCCGAAGCAGGTATTTGCACAGCAAATATTTTAATCCCCAACTAATCACTTGGTTAGGTTCAGTGCAGGAGTTGAGGGAGGAGGTGGCAACAAGTCCTGGTGGCCTGACACATTCCTCCTGTCAGTAGTGCCTTTGTTCTGGAAGGGATTTCTAGAAAATTTAAATATGTTGATCTCTTGTGACGTACCATGTGCTTTCGTAAACCTTTAAAAAACACATGTAATTCATTTAACAGACGCAAGTATGCTCTCAAACTAGGCTACATTAACCCTTTAACATCCACACGATAAATTCTTGTGCAAAAAAAAGTTTCTAAGATTAGGGATAATGAACATCTACTGGCTGGTGTTGCATGTTGAGCGGAACAGTAAAAGCCCATATTCAGCATTGAAAACTGTGTTACTTTTTTATTTAATAATTGAACAATAAATATGATTTATTGTTCAATTATTCCAAAGTGTTTAAATAAAAAAATTACAATTTAAAAGCATAAACTAGACAGACTGAGACCATGACTGACTATCATCTTCTACTAAAGTGCCATCTTTTGTGTTACATTTGTAATATAGGTTCGTGAGGAGGACATTCTCATATATTGATTTATTTATTATAAAACAATATAAAACAACACGTCTTCTAAATTAAACGTTATGCTTAAACAGGAGATAAATTAGAAATTTAATTATTTACATTATCTTACATTTAGATCGTACTATACTTTTTAATCATTAGTGCAATATCAAAATTCTAAAGGGCTACATATTAAGAGCAGTGTCGATATTCAAACTGATTTTAAAGCTACTATATATTTTAAAAGCGCTTTGCCTCCTTTATAAATCTTTTCTTTTATTTAAATACTTTCTTGAGAATAAGAAAAGAAAATTTGGAAACTTGTGATCGCTGCTGTACATACAAGCTTAACAATGATAAATGTGTGAAACCACATGGGTTAAAATTTTTTAAAGAAACACACTGTGATTGTATATAATGTTTATAACCTTTTGTGTACATTATTTCTTTTCAGTCATTCATTCATTCATCTTCTATGCCCGCTTATTCCTTAATTCGGTGTTACAGGGATCTGCTGGAGTCTATCTCGGCCGTCTCCGAAAGGGCGAAAGGCAGGAGGGGGACACCCTGGACAGGTTGCCAGTCCATCACAGGGCCACACACGCACTCACACTTCCTCCTATGGGTAATTGAGAATCAACAATCACCCTAACATACATGTTTTTGGACTGTGGAAGGGAAACGGGGTACCCGGAGTAAACCTACGCAAGCACGGGGAAAACATGCAAATTCCACACAGAAAGACCCCTGCCCAGGAATCGAATCCGGGCCTTCTTGCTGTGAGCCACTAAGCCACTGTGCTGCCATCTTTTCAAATATTTCTGTTTCTATAGGTAGGGTTAGGTGGGTTGAGTTTTGTATTTTAGGATATCGGACATGCTGTAACTAGTTCTAACTAAGTTATAAGTTTTCATAAGCCTTTGCCTGTTGAATGTCACTTCCTGAATGTGCCTATACTGCAAAACTGTTTTGGGTTACATGTTTTATGTTCAGTATGTTCAGGGATTTATGCAAAGTTAATGTCGAAGTTTCTGCATCATAAAGGAACTGCTTTGCCTGACATGGATGTTCTTTTTTTTCAACGATTGATATTTGTTGTGATTACCACAACAGGTTTGTAACAAAAGACAATCAATTAGGAATGTAAGAAACTTGAAACAGAGGATTTATTCACATATATATATATATATATGACTGGAAATTTTGAAAAAGGAAAAGTGTTTTTAAAAAAACCCCAAAAAATAAACCCTTCATTAACATTTTATTGATAATGGGCCATTTTTGCGGAAGTTGTGTAACCTATCCCGGTTCCAGGATGAAGGCAGGACTGTGGCGTTTGATATGATTCAGAGGGAGATTTAAAGAGTGGAACTGATTGTGCATGTCTCACTCAAGCTTTGCACAGCATTCAGCCAGCAGGCTTGCCTTTCAAAGCTTGCCGACACAAAGACACACACACAGATATAGTAAATTACAAAAGCCCATTGCTGACTGGCTCGCTCACATCTAGACACATGAAATCAAGCACACACAGACTCTCAGCTCGCCACTTTAACCAACTTCTTGAAATGCCTTTCAATGCAAAATAATTAAATACGACAAAAAAGAAAAAAATTATTCATTTTCTAAAATACTGTAGATTATATAACTGCTTGAGCTTCACATCAAAGACATCAAATACATATGCTACACAAGGTGAGGTTTAGGAAACATCACCACCTTTTCAAATGCCTGCGTTTGTATTTCCAGATATTTTATCTTATGATATTTTAAAATGTGGTTCATTTAAAAAAAATATTACATTATGCATTTTAGCTGTCACAATGATGGTCAATTCATCAAACTATTAATATTGTCATAATTGATGATTTTGTGTTTTAATGGATCACTTAATTTTCAATAAAATAACAATAAATCAATAAATAAAGAAAATAGAGATAGAGAGACAGAGGGAAAGAGAGAGAGAGAGAGAGTGACAGGCAGACAGACAGAGAGAGATTTTTAGGTCTCTCCCACACACACACACACACACACAGACACACACAGATCGCAGCCTTATCATGTTGCCTCTGTTTGCCCTGAGTCTTCCACATCAACCCTCACATTTGCTGTCTCTTTATCTTTATCAGATCAGCACAGAAGAAGACATACGCAGAGGGGAAAGGAAATAAAGGGGGAGATGGTGAAAAAGTGCTGCAATCTCTCTCTTACTTGTGTTCTCTCTCTCTCTCTCTCTCTCTCTCTCTCTCTCTGTCTTTCTCGCCATCATCGCCTGGGGGCCAATTACTTTTCCCTTTGCCAGCAGCAGCAGCAGCAGCAGCAATCCACCCTCCCAACCCTGCTGCGCTCCACTTCTCTCTTTTAGCATCCACAGGATCACAGCAACATCTGTTTTTTACTAAACAAGCAACTTTTCATTGTCTTTTTCATTTTGGATATTTGTCACATACAAAAAGTTAATATTTACAGACATCAGGTCTTCCCTTCCTTAGTATTAGGGGCTAAATGCTCTTATGGGGGCCTGATCATTCCTTTAGACCTCATAAATAAAAAAAAAACATGGCCATGACATCAAGAATTTAGCTATTTGGTGGCCTAAATGAAAGGTGCATTATATCAAAGGTGATCATGGAGTTTTGGTTGATGCTATTGACAATTTCTAGCTGTAAAATTCAAGAAGCATCAGTCATTTTTGCAACCACTTGTCTTTTTATTTTCAATGTAATGAAATAGGTAAAAAAGTTTGTGAGAGAGTGAGATAAGAAGCAGACAAAAGTTAGCATGTTTCCACTGCTGGACCCTTAAGCAAGGAACTAAACCCTTAACTGCTTAGTTTTAATAAGATGAATGTGAGTTACTTTAGGACATCTGCAATATGCTGTAAATGTAAAATCTTCTCAAACAGTACATTTTTAACAGATGCGAATTCTAATCGGTGTAACCTTCACCGGTTCACCTGGACAGATAGCAACTATTGAAATGTCTTCGATGCAAACAATGCAATGTGCAAACACTTCATTAAAACAGGAAAAAACAGAGCTTACACACTACACAGATGACAAACAAGTATAAAAAGCTCTGACGCTTACTTATAAAGACAGAATGATGTATAATATGATGCTAATGATCAAAGCGAATGTAATTAACATAAAGTCAAACGTATACACATCCAAAATGTCTTAGCTACTGTATGTACCAGTTCAAAGGGTATATTAAATAATACTTTAAAGAAATTAGGATGTTTAGATTTGAATTTTTGTCTCAATGTGATTTTTTCAAATTTGGACTATAGTAATTTATTAACATTTATTAACTGTATATTACTTAGTTATATTCTTGAAGATAATCTTGTTGTTTTAATATATTGCATTTCCTCATCTTTTGCACCTTTCCAGCACATTTTTAGTGACATTTCTTAATTTTGTTTCCTGCAATTTAATGACCATCACCGTTCAATAAATGCTTAACCCATTGTGATGTTTTTTAATTTTATATAGGTTTCTATTGGGTCCTGTGTGGCCTATACACAATCGTGTTGGAATCGGGTTCTCTTTTTCTTGAGATTGTTGTGAGTCCCCTTTCTTTACCCACATTTTCTTGACTTCGAGGTAAATGTCTTTTCTTTACTCCTCTGTCCCACACTTCCTTAATTGTCATATGATCGTTTTACCTCAATTGTGATATACTATAGCTGCTTGCGTGTTTAATCGTGATTAAGAGAACTAATTAGAACTCTGTTTGAATATGAGTACTTACTGAGCTGTTGCACGTGTTTGTGTGTAGGGGTGTGTGTGTGTGTGTCTATATAAAAGAGCAAATCTCTTTTTGTAATATTTCAATCTAACTGGATTACAATGAAATAAATAAATAGAAGTATAAATAATCAGTGCACTGGTATCGCTGGAATTCTATTAACTATAATATTCTATACAGTATTACACAGTGGTGGAACGTCAGTGGCAAGATCTTCTCTGCTGCCTAAACACTGTCAGAAGCTGACCTACATTTACAACCTAAATTCTGATATTTGTTCCATGAAATTGTGTTAATTTATTCCCAACAGTTTATTCCCTTTGTTTTATTTCTTTTCTCTTGCTGCACTGCTTCCAGTACAGATTTTTTTGTCCAATCAGAATTCAGTGTCTATGTTAATCTAATCTGCCAAAGCCTTCAGAATCAGTACTGCTGTCCATGTAACCTAAACCATATAAAAGTGGCAGATTGCTGACTGGTTAATATTATTAAAAACGTTTAAATCCGCCTTAAAGGACCCACTAGTTGGCGTACGATGATGTTAGCATTTTTGCGTCCTCTGATTAGTCGATTTGAGTAAAATTGTTATACAGCCCAATTCGACTACCGAAACCCATCTGTACAGTTGAATTAGAATTTTTACACTCACAGTGGCTGATGGAAGAGAAGAAATAAACTTAGACTTGGACATACTTAATAATCTTTTTTTAAGACGGACGTTTCCGGAAAAAACGGAGAGCTCCGCTAACCCCAAAGATAACTAATTTGTCTCAGCCTGGGAAAAAGTGCTGACGAACAGTAACACTGGCTCACAGCCTGTAAATGTATTATATATTTTATTTATATCTTTAATGTTTTTGTCATGCTTTTATATAAATATTTATTCTGAACTGCTCCAGATGATGTACATGGTACAGTTGCAGTTGTAGTGTAGATGTTTGGAGTCTTAACTGGGTTTTTTGCTTTAATAAAATGGTGACCCTATAATATGCGAATGTCTCCCTCTCTGTAATGCCATGCTGTGTTATATTGCGTTTTTGTATAGTATTGATGGGTTCTATAATCGTAAAATGCACTGCCTCGGGTATTACAACACATTATATGGTAGAAAGACTTAAAAATAAAATATGTGACTAGGTTTCACAGGCTGCCAAACAATTACAGAGTGGAGTCATAGATAGAAAAAGAGAGAATGTGTTTGAGAGAGAGAGAAGGATGGTGATGATGGATATGCCTAATGTTTAAACAGCATGGGACCAATTTAAAACTCAGCAAGTTCTGCTCTGGATCAGAGAGATTAATGAGCTGATATATGTCTGGTGTAATGTGGGAATACGTGGAATCGCAGCAATCAAAGAACTGCAAAAAAACTGCTATATAGTATTAGAGAGTTACAAATTGCAAGAGTAGAGCTAATGAGAAAGATGTGAATAACCATGAATAAGAGAGATACAGATGTTTTGCATAATATCCTCAGTGCCGTTTGCCCCTCAGGCTGGTATACCGGATCATGCAGGGTCAGTATTCTTCATTCAGTCTTGAGTTTTTCCCTCTAATAATCGAGAAAATTTAATTTTGGCCTCCACCTCCACAAACCTATGTGTGTGTGAGCATGAAGTTTGGAACTTTATTGATATGGAAAGACCCTTCAGGCAGACACACTAATGAAAAGATTGGGTGCAAAGTCATAAGATGGTATTTTATAAAGTAATTTAAGAAAATCCTGTTAGCTGGATCAAGTACAAGAATATAATTCCTCAAAATGGGGGGAATAATTGTAGATTTTTTTTGCTCCCTGTCTCACTTATACATAGAGATAGAAGCTAAAAAACACACATACACACACTGACTCACTCTCATTTAATAAATGAACAGAGATGATGATGATAGGAAATCAATTAGACTGGTAAACAAGGATTTTTTATAGTGCAGAGAAGTTGATGACACACACACACACACACACACACACACATACATACAATCAGTTTTAAGTTATGACACTTAAATGCACAGTAATAATCTAAAAATTGTAAATATTAAAAATGTCAATACTGTCTTTAAATTAATCTAATTATTTATTAGATAAGTTTTATATATCCCTAAATCAATACAAATAATAAATAATATAGAATTATGAGGTAACGTCTTGGTTTTTGTGCTTTACAAAACCTTTTTGTCCAAATTAGAGATGTCAAAATGAACAAAAATATTTTTGTTTTATATTTTACACTCAGAAATATCTAGCAAAAGCTTGTGCTCTGTTACTGTAATATATTTTTCTTATTTTTTATTGCATTGTTTAATTTGTTTTTTCTATGTTAGCTTTTTCTGCACTGCAGCTACAACAAAGTTTTAAACATTTTTAACTTCCTTAGGTTCATTAGGTTTTATGCAGGTTTAGCTTATTATTAGATAGTTCAGTTTCCAATTGACAGGTCTATAGTTGTTTTGTATTGTCATTCGTGTTGCTTAGATAAAGTCAGATATACACTCACTGACCACTTTAATAGGTACACCTTGTCGGTACCAAAGGAGAGGAAAAAACCCTTGGGGGGAGGGTTAGACCCCGTTTTGCCTTCAGAACTGCCTTAATTCTTAGTGATAGAGAAGGTGTTGGAAACATTCTTCAAAGATTATGGTCCATATTGACATTATAGCATCACGCAGTAGCTGCAGATTTCCTGTTCCACCACATCCTAAAGGTGTTCTATTAGATCTGGTCACTGTGGAGGCCACTGGAGTAAAGTAAACTCACTGTCATGTTCAATAAACCAGTCTAAGATAATTTTAGCTTTTTGACATACTGCATTATCCTGCTGGAGGTAGCCATCAGAAGATAGGCACACTGTTGTCATAAAGGGATGGACACGGTCAGCAACAATACTCAGGTAGGATGTGGCGTTTAAACAATGCCCAGTTGGTACTAAAGGGGCCAAAAGTCTGCCGAAAAAAATTTCCCTCACACCATCACACCACTACCACCAGCCTGAAACGTTGAGACAAGGCAGGGTGAATCCAAGCTTTCATGTTCTTTACGCCAAATTCTGACCCTACCATCTGAATGTCGCAGCAGAAATCGAGACTCATCAAACCAGGTAACGGTTTTCCAAATGTATATTTTGCTGTATCCTTACATAACTTGTTAAATTACTGCTGTATTAGTGTTTATACAATTATTTCATTTAAGTAAGATTCTGCCAGTACTATAAATATGAATTCATAGTACAGAACATCAAGCTATGTTACTATAAAAAGCATTTAAATAATCTTACCTTTACAGATTTGTTAAAGGATGTTGTTGAAGGTCAACAAATCTATTTATTTTGTAGCTTTGTGGTTGGTTAATTGCAGATTAATTTACTCACATACTAATTCGTCATTCTTTTAGTTAATATATGTTCAGGTGATGCCAAACTGCTATAGTGATTAAAATGTCGGTTGGTGGATACTAACTAGTCCTGGTCCTTAGTCCTGGCTGATAGATCCAAACATTTCTGTTTGTTAATCTATTCATTTTATTTAAAAAATGCTATTTTTGTCATCTCTTTCTCTCTCTCTCTCTCTCTTCTCACTTACTCTACCTTCTTTCAAAATGTTCCTCTATACTCGCCCTTCTATCTCCACTTTTCCCTTTTTGTTCTCTCGTTCTGTCGTTTTCCTTCTCTCTGCATTTCTTACAAAGGGAGCAGGCAGCATGCCTTTCCTGAAAATGAGGCCACGCACAGCAAGTATGCAAATGAAAGCAGTGCTCGTGGATTAGAATGGGACACCATATACCCTAAATCATGATTGTCAATCATGGTGAGGGATTAAGGGATACGGGCTTATAGACCTAAAAAAGCAACACTTCCCCCCTGGGTGCACTCCCATTGTGAAAATTTGAGAGGAGAGGAGTTGTCATATGAGAACAGATGGGTGTTTTAGAACACTAGTGCCCTCTTCTTGCTCGTAAAGGGCACTGCAGGGATCTTCAAGCAGTTTAGATCTACATGCGGAAACATTAGTTTCAGTGGAAGTTCATGCACATTTTAAAATAACATAATAAATTATAGTATTAAAAAAAGGGTGTTTTTTGATAATTAATTTATAGGCATGTGGAGTAACAATTATTGTTTATATAATTAGGGCACGTGGTGGCTCAGTGGTTAAGTCAATCTGGATAAGGGCATCTGCCAAATTCTGTATATGTAAATGTCATATACACTGTACAGTCTGATCATCTATAACAGTCAACGAGGTGACGTGAATAACATTGTTTTTACATTGGCACCTGTCACTGATTGGATACATTAGAAAACAAGGTGATATATAATCAAATCATATATATATATATAATATAAAAGAGTTATATATATATATATATATATGTATATATATATATATATATATATATATATATAATATATATATATATATATATATATAGGGTATATATATATATATATAAAGTCAAAGCATAAGGTGCTGAGCAATCTCCAAAGCAGCAGGTCATGTGCGGTGTTCCTGGTATGCAGACAGGTGAACCAGTGGCTGTTTTATTGTAGCACAAACTGTTGTAGTAACTGTTTCATTGTAGTTACTATAACAGAAAGTGTGTGTAAATAGGAATTCTAAACTGCTTCATCTTTAATTATTAGTTCAGAATTACAATTCTACTTCGTAAAATGGTTTATTAAAAACGTCTCAAAGTTTAAACTGTTATACTGGCAACATAAATGTAGTAATTAAAAGTTTTTATTTAGAAAAAAAAAATGTGCAAAGTTACTGTAAGGTTTCGTATGGAGATATTTGACCGTATGTCACATCTTTGGTGTTAGTTTTACTTTTTCTGCCATTAATTATAAAAATAATTTACAACAATGGATGATGACAAACAAATAAGCAAACAAACAAGCAAACAAATATTTATTTAATTATTACCTTTCACTTGGACTTGTTAGTGGGCAAATAAATCATTAAGAACGCATAGAAATGCTTTCACCACATTAGTAGCAAAAGGCTGTAACACATGACCTACAATAAATAACACACCTCCATGTTCTGGAGTTCCGTGCTCTGTTGTTCATTCCTAAATACTGTAAATATCCTTTAGGAAATAGCATAAACACACTAATGATTTATTGATACAAGCCCACAGGCAGACCAAAGACTAAGTCCTAATCGCTGCACATAATTAGGTGAAGATTTAGCAAAGCTGATATTAAGCAAAGCTGCGGTTGACATGGATCGACTGCTGTAATGCTGCATTGTCTGCTTAAGGAGGTAGAGGGAGGATTCTCTCTCTCTCTCTCTCTCTCTCCCTCTCTCTGTTAGTGATGTGCCCAAGTTGGAATTTGTGGGTTGCTAAAACTACTGAAGGGGACCGACAATACACCTACCTTCTACATAAAATTTCATTCAACGATAATTAGCTTTCTTTAGGACTAGTTTTCAGGACATGAGAGACGTTGTGGAACTCCTGACAAGTTTTAAGGCTTAATTAGTTTAAATGCCTGAAATGAATGAACACAGGCCTGTGCTGAGACTGCAGACAGATCACTTCTGACTGAAGAGACACTTGAAGACTAGAAGTGATGCTTTAAACTCCAGAGTGGCTCCACATGGTCTCAAGAATGTCTCGCAGTCTCACATTCATTTTTTTGTCTTATTATTTAACTATAGAACTCGTTTTTAAATTGTAACAGAATTATATACATTTATAATAATACAATCTTTGGTCTGTATTGTTGATTCTACATTGGATTCAACTCATTAGGTTAACATAGCTGACTGGATCATTGTTTGATATTTACATACATGGGAAAAACCCTTTTACTTTGATCAATAAAAAGTGTATCTAATAAATTATTTTCTTTTTACTGCACTTAAATTTTTTCTTCATAAGTATTGGAACAACAAGGCCACTACTTTTGTTAAACAGAAGAATATATGATATATTTTATAAGGTTTTTTTAACTTTTGTTAAAATTCTCAGTCGGTAGCTTCTTGTAATAGTTTGAGGTTTTAGAAGATTTTGGTTTTTTTAGTCTTTTATTGAAGAGGTGATGAAAAATGCTACTCTCTTAAGTTTGGTTTCCTTTTGGCCAGTCGTAAATCACGTTATTTCTTAATCCACTTGTTTCTATAGTGGAAGTGTGTTTCTGGTCTTGGATGAATGTATTTTTTTTGTAAATTGACAAAGACTTTTTATTAATAAGGAAATCTGATCTTGTTTTAGAAGCAGGCCATGATGCTACCTACGCCATGCTGGACTTTCTTGTATGTTTTGGATCATAAGCAGGTTCTGTCTTTCTTCACATTTTGGTCATTCTATCACTTTGGTAAAAGGTTAATCTTGGTTCAAGAACATGCATAGATTTACATAGAATTTTGTTTAAACACTATTACTTCTCCTTTCGGTTGTTTTTTATTCAGCCACAGCGAATCATCAGCCTCCACCTAGTACTATCATCTGCATCCTCTTCACTCACACCCACTAACGTCATATCATCATTTCTCACAGCAGTCCATGTCCAACATCCTCCTACCAATATTTCAGCTCTGCTATCCCTCCTCTGCACATGTCCAAACCATCACACTCTGGTCTTACTGACTTTGTCTCCAAAACATCCAACATGAGCTGTCACTCTTTCCTAATCCAGTCCAACCTCCTCACTCCAAAAGACAACCTCAACATCTTTAGCTCTGCTACCTCTAACTCTGCCTCCTTTCTCTAAACCGTACCACAAAGCTGGTCTCACCATAATACAATTCTGACCTGCATGTTATAATATAGAGAAAAAGGAAACATTAAAGAAACACACCAACTTGTGTGTAAGATACAGGGGAGAAAAGTAAAATCATGTTGGCTAATAAGCGCAGTGAGGTTTCATTTCAGCATTTTACTGTTGACAATGTTTCTAATCCATGCCACCTGCTCAAACAGAAAGTCCCAAACACAGCAGCGCTCTGTCCTACCTCCACAATGAGACAGCGGCCCCACGGGACCCTCGCAGCTTCTCTCCCTCCTGTTATCACCTCTTCACCGGCTCACTCGCTAATGCCAAGCACTAATCGCCACGGAAAACAAATAGCTAGTTCTCAAATGTTTGGAAAAGGCTTGGGTGTTTGCACCAGGGCCTAACAAAATAATTTTTTACAAGCTATCCAGTTGTGATTAGGGCTGTGAGAATTGAATTTCCATGGCTCTGATCATATTAATATTAGACTAATTAATTGTGCTGTTTAACTTTGCCCATTTGTCATTGTGTACCTTTTACACAACAGTACACTTAGCTGGAGACAGAGTTTGGCCAGCTTTGTTGAGCACAGCATAGCTGTCACATCGGCACGTCTTACTGCTATACGGGTCGGATCTGTGAGCAGACTGCTTCTTAAACGACAGGAAGAATTTTATACTTACGGCATTACCAAGACGTCGAAGAGAGTATGCGTGATAAGAAAATCATTTTTAAAACATATACATATATATATATATAATATATATATATATATATATATTCGTATCACAATAGTTGCAAAATAAAGTGGGAAAACATAATGCATTGCGCTTTAACTACCCAGAGTTTTAAGCTGGGGCATTTAATGCCAAAAAATTTCCAACCATGATCAGTAGTGACCTTATAATCTAGTAAATGAGCATATAAATAAGGAGGAATCATGCAATCGGAAACCTTCTTTAACTTTATATTTTATTGAATTAAATTGGCATTTTGTTTTCAGGAAGGAAAAAAATATATACTGACAACGTGACTCATATTATTTTGTAGATTCATTAATCAAGCAGGTTTAATAATAGCTGACCAGTATGGATGCCTAGTAAGACATTAAAAAAAGAAACTTAATTAATAAGAGGGTTAGGTCTATTGCTTGTCCACAGATATTTAAAGGAAAATGTAAGTATGACATGATCAGAATGATGAATCTCGGGTATGATTTCGACTCAAGCTTATTATCAACCCTGCAGCCACCTAACCCCTTTAAATCAGCTTGTGGTGGCAGTCTAGAAAAAAAACTTGCACCTTATATGAAGTCCTCCTATTAAGTTCGCTGTAATTCAATTATAATAGTGTGCTCAGTGATCCGAGCTATTTCATGAAGATCAACAGTTATATGTATCGTAATATGGATTGTTTACGTTTTTGGAATATTTATATATTTTTTGTCACAGTTCCAAACAAGCTGGTGGTTCTCACACACACACACACACACACTTACTCAATTTCCATCTGTACAATGAAAATCTTCAGGTTTGGACAGTTTACACTGGTGAAAATCAACCGACAATAATAATAATAGTTAATAATTATTAGTAATAATAATAATCAGTTGTGGGTCAGAAATACTTCAGCACACAAAAAGCTTTGTTTGCCAACCGTTCATTCTGCATTTTCAGAAATGGGGATATTTGGCACTTTCTAAATCTGACTCATAAACCACTCACCCCTGGGATCCTAACAGCAAAACAACTTGGTTGACTTTATACTTAGTATACAATTCAAATGAAAAATATATATTTCAATAAATAGTAAACGAGGAATAAGCATTAAATTAATATGCTGTGTTTTCTGAACTGATTTATAGACAAACCTAAATTAGTCTAATATGCACTTGTATGTAAGAAGGAAAAAAAACCCCACAGATTAGCTGTCGTTTATTAGCAAGCACATACGGTAACCTGTTGAAGAGCCTCTGGTGCCAGCAGAGCCACATATATTTGGTACAATAATCATTTAATTTGTTGTTTCTAAATGTTTCTAACCAAATTTAACTAAATCTTTATATTTAAAAACAGAAAAAAACATAAATCAGTGTTCGAAATGATGTTCATTCACATCATGGTTATGTGCATTCTTACAGAAGAGAGGAATACATTTCATTTCAGTGAAATGCCAGACATTCATACATGTTTACTGGTTTAAAAGGAAAACATGGAAAAAGGTGATAATCGCAAATAAAACTTTAAGAAACAATCGGGCAGATGCATAAATATTCTTTTCTCAGTATGCAGCGCTGAGACACGCTTTCTTATATTTACGAGTTGTTGTGTAAGTCTACGTATTTTTTTTCCTTTTTAAAATAGTCCGAAAGCCAATCAGACTGAACCGAGAATGTGTTTCTGATTGGACAGCGGTGTAGTAGATGGTGTGCGGTCTTACTCATCATTAGCTAAAATGGCGGCCCAGTCTAGCTGAGCGATAGTCTGCTCTGAGCTGCACAAAGGCATGCAGAAGGTTCCTGTCCAGGTTTGTGAGCTGCTCTCCAGAGCAAACCTGCTTCAGATTGTCAGGAACAACAACCAGAAGGTTACAGAGCGCGTGTAAGGTGTCGAAAAGCTGCAGGACCAGAGGAACCTGCGACAGAAACACGCACAGTAAGTACACACCTACAGATCCAGCCTGAAAGAAAATCTCAGTGAAGGTTCAATGATATCATAAATACCTGTTTTAATCATGCAGCTGTTTACCAGTCAATAATTGAAATATATTTATATATTTAAGAGAAACCAATTAACAAACATGGAAAGAAATTGGTATGTAACAAAGTATTTAGATACTTAAACTGACTGAATAGCTTAACATTTCTTTAGAAAGTTTCCAGTGATTTTCTCTAATAAAGTTTATTTAAATCTTATGGGTAGACCTACACTAAATTTTATTTAAAAGACACCAATTGAATTTTATTGTATCAATGTTGAATAAGTAAATTGGTCGGATAATGAAACAATAGAATACTGTCGATTGTAGGGACGTGTAAAAATATCAATACCAACGACGATACTACTGTAATACTGTATCGAGATTTTAACCTCAACTATCAATAAATAATTAAATTACGCTTTAAACCGATTTATGTTGACATTAATATTTAATTAAAACCTTCAGTGTGTGTCAAGCTACTTTCAACTCCGCTCCTGTAGTCGCTGACACATACGGCCACTGTCTCAGAAGAAGCATGGAGGAGAAAAACAAGGGCGACTTAGCCTTTTTGTTTGTTTATTTATACATTTATCGTGATATATTGTATTGTGACATGTATCGTAAGGCCCTTGCAAATAGTAAAAAAAGCATTATAATTTACTAATACATTAAACAGTTGTGATGTGGTTTGTTTATTGTGTATTTACCTACCAATATGCTAATTAAACCCACCTGTTTTCTAAATAGTTAGCGGTTTAGTTTACCTGCCATGGCAACAGTCCAATTTTTGTCTCACTTCTATCCATTTGTATTTTTTTTTACTTAGTAAATTAATTAGTTTTCTGTTGTCCTTTTTCTGTCATGTTTTATGCTTGTGTGTATAAAAAAACAGGTATGTTATCAGTAATACCGTAGTTTTAGCTGCATAAAGTATAATTCTATACATTATCCTTTCCTTTTATGGATGTAAACTCCGAGCCCTCCTTACCCTAAAGTCTTTGGCGCAGCGGCGGTACTCTGCCACATCGCAGATGGCCAGCATGCCTCCCATGGACGTGTAGCTGAACTGCTGCAGGTGCTCGTGAATGAGCCTGTGAAAGCGCACGCCCAGCTCAGCCAGCACAGTGTCCACGTTTTTACCATCCATAGACCTCCGAACACGCTCCACCTGCTTACTTACGTAGGCACATACCTTAGAGCATGCCTAAGAACCAAACACAGGGGAACAGCAGCACTGCAGCATCAGGTCTAATGCAAACCACAGCCAAACCTAGCTTCTTATGAATCGACTACTCGAGGACTTCCATGTAGAAGCTGGTCTTACTTACTGTAGTGTACTGTAGTGCACTCATTGCATTGTTCTCGTCTTCTGGCCTGAAGTCGGTTTTCTTTTGCTCAGTGGCCAAAATATGTTTCATTTGTCCGATCATGCAATTCAGTGTTCTAAACATGACCAAAAGAAGCCATTTAAGTATTCATTCTAATTAACATTAACGAGTGCTTTTTCCCTAATTATACCAAGGCATATTTTTATTTTTAACACATGCTTACATAATTTTTAATGAATTTCTCAAAGACGCTTTAGGTTTAAAGAGACCAAGTGATACAGAAGACTAACCGGTCAATGCCTGTGTCTAGTTTTACTTCCATCTGCTCAATCACCTCCTTTTTCTTTTGCAAACACTCGGTTAGCTTTGGAGAAGCGCTACAAAAGTCAGAGATGAGTCATTAAGCCACAAAAAAAAAAAAACCCTCAATTTTCCTTCTGGATCACAAGTAATTTGTCAATTACAATTACCTAATTAGTGGCATTAGATGATCATTAAACTGCTTATCAAAGAGGTGAAAAATAGTGTTAGCCTGCTGCACCACATCCAAAAAGTAGAGGTTGGCATTTTTGGCATCTGCAGAAGGAATAGCTGTAAACAAAAAATGACATTGTTATGATTGTTAAATTAATGAAGATAACATTTTGCAGCAATGTTCTCTTTTTTTACCTGAAAGGCCGATCTCTAAGGCATAGTCAATATGGTCCACACAAAGGTGCTCTATAAGCAGCAGGAAGATAGAGTAGGCATTTTTAGGGAGATCAGCTGGATCAGACAACTGTGAGATAAAGGAGAGATAATGATTAAGTTCCATCATCAATTTCACCGTAATGAGAGATTGTACAGCAAATGTGAAAAAAAGTAGTTTTGCCTTGTTGCATCTCTGGAAGGCGTGACGTGTCTCCTGAAGCAGATTGACCACAACCTCTTGCGAGAGAAAAGTCTCTCCATGTGTGTCAATACTGGGACCCAAAGGCAGGTTAGTGCGCTGCCTGATCCGCTCTTTCAGTTCCTGGATGCTAAATGTGTTTGTGAGAAAGAGGATGGAATTTATTTATGCAAGTATCGAGTTTATGATGATGCTGGAACAGAGCTTTAACGTTTAACGTACGTTTGCATTAAATGACCACTTTTTTTAACCTAATCTCCAGCTACTGCTTCTGCATCCTGGGGGAATTACCAGGAACAGAAATACAATATAATTCAGCAGTCTTTTGTTAAACTAACTCAGAGTTCTCCAGTCACACATTTGCAAATTAAGCTCTATTACTTTATCATATGCATGTTCCGAAATGTGTATTCCTCTTCCAAAGCAATACATTTGCAATAAAGTTGAAATTAAACACAGCAGGTACCATATCAGGTTTTACAGAACTGGGTGTAGTTACCACAAAAACAAGAATATGATCCCATGAAAATCTGCACATTATTATTCGCCCTTTATTTAGAAAAGATTAAATGCATCACGAAAACATTGCAATTTGCTAATAGTGACCAGTAGCTACAAATCATGCTTGTATTAACTAAAATGTACTAGGATACATTCCCAAAACCTTTCCAGGTTCAATAAAAGCTTCATTGCTTAAGCTTTAAACATGTAATTGCTACTTGCCCTCTTCCTCTCCGAAGTCTAAATATAAGACCTCCTTACCTTCCGGTGCCGACTGGACGTTTCTGGTGGTTCTTTGAGTCGTAGTATCGCTGCAGAATTGAGGCACTACGAGACTGCAGATACTGCCGCTCCATGTCTACGTAACTATCCAGGTAGGAGGAGAAGATGCTCTTAATTAATTTGGACAGGAAGGTGTGCTTGTCTGAACCCAAGTTGAACTCCGTTAGTTTAGCAGCCAAAGCTGTTGTCCTGAAAGCAGAAAGTCAAGGACGTTTAGACATCGTTAAACTAACAAGATCTGTGATTCTATTAAAAGACAATAATAGATGAATACCTGGTGTAGAGGTCAAAGAGGTTTTTGAGGTATTGCTCCAATTCGGTGGCACGAGTCTCAAGTCGTTCTTTTACACATGTCTATAAGCAGAATCGTCCAGTTACTCCAGCTTTTGAAGACGATAATGATTTGTAGATCAGCATAAATATTAATTAGGGGTTGTACCTGTAATTTGTTCTCAAAGATGTTCTGGATGAGTTTGGCCATGACCATTTCTGGGCTACTGAAGACCTCCCCCACCTGCTTATTAACCCTCTGACAGAGAAGAGCAGTGTCCTCGAACACATCGCTCTGCATGTATGCTCCCTGACAGAACACAGATTTTATTCTATTATTTCCTTTCATGTCTAACAATCAATTATTTTCAGTCTGACATCTGCAATACTGAAAAAAATGAGAGAAAACAGAGAGATTACCTCTTGGCACTGCTTGATGTAGACATCTATACAATGAGCATAGCCCTGAGAAAGAAAGGCAAGACTTTAAGGAAATATGAGAGAATAATTTCTGAAGTTTAGACAGGTTTAAAAGTCAGCTCACTTTGAAATGTAGCAGGACCGCAGCCACTTCCCTCATGCGCCCGATTTCCCCTCTGCGCTGAGCTGCTGTGAACTCCTGGATCAACTGCCGCTCCAGGTCATGGTATTTACCTGAAATCAACACACAGGGCATTTGTTTTATTCATTTAAATTATATACTTTTCTTTAAAATTTCAAAGCATGAAAGCTTTTAATTTTTTTGTCCTTTTTATTATTATTTTTTTTTTTTACCAATTTTGCTTTTTAACTAAATGTAAAAAAAAGCCTCACTTGCTATCTTGGCTTTCACATCAGCAAATCTGAAATAAGAACAGAGAGAAAAAAACAATAGAATATGCAAATAAGCAAGACATCCAGGTGAAAAAAAAATGACTTGTAAAAAACCAGATCTAAAACATGTTAAAATAGAAATATGATCACAACCTAAATACATTCTGAGAACTTTTAAATCATGCAGTATTTTATTGTAAAATTTACATCAAAAGTTAAAAAACAGATACAGAATATAAAAACAATCTAATTTAATTTAGTTAATCATCTTCTCCTTTCGGCTGTTCCCTTTTTAGGGGTTGCCACAGAGAATCATCTGTCTCCACCAAACCCTATTCTCTACATCCTCTTCACTCACACCCACTAACTTCATGTCCTCGTTTATCGCATCCAAATACCTCCTCTTTGGTCTTCCTCTTTGCCTTCTGCCTGGTAGCTTCATTTCTAACATCCTCCTACCAATATATTCACTATTCCCTCCTCTGTACATGTCCAAACCACCTTAATCTGGTTTCCCTGACTTTCTCCCTGAAATATGTAACATGGGCTGTCCCCTGATGAACTTGTTTCTAATCCTGTCCAACCTTGTCCCTCCCAAAGAAAACCTTTCAGCTCTGCCACCTGCCTCTTCCTCAGCACCACTGTCTCCAAACCATACATCAGCTGGTGCCACCACAGTCTCGTACACCTTCCCCTTGTAGCTGAATGAATAAGAAGTTAATAGCTTAAAATAATAAGTTCATTGTCCATTAGAACCTTTGATCTTATAGTCCATGCATTACCAATTATTATCTATGAGGTCTGATTTAAGTTGCATCAATTTGCTTTAATAAAATATAAGCGTTTATGTATAATATTTCCAAATGTAGACGAAACTGTCTGGAATTAAAGTCACTACTTTACAGACAACGTAAAATGAACATTTACAGTTACAGCATTTGGCAGACGTCCTTATTCAGAGCAACTTACATTTATGTCTTTTATACAACTGAGCAATTGGAGCTTAAAGCCCTGCTCAGGGGCCCAGAGGTGGTAAGGTGGTTGTGCTGAGAATCGAACCCCAATGTTCCAATTAGCGGTCCAACACCTTAACCACTGTTAGCATAAACAGTCAACGTTTATGCAATGAACTCTAGTTTTCTGACCAGACATGTAAAAGAGAATATTTGCGTCTGGATAATGACTATTTTTACTCTGTTTTATAAATTGTATTTAATTTATAATGGCTTTGTCCTGCTGCAGTGAGGTAGCAACACTCTTTTCTGGATAGCTAAAAGCAAAGAACTTAATAGTCATAGCAGAAGATCTGCTTGGACCAGCTATCGATTTATGAACCCACATCATCTGGATTATGTTTTCTCTACTTGTTTTACTTGGCGTCTCCCTCTTCATCTCATACTGCTTACCTGTCAAATGGCAACTCCTGGGCAATCAGGTGCAACTTCTGAATGATGTCAGCAGCTTCCTGTATCTGCTCAATATATAAAAAAACAGAAAATAACAAAGGACATGTTAGAATGATACAAATGCGTGTCTGGCTTGAAGAGAAGAAATTGGGCACGAGTAACAACGGGGTTAAACTTAAGCATCAGTTTCGAGTGAATCATTGCATTGCACCATTCCTCCATTTCTTCCTTCCTCCTGTCAATCACAGAGCAGGTAAGAGTGACCCAATCAGAAGCAGCTAAACTACCTTACTGACGTGAGAGTAAGGCACCATTTAAGTTCTGAGCACTGTAAATATTATGAATGGACTACAACTGAACCTATAACAGCCTTACTAAAACACCCTCTATAATCTGTCTGGATAGGTAGATGGGAGGTCTTGCCTATAACATTGCCAGGCAAGAACACCCGACATATCCCTTCACTGCTAACACATTGGAAAAACAGGATCACTGTAGGCCCCAGCATCCACACATCCTCTACTTCTGCTTCCTATTCCTGCCTGCCTCAGCTAACATCATTACTGTGCCCCCGTGAGGTGGATCCAGCCTTTTCTACTCTCCTCATCGAGGTTTTCTAAGTATCTGTCCCCCAGCTAAGATTAGCTAAATCCCATGTAAGTGATGTAGTAGTCTCCCTGCAGTGGGGGTTTTTACCAGTGCTTGTCTTCACACCGTCTGGGGCCAGCCCTCCTTTCCGAAAGGATTAGGTCGGTGTTCCTTTCCTCTATTTCCTTCTTCCCCTTTAGCTATTCACTATTACCTCCTCTCCCTGACCCCTCAATTCTCTTCTGTAGGTTTATTTATTAAAAAAAAAAAAAAATCTGAAAAAGTCTAGCGGGTATATTCCCACGCATCTCTCAGTGAGCTGCCTGGTGGTCTAATGCTAATAACATTTAATAATGTAAGACTTACCACCCAAGTTACCCCACCACATAGCAACTTAATCAAAACATAGGAAGAGGCACTACATATTAAGATGGTATAAATCAATAATTGTATAGATTTAGATCTAATCTACTATCTTCTTCAACTCTTAAAGTAATTTAAGGCAATTGAATTTATACAATTTAGCCCTTACTATTGGGTGAGGGAGCAGACATAAAAAAAAACTAGATAATTTATGGTGTAAACAGAGGGAAAAATATGAAAATATTGAGATAATATGTCCAGTCTCGTGAGCGCCTCGAAAATAAGAAGATAATAACGATCATTTTATAATAAAATTAAAGTTTTTCGAGGAGGTGGGGACAGCAAACATGAACAATGAATGAAAATGAACAAAAACAAAAAAAATCTGACCATAAATAGGAACAAAACCAACCGTAATTTTAGTTTCTACACATATATAAATGCGACGGTAAAAAAAAACTGCTTATGACGACTACCACAATTACGATTAATGAGCTGATCGTCATTGTTTTTTTTATGCAGCTACATGAGCAGTCATATGCATAGTTATGGCTTCAAAAAAACCAATACCCGTCTAATGGGCTATATGCACACACACTCTTCCACATTCAAAGTCAGCCAGTTTAGATTCTTCTGGCACATACAGCATCTATAGCAACTACGAGGTTTAATCGCTTTAAGATCTGTCTGGGGGTAAACTGCGTGAGTCGAATCATCCAAACACTGTGTCATACACTGACCACCAAGAAGGAGAAGAGCTACAAAGCATATGTTTTAAGCTTTATCCACAATTAACACAAGATTTGGAAACGTAGTGTCTTTTGCATAGCAGCGTAACTGTAATAATAACATGCGTCTGTCTGTCTGTTTACTTTTATGTCAATCACATACTTTTATTCGAACACCATCGTCAATCTCAGTTTCAAACAGCTTAAGCGGAACAGCTACTGTTCATCAGATCAATTTTCGGTGAATCATTGTGTGTAATACTGCAAACGACAATTTTAAATGTGTTTTAAATCTACAACAAACACTGAGGTGTTGTAGTGCTAAATATGATAGCATTACAGTGTTTATTCTGTTAGCATCCTGACCTTTTCAGGGTTGCTAAAGACATCACTGCGCAAATCTCCATCCAGAAATTCATTGAAGTAGGTCATAAGCCTCTGAGCCTCCACAGCCCTCTGCCTCGGTGTGTTTACTCCTTCCAGCTGGTCTCCCAGATGACACACTTTAGTAGCCACGTAGCTGATATGGTCATCCAGCTCTTGGAAGTGCTGAAAGGCAACCTGTGGAAACAGCCAAAGATTCACAGTGAGTTTATCACACGCTCAGCACCACTTAATCTGTTCCAATAGACAGCTTTAATCTTTAATCACTTCGGGAAATGATCAATTATTATGGAGGTGTGCAATTTAAAAAAAAAAATAAATACAAAATCGAGTTTTGAAGTGACCCACAAAATGTGCCTAAACCCCAAATACCGCTTTGTTGCGTGAATAAACAGCGATTCTATTGAGGGGATTTTGGAAATTCTATACAGTAAAACCTAAAACATTCTAAAGGTTTTTAGGTTTCAGAACCCTCACGGATCAGAAGGATCAACAAATGTTTTTGGTATGTTTGGTACAGTTTAAAAATGCTAATAAATGCTTATTTATGGTAGTTTAAAACCCTAAATATGACCCAAATCATGCTCACAAAGCACTTTAATTTCTTTATTTAAAAGTTAATACTTACCTTAAACATAAATAAATAAAAAATTTAACTGGGTAAAAAATAGAGTACAGTATCGCCAATGGGTATTTGCCAAGCCAAAGGGAATAAACTTTGTGAGGTAATCTTGTAAAAAGTACACAACTTTACATACATCTTTTTTTCGAAGAATTTCTTACTGACTGAATTTACATGTACATCTTTATTTTCGAAAAGAATTTCATTAATGAAAACTTTTATCAAATTTATTCAGAATTTTTTTTAGCAGAATTTATAAATAAACTTACAAAAAAAAAAAAGTTTTTCAAATTTTTCAATCTGAAATTTGCAGAAAAAAAAATTTGCGTTGGGTTAAAAATGCAATCGGGGTATCACTGTATAGGGAAAAAAAAGGCACTAATTTTTTTTTTTTGCAAACCTGGTTGCTCCTCTGCAGCTCCTGGACTTTGTGTGCGAACTCTTTGGCTTCACGATGGCACTGCTGCTCAAGCTTCTCGACTTTCCTCTGGATCCTTTCATCCAGCAGTTTCAGTTCCTCAATGTGGTTAACAAACTCTTCTAGCAGCCTGGAACAATAAGTACAGTATAACAATCCGTCACACAAAACATCAGCATTGCATTCTTGTACACTATTCTGTGCTATGTTGTAGTTTAAACAGTGTGATAAGTAGCTGAATGATGCTCTTATATAATGCACTGGGGGGGATGCACTAAGTTATACACTTAACATTTGCTTGTGTAGTTTAAGATAGCTAACGACATTTCGCTGAGTGGAACATCTCATCATCAATTATCTGTTATAATAACCCACATTGCATTGTTTTGCTAAAGCTAACTACTTTGTGTTACATTAAATTAACAACAATTGCCATCATCTGGGGAAAAAAACTGTTTAATTTGAGCTGGTGTGTTGCATCAGTGTAAGTAGAGTGTAGTGTGGGAAAATGGTAGCTCAAGGATTCAATTCCCAAGACCACCAGGCTGCCATAGTTGGGCCCTAACAGAACCCATAACTCTTAACAGCTCAGTTAGATAAATAAAAAAAATATGAGAAAAGTCTGGAAAATTGTGTTGGCCAAATGTTTGAAAAGTAACGCAAAGTGTGTCATTCGGGTTTGCTGTTGTGTTAAAAAAAAAAAGCTTACTGATAATGTAATGAGGGATGGATGGAAGAAGTGCCTTAGGGAGGTGCTTAAAAACTCTCTCTAACTATTACAGCTCCCATGTCAATAGCTACTCCTCCTGAACATGAGGGGGGAAAAGGGAGTCTTAATGTTATTTTGGAAAACTGCAGAAACACACGGAAGAAGCATTACATTTCACAAAAACTCCATTTACAGTGCTGGCAAAACGCTCATTGCTTAATACTAAACTGCAAATCCACATGAAAATAGCCTTTTAGTGTGCGAGTCTGTGTATCACACCCTACTCAGAGCTTTGTCAGCTGCATTTCTAAGCACTTGCAGGACAGCAGAGTAAAAACCTTCATGTCAGCAGGTTTGGATTCTCGGGGTGGTTAAAAAAAAAATAAAAAATTTCAAAGTGATGAGTGCAAAATCTCATAGCACAATAATCCCCCCCCCCATGCTTAGTGCAGCTTAGGGTCTTTTCCTGTCTGTCCTTCCTTGCAATTTGTTCTCTTCCATCATTTGTGAGTCAGCACTTCCATCGGCCTTTTTCACGGGTGAGAAGTGTGTGTAAAATCTGGACTGATGTTTCCACTGAGTTGCCAGACAGCACTAACACACTTCCCAACTACATTCAAGTGAACTGTTGCCGTATATATTTAAGAGAAACATTTCGACAGTCTGGCGTTAATGGTTGTATTATGGAGGATATATTAATATTCAATCGCTGTTGCTTTTTACCATTTTTACAGGATTTATATGGTAGAACCGTTACACAAGCCAAGACCCAAAGAAAACAAATCATCAATTGTTTTAAGAAAGGAGTTTCATGGCAGTCATTGAGTCATATATCCAGTAAAAGACTGAGAGCTTGCATATTGAAGTATTTACTACATTTCAGTAGCTTTTCTATAGTATGGTTACGGTGGTATGAATGAAATTTGGATGCACTACACCCGTCACGTGACATACAACGGTACAGCACCGGGAATTTCAATTTGGATAACGTTTAACATGAATGATGTTAATGTTGTTTTTTATTAAGTGTTACTTACAGCTACTTTTCAGATGAAAAGTCATTTTTCCTGCGGCCTCATGGGATAGTAAAGTGTACACCGTATGCATACTTCCCAATCCGAGGAGGAGTATAGATCATTCGGAAACTTTTCATGTACATTTGTACGCTGGTGTACAAACGACCATTTAGAACATTCCAAAGGCTTATGTGTTGTTATACATTTTTATCAGGATGCACTATCGTTTTTAAAGATTTTTGTGCAGTCCGTGCAGTGCAGTCTGGGAAAAGCCGCTGGATAACTTTAGGGTAAATTCTGACTGTTTAAATGAGTTAAGAAAAGTTCTTTCTATAAAATACAAGGGTTTGGGGAAGTGGTGGATTAGTGGGTAAGGTGTTGGACTGATACGAGAAAGACCGGGGTTTGATTCCCAGCATCACCAAGCCACCACTGGCCCATAAGCAAGGCCCCTTAACCCTTAATTAATTACTCAGTTGTATAAAAGAGCTAAATGCTAGTCGTTCTGAATAAATGCTGCCAAATGCTGGAAATGTTTGCCTAGGAAGCTGACTTTTTTTTTTTTTTCGGGATGGGAAACGAACTCGCTATTAAATCATGTGATTGGTAATAACACTACAATACCCATTTTATCCACAAATATACCTTTATATTATTTATCAACTGAATTCTAGATGTTGTTATTTATTTATTGATAATTGGGGTAAGTTAATTAATTTAATTGGGGTAAACAAGGACATTGTAAAATAATAACCCTAAGAGTGCTCGGGTTATAAGGGGGATTTAAGCGAATAAAAGAAATTGAACAAACAAAGTAGGTGAAAGGTAACAATTAGTGGGTTAAAGTAAAGGTGACGATAAACGATTCTGAAGAAAAAGAAAATGGCGAAGAAAAAAAAAACTATTGAGTAAATAACTTGAATAAAAATTACAAACGTAGCTGAAAAAAATAGGTGGCTATAGATTGAACAGCTATCGCTAAATTAGTCAGTCAGAGAGTTATTAAATTGATCGATGGATACAAACGAGTCTTGTTCAGAGCCATTTCTTTAGACTGAACATCAAGCAGACGGAAGCGTTAGTCATTAAAAACCGCTAGCGCAATTTAACCAAATGGTAAAAAAGAAGATTTAAAGCAAGTAATTCAGCCTTTATTGACTTGGTGGCTTTTGCTGTGGAACGACAGCTTTCTAAGGGCCTGTGGCATGTTCTTTGTTGTGTTCTGCAATAAAGAGAATTACTCGACTCTTCTCAACGCACAACTCAAGACTCTTTTCCACATTTCGGCACGGACATTAGAGGTCAACACGCTTTGAGTTGCGACAATGCTCCAATTGCGACAATGCTCTACACGTTACATTTGGTGGCGGTATTGCACCACGGTACGGCACGTGAGACGAAAAAGGTTCGACAATCCACTCATGTGTCGACCTTCTAGTCTGTCTGTCTGCCTGAAGACATTTACCAGTACTAGTTAAAAGATTGATTTGCTTACACATCAGATCTTTAAATATCAGGAAGCATTTAAGAAAAATGTTTTATAACTATAGGACGACTAGTAATCGACATGTCAGCGTGTGAACATTTTCCCAGGCGTCTACATATCTAATGATCCAAAAACAAATACATACAAAAAATATTCTTACTTTTTAGGGTCAAATGCTTCTGCCCCTCCTTTAGACCCGCCCCCGGGGGTCCTCCAAGCCAGTCGCTCAATGTACTCATCTGCATCAAACGGCTCCTATAAGAAACAACAAAACAACAATTACATACACAAGGGTGTGTTTAAGAAACTGTTGCCACAGAGCTGGAGGCACACAATTATCTATAACGTTTTATCTTAGGGATAAACTCTAACACTGACTGCACCCCAGCCCTCCTCACCCTAACCTAAGTGCCCCAACCCTCCTCACCCTAACCTAAGTGCCCCAACCCTCCTCACCCTAACCTAAGTGCCCCAACCCTCCTCACCCTAACCTAAGTGCCCCAACCCATTAATACTAATGGAGCTAAAATTTTTAAAGCCACATGCCAAAATCAAACAAAGAGCGTTTACAAAAAACAAAAAGTGAAAGTTATAATCAGAGTAAAAGTAAGATTGGAATAGGATGTTTAAAAATATTATTAGATCAGGTCAGGTGTCCAATACTTTTGCCTATAGAGTGTGGATTAGACTCCACAGCTGGGTGTCCCTACCAACATGGCATCACTGAGCAGGGTTAGCTTTAACCTTTTATATCCTACAGAACAGACGGATAAGATCAATAAAATAAATAAATAAATAAATAAATAAACAATTAGAGACACTATTGAGATACATTGCTGCAAACACCCAATAAAACACTCCATTAACTTTAGGTATAAAGAAAAAAAACTCAGCCAAGATAAGCTTTTCTCAGGCACAGAACCGCGTCCTAATTGAGTCTTTATTCCTAAAAAGGCGCCTTATATACGCAATACGAAATAAAGTAATTTACGCCCTTTGTAGTGCACTACATTAAAACAAACACAGCTAAATGAGATTTAGCTTAAACTGCTCGATCGCCTCTGGATAAACGCTATTAACCGGTCCGTCGTTATAAAACATGTAAAATAATTCACAAACATCGTCTCATAAGTATTAATTCAATACAAAACCATACAAACTATTTCTTTTTATTGAGGTTATTTTATTATTTACAAACCTAGCTAGCACCCAAGCTAACCTGCTAACTAGCTTAACCAACTAATAGGACTCACCTCGAATAATTGCGCCGTTGTGGCCATCTTTCCTGCACAGAGATGTTGCTACAGGCAAAGAAAGTCTAATTAAATGCAAGAACCGTTTCTAAATCATATATACGGTCATAAATCTAACGCTCATTCTCCCTAAATCAAGGCCCTCTGCTTCCTGCATACAGCTGCCATAACCGGACCGGAAACAGAAGACGAACAAAACTCGGTCATTAGCAGCAGTTCTCAGATCAGTTGCTGTTCGTTTATATGGTTATAACTAGTAAGATGTGTAGAGGCGTGAACCTGATCTGACATCAGAGACTACAACGTCTGAAAACCAGCAGCCACGCCTCTATGTGTCACATGTCATGTCAAAACAGGAAGTTGGAACCAGAGTATATTTGCTTGGCATGTTGGACATTTAGCTTGGATTTTTTTTAAATAAAATAGTAAAAAAAGAAAAATAGACTTTTTTTTTTCCAGAATAAGAGAGTAAACTGACTGTTAAATTAGCTGTTATGCTAAGTCAGCTGGTTTTAAACTCTTTATTACATCCGATAATAAGAGGCGAGGCTCGATGAGTATCCGCGCGCTGTGGGTTATCACCCACGACAAGGGTGAATCTGTGCAAGTGCAGTTTTCAAGGTAAAGTTAAAAACAAAGAGAAATTAAATGCAACACGTGCTAATGCTAATATTAATTGTAATAATTATGATCATTATTTCCTAACAGGAAGTCGACATTCCCCACCTAACAAGCGTTAACAAGAATTTGGGGGAATGTTGATCTTTAGTTTACGATTGTTTACCGATAATATATGATCAGCTTATGCATTAAAAATTAATTACATTGTGTCCAGCAGGAGCCGCGAAAAACAATCGATAGAGTAAAAGCAAAAGTGTAAAAAAAAAAGCAAACAAAAATGATTCGCCGGTGCGTTCTGTCAAACATGCCATTTTTTCTTGCATTGGTCACGTGACATTGCGGGTCGCTACTATTTGTGTCAGTTTAATATCTGATGGGTTCCTACTTGGGAACCATATATTAAACTGACTTCTGAATAGGGAGATGGAATAGAGACTTTCTTCTTGCTTTCCACGCATCACCCAGTACACCACCAGTGATGGCTGAAATAGTTAAGGCTCTAAACCAGGGGTGTCTAAACTCGGTCCTGGAGGGCCTGCAGAGTTTAGCTCCAACTTGCCTCAACACACCTACCTGTAAGTTTCAGGTATACCTGGCAAGATCTTGATTAGTTGTGGTTGATTAGGGTTGGAGCTAAAATCTGTAAGGACACTCCAGGACTAAGTTTGGACAACCCTGCGCTAAATTGTTAATTGGAGAACCTGGGTTTAGGCCTCACCACCGGGACCCATCCTTCCCCAACGGCGCTGTATTGTAGGTGACCCTGCGCCTTGACCCCAACTTTCTAAGATAGGATATGTAAAGAAACAAATTCCCCTGTGCTGTTAAGTATATGTGACCAAATAAAGACATTTTCATTGCTGTGTTAGATGTAAGCAATCTTAAGCCAGACGTGATCTAGCTGTGATTCCTCATTCCTGCATTGTGTGATAGGATTGTAACCAGGTGTCACTTAATTTATTTTATTCCTTCTATGTAATATTATGTAATAGAATAGAACATGGCTAATTTGCTTACTTGACGTTTGTCTCCAGAAAATGCCCTCACCTAATCATTTCCCATTGTCCTCTGTTGTTTTTCATTTAGACGATATCCCTCAGTGGAGTTTCGTGCTAAAACCTTTGCTGGAGTTCACTATGTGTCTGTTCCTGAAGACTGTAACTTTCTCCCCCTCCTATTGAGTGAACTTGGCCTGGCAGATCCTGATAAACCTTATGTTGCTGCAAGAGATGACTGTTCACGCCAGCAGCGATGTCCTGCACTAGAGCTTCGTGTTGGTAGCTCAGGTGAGAGGACCTTATGGCCGGTCCTAACCATTGTCCAAGGAGGAATAATCCTTGCCTGTCTGCCTCTGATCGAAGTCCCACCTGATCCTCGACCTTCTCTTTTCAGTCTTGCATCTGTGTCTAAGGGCTTAGCCCTGTTATGTAGCCTACAGAGCTTCCTTTGTGGTACAGGGGTTAAAACACCAGAACCAGATGTCCTTGTCTCTCGCTTGGCAACCCTTCCTTCAGTACTGATGCAAGTTTGTCCTTTAGGGACCCCCCTGGACACCTTTCCTCAGCCTGGTACACTACCTGGAGCTCTGGTTTCAGGGCCCGGTGGTGCTCAAAAACAGCCTGCATGGAAAACAGGAGTTCATAGAGGAAGAGCGGTGGTTAGCGTGGCCCTCTCAGAGATGGTGAGATCCATGCAATATGGAAACCAGAGCAAACAGGACCTGTGGGATGTGCATGGGACAGTTACATGCAAAGTAAGTATAGCCCATTGTTTGGATACTAAAATAAAAAATATGGCTGAATTACATAACTAAGGTCTTGCCCTCTTGTCATGTATTATGATGGTAGTGTGAAGTCGAGGGTGTTCTGCCTAATGTCACGGTCACCCTCTCCTTGCCCCCTAATGGCTCACCGCTTCAGGACATCCTTGTGCACCCCTGTGTCACATCGCTAGATTCCAGTATTCTTACAGCCAGTAGTGTGGAGGAGAACGATAGTTCAGCCTTTTCAGGACCATACAAATTTCCCTTTTCTCCGCCATTGGAGCCTTTCCGACTGTGCAGTTATACCTCCCAGGTAGGTAGTCTGGCACATTCAATGGCTCCAATGCTTTTAATAATTGCTTTTATAGAGTTAATCTCAAATAAACAATATATTAAATAACTTTTATAACTAGGTATCTGTGCCGCCTATCCTCGGATCTTACCATCTAAAGTCAGAGGACAGCCACCTAAAGCTCAACGCAGTCCTCAAACTCCATGAAAGTGTCAGAAACAGCTTTGAATACTGTGACGCACATTTGCCGTTTTTTAACAGGTAACGCACGCATGCACACATTACAAACACGAAACATCCGCTCATTCATTGTTCTCCGAACACTTCTAACATCGCATACTTCCACACTATATAGTATGTGAAACTGAGTATGCGACACGAGTAGTACTTAAGGCTGTCACAATTATTAAATAACCATATGATCGCAATTATTTGACATAACTTTGGTACAGTTAATTATCGCAATTGTTTATTTGACGGTTAATTGTCACCCAAATTTGATAATCATGATGGCTCTATTTGCACTGTATGTCCAAGTCCTTAGTATGAAAAATACAGTACAGGAAAAGTTTCCGAATGACCTACATTACTCCCTCCCGGGTTTGGAAGTACACATACGATGTACTATTATTTGAGGCCACAGACGATACGACTTGTCATATGCAGAAGTGGCGGAAAGCAGTGAGGAGGCGCTTTTCATGTTCTTTAAATACCTTTAAATGCTTGAGGATAAAAAAAATTGTTTCTTGTAGTTAAATTTAACTAGTTTAACGTCATTCAAGTTGTTTGATGTATGTATGACCTTGTATGTCACATGACAATATCAAAATGGCGGATGTAGTATGTCCAAAATCTATTCATACTACATGTAACCATACTATAAGAATGTACTTATTTAATGGTCAAGAAAAACATACTACTGAAGTTTGTACTACATTTAAGTATGTCTTTTCATACTGGTCAGCTTCATCGTGGATTTAGGAACACTAGTCATGTAGAAGGACTCAAAATGACCCTGCTGATGCAACCAAGCTTCATGTCTTAACTCCGTTTTGTAGAAACTGAGATTATGTAGTGTAACTAAATCTGTAGGTCAACTTAAATAGTAGCGTTGTGTGGAGTGTGGACGAGCAGGAAGTGCGGTTGTCTCATGGTTCCAGGGTTTCATCCTAAATTCTGGTCATGTTCATCCTACGGCTACCTGTGCTTAGTGGTTGAATGGTTTTCTCTTACCAAGAAACCATTACAGTATATGAATATATACAGTATATGTACAGTAAGTATGTATGTGTGTAAAAGAGCATATTCTACTTTACCTTCCATTGTGATAACATCGATACTGAAGAATAAACTTTTGTCTGTTTTTTCAATACAACAAAAACAGAAATGCCATTGAAGACACATTGTTTTAGAGGTGTTTTAGAGGAGTAATCTAATAATTAAAACTTTAGGTCTTAATGTCTTGTGTTTTTACAGAAACCTTATGGGTAATGTGGATATAAAAGTGACCTCAGGACAGTTGGAGGTTTCTAAAGAAAAGAATCTAATCGTTTGGTTGATAGGTAAGTTTATATCCAACATAACAGTATGTACCGTATAAGAATATGTCCTAAATCTGTTGTTTTTTTTGTTTTTTTTTATAAATCCAGGTCAGAAATTCCCAAAGTCGAGAGAAGTGACTCTAGAAGGCACGATTCACTTTTCAGGGCATCTTGCTGGACCATCAGATCCTATGTGTACAGATCTTACTGCGTATATTAAAGTAAGTGGGAATTTTAATTACTAATCTGCCCTTAATAGAGCTGAAGGTTGTCTATTATATGATGTGTTGTGTACTGTACTGTTTTACAGCTTCACTTCCGAATACCTGATATGACTTTATCTGGATGCTGTGTGGACCAGCACTCTGTACAAGTGTACTCCTCAACAAAGCCTCGCATTGTCACAAGTAAGTGTTTAAAATAAGACATTTTGCAACAATTTCACACTTAAAATAATGTTTTTATTGCTTCAATAATTCTGTTCCTTTTTCCCAAAGCACGAGAATTGGTATCTTCTACATACTACATCTGGAATTCCACTGGAGACGCCCCTGTGTCTTCTGGACCCATGTTATTATAACAAATGGTTTTACAGAACAGAGCCCATAATAGCTGACAATACACACAATTTTCCCATGTATACACTCTACGCCCCAACCTTTCTTGATTGTCCACCAGCACACAGACAATAGTGTGCCTTCCGCAAACTTGTCACACATAGTTTAAAGCACACTGTTGTCAAAAATGGCTTTGTATGTTGTTATTTTGGTGAGGCGGTAGCTTAGTATTTAAGGTGTTGGGTTACCAACATTTCAAGTTACCTGTGTTGGTCCCCTGAACGAAGCCCTTAACACTTCTTTGCTAGGTTGTATAAATTAAAAATAAATGTACTCCGCTTTGGATAAGGGAATCTTCTAAACGCTGGAAATGTTATTTCCTCAATGGAAGTAAGAAACCCAAACACTGTTCCAGCAAGAACTCAAGTGTCCTGCACAGATCCAATGCCCTAAAACCTACTGAACACTTTAAGGATGAACTGAAACACTGACTGCACCCCAGACCCAACATTACCGCCTGAACTCACTAATATTACTGTAGCTAAATAACCACCAATTCCCACAGCCCGACTCCAAAATATATATATATATATAATGTATATATCTCTTGCATGAAGTCACCAACGGAGTGTCAGCAATCAGTGTATGAAGTGTTAAAGCTGCTTCGGAGACAAACTGTTGAGTGTAAGGGATGTGCAGTAGGCTGAATCCGAGCCAGGGAGAGTCAATCCACTGCAGATATTTAATCCAGTTTATTTCAAATCATTGGCTGCCTTTTTTGTTTACAGTTCTTAAAAAAAAGAAATGTTTATTTTTCCAGATTAAATCTAAAATCATATGGACTAAAGTAAACTTTTTACACATTTCTTGAGTTTTCTGTGTTGTATGGAGTTTTTTTTGTCATATTTGTATATTGTTGCTCTTACAGTGCTTTGTCCCAACTGGCTTTTGTACAGAATCTGTAATGAGACTCCTCAAGTTATTCCCACAATGAGGCTTAGACCATGTCTGGGTTTATTGGCGTTGGAGTGAGACTGACTGGTGGACAGACAGAAAGACTGGGAAATAAGACAAAAGGCTCAAGTGGCTTCAGAAAGGTAGTTGATTTCTCCACAGAGGCTCACTCAAGCTTGTCCTGCCCCATATTTATCCACAAGAAAACTGCCTTCGCTGAAGCTTTGTATACTATGGGGTCCAGCAAGGTCCATTTTTTTTGTCATGGATGCTGAGCAGAATTATAATTCGCTGTTTACAGCTTCATTTTTGTAATTTATAATATAAACACCCCTGTTCAAATATCAGGTTTATGGATGAGTTACAGATCTTTGTACTAAATGTGAAATTAAGCCAAACACAAAGTCTGAAACTTTTTAATGGCAAAACAGGAACAATAAAGAGTTATTAATAAAATTTGTATTATAGTATTTTTGTGAAAAATGTGGAAATGTATATTTTTTTCCTTTTTTTTGTGAAAATATTTGAATGAAACTATCTGTCTCTCCTTCTAGTCACTCTGCTATTTTATTTACTTTCTATTTACACATATAGCACAGTGCTACTCTAATTGTTTATTCTTAGTTACATTTTAATGAAAGTCCTTCAGTTCTATAAGAATAATCTACGCGCCCTGGTAAATATGTGAAGAAATTGCGCCATCTAGTGATCGTTTTTAAAACATTTAATTAATACAGTAAAAAAAATCATTTCCACAAACACGACCTTGTTAAACTTATTATTGCTTAATTTAAGTTTCTAAATCAGAAAATAGATACAGTATTACTCTAAAGTAAGTTAAAATTTTCTGTGAATGAGAATAATTTTTCCGTGATTAAATACTTCATTTCCCAACATTCTGTAAGTGTCGCAAATTGCCGAACCTGCTTTCCGACAGCTGATAGGCCAGCTCGTGTGACGTGACTTGAGTAATGGCTAAAGGGGACACGAGATAGCGAGCGAGCTTACACTTTATCCGCTTATTGTCGTTCTTTTACTGATACCGGAAGTTCGGCGAGTGTTTGTTTTAGTCCTCGTTTAGCTCGAGAGCTCGGTTTGGGTTCGCTTCTTTGTTTACATCCATACTGCATGCAGTGGAATGGCTGAAGTGCCGCCTGGGCCCAACACACTGCCTGCGTCCACGGCCGAAATTTTATCGCTGCCCGTGGATGGCTGCTCGTTCCTGGGGAACAATGAGAGATTGGACCGCGGTCGAGGAGACGTTATAGCTCCGGGGACAGAGGCGCAACAAGCCACTGAGCCCAAGGGGATCGCTAAACTGAGCCAGAACAGCGTTCATCACCTTAACTCGGCTTCTCCGCTGCATTTCCCGGCCCAGCTCAACGGCATCAGCAGCCATCCACAGCACGACGAGCACCGCGACCATAAATCCGCTCAAAATCACGTCCAGCACCGAGTTCACAAAGCGGGCGACTGTCAGCACACTGCCGCCGAACATGTGGACAGCACTGACGAGCGGGGGAACCGGAAATTAGCTTATAACAACCGCGACAGCTCGCTACCCAGTAACGGAGTCGACTTTCCGGGTCCCCCGGTCATAACCGGGCCCGGCTGTTCGGACCAACTGCAGAGCGTTAATACGGGTGTGAAAGGCGAGCTGGGCAGGACTGTGTGTCACTCCGAGTGTAACGAGAATGCCGAGCAGTTGGCGGGGGACGGAGAGTGGGGCCTGGGGCAGCGGGGAGCTGGGGATGAGGAGGCACCACTAGAGGATAAGATCGCGAAGCTGTCAGTGAGCAGCACACCGGCAGCAGATCACAGCCCCATCGTTTATGTGAGATACGAGTCTGAGCTGCAGATGCCGGATATTATACGGCTCATAACTAAAGACCTGTCCGAGCCTTATTCTATATACACCTATAGGTACTTCATTCACAACTGGCCCCAGCTCTGCTTTCTGGTACGTATGTGGTTATACTGCCTACTAGGGGTGGGCGATATGGGCAACACAATATTCTTGACACCCTGCGACATGTGTGTGTGTGTATATATATATATATATATATACATATATATATATACATATATAGATATATATATGTGTGTGTGTGTGTATATGTATACATGTATGTATATATAGATAAATATAGATAGATAGATGTGTATATATTTATACTGATGTGTTTGTGTATGTGTGTATATATATATATATATATCATATATATATATATATATATATATATATATATATATAGTATATACACATGGAAATATATAGTTTGTGTGGATAGATAGATAGATATAGATGTCTGCGTGTGTTTATATATAAATATAATAAATATAAACACGTATGGATAGATAGATAGATAGATAGATAGATAGATAGATGATGTGTATATATAGATTGGTGTGTGTGTGTAGCTAGATAGATATAGATGTCTGTTTTTATATAAATATAATAAATATAAACACGTGTATGTATATAGATAGATAGATAGATAGATAGATGTGTATATATAGATTGACGTGTGTGTGTAGCTAGATAGATATAGATGTCTGTTTTTATATAAATATAAATATAAACACGTATGTATAGATAGATAGATAGATAGATAGATAGATGTGTGTATATATAGATTGACGTGTGTGTAGCTAGATAGATATAGATGTGTGTTTATATATATATAAGTTGAACACAATGCTGCTACACATTTCTAACCTTGAGGAACTACAAAAATCAGGAAGAAAGTAAATGTATCAGCATTAAAGACTGCACATGTTACTATTCTTTTAATAGATTTTTTTTAATTATAGGATTTTAGGTTTAAAGTATCCCTACATTTATAATGTATAATAAATTGTAACCCTTTTGCTGATCTGATCCAGGAGCAGTGCATGGATACTATGCAATGTTGATGTGAGAATTTCTCATTATCTTTCCACAGACTCTTCTAAAGTTTGTTTCTGTATAGTATTTATACCACCATGTCTATGTCAGGTGGAGAAAATACTGGGATAGCCTTGATAATATGCCAGAGAACAGGTGTCTTTTGGGAGACGCATATGGGCAAAGCTGTTCAGTCTGACATCTTGGCACTATAGTTTGGCGATGGCATGACAGATGCTTGATTTTGATTGCATTGTTTAAGACTTTAATAATAATAAAGTTTCAAACACTTGCCAAACAAAGATAAATAAATATTAGCAGTTATCTGTTGGGGCTTAAATCCAAACCCCATCTGCCTTGCAAAAATCCAAAGAACTGCTAAAACACATTCTGTATGAAACTTGTACTGGATTATGACCGTTTGCATGCTGAGCTTTGTGCTTGATTTTATATTTTGCATTGACGGTAATCTGCTTAAGCAGATATTTACCTGCAAACAGATCATCATCATGTGGTGTTTAATAACTACACATTTGCAGAAGGTTTTTTCCCTCTTTAATTATTATGTAATAAAAAGTCACACTGGGTACCGAAAAAATAACTGGGTACTCAAATTATAGTGTTTTTTTTACACAGGCTATATATCTGGCATTCTTTAAAGATTTATCTAGCTTTGAGAAGTACTTTCTTGGCTTTTTATCCTCTAAATTAAAGGTCCAAATGAAGGCAGGAGGTCCAGAAACTTCTTTACATGTTGATGTAAAGCCACTGTTGTTTTGCAGGCGATGGTGGAGAAGAACTGTGTCGGTGCCATTGTATGTAAGTTGGACATGCATAAGAAAATGTTCAGACGGGGGTATATCGCCATGCTCGCCGTGGACTCCAAATTTCGCAGGAAAGGCATCGGTATGTGTTTTTCTTGCACGGCCACTTTCATGCCAATAAATGTCTTTTTTTTGTTTAAAGCAAATGTTTTTTTTTTTTGTCAAATGTACTTTACAGTACAGTGCAAATTTTTTCTTTGCATATCCCATCTTAGAAGGTTGGGGTCAGAGCGCAGGGTCAGCTATAATACAGCGCCCCTAAAGCAGGAAGGGTTAAGGGTCTTGCTTAAGAACCCAACAGTGGCAAACCTTCCTGGTCTTCCACCAACAATGCAGCACCTTACTCATTTAAACCACCACTGCCCCTTTAGGAGTTCATTTAATAAGTTTACTTTCCTAGTTTGCATTTTTGTATTACATAATTACCATTTACATTCCTGGTATTTGGCAGATGTTGTGTTTTCACTTATACAACTGAGTACTTAAGGGTTAAGGGCCTTGCGTGGGGCCCAGTGACGGCAGCCTGGTGTTGCTGGAAATTGAACCCACAATCTTTCAGTTAGCAGTCTGATTAGATTACATGCAGTTCTGCTGTGGTGAATTAAGAGAAAATGTAGAGAAATGTTAAAATCTTATGTGGGTAATTATCTGGTAGGCAGTAAAAGCTCATTTCAGTGGAAGTTTGTTAATCAGTAAAGCTTCCCCCCCCCACACGCACACACTTGTCTTCCCAATTCTTGATGTCATTGGGTATAATAGCACTTCAGTCACAGTGGTATTTAAAGTTAATTACAGAATTAATTAGTTGTTTATATCTTATAAAAATCTTTCTACTTTGTCATTTCAGGTACAAATCTCGTTAAAAAGGCCATCTACGCCATGGTGGAAGGAGACTGTGATGAGGTAAGAGACAGACTGGCTCTGTTTGGAGTTGTACATTTTAGACATGGGCTGTGGATACTATGGCACGAATAATGTTTATCTTGTATATTTTTGTACTGTTCTATTACCATCTTTAGTTTTCTTTCTCTCAAATAAAACATTCTTGCTATTTTCTTGCCGTTTTGTGCAGGTGGTGCTAGAGACCGAAATCACCAACAAATCAGCCCTGAAACTTTACGAAAATCTGGGCTTTGTCAGGGACAAGCGTCTGTTCAGATATTATTTAAACGGAGTGGACGCTCTTCGGCTCAAGCTGTGGCTTCGCTGACTTCTCCTAGACTGTCCCCCAATTCCTCTGTCCTCTTGTCCCTATGTCCAAGTGAGTATGGAGCGCTGGCCTCCAGCAAGTCACAAAGGAGAGGCAGCCGCATGAAAAACGAGCAAAATGTAATAGAGTTTTACGTACTTTTCTCCGTGCAAGAGAAGTTATTGCAAAAAAAAAAAAAAAAAAAAAAAACAAAAAAAACGGGGGTGCTAATCTTTAAAACAGTCACTGACTCAACGGAGGAAAAGTTTCTGGATTTTATTCTCGTTGTCCAAAAGCCTGATTGCAGATCATTGTGTGAATGCAGGACATTAGCATCACCTCCAGGAGTCGTTGCGGAACTGCATCAGGCTAAAATAAAACAAACAAGGCATCACCCTCTATTCTTTTATTTTTATGAGTAATTGTAACTGAGGGATGGGAAATAAACTTCCTCAGTCGAAACAAATTAAACTTGTGAAAACAAAATAGAAGCTACACTAACAAACCTGATTTTCGTTTATTTTTCATTCTCTTCAGAAAAGGTTTCAGGGGGATATCCTGATTGTGTTAAAGGCCAAAGCCTTGACTTATGTGCGTGTGTGTGTGTGTGCTTGTGTTTGGGGGGGTGGGAGGGTATTCTTTTATGTGTGTATTTTATTCCCTATATTTGAACAGACCAAGCTCTTTTCATTGTAGGAATACAGCTGCTTAAGCCAGATATGCACTTGTTGGTAAAGAAAGACACCACATTGCACTCGGATATTGTCAGTCCATGTAAAGCCATCGAATTGATAAATCACACAACTTTACCAGAAATCACCTACGGAACGATCTGCTTCTCCCGTCACCCGAATTTCTTTGGTGCGGGGACACACGACTACAGGCCATCGCAGTTTATAACTAGTAATTGCTCGAATCAGATGTTCTTGAAAAGAGCTCACCCAAACTGTGCACATCATTTAGAATGTACTGAATTGTTTTATGCATTTGTCTGAGGTTCTTTTTGGCTTGTTTTGTTTTTAAAATGTTGAGCTGGTTTGTTGACAAGGTTACATTTCTGTTGCATTTACACTATTCCGCACCAGAAACATTAAAGAAATCTATCTTTGTGAAATGACAGGGTGTTTTAACCTAAATAAAAATAAATCCCTATTAATTCCAGTAATATAAAAACTGACTTAGACATTATTTACCAATAAACCAATGCACTTTCTACCATGTACGCAATTAAACCCGACTTAATCATAAGGGTTTTTTTCATAATGCAGAATTTACTGACTGCCAAAGTTGCAACTGTGCTAGTCAAGAGTTAATTCAGAATAAATGCCTTGTTATCAAATCTGCCATATGTTACAATTGATGATAATAATAATTAGTTCCTGATTGCCTGTGCTGTCCAGCACTGCCTCACTTCAGCTGCAGAGGGCAGCATATAAGTAAACTCGGTATTAACAACCACGTATGCACAGGAGAGGATACGCAACAGTACACATTGATGGGAAGTTGTTTTACAGAGCGGGTGCTGTATAATGTGTTAACATTTATATGCTGTTCGAAATTAACATATAGACCCCACGTTGCAAGGTTCTTTTCTTTTTTTTCTGTGTGTTCTTCCCCCCTTATAAATACTGATCTGCTTTCTTTTGTGATCTGGGCTGCTGATGTGCTTTGGCTGTTTTTTTTTGTTTGTTTTTTTCTTTTTGAAAAATCATGCAAATTGTGTGTAGGGAAAAATGTGATTTTTTTTTTTTTTTTGTGCAGAGGTGCAGCAGTATTGTTCAAATAGACATTTTGAATTTTTGGGGGGTTTTGATTTGTGCATTTTTATCAAGTGAGAATAAGAAATGTAACACGTATCCTAAACCTGAATTCAGTGCTATGGTTTATTAGAGCCAGAATATACATCCACATGCCATAGTACCCTTAAAACCAACAGGCTCCGAAGTCTTTTTTTTTTTTTTTTTTTTTTTTTTTGGTCCTCGAGAGGAGCTCTTTACAATGCTCTTTCAAAGGATCCATTCATATTAAAAATCATAGTACTCTTCAGAAGGAGTTTGTTTATGTAAAGGGTTTGGCTCCTTCAGGATGTGAATAGCTGTTGAAAGATGGAAACGCGTACTGTTATTGTGCAAATGCCCCCTCTCGTCATTCACCACTGTTGACCGATATGCCTCTGATCAATAACTTCTTTAACGTCTTTAGACCTAATTTGTGCAAATCTGAAAAATATAAATTAATAAATAGATGCTAATGTCAATTTGGTAGCTGGGCAGCTTATGTTCTTTTATTAGGTTACTTAATGTGGTATGAGATGAGAAACGTCCGTAATTCTAAAACAGTTTAGATTAATTGCATTGTTGCAATTAGTCATTATATTGACTAATTTACTATAGGTTCATTTACAAAAAAAAAACCCCCAGCAGCTTCTGAAGTGACAGCTGGCAGGTCCTAGCTGCATATGACACCTTTCTGATTAGTAAACGTGGACGTAATCCTGTGTGGCCCTGTCATTGTGACCTGGAAAAGATCTGTGGGTCTGCTTTCCACCATAAGATTTGTAGTTTGTATGTGCGATCTGGTTTCTAGTTGCTTCAGAGTTATTTTTTCTTTGTTGTTTTTTGTTTTTAAAGGAAACACCTCATGGAGTTTAAGTACAGTATGGTCCACGTGTTTTGTCATGCCATTGATCTCCTATTCAGTCTCGCCTCTTACAAGATTTCTCGCAAATTTTCTTTTGATTTCAAGTGGACAAAAGACTTTGTTTAAAAAAAAAAAAGTATAAATAAATTATTTGATTTTTTATTGCAAATGGGTCTTGATTTATTCACCATCGGTTACTATTTGCCATTTTTTTCCCCCAAGTGTCTGTGTTGTCTTTTTTTTTTTTTTTTTTTTTTTTTTTTTTTTTTTTTTTTTAATAAAAAATTGGTTAACAGAAAAAAATGAACATTGTACAGTGCATCAAATTTTATATCCTCGTTATAATACACTGGTTTTCCTATTCAAATGTTTATTATGCTGAAATTAAGTTTTAAGGTTTAATTCACTACACATACACTACACTGTGTAATTCAGCGACCTGCAGACTCTCAAACTAGATTTATTTGTGGCTGCTAATTAGCAACTCATTTTAATTGGTGTTAAATTCATATTTCCACCAGATAAAGACCACAGTACAATCGAAATGAATGTGTATTTTATCATGATAATGATGTCAGCTGGGAACCATTCAGCAGCAGCTTGCGCATTGTTTTCTGGAGGCCTGGAAACAGGAAAGCCACCATGAAGCTGTGCTTTGCCTGCTCAGCATGTAAACTCTTTTTTTTTATTTTTTTTTTTTTTTTGGGATTAAAGCCTCTTTTCAGAAATCGTTTTATTTTTAATATATTTAGTCTATTAAGTCATTGTTCCATAACAAGATGCAACTAGTGTTTGAATCATTTGCTGGTTAATTTCAGAAAGAGAGCTAAATATTAACCACAGGTCTGAAAAAATGACCTTTTACCAACAAAGACTTGTGTGTTAAGTGTGTTAAGAATAAAAAAATTTCTGTTTAATTAGACAAATTAATATTTAATAAAATATTTATTTTTGGCCCTTATGATTTGATACATTACCACCAGCGTGTCGGTTCCTTGGTGCCCATATCTATTAAATCAATAAAAGCAGTGGGGTTAGTCAGAGATATCCACATTAGTATCTAGGTTATGCGACGTCGTCCCAACTGTTCCGTTTCGGATGAATAGTATTTGCCTGACGAGAAATATTGCAATTTATTTATGTTTCCATGTTGTATCTAGCCACAATTTGGGCTCCCACTGGCCCTCCAGTACGTCCCAAGTTTTAAAATGTTTTAGCTCATTCTTTCGAAAGTCCTCTAGCCAAATAAAATTTTGTGGTGCTAACCTCTCTGGTGATTTAGTGACGATTTCATCTGAAGTATCTTTCAGTCTAGCTTCTGTTTTTAGTCGGCTTGAGATTTCTTTTATTTCAGCATCTAGATTTGTTAGTGGAGGACTTGGCTGCAGAAGCTCCCTAAAGTCCAAATTTTGTTCCTCTGTCTCGTCCCAGAAGATGTCTCGCTGAGTTGGCCTAGACACAAGTCGGATTTCTTTCATCTGGGAATTCCCAACTACGCCAACGAGAGAAAAAAAAAAGTTAATAATATGCTTAAGCATGTCTGAGCTTAAATCAAATCATAAAATGTGTTTGAGTATAATCTGAAATTCGACATCAAATCCAGTGACTCACTAGTTGAAGTATACAATTTTCGCTGATCCTCTAGGCGCCTCTGATGAGATCGACGTTTCTTGGTTGCTTCACCAATCAGAGATGTCTGTGCTTGCAGAAACCCTCCCTTTTTTCTCTGCAATACATAAATCCAATTAAAAAGAAGCCAGTTATTAGAAGTGGCAAGATTTTTAGATTAGATTAGATTAGATTAGATAAGATTTAACTTATCTTTGTCATTGTGCAAGGTAAATGTACAGAGTCAATGAAATGCAGTTGGCATCTAACCAGAAGTGCACAAGTGGCCTATTTACAATAAATAACAGTAATAAATAAGGGTATGAGGTTCATAATTATAGAGGTGAGAGTGAATAATGTACAGAAGGTGCAGTAGTAACATATGGTATCTATAATTAAGGTTATATATAGTATGATACAGTTATAAATATGCAAGGAATGACATAATGGATATGTACATATATGAGTGTTTGTATGATACAATACAATGGGTGAATTGTGGTGGTGGGGCTTAAACCCAGGTCTTCCAATCGACAACTTGCTGCCTTAACCATTTGGTCCACCACTGCCCCGTATACTTCTTGTAGTTTGTATTACATATGTAATTATATAAATATGTGGATCCTCTCATCTAATGTTGGCCCCTGGTGATTACCAGTTAGAACATATATCCATTAGTGTTCATAGTTTTGGGCTTTCCTGAGGGAAAGGAGGACCTGTCTTCACCAGTAAAGTGGATCCCATGGAGAAAGCACTGAGCCTTCAGCCCAGGCTACTTTCCACTTCAGCAGCATGGTAATCAGATCCACCGGGAGCAGCAGGGCAAGGCTCAGTGCTCACCAGCTGTCTGTTTCTTTTTTAACTTCTTAAAATCTTATAGATCACATATGCTTTTCTGTTGTTGTTTTTCAATGTACTGGCCTACAGGAGTGTGTTTAAATAAATGTCATGTTAGATCTGTTTAGTCATTTTCTGAAATCCAATACAAGGACCTGGTTTTATCACAGCTTAGGAGACTAAGTTTTTATCCTAAGCTTTAGTTGCTTTCTTAGTGGTACTTGCTATGGTTATCCTTGTGTTAAAACCCCCATCTTGATGTAACCGAGTCTGAGGGGCTTCCCAGTCAAGCTGTATAAGTACTACATCATATTTAGTGAGATACATGCGACACACCACAATCCCACAGATTTATGAATCCACCTACACTATGCAGAAGCTTAGAGAAGACAAAGTGGAACATACAAAACCCCAAACAAACATTAACTCAGGTTAAGATCAACACTGGATCCCGAACCTTGGAGGCACAAATTTTAGCTGTCCTTGGCATCGACAATATACTCAAACTTAACCTGGACAAAAAGCGCTTGCTCCATGCAAACATGATCTTACAGTTTCTCTGTACCTGTAGACTACTGCCGGCACCACAGCGCCCTCTCTGACCTGGAGCTGAATGCTGTGTGACACCCTCACTGCTCCAGCCCTTTGCATAATGAATGTGTAATTACAGCCAGAAGTCTCATCGAAGTCTGCCATCTAAATCAACCTTGAAAGGCAGAATAATGAACACGTGTGTACCATAGAAGCATGATCGTTATAAGTCTTAGACACTCCCGGTGGCTCTGTGGAACGTTCTATTGGCTGCCATATCTGTAAGCAGAAGGGAATAGTCATAATTAGTGTCATAGCAAACTACAGCATGGCTACTTTTAAATGAAATTATAGTGAGATATTAAACCTTTGCTTTTTGTGGTGGATGAGCTTTGATGATGCTGTGGATCGGTTTGACGTATAGATTCTGGGAGTCTACAAAAGACAGTTTACGACAGAATGAAACCGGTTGCACAAAAAGAGGGCAAGTGGTAAATGTATAATGCAAATATGACATTACAAAATAAAGGATACATACATAGAATCCAGTAATAAACCTGAAGGTTAGGAGATCTGTTAATTTGTGCTATATAATAAAATGATTGGCTGCTATTCACAGAAAATAATAAAACATTGGGCTAAAAAGTAAACTGACCTGGTGGTGAAGGAACAATCTGAGGTATATGCTGCTTGATGGGTGGCAGCTGATGGTCCCGCTGGCCAACAATTCCCTGCTGGTGTTGCGGTATGCGTCGCACAGCAGTGATTATTTTTGGTGAGGCTACTTGATAGACAGATGGTTCCTCTTTTGGTTTGACTTTGCAAATCTTTGCTCTGGAGTTACTAATCCCCATTTAGATTCATTAACTTTGAAATTACCACTGAGAAGCTACTTTTCAAAATCCCAACAAATCTGACTGAAGTGAAATGATCCTTACAGACATGAAGGTCAGCATGTTGCCAGGCGGTCCATATCGCATAACTTTATTTTACAAAATACTAAATATTCATATACTATAAATACTAGAATATTCTCTACCTTTGCCTTCTGTGAAACTTCAGCTTTGCAGCGCTTATCAGGTTTAGGTTCCCTTTCCTGCTTTAGATTTCGAGTTTTTTAATGGTTGTATGTAACCATAGTGATATTCCTCATGGGTTACTCTGTAACAGAGTTGGATTGCTTAAATGCAGACACTGGGACGTTTCTCCTGCTGCTGAGCCAGGCATGCCACATTTGGGAGGGTGGGAGGGAGGGAGAGGGGGGTGTTGCTTGATGATTGACAGAATCGGGTACAATTCTGCCTTGTACAGCTTTGTATATTATGTCTAATGTTGTTTTGTGTTTTTTTTTTTAATGTCATATATAAAGTCATTTTTTAAAAAAAGAACTGAAAAGAAACTAGCTGCCTCAGTGTTTTTAGTAGTCAAAATGCATATTGAGTCAAAAAGGTCTCCTAATGCTCCTAAAACTATTATTGTACAGACGATTGCCGTTCACACCATATTTTCACCTCTTTCAATTTTAAGACATGCTTTATAATACATTTCAACACAAACGCATGATTTAAAATGAAACCAAACCTGTCCTTTCCGTCCCGGTCCCACCTCTTGCTCTCTCTCTATAGCGATATAAATAAAGGTGACTTGACTTGACCAAAACAAAACTGAAATAAAATACTGTATACATCTACATCTGCACAACTTGTCTTCATGTCATGTTGCTGTTTATGGGAAGTAGTAGCTTAGTCATTGGGATGTTGGACTGCTTAATGGAAGGTCATGAGCAGAGCCCTCTACATCTATAATTCTCTTCCTAAAAGCAGCGCCGCTATCATCAGAGAGCAAGGGCGCCACGGTGGAGTGTTAAGAGGGCTGGTGGTTAGGACGATTCTAAGACACACTTTGGGGACCCCCAATGAACTATTTTATTGGTGGTAACAGGGAATAATGGGTGTGGTAAGGGCGCCCAATCCTATATTCTTTAATAGAGCCTAAAATTGCTAGCGGAACCCCTGCCAGGGCGACTACTAAGATAACTGCAAGTTGTTCAATCATAATATGTGAAGAAGGTGAGAAATAATAATAATAATAATAATAATTGTGGGGCAGAGGGAAGATCATAGACGCCCTGCAGCTGGTGGTGCCCTGGTTGACCGCCTAGTTTGGCTATGTGTAGAAACAATACTGGGCTCATGAACGAGGACCCTAACACTCAACAGCACAAAGGAATCAAAAAATGTGATAAATGTAAGTCTCTTTAAATAAGGGAATCTGCCAAAATGCCAATAAAGTTCTTTATCCATAAAGTGAAACGTAAAGAAGATTGAGACCTACAATAAGAGAAGTTTAAACATGTGACTAGAATAAAAGTGTTGCAGCATTTTTCTCCATCTGGACCACAAGCGGAGTAGGTGTCACTTTAACATATGGATGTTATTTTAAAATGCGTCAATGCTAAGCAAATAATTAGCAAAACTAAAAAAAAGTATTCAGGTCTTCATGATAATTGATTGATTAAAATTCAAAATATTGTAAAATTAATTGCCAAGAAGAGGAATAGACTCAATTGTACTCAATACAGCAAGGAAAATAATAATACTACTACTGATAACAATCTATAGAAAGAACAAAAATATAGGCAAAACATTAATAAAAGCTGCTACAGAATTATTAGCATTCATGGTAAAGATGGGTAAAAAGGTTATAACAAAAAAGTTATAGTGGTTACTTAATATGTATAATTGTTATTTATAATTTTCTATAATAACCACCAAGGTCAGTGTCCCAGAGGTGTTCAGTTGGGTCGAAGTGGCATCTTACTGCAGAACATTTACTTCCTCCACATACAACCATAGCATTTGCGGCATTTGGCAGACGTTCTTATCCAGAGCGACTTACATTTATCTCTTTCATACAACTGAGCAATTAGGGGTTATTCGTTTTGCCCAGGGGCCCAGCGGTGGCAGCTTTGTGGTGCTGGAAATAGAACCCAGATCTTCCAATTAGCAGTCCAACACCTAAACCACTGTGCTACCATATCCGACAACGCACCATGTTCTCATAGAGATCCGGGGTTTTTGTCATGCTGAAACCGTGTTAGAAACTTTAAATTCCAGACTTTTAATTTTCTAAGGAAAATCTTAATACTGCACTATATAGAGTTTTTCTATAAAACTGTGTGTTTTTAAATTTGTGGCAAAAGTTATGGGAAGACACCATTATGGGTGTGCTGATAAGGTGTGTTTAGACTTTTTATAATTTGAACTAGAGATAGCTTGCTCGAAAAAGAAAGAGTGTTTAATACTTAAGTTCATTTCATGTATTTTTTTTTACCATGTTTTATAAATATAAATATTTAGTAATGACCTAAAATGTAAGAAAAATGCTTCTTGTATGCAAAATTGTAGGTTTAAATGATGTTATACCATACATGGTAGAATAGATGTTTAATACAAAGGTTTAAAAAAGAATTACTAAATTTGTTTCTATCATTTATAAAAAATAAATAGCTTTTTTCTTGAGATGCCAAATATTTATTTTATAAATATATATGCTCCTATTTTATATATATATATATATATATATATATATATATATATATATATATATATATATATATATATATATATATATTTATATAATATATATATATATATATATAATATAATATATATATATATTATATATATATATATATATATATATCTATAATATATATAATATATATGGTCCTGCTGTACATTGGGTGGGTTCATGCTGAAAGAGTGCCAGAATGGCAGTAATGACACTATTATACACTGTTCCCTGCTCTGTTTAACTTATTGGGGCAGCAACAAGAGTCACCTAAAGCCAATATGCATACAAGATACACTGTCTCTGCAGTCATTATAGAAAAACAAAAATTAGACAAAATGGTGAAATAGCAGTAAATTAAGAATGCAGGAAGGGTTAAAATAAAAAAAAAATAATGTTATTGCCAACAAATAATATGACTGATGATAAAGAACAGATTAAAAATGTTGCTTAAGTGTTTTGTGCCTCAACTTAGTGCCAAATGAATATAATCATTACAGTGTTACATAATTTTGCTTGAATATTATGAGCCGATTTTTTCGCCTACTTTTAGAGGTTTTTTTTGGTTCTAGTGTAAAAAGAGAACACAAGCCATGTTTATATAGAGGATAATATATTTTTCCTTCTTATGTACAGTATTATACCATCAGATACAATGGAAATAGCATTTGTTTTATATATGCTTCTCTCTCCGATACATGCATTTTAATACAGTGAGCCAAATTGGCCCTGAATGAGTTTATATTCACAGAATACGGTTCATGTGAGGGTTCAGCAGGCATAGCTGGGATGAAGGCGTGCAAACAGAAAAGGCTATTTATTACTCCGTTAAACACAAGAGTTCATCTCCCTAAAGAAAATGCACTCCCGTTGATGGGAAATCCCAGCGTGAAAAACAAACACTGTTACTAAAATCCTTTTGTAAAAAAGGAGATTTTCTTCTTCAGCACAGTCGGGAAAAAAGCTCCTCTATCATCTCTCTTAAAGGAGGAGGAAGTGACCATATGAGCCTCAGCTCCGTTTCCACACAGACGATATTGCGGCTTTTGTCACAGCATGTCATGACATCAGTTTTCCTTTATCTTCATTTTGTTTCCGTAAGAACCTCCACTCTTCCATGCAAAGTACCATGACTGTAGGCACTGTCTTATGGCGGATCTTGAGTTCTCCTTAGTTCTAGAGTCAGGGTCTAAGGTCATGCCAAAGGAATCGAGACAGCACCGTTAGCTCTGCTGCGGCTGCGAATGTTGACACTGGACTCGGTCAGCTCCTCTCCGTGCTCCTCCGATTTCTTGTCAGCGAGTGTGGCGAGGAAGCGCAGCGTGATCGTGTCCCACTCCTCAGGCAGCAGCAGCAACAGGAAGCCCACGCAGATGATACAGGTCGCAGCCAGACGCACCACGCTGAAGATCACCTCATGCTTCAGCACATCGATAGCTAAACAGAAAAAAGACAGAAAACAGAAGCATGAGGAGAAACAACAGTTTGGATAAAAAAGTAATTTATTTTGCCAAAAAATATTTTTCCAAAATATAAGTTAACTAATATTTCCATTTAAAGCGCCAGAAAACTAACTGTATGCAGCTGAATGAAAATCTCTCATGTCTTCCCTTTTGTAATCTCGATGCAAACCTTAGTCTTAATCAGATGTGTAGAACGCATGTAATTTGTGGATTAAATGCAAAGTTTAATAATAATTTGATCATTTGCACGTTGTTTTAAAACCCGTTACATTTCAAGCAAGACGCAAAAAACAAGCACTTTTGTAGCTTTAGCAAAGATTAATTGAGGTCAACTTATACAGTGAAGACTCTACAGTGGGATTTTACATTTGACTTATTAATTTCTGTATCTAAATCTCCAGAAAAAAACATAAAACACTGTTCATTGAATTTTGCATCTTTGTTCTATTGTATTTATCTATTTGTGTATTTTTATTTTAATTATATTTTGTACTCGCATACAAAATCAACCCAAACTTTTTAAAACACTAAATTACACTAAATTATTATTAATGCAATATATAACCCCCCTCATGTCTTTATGGAGCTCAAGGGTTTTGTGCACGGGGCAACAGTTTGAGTCACTTAGTTCCAGTCAAGAAATGGTGGAATGCCACAACATACAACATTGGGAAAGACACAGTCTCTATACTGATAAGGTGTCCGCAAACCTTTGGCTATATAGTGTATTTGGTTAAATTGCTATCTTTTAGAAGTTAATACACTTGAACTGCTTTTAATTTTGAATCCTGAAAAAACTTTACCACCATTAAAACGTTACTTTTGTTGTAACGCTGTAAAAAAACTCGATTTGACTTTCCAGTTATTCGTTAAATTCATTATGTTCTTTCAGTTGAACGACTCAATCTGAAGGCATACTTTCGAAATCATAAAACAACTAATGAACAATGAAAACTGAAACATGATCAATAAACTGCAACTGCACAAGGGTAGCGATCACACACGGATTAAAAAAAGCGCATGCCTGATCTCAGTGCTGCAGACAGAACAAATAACTCAGAGGGTCAAAAAAAACAGGGCCTGAACTAACCTACTGACCTTGGCAAGCTACTTTTACAGACAAGTACCTTCATCAAGCATTTATTGTCGCTTGGCAACGCGTTGTGTTTTTTTTTATGATGAGCATTGCTGCTGGTCAGGATACACACTGCTGATCAGGTTTCTCTCACTGGTATCTTAAGGAAAGAGAAATGCTGTGGAAGGCTGGCAAATTTGCTGTGTAATGGTTGGGATGCTTTTAGCAGTAGAGAGGGTTGGGGAGGATGGAACATAAAAACGCTAATCACTTGAGACATTCTGCTCAGGAGAGGGTGTGTGTGTGTGTGTGTGTGTGTGTGTGAAACAGATAGAGAGAATTGAGAGAGAGAGAGAGAGAGAGAGAGAAAGAAATGAAGAGAGAGACTGACAGAGAAAGAGAAGAAGACAGAAAGAGAGAGAGAGAGAGAGAGAGAGAGAGAGAGAGAGAGAGAGAGCTGATATACTGCACTTTGTGTTTGAATGGTAAATGCCTAAATGCCCCTGACAACTTGATGACAATAACAGAGGTAGAGGATTCGACTGACTTGATTTGACTTGATTTTCATGACTTGTGACTTGAGTTAATGGCTCGAAAAAACTTTTTTTAAAGGGGAGACAAAGGGGGTGGTACCGGAAAGGACCTGAGCCAGAATCAAACCCGGGTCGCCAGATTGCAAACGTGAATGTGGGTGCCGGTGCCTTAACCTTGTCTTTCGTTTTAGTAAATATGTGGGGTTTTTTTTATCTGTCTCAAATACCAAAGAGTTAACAGTATGTTTTTTTAAAAGGTATTTTAAAAGATTTAAATATTTTTTTTTACTTTTATTGTATTAACAATTCAGCTGCATGAGAACACCTTTTGAGTAGAAACAAATTTTTATTTGTTTGTTGCAAATTTTTCATTCATTTATTGATTCAGTTACTATATACACTTATTCCCTAATTCAGGGTCGCAGGGCTCTCCTGGAGCCTCTCTGAAAGGGCAAAAGGTAGGAGGGGGACACTCTGGACATGTCACCATGCCATCACAGGGCCACACACACACTTACTCCTATGGGCAATTTAGAATCACCAATACATGTTTTTGGACTGTGGGAGAAAACCAGATTAACTTATTTTAATAAATAAATTCAGTTAAATATTTGCGCGACAGTGCCTAGCTTGACACAAGCTATGACTTGACTTGACTTGAATTGCTTGACATAAAGCAGTGACTTGACTTGACGTAATTTTCACAGAAACTGACTTAGACCTGAATAAAGATTAAGACTTGTGACTTGCACATGTATGTCTTATTTCCACCACTGGACAGTAAATGTATTTGAAATTCATTGAGTGTATACACACACACACCTGCATTCCCGGGGACGCTGAGTAAAGTCCCAATTGATATGAGGATAGGGTAGGTGAGAACCACACCTACATTTACCAGGATGTTGAATACTGTAAAAGAGTAAACACACAGAGAAACCATAAGAAAAAAGAGCAAAAATAATTTGTGACACTGTCTTTCAGTAAAAGCACTAAATGTGTGGAAAAAGTAATCGATGCGGCCTGCTCCTCTGAGATTCGGTGTTCTCTTTAGTTTTGATAGACAGTAAACAAATGGATCTCTTACTATCAGGCCTACGCTGCTGATACAGCACATATCGGATAGCTGAGGTGATGAAATGCTACTCAAGAGTGAAATTTGATGTTATAAAGCCCCAAATTTTTCCTTTCAAAGCATTTCGAGCACTCTGGAAAGTTTACTATAGTGCTTTATTTTATCCTCAGCAAATTCAATATCTGGGTCAGGGATAATATGACCCTCAATTTGGTTATGCTTTTAAAAATTGATGTGTCACAAGATTTTAGTTACAGCTGAGTGCAGACATGTTTAAGTAAGTAAGGTTGAGGTCATGGCTTTGCCCAGAAACCCTGTCTTATAGGTGTAGTAAGACATCTTGGAAAAGGTTAGCCTTATAGCACGTCAAAACACTCCTGAACACATGAACGCTCACAAAAACTAGACCACCAGAGACAACATTATTACAATACATCATGTGTCATTCACTGGTGAGAAAAAAATTATAGTACAGTTAGTAACAGTTATAAAAGCTTAAAAATAGTACTCGATTACACACTGTTGCTGTAGTTAAGCTCATTTGTAAAGGTACACAAACTACATAAGCGATGAGTTACTATCAAAACACACCAAAATACAATCACACCATATTTCTACTTGTTCAGGAGAAATTTGACTCTTTGACAGCTGTAATACAACCCAAATGTATTGGAAAAATTGGGACATTTTTAAAATTTCAATATAAAAAATAAAAAACTTTTAAATCACATGAGCCACTATTTTACTCACAATAGAACACAGATATCATTAATGTTTAAACGAATTAGTTTGACACTTTTATCAACTAAACGAGCTCAGTTGATGCCTGCTATACTATAATACATTTTAAAAAGATTCAGTTGGGAGAACATTTAGCAACTAATTAAGTTAATTACCATCAGGTCTGTAAAAGGATTAGCTATAAAAGGGATGTTATAAAGAGGCACAGTCTCTTGGAAGTAAAAATGGGCAGAGGCTTCTCAATCTGCAAGAGTGTGTAAAGAAAAAACCTCTCAACTTTTCTGGGATTCGGATTGTAGACTCCATTGTGGAATGCAACACTAATATTAATTTAGTTTAGTTTAATTTAATTAAGTTATCGCTCTGTTTTGATTCAGACCTCTTAAAAAAAACTTCCCAAAGACTTTATTATAAGAAATTATATTAGCCAGATGAAGTGAGTATAATTTAGTTAAGCCCCTAACTTTAGGTCTAAACATTCTGTAAATAGTCCTAATAACTTAAAAATCTAAATTGTAGACAGCTGGTCAATTACAAGAAGACAGAAAAATTTCAATTCAATTACTATCAGAAATAAATATCACATGTCATTGTTTATGAATATCCATCATGTAGTATATGACTGAAAAATAAAACACTGTAGCATTTACTCTGTGCATTGTAATAATGGTAAAACTTTTCTCAGTAGCGAGTAATCAAACAAATGACTTTGCCCCATTACAATGCATTTACCGTTACTGACAATAAAATGCGGAGTTAATATAAGTGAGATCACTGAAGCGGTTTTCATCTGAGTAGACGCTCTCAGCCATAGGACCTGCAAAGTTTTTTCTGTGGTGTATGTGGGATGAGGTAGGACAGGATGATTGATGTGTGTTGGGGGTGGAAGACAACCACATAACTGATGATGCTTGGCTTAGGTAGAGGCAGAGTAGTACGGGAGTTCACACACAAGCATGCACAATCACACACACCAACGGCATTGCTTGAAATTACATACTACTTAAGTATTTACTTCCCGACTGTTCAAAAGGACGTACTACAGGATTTAGAGTGATGGCAGGTCCAATGTTTTTAAAGGGATCTTTTATAAACTCTTTTCCTTCGTTGAAGTAAAAGACAAGACTGTTTATGCAACTTGCGACTTATGATCAGGAAGGAAGAGCGTCTCCACGTTGGAGAAAAGTATATGTAATTTAATGAACCTCTTTACGTCGTCACATGCCGCCACAGCATTAAAGTAGTGTAGATTAGATTTGTGATTTGTGATAACAATTTTTTTAAAAAAGTATTACAATAGTTACTTTCCCTGGTAATCAGTTACTTTTATAATGATCTAACTCAGCTACTATTTGTGAAAAGAAACTATAATTGCTTTTTATAAAGTAACATGCGTCACTGGTACCTGTTTCACAATATAGATTTTTGTCTTGTTGCTATATACATTTACTGCCCAATTATATTATTATAAATGTTTGCATGTATTTATTTAGCTAGTTAGTAATATATCATATTGTAAATTTATGTTTATTTCGAATGTAAATTATAATTTAATGGGGGTGCCTTTTTTTGCATTTCACGTTTGTTTGCTCACCCAGCCATAGACCGGCCACACCACACAGGTAACCCCATTGTAAAGAGGACAGGGAGCCCCAGTGCTCCACTCTGGTAAAGTAAAGGATGACAGGCACCAAGGAGATGAAGATTAGGTTGAAGAAGCCCATGGTGGAGAAGAAATGGGCGACCTCCCCCAGGTTGGCACTGCCCAGGAACATCTTAAACAGAACCTGGGGGTAAAGAGCTATAACTGTAAAAAGCTTTTTTAAAATCGAATTCAGAAAAATAGTTTAGCATGAGTAGTCGAAAGAGCTTTACTGCTAACTGGACTAACCTTGTAAAGTGCTGAGGTGGAGGCCGAGCCCACCGCTAGAGCCACACCTATGATAGAGTCTCCATGGAAGCCATCAGCATAGGCCATCATGACAATCCCTGTGATGGCCATAATAGCAGCTACAATCTAAGGATTAAGAATATGTGGATTATTCAGAGAAAGTTGTATACAGGGTCAGTCAAATAGCTGTTTTCATCGTAAAAAAGACAGTTCTTAACTGTACTTGCTAGACCGATCGAGACAGTGTTTCATTCATATGTAAACATGAGAGTGCATTATATTTATTTCGATTCATAGATTTTTACACTGTTAATTGATGTGCATTTGTAACTTGTAACGTTTGTAGGTTAGTGTACTGTGTCTCCACGCATTCTTTGCTGTCCTTTGAAGAAATGTTTTGGATACAGACCCGCACTCCCATGAAGCGGTCTTTAAGGACGATCCAGGACAAAAGGAAGACAAAAGCCTTGTGGCAGCAGTAGAGTGCTGAAACGTCCGTGGCTGTAAGTTTCCTCAACGCCAGCACATACAGATAGTTAGTCAATGTCCATAAGATGGAGAACGGTGCTGTTCTCTTTAAAAAGAGCCTCAGCGTCATGCCTTCTTCCCCAAACAATCGACTGCACTCCCTACAAAATAAAACCATATATAGTGTTCTTTTTTTTTTTTTCGCCTCTTGAGGACAGGTCCCACACCCTTAAAGGCCTTTTTTCAAACATAATGGCCTGTTTAGATCAATAAAATGGTGTATTTTCTATTTTATATTAAACCTACAATAAGTGTGCAAAGGTAAAAAACAGATAATTACTGTATACAATGGGGGTAAAACGTATTTGATCCCCTGCTAGAGTACATTGTACATTTTTATTGTACATAATTATTCTATAATTATAATGGTAGGTTTTTTCTAACAGTGAGAGACAGAACAACAACAACAAAAAACATCCAGAAAAACACATTTCAAAAGTTATAAATTGATTTGCATTTTAATGGTCACGATTTTTGATTTCCAGGTGTCTTTTATACAGGTAATAAGCTGAGATTAGGAGCGCTATCTTCAATCAATCAATCAGATTTAAAACGTTTCACCATGGCTAGGACAAAAGAGTATGTTAGAGACCAAATTGTAGACCTAAACAATGCTGGAATGGGCTACAAGTCCCAAGCAACTTGGTGAGAAGGTGACAACAGTTTGTGCGAATATTTGCTAATTGAAGAAAGACAAAATAATTGTTAATTTTCTTTTGATCTGGGGCTCCATGCAAGATATCACCTTGTTGAGTTTCAGTGATGATGAAAACGGTGATGAATCAGCCCAAAGCTGCCCAATATGGACGTGGAAACATTATGCTTTTGGGATGTCCTTGTGGACAGGACAACTTTAATGCATTAAAGGGAAAATGGACAGGACCATGTACCGTCACATCTCAGGTGAGAACCTCCTTCCCTCAGCCAGTGCATTGAAATGGGTCATGAATGGATTTACAATAACCTAAAACACACGGTTTTAAGTCATTATGCAAAAGGGATCAAATATTTATTTCACTCATTAAAATGTAAATCAATATATAACTTCTTTGAAATGTGTTTTTCTGGATGTTTTTATTGTTATTCTATCTCTCAAACTGTTACAATAAACCTACCATTTAAATTATAGACTGATCATGTCTTTGTCAGTGGGCAAATGTACAAAATCAGCATGGGATCAAATAATATTTGCCCTTTACTGTATGTATGCCCAGTTCCATATCATTAAAGTCTAAAGTGATTATTGTAACAAAAAGGCAATATTGAAAATCAAAATTTAGGTCTAATGTTTTTTCTGCTATTATGACCCATGTATCTGTAAAATTCTGCAGATGAACCTCCTTCAATAAATCTGTAACTCTGAGAACATAGATAACAGAAATTACAAGTACCAACAAAACTGGTTGCTGAATCTTTCAGCAAGACTTATGTAGCAGTTTAAAGGTCTTATAACTTATTGGCATATATGCATAAATCTTTTAATATATATAAATTCACATAGTACTAACCAAAGAGGATTTGCTTGTGTTATTAACAGCTATACAGTAAAGATGTAGGGTACAGGGGAAGAAAACACAGATTAAGAAGAAGAAGAAGATGATGATTGGTTTTTCTTTGTCCATTCTTTAATTGCATTCCAGTGCATATTGTTTTTTAATTAACTCACCTGAATTTTTGAATGGGTGTCTGTTTTTCCCTTGTAATGGCCACATGACCAGAGTAGTAAAGAGGAAAGAAGAGGATGTTCCAATTGGTGCTAAACCAGGAGATGAAGAAAGGGCAGGAGAAGGACTTAAATGTCCATTGAACCACCTGAGTGGTGCCCACCCATGACGAGGACACACAGAGAACCACCAGCAGGCCACCAATGACCTTCAGAGCCACGTTAGCACAGGTCTGATAGGCAGAGACTTCACCGCTCATCTCACTGGCTGGAGTATCAATATGGGAGTCTGAACCTTCATCTCCTACAGATTACACAATATAAATGGTTTCAAGTTGCACCAGACTTTGACATATTGTATTTATTGATTTTACCATTATTTTGTACAAAAAGAAACCATGCTTAGGACAGGGGTTAAAGGACACTACAGGAAATCATTCTAAAAAGAAAACTCAAATTGAACCCTGAACATTTCAAACATTCGACGCTGATCAGACTGTATCTGTCCCTGGTGTTTCTCTGAGCTTGAGAAGGATGTACTGATCAATAACTTGCAGTGTCAGTTATCTGCAGGTAAAGCACTAATGGCAGGTACTGTTAAAAAATTGCTTACATAGCACAGTCAAAGCTTATGTTAAAAATAGCACCACAGGGTCATGAAGCAGCACCACCTCAATCTCCACATGGGAATCAGGCTTCCTGTTTATCATATAATAGGGGCATATATGCTTGTTTAACCAGCTCATGTGCTACTTAATATAACCTCCTTTAATATGATTAAAAAACCATCACATTGGGTCTTACCAGTCCAAGGCATAAGCGAACTAAGCGGCTGCTTAAGGCCCCTCATGGCCACCAGGGGGCCCCCAGAAGTACATGGCATGACAGATCATTTTATTTAGTCATTATAATGGGTATGTTAGATTTATAGTGTGTAAATAATCACAGATAGATTGACAATAATAAGTCATATTAGCTGCACCAAAAGGTGACCGAAAAAAAATTCTGCCTAAAGGTTTGAGTGGGCACCGGTTTAAAAAACGTTTTTTTTTAAACCCTAAATGTCCAGTCTGTAACCTTAGTGTCTGCTGGAGTCAGTCTATCTATTCTCCTCTGACCTCTGTGAGTAGAACAGGATGTAGGCATATGGCATTGTTTAATACCACATTTCTCTTAGATGCACTAGGGGTAAATCTTAATGCGACAGCATATAGACACATCTTATGAGTGTGGTGGTAAGGTGTCAACAAACTAAAGACCATATATATTCTATTTATAGTTTATGTCTAACTATTAGTATTATTACTGTGTATATAGGCTTAACCTAGCTGGGTTTTTTTATAAATCACTTGCTTAAAGTCTTAGTGGGACATCACTGATGTAGTTAATAAGATACATAAAGATTTATGTTTCCTTATTAAATGCATATTCTGTATTATTTTATTTGGTCTTTAGCTTAGGTTCCCATCCCTGGTGCTGAAGTACCTCCTGGCTTAAACATATTAGTCTTTCCCTGCTCCTAACACACACTTTAGTGAGGGCTGTTAATTAGCTGATTAGTTGAAGTGGGCGTGTTACTAAAATGAGCAAGATAGGGGTTACTCCACTGGCAGGGTTGGGTACTGTTGTCTGGCAACAACAGAAATGAATCTGAAATAAAAAATAAGTAGAAAGTACAGGTGTTTAAAGACATGCTATTGAAACAGGACCTGAAAAAAAAGCAACACATTACTTATAAAAGTAGCTTGCGGGAATAAATGAGAAATAAATGGCAATCAACACAACAAAACATTTTCCATGACCTTCAATTCACCTTCTGATTTGGACAATAAAATTATTTACAAAAACCATTACAACCCATAAACTCTCAAGTTTATACATACTCACACTGCTCAGTAATACATACTCACACTGCTCTGGTTTTTCAATTGGATCCTTGTCTTTGTCCTCATCATCCCTATATCTACCAAATACACAGCATTACACAGTGACATCTTCACATTATCAACATTTGAAACCTTCTGTATTGATATTATTAGTCGTGTGTAGCCAGACCTTTAGAAAAGGTCTACATTTCATAGCAGCTTTTATTGGCTAAGGGGACACTAGCCTGACATGTAAAGCCACCAATCACAGATCATGTGGTTTAACATCATGTTCAGGGGAGTGACAATTGCAGTTGCTAACAAAATAGATCTTATTTGTTGTGCCATATTAGACACATTAATATGACTTGCGAACATCGGGTTGTCACGAAAAGCAATTCGTTCATTATGTGTTGACTGCACATGCGCAACATCCTATATTCTGTTTGAGTCTTTAGGACCGAGTCATTTAATTATTACAGGACAGCCTTATAGGCTTAGGCTATGCACTCTTTAGTGGGAACAAAAATGATTAACTATCTCCCCTTGTCTTAGGGCCTGAATCATTTATTTGTTTATCACGTAATCACTTAATGGCTCTGTATCTAACAGTCAATAATATTATGTAATGTTGGATAACATCAAGAAATGATTTATAAAATTACCTCACTATTAAGAAATTATCAATAGAGCTGTGCAATGAACATTTTATAACTTTCGTTTTATTGTTTAATAATAAATAATAAGAAAATACAAAATATTGGGAAATATTAATTTGATACTTTGATACACCCAATTAAATATTTAGTTCTTTATCAAGAAATGTTAACATATCGATGTCTAATCTTGTTTTAATTTTTCTCTGGAAAAGAAAGTGACTTCAGGTCCAGGTAAACAACAAAAATTAACATTGTTTAACTCATTAAACGAAAGATTTCAACTGAGGACACCCTACCACGTAATAGCTGGGGTTTCCCCCTTTGGCTGAAATAACTTGGGGCACTTCTTTTAGCCATTCTCTCTGCCAGTCTCTGACAACGGTCTGAGGAAATTTGCCCCACTACTCAATGCAGAATTCTTTCAGTTGTAGGATGTTTAGGAGTTTCTTACATTTACAGCCCATTTCAAGTCGCCTTACAGCATCTCTTTAAGATTTGGATCTGGGCTTTGACTTGGCCATTCGACTCGGAATTTTGTATTTGGTTCACGTCAAATATGTCCAAATAATTCAATTTTAGACTCATCTGTCCAAAGAACATTATTCCAGAAGTCCTGGTCTTTGTCTACATTCTCTTTGGCAAAACTCAGTCTGACCTTTGTGTTTTTTCTTAGAGAGAAAAGATTTCCTCCTTGCACACCTCCCATTAAAGTTAAACTTGTGTTAAACTTTTTCTGATTTAGAGTCATGCACTTTCACATGATGACACTTTAGGGTTTTTGGTGACTTTTTTTTTTAGCATTTTGCGGTTTGCTCTCGGGGTGAACTTGCTGGAATGGCTGATTTAATTTAAAGATCTTTTTAAATCCCTTTCCAGGCTCATAAGCTGCTACAATCTTCTTTCTGAAGGCCTGAGACAGCTCTTTCGATTTCACCATGGTGTTCACTATCACCTCAACAGTCAAGAGCACACTAAACTAAATGTCTGAGGTTTAAATAGGGAAACCTTCTTCAAAAAGCTGAGTTACAATGTTCTAATTATGTGTACCTGATGTGTGTGATTTTAGCCATTTTAAATAAGAATAAATGTTGGGATGTCTTAATTTATTCCTCACCAGAAAGTAGATTTTACAGAAAGTTTTTAAAAGTCTTTTCTTTAGTATTAATTGTTTAGTTATATTGCTTGAATTGTAGTATTGCTTTAAATTGATATTAAATATCCATATGTTCAAATATGTTAAACACACAGACTTTCATACGGTGTCCAAATTTTTTTACATGACGGTATATATGAAAAATCTATTTACAAACTAAACCAACAGTTAAGCAACAGCTTTAAGGGGTTTTACTTTTAGACATTTCATAGATTACTTGGGATATTTGTTTCCTTACACACAAAGCAGAAAGAGAGACGAAGAAAAGAGAGGAAGAGAGTTGGTAGCACAGAGCCAAGATCCATTTTGCAGTAGACACAGAATGATCAATTTACACCAGGCCAGGAATAAAAGATAACATGAGCTAGACCATCAATGCTATCTTGCAGTATTCTTTGTCAGCAGTATGTGCATACACACAGTCAGACACACATACACACAGTTTTGCTTTCTAGCAAAAATCTGCATTAATTGAAAACACTGTCCATGAGGGGATGAATGGATTGTGGAGGAAGTAGTTTTACACAGTAGTGTAAAAAGAACTAAAAACACATAGATTTTTCCTCCATTTAGAATATGGACAATTAAAGAACCTATTAGAAATAAACAAAATTTCTGCTATTTGAAATAAACAAAAAGGTTATAATTTGAGTATATATATTTTTTCTCAGACCGCTGAAGGATATGGTGTAACTTGAAAAATGGGCTGGAACGCAGACCCCACTGGTGTTGATATAAGTGACCCCTGACATACAGTATTGTCTGTTTGTACTAGCACTTGCTGGCCTCTTAGTTCTGGTAGAAAGTGCTTGAAACATTGCTAGCATCTCCAGGCAATGTATGTGGCACAAGAGATCAGTATTTTTCCACAGCCTTTAGAGAAGAAGATCATAGTTCCAGACCCTCCACCAGGAACCAAGACTCCCTCCATATATCTAAGGCCCGAAGGCATAACAGAAAGACCTTGATTTTCAGAGGGAATCGCCCCTCAGGGAAAAACTCTTGGTTTTCAGCCACCACTGTAGCGGCCTCATATGCAGTAGGCCAAATGGTATCACATTGGACGCTGCCAGCACAAGGCTTAATAGCCTCTACAACTGCTTGACCGTGAATGACTGCCACAGCTAAATTCTCACCGACTGATTGATAGACCTGATCAGGCGACTGGGGCATCCAAAAGATAAGCCCTGTCTTTTTTCTTCATACCGGAGAGGCTTAAACACAGGTGACTTTAAGTAGATACTGTAGCCGCAATGAAGCGGCTGACTGCCCTGGCAATTTTCTTAATAGCACTAAGAGACAGATCTGCTATGTTGGAGTATGGCACAGCATAGCCACTAGACAGCCTTGGTGTGGAGGTCTTAAAAACATATGAGGCACCTAGATGAAGGCTGTACCCTAGCTTTGACGAATTGTTCGTTTAATTTGTCTTCAGGGCAAACGTCTCTCTTCTCGGCTGGCTATTCTGTGTTTGTGTTTAATTCTGCCGCTACACTGATGACCACTAGCTGCTGGAAGAATCCGCAGAGCAGGTTTCCATAGCCAGATCAAAGCCTGCGGAGCTAACGGTTGGGGAGAGAGAAAAGGCCAGGCCCATCTCATACTGCTCCTCTAGGAGGAGTATAAGGAGCCCCAAGACATTAGATGGCTCTTTTTCTTCAGGGCATGTTTGTGTGTAGCATTACTTCCTGGTCAGTGACGACACCTGCCCGTGACGTAATGCTTTTGCGATTGGATGGATTGCACACGTACTTTAGACCAAAGGTTATAAAAGAGCGTCCCGAGTTCCTGAAGGGGAACTTTTCTTTTTTTTAGTTGATTATTAGGCCTAGTTTTCTAAAAAAGTTTTTTTAGAAAGTGTTCTATAGACTAAGTCTTCACCATTTAAATCCATATGTTTACCCAAATAAACTCTGTATTCATCCCAACAAATTTCCTCTATTATTTCTTTCTACACACCAATGAATATGTGTCAGTAATAAAGAGCAGCATATCAAAAGACATTGAACTAAGGCACTGTCTATCCCAACCAGAGCAAATGAAACACTGTGCTGAAAAACTCAATGAAAGAATTATTCATTTTCTGGTTATCATGACTAGTTTCTGTGCAAGTTAAAATACCTAAATTATAAATCATTTAGAGCCCACAGGACTTGTGAGATGAGTGTACTAAACAACAATAATGGGACCAAAATCAATGAACATTTTGCACATACTGTATTCCATTAAAAAATAAGAAGGCTATGTACTCTTCAACTTTCCACATTGTGTTTTGGGTCTCAGTTACTTTAGCTTCTTCAATCTGCAGAAATAATTTGACATTTTCAGATAGAAAAACTCAACAGTGCATCATTTACTTAAGCTTTTGGGATTCTTACCTTAGCAGCCTGCGGAAATAAGTGCAGACATCACAGCAGGTACTTCCATATTCTTAGCTTCCCCAAAACTCATTTTCTTATTTAACAATTCGATATGTTTGCATATACACGATAACAATAACACATTGTTGCTTTCATTGATCGGGCAGAAACATGAAAATGGTAAAACAAAAAAAAAAGCACTTTTTTGGCACGTTTAAAGAAGAAATATGAAAAATAATCATAGCACAGACAATGAGCATCCTGCGCTAAGTTGTTTCCTATTGCATCAATCTGTTTTTACTCTTTATTCTTCAGTTTAAATATCAGGAACATGTCAGCATTTCTGCAGCATTTCAGATCTGACTTCTATCACAGTTTTTGATTAGTTTAGCAGATGAACAAGTGAAGCCTGTTTACATTATGCAATTGAATTGCTTTCTCGCTGCAAACAAACTGCACTAGAATAGGTTTGGTATTGTGCTGAGACCATTTCCTTGAATCTCTACCTGAGTGTGACAGCTGTTTAGACACCTGTCTGAAGAAATCACACAAAAAATGGCCTGTGTAAACAAACTAGACATCATATATAGAAAATCCTGCTGTAAAACCCAACTCTATACGAGTTTAATATATTGTTCTATATATTGCAAAAATATTGTATGGATTTTCTTCATACTCATTTGTATTCCTAGTACAAGATCATAAGAATGATCTTGTACTAGGAATCAGTGAATGTGATAATTACACAGATCTCTCTTTAACCCACTGCTTAAAAAGAACTAAAATATGACTGGAGAATAATAATAATGTGAAGTTTCCAGATTAATGAGGTTGTTAGCTCTGTTACTTAGTCATTACTAGTAACCAACCATAAAAGGGTGGGCAGACAGATATCCCAGGTGGGCAATTTTCGGAGGTGGGATTAAGGAGATAGATTCTCTGTAAAATTTTACCAATTTAATGATGGAATTGCAAAAATATTTTTTTGTACTAATATGCTTGCTTGGGCTGATTAAGAAGATATATTAAGTTAATATGTTAAAAGAAGGGTTATTTTCAACGTTCAGAGTGGCTAATGACTGGACTATTAAGCATATATAATAATAATATATATAACAAATAATATATTGTATGTATATATATATATATATATATATATATATATATATATATATATATATATATATATATATTACAAACAAACTATATATAGTTTGGGCCAAAGAGAATAGAGAAACTGTAAATAAACATTTAAAATAATCTATGGAATAAGTTCATGTTTAGATAGATAGATAGATAGATAGATAGATAGATAGATAGATGGATGAATGGATGGATGTATGGATGGATGGACGGACGGACAGGTAGATAGATAGATAGATAGATAGATAGATAGATAGATAGATAGATAGATAGATAGATAGATAGATGGATGGATGAATGGATGGATGGATGTATGGACGGACGGATGGACGGACGGACAGGTAGATAGATAGATAGATAGATAGATAGATAGATAGATAGATAGATAGATAGATAGATAGATGCTTTTATCATATCACAAATCCTACAAAAGAAAATTAAACGTATTTGTATACCGCAGCCTTTAACAAATGTCCCTAAAATAATCACAGAACAGCTTTAACCCTGTAATGATTTTTCCTTTCTGCATTTTCCGGGTTTGTATAATTGTATACATTATTATCCAGTTAGAGATCATATCTGTTTTGTGTATTTAGCGCTAGCTATAGTAAATTGCCTGTTATGTATAGCATAAAGTCACATTTTAAAGCAAAATACTGCAACACAAAAAAAATGCATTGACCTCACGTTCAGGATCAGTGGTTAAGGTGTTGGACTGCTAATTGGGAGATTAGGATTTGGTTCCCACCACCACCAAGTTGCCACTGCTGGGCCGCTGAGCAAGGCCCTTAAACTCTAATTGCTTAGATGTGTAAAAGAGATAAATGTTAGTCGCTCTGGATAAGGGCGTCTGCCAAATGTTGTAAATGTAACTGTAAATGTACAAATGTCAAGATACCCATCATGTTTTCAAAAAGGGGTTTTGGTGGATAAGAGTTATTGCTAGGTATTCCAGACATTTTTACCAGACATTCTGTATTATTGCTGTGTTTTGATTAGAGGTTAACATAGTTTCTGTCTACTAGTTAACATAATCGATTAATATCATAATCTAACAAAAAGATCTTCCACAAAACTCTCCTTTCATTCTAACTTCTCCACCTTGTCATGATCAACACCCCTCCGTTGCCCTTACACTCACCTGGGCAAACTCATGATTCACTTAGAACATGTTTGTTTAAATGCATATAAGTGCCGTATCCAGCACAAATTAATTATATTCCAGTTCAACTCTTTTTATTGCTAATCATCTTTTTTCTTCAATGGTCTCGAATATTTAAAAAAGACTCTCTACCACTGTATGTATTGTCTTCTTTAATAATGTTTAAGCTAATAAGCTCAAAGCAAGCACAAGCCACACAACTATAACATTTTGTCACTACTAAACTTAATATCAGGGAGATAATTTAAAAAATGCTGATTTTTTAAAAAATAAATCAACAACTGCATTTCTATTATCTTAACTATTGTACATAAGAAGAATTTTTTTAGAATTATTTTTTACTTGTTTCTAACATCCTTTGGTTAATGTTAGAATTATCTTATGCTCATCTTTAAATGAATAAATTAACTCTTTAATAGTCGGGAACCTTTTATCATTTTTGGAGCCACTGAATTGATAAAATACTATGAAAATTGTTTAAATGATCACTCGAGTAATTCATTTCCAGCATATAACTTATAAAAATTTTCAATCCTTCTATTTAAGTTGAAGTATAATTACAGTAGCAGGATTCGAGACCACAATTCCCATCAGTGTCGATTAAAGCCAACTTTATAAAAGAAGGAACTACTTTTCCATTATATAATTAACACATTCATTTCATGCGCATTATGCACATAACCCTAAACTTAAAAAAACACACACACACATTCACACAAAGTTTTCTTAAGTTTGCATATGAAGGACTATAAAGGTGTTTACCTTCAGGGATGGGGCAGGTGAGGACCTGTGTGCTGTAGGAGCTGAGAGGAGCCACTCTAGCGGAATGTTTCTTCATCCTCCTGTGCGTCCGTTTCAGAAGTGTGTCTGATTTGTGTGTGTGTATGGAGGTGTGAGTGATTGAGTGTGTGTCTTTGTGTGAGGGAGCACAACACAGCTCGACTTCACTGATGGATCCTCTTTACTCCTCCGTACATCTTTTCTATTAACCCACTCTTTCTTCACTACTTTTTCAAACTGTCAACTGATCTCCACCTGCCCGTCTCTAACACTCTCCCTGTCTCTGCATATAACCATATCCTGCCACAATCCTCCCAGCGTCACGGCTGCACTGTCATTCTGTTATCCTGTGTCTCCTAGGGAGACTGGGCTTCAAGTGTGTGTGGAACAGTGCAATCATTCTCTTCATCTCCCTCTCTCTCTCTCTCTCTCTCTCTCTCTCTCTCTCTCTCTCTCGTGCGTCTTCTTTCTCCACCCCCCGGCTGCGCAATGGAGCCACCGCTTTGTTTGGAAGGTAACCAAGCAGCTCAGGCTAATTATGATGGGTTTGCCCCTCTTCCCTCCTACCCATTTGTCTCTTGCCTCAAATCTGTCGCCTACATTGTCACACGAGTTAGTAAAAAGAAATCATAGCTAATCGAAAAGTGTGTCATCTTTCTCCTTATGTCTCTTCTTCCCCAATCACTCTCTACCTCCTTCAGGAGCTCTTGTCCTCAACTCAAAAACTCTCTACTCTTTCGTCTGATCGAGGTCGTACTCTGATGTTTGAGCCACTGCAGCGCTATGCTTGCCCAACCCCAGGCCTCAGGGACATTGCAATTCTTCTCTATGACACACTGCACTTTTTACTGCGCTATGATGCTGTTTCTCAGATTACCTCAGTTGGCTGTGCTGCTTCTAAAGTGTCAACAGTGCTGAAGTGCTGCCACTAAGCGCTCAGAGACCCACAGATGAGTGCAGAGATGAGTGTGGGTTTTTTTTAAGGCATACAAAGTTTTTCTGCTGTATATACAGAGCTGGGGAGGATAAATTGAGCAGATTGGCAGGCTGCAGGTTGGAAAAAAAACTACAATTAAATAGCAATGTTTCAATCTGTCTTGTGGCAGAAGTTGACATTGGATGAGTTTAAGAATAAGTTTGAATGTTTCTCTAATTTGAACATTAAGGTGTCAGTGCTTCTTTTGTTTTAATGAAAAATATTTGCAACTTTTTTCACATTGATAGCGCCTACATTTTGTTGACTTTGTTAGCAATAAACTAAAAACCATTAATTATTAAGATGCCATTCATCCATCCATATATATATATATATACAGAGAGAGAGAGAGTGCTGAATATAACGTCTGTCATATACATCTATCAAAAGGAGCTAAAAAAAGCTTTGTGGAAGTCAACTTTCTGCTGTCTCTGTCTTCTGCTCTGCACATTAACTACATTTCCTTATCACAGTACAGGTCCATGCTGACATATTGTAGCATCATATCCTTTGAGGAGTTAATATTGGAAGAGACCGCACAGCTAAAATATGATTAGCTGAAAAGTGGCCATTATGCGGTGTGGATTTCTCCGGCAGGGTGTGTCACCAGGCTTGGCTGTCCCTGCCCACAGCTGTCCTGTCGACTCAGGGAAACCCTATTAACACAGATCTATCACAACACTGGAATTTTCATTGTGGTTTCAAAGCTATCGCTTCTTTCAAATCTACACATGCTCTAACACCCACACACTCCTCCTCCTCCTCCTCCTCCGACGACACTTGGTTCCTACTCTCTTGCCGCAAACAGCACAGACACAGAGTGAGATAGTCCTGACATAAGCACATGTCTTACCCTCCAGCTTTCTGTCGTCTTGTCTCTGTTTAAAACACCACTGTGAGGCGCACAGCAGAAAGAGCTTTTGTTTAATGCTTCACTTTCCAGACAGCAAGACTACGGGTGACGCTTTATGTTTCAAAAATATTTCATTTTCAATAATTTGTGCTAGTTTGTATTAAGAGAGAGAGCGAGAGAGCGAGAGAGAGAGAGAGAGCAATAGAAAGAGAGAGAGAGAGAGAGTGAAAGCAATAGTCAGAGAGGGAGAGAGAGAGCAACAGATAGAGATAAACAGAGAGAGAAAGCAATAGAAAGAGAGCGAGAGAGAGGGATAGAAACAGATAGAGAAAAACAGAGAGAAACAGAAAGAGAGAGAAACACAGAGAGAGAGAGAGATACAGAGAGAGATACAGAGAGAGAACCAGTGTTATCAGTACTATCTGACAATCTTATGATACATGCCTAGTAGTTCAATAACCATAATCACTCATTATGCCTGAGGGACCTACACTTTAAATGTCCAGAATGTTTGTGGTAAAGAGAGGCAGTTGGGTTCATGTTAAAGACTGAGTAATCCCACATACACACAAACACTGCTGTGTATAAATAGGATGTTGTGAGTATGTTGTACATGTCAGACGGAAAGGTGACACATGCATGACATTGCATAGAGGGGTCATCTGCACCATTCGGAATAATCTCTGAATAATGTTGTGTGTAAAAATCCCATAGGGTTGTGAGTTTGTGAAATAGTCGAGTCAAGCAAGATCATTAGTATCAGATTTGTTCTTTTCTGTTCAGATTTTGATCTGAAATTCAGTGTAGCTCTTGAGCTGAAAAGTGTTCTGTGTGTACTGCATTCTATGTAAACCCTCCCTGAAAATGAGGAAGAAGAAAATTCCAGCTCTGTCAGTATGATATGTAAATGACTCTGACAGTTACCCAAATATGTTAATAGCTGGTTTTCAATGTGCATTTGACTGTTCTTATTCCGCTCATGGTTATTATAACATTTACAGCATTTGGCAGACGACCTTGTCCAGAGCGACTTGACATGAATATTTACGCCTCGTCTGAATATTACAGAGAAACAGATGAAAACAGATGCAAACCTTTTATTCACTGTTATGTATTTATTTCAATTTTATACTGTACCATTTGGTCACATGTCTAATAGTGTCTTTCCTGTCCTGTAATTAACATCCAACAGGGTCGTCACAGTTAGTACCATTTACCCATCCAATCATCCATTTATCAATCTATACATTTACCCTCCATCCATCCATCCATCCATCCATCCATGTACCCATGCATCCATCCATCCAACCACCCACCCACACATTCAACCCATCTATCCATCTATCCATCCATCTATCTATACATCTATTCATCCATCCATCTATCCATCCATCCAACTACTCAACCGTCCATCTATCCATCCACCCATCCTTTCATCTATCCATCCATCTATCCATCCATCCATCCATTCATCCATCCATCCATTCATCCATCTATCCATCCATCTACCCAACTTTCCATCCATCCATCCATCCATCCATCCATCCATCCATCCATCCATCCATCCATCCATCCATTTAGCTTTCTATCACACACAGAACGGCCTGCTGATCTAAAGTTGTATCATGGACTTTAATCTAGTGATTCTAATTGCGCCCCTTCATTCCCCCTCCCATAGCAACAGCCGGGCCCTGGCCTTCTACCCTAATACACCGCTGCTATCAGGCTTTTGTCATTTAGATCAGTGGCATGTTCCTTCACTATTGTCTACACACATTGCCTGCCTTTTGTATGTCTCTAACAGTCAGTGTTCTCTGAGACGAAAAAGAGAGTGAAATACACGAAAAAAACGTTGGCAAAACCCACACACTGAAAGTGTTTTCCACACTTTATATCCACTTATTCAACTAAGACCTCATAAAAGACCTCCAGGCGTGGAGGCGATGAGTGATTTGCATGGATACTTAAGCACGTCTTTTTATGAGCAGTTTCAGCTAGAAAAAATCAGGGTTTTTTTCTCCTTTAGTGGTCTAGAGAGATTTGAACTTTTCAAATAAGAATGTGTTCAAACAGAAAGAAATTAGATTCGGTTCATGGTTTATTGGTAAAGTATGGAAATGTATACGAGGTAAAAATGGTGAGGGTGACACCATGTGGATATGGCAAAGTGGTACACCATAATGAAAGAAAACTACTGTTACTATTATAAAATGATATTCAGACATTGGACTGTACTACTTCTTTTTATTTTTACTTTTCTACTTGTGTTACATCTCTCATTACACTCTTAACCAACTGAGGCTAAGCAACGTTTATCTTTGATTAATAATATCTGTAAATACACTGTGACAGTGCAAAAAAATACACTTAGGCACCAATGCATTCTATTTGCAAATATACTGTGGCGTCTGCTTGGCCTGTTATTAAGTATAAACTAAATTCAGTCCCTAAAACACTGCCATATAATAGTCTACATCTCTAGAATGTGTAATACTAGGAAAATGGATGATTAATATGCCACTTCACTTCTCCATGTGTAATAGAAAGACCATCAAATTAAAAAAAAAACTGCAAAACAAGGAGACTGAATGCCTCTGTGACTGGATGTTACTGGCATAGTAATGAGTGTAAGTAGATTTGCAGTCATGGCGCCAGCAGTCACAGCACTTCCACTTTCTCAATGCCTCAGTGCCAGGATGGAGACATGATAAACAGCCAGACGGGGGCAGTATGAAAATGTAAGAGAGTGTACTTCTGAGACAGCTTTAAATAACCCTAATATAGAAACAAAGTCTATATATACAAAGTCTCTAACCTCTTAAAGATTAGATGTTGAGATGAAATACACATTTCAGCAACAGAAAGATGAAAACAAAGACCAGGTATTGCATCATAAACAAGGAGGAAATAAGCACTCCATGTAGAAATGATTAGCTGGAAACATAACATAACATAACGCCTATATGCGCTGTATAACGCCTATATGCGCTGTATAACACCTATATGCTTACACTAAATATTTTACATACATACAAGCATAATATTAATGCTACAGAAAAAAACGATGTCCAAAACAAAAAAAAAAAGCTGAAATTTCATCTTTTCTTTCCATAACTTCATTGTTATGCGTTCACTCTTCAAACTTTGCACCCACACGATTCTACACACACGCTCTGATGGTCGAAGGGTCAAGTATTCGAGTCAGCAGGCTGCTCTAACTATATTCTCAGCAAGTCCGCAGCTTACAGCGCCTCTCTGGTTGTATAGCATCCCATTAGGCATGTGGATAAAAATAGCCCACCAGGAGAGGAGGTCTCTGGAAAGCTGGAGATAGAAGTGTTGTGATGGGGCTGACTCTGCACTCACTCAGCCAAAAATGCTTAAATCATATCCAAATGTATATAATCACTTTAAATGGAATGAAATCTCTCTGAAACTCTCTTTTTCTGAACCAATTAACGCTCTACCATTTCCTTGCAGATTCACTGCAGTGTAAAAGAAATCAGATTAGTCAAAATCTATATTCTTAGAAAACAAGGTTCTTCTGTAGTTCTTTTGGGGTTCTTTGGATATTAAAGGGTTACCATTTTTAATAATTAGTTTGTTCTCTTTCTTCTGTTAAATTGTACCCCATATTATCACTCAAGTCACCTGCTATATCATATGACTCCAGGAGGGGGTGAAAGCTGGTATGCGCTTCCTCTGAGACAGGTGAACTGCATATCTGTTCAAACTGCTGTCCACATTGTGTCCCCAGGCAGCTTAACACACTTAGAGGAAAGCCTTATCAACTTTCTTTTTTATATGTTAGTTTAACATTTCTGCTGCCCTCATCCACAGGGACTTTTTTTTAAGTTTCATCCAAAGAGCGGTTAAACATTCCTTGCTCAGGAGCCTATTGGTGGTGCTGGAACTTGAACCCACAATCTTCTAATTAGTAGTTTAACACTTTAACCACTGAGCCTTTACAGTTTCTGGTGTCAGTAAGATTGACGAGGCACAGACTAATAACATCTCTCCAACCCAAAAAGCACAGCCAATTTAATGTAATTTAGTTCTATAGTCTGAATCTTCCTATGACAGGGTAAATGCTTCAACTGGAGCTGGATACAAAAAATACAGCTTATTTCAAAGGCATATCAGCGTCATTTCAGTCTACTGGTTTATACTGGTTAATATGTGTAATATATTCTGGTTACTGCTCATGTAAAGGTATGTTCAAATCAATTTTTATATAAGGAAGTGTGTTTTGAAATATGGATGAAAAACCTATTCCACACGTACCATTGCCTTTAATTCCAACTCAAGTACAATAACAAAACTCAGAGTGTGCGCAAAACTTATGTTTGCTTCAGTATTTATATATACTTGTGTATTTTTCAGACATTAACACACACATACTGTATACTTTAAAGTATTTAAATGAAATATGTCAGAGCCAAACTAATACTAATCCGGGCTTTCGGGCTAATATCATTTGATTTTGGTTTATATTTCATAAAATTCTTGTCTTTATGTCTCTATGTCTTTATGTCTTTATGTCTTTATATGTCTCTATGTCTTCATCATATTCTCTACATGGTCACTTGTATAAAGAAATACATTTTTGATTTGGCTATTTCAACCGACTTGTCATCTTTTCCATAAGCTGTTGTTTTAATAACATAGATATTACAATTACAGTACACTGAGCCACAGTATTATTACGTTTGCATTCAAGGCTTTGACTATAAAATGCAGCGCTATAAGTTATAAGAAATGTTTGTTTGTTTTTTATTTGTCATTAACACAATTTTGACTTGATGCTAAGTTTGCTCTGGAGTAAAAACATTAATGTATCCTAGAAACTCTTTGCTTCCATTTCAGATCATACCACTCTTATCCTTTCACACTTTCCCTGTTATTTTTATAACTGCCAACTTTAACAGCTAGGGTAAGTGGGTGTAATTTTAAAATTAAAAAAAAAAACAGACAAAGCTCATTTATGACCACTTAAATCAAAGTGTGACTGTAATGAACTGTAATTATTATAAGTTATGTAAGGATATAAGCTCTTGTGAACCTTTTTTTTTAATCCAGTACTTTCTTAAGTTTATCTTGTACTAAAACACTCAATTGGTACAAGAAATGCTTGAAAGAAATGCAATTTATTACCTCTATAAAGCTGTTGGAGTTTTATATTGGAAGACACCAGCAGTGCAAGGACGTTCTACCCTCCTTCTGGCTCCCGTGTTTTTTGTCAGGTTTGAATTAGAATGGTTTTAATTATAATGCTGCGTATAAGCACTTGAACAGTGCAGTGAATGGGGTGAACACTGAGTGGTAAAAATCTGAAAATCTGCTCACATCACACTGGTCCTCAGATCCTTACACTGGCTGCCAGTTACGTTTAGAATTGATTTTAAATTACTGTTACTCATTTATAAATCATTTAATGGCCTACAGGACCTAAATACATTTCAGATACGCTTACTAAATATAAACCTATCAGATCCTTCAGATTAATAGGATCAAGTCAGTTTAACAAAACAAGGGTTCACTCTAAACAAGGAGAATCTGCTTTTAGCTATTATGCAGTTGGAAACAGCTTCCAGAGAAGATCTGATGTGTTAAATCAGTAGCCATTGTCATGTATTTAGTTCTGCATTCACTGAATGAGCATTGTGCTACGTCTGAACTGACTATAATTATTCTATATCCTTTTCATTTATATTAAATAAATGCTCTGATTTTCATTGCCTAACACTAACGATATAACTTCTTACACCAAGATATAGCTTAAGAGTGCAACACCCAGGGGTGCAATTGATACTTGTGGAGTTTAAATCACTGCGACGAGCATCATGGCATCATGATGATGGTTATGAATAAAAGAAAAAAAGGAGGCTATTCTGGTATTATAGAGCAATGGTGGGTTCTAATTATTTGTATTATCAACATTAACTGCAAAATAAAATTCACCTCGTAGAGGCCAGATTAGTTGCACGAGCATTATAAAATGTTTGAAGTCTGATAATATATTTTTTCACCAGTTGTTAAACCTTTTTTTAACTCTATTTATCTACAGTACGCCTGAACGCCATTCCATTAACAGCACACATCCACATGTTGCCATTATTTATAGACTTGTTCTTGAGTTAATGTAATTTAAATTAACCCTGTTGTATAGAAATACAGAATTATACACACTCAGTAATAAACACAACACATAAAATAAGTCGACAATTCTTTACACACCTGTGGAAATTACGCTTTATCAAAACTGCTTCTCTTTTATTTTTTGCATTTTTTACTGCTCCAACACACACACACACAGCAGAAGGTATGAATTAGCAAATTAATTCAGTCAGGTGTTTTGGGGAGTTTTAAAAAAATAATACTACTGTGTGTAGGACATGATGCACTGGAAGACCAGGGTTCTAAAACCCTGTGTTTTCGAGCAGATCATTTGCATTGCATCCAAAGTTTGGCAGGAGTTATAGCTTGTGCTGCCCACCTCCAGGCTACACCATGTGGTGCATTGTGCATATAGAATCCATCAGGTCTAAGTGGCCACCTTTACACACACACACACACACACACAACCCTACGCTAAAAGAAGCAGCGTGCAAAACAAAACAAAAAAAATCAATGGTATATTAAAATGCTCCAGCGCATCAGCTTGCGTTTAGTGCCATCATGCCAACGCGTTGCGAGGCAATACCAACCTTATTAACAGCAGCACGATGTGCCAGGCGCAAAACTCAGTTCGCACAGCTTAATTATTCCCCATATGTTACTTACTCCTATGGCTGGAATACCCCGGGTAGTAACCATAGTAGCCCGTCATGCGTAAAATGCGGTCCTCGATGTCGTGCACGCCGTTGGCCGCTACTCGCGGCGCGTTCCTGTAACCCGCTCGGGGAGATGCTCTGGTCGGTAGGTGCGAGCTCTTCGTGCTCTTGGCCGAATCGGGACGACAGCTCGCCTGTTCCACCACATTACCCTCTGTGCTGCTCATCCTCCTGGAGAACAGGGGAATAAAACGCGAGTTCTAAGCAACACACGATAACCACGCGAGACCCGCCGACAGAAACATCACTAGTGGCGGAGGAGACGCATTCCGATACTACTACACAGCTCCAAAAAGGAGGGGGAGAAACTTGGCACGGTGAATTCCCGCGCTCGGTCACCAGGGGGCGCAAAGCCAGCGCATTGGATACACAACAATGCGCATCCTAAAGTACTAAATAGTACGTGGAAAATAGTGGGTTCCACCGCAGGGAATCGATTTAAATATAAGCGCTTGTGTAAATCACAATCTGTTATCACAAGTCACATCATTTCAAAGAACACAGCGCATTAATAGAGTCCCGAGAGAGGTGGAATATTATTTGCCTTATAATCAGGCGCTAATAACAGTGCAGAGTTTTCTTCTGTGGAAAAAATGAACTATAGAGAAACCCAGGCCCGGTTCTTGCCAACCATGGAAGGGTGGGCAGACAGATATCTCAGGTGGGCAATTTTTGGGGGTGGGGTAGAGGAGATAGATACTCTGTAAAATTCAACTAATTCAATGATGGAATAGCAAAAATATAAAAAAGCTTTGCTAATATCGTGTTTGGGTTTGGTTGGGGATTTACCAAATATTAAGTATATTATAAATGTTATATTAAGTCAGTATTAGCACAAATATGTTGAAAAGCACGAATGTATTTCTAAAATGTTAAAGAAAGTGTTAATTTTACGTTCAGATTGGCTAATGACTGGACTAATATGTACAAATTCAGGCAATATTACATAATATTTTTTATATATATTTTAAGTTGAATAAAATTTTGAAAATAGAAGTTGAGTAAACATCAGTGGAACTGATTATAGATAGATAGATAGATAGATAGATAGATAGATAGATAGATAGATAGATAGATAGATAGATAGATAGATAGATAGATAGATAGATAGATAGATAGATAGATAGATAGATAGGACAGATAGATAGATAGATAGACAGATAGATAGATAGATAGATAGATAGATAGATAGATAGATAGATAGATAGATAGATAGATAGATAGATAGATAGATAGATTTACTTTATGTATTTATAGATAAATATTTTTTATTTTATTTTTCAGTGGAGGAAGTCGGAATTGTTTCTGATATCTGTCACTGTTGCTGAAGTCACTAAAATGTTTTTTTTAAAGGCACCAAAAATTGATAAATTGCAATTAAAAAGCAAATATTTCTACTTTATGCATTATTATTATTATTATGTAGACCGTGCCGTTACTTACAGCCAAGTAAACTCAGACTGCTTTTATCACATCATAAATTGTACAAAGGATAATAAAAAACATATTTGAATACAGCTGTCTTTAACAATTTTTGGGTGAGTGGGCAAGACAGATGTTTAGGTGGGCTCAGCCCACCCTTGCCCATGCCTAGCTTCGGCCCTGGAGAAACACCCTTTTGGACTGTTCGGAAAAATATAATGAAAATGGAATAAACATAAAAATAAGTTTGGTTATTTTTTTATTTTATGCATTCCACGGCGCTTTTTGCATGCGTTGGTTGTAAGATGTTCTTAAGACATCATCTAGACATCAATTTTCCATTCATTAACAAAGTGTTTTAAGAACTTTAAGTATTTTTACTGTAGTCACAGAATTTAGCATTTTTTCATAAATATATTACAAATATGATAAAGTAGATGTATTAATGTCATATTTAGAGCGTTGTAGTTTTTGTAACAACAAGAAATAACACATTTTTGCCTACATGTACTCAAATTACTAAGATGTGATTTTTGCATTTTAGATTCCTTTTGCTAATGACAACAACAGTAAGAAAGGTGTTCTGTATAGTCATCCAAGCCTGTAGCCCAGAAATGTATATATTATCTGAGGAATACAGTTGATTGTTGCTGTCCATGGTACGAATTTTGAAGGGAACCTCCTTATTTTGGTGATGTCACTGTTGTGTTTTATTTTCCACTTGTTGATGATGGCTTTTGCTGTGTTTTTTAGTAGTTACATGTAATATATCAGAAAAAAAGGGTTCATCTGATTATTTTGTTCGTTGCAATTTTACATTAAAGGCTAAAAAAAGACAAAACTAGCACTCTAAAAAAAAAAAAAGCCTTTAAAATAAATTTCTTTTTTTCCAGTTTTTGTTTTCCTTATTTTTCATTTAACATGCCAACCTAGACTACTTCTTACCAAAAGCAAGAGCAATCCCTTTGAACTTTTCTTACTGTATCTCTAATCCTGCTGCTTTTAAAATTATTGTCTTTGCAAATTGTTTTTTCCTGTTTTCCTTTAAGCTTATAATTTTTAATGGTTTGGTTTTCAGGCCAAAAATTGCAATGAACATTTCATTTTTTTAATGGTCTGTTTTTTCAAGACTGAATCTGCAATGAACATTTCATTACTATTTTGGGAAAATGCGTCCTGCTTATCTAATCGCCCAATAAGTCTTGTTGCATCAAATTAAAGCAAAATCATCATTATTAAAAATAGAAGGGTTAGCATCACTCTAAAGAAATGAACAGTTAAGAACTGTAGGTTTAGTGATTTTGGCGAGTAACAATTAAGTATATTTAAACTACATCTACATTAATAATAACAATTATGCTTACAGACAGATGTACATTATTTACACTTTACATCAGCCATTTAGCGTTTAAAGTAAGAGCAGTTACACCCTCATAATGACTCGACGGCACTGAAATGTAAAGTATGATTGGTAACTGCGGTGAACAACATTGCTGGATGATGATGCCAGGGTGGCCTGGCTGTTAGCCGCCTGAGTAGGCTGTTAGACAGATTGCCTTTACCTATTATTTTGAGAAATTCCCCATGGTATGTCCTCTAAGCATTGTTATCTGCCTTTCTTGATAAGGGTTAAGATTAGGGATTAGGGTTTGACCATAACGCTGCTGCAACATTCTTGATTAGTCTTGTCTGACTTTATACTTATTAGTTCTGTCGTTTATCCTTTATTGCTAATTCTGCCCTAAATTTCTTATCTTTTTCTTGCCTACTGCCTACTGCATAGTGTTAAGATTACGGATATAGCTTTCTTTCATCTTGCTAAACTATTAAATATGTTTTTAATATCCCTAATTTACTTGATTATAACTACTACTTTTTATTGATATATAGAGAACTAAATGGTCTTGTTTTAAACTTTCGCTCTGATTATGGTCCAGCATGTCTGTTTCAATTTAAAGGTCCAGGGTTTTTATCAGTGCCTTTAATTATTAAAGCAATAGTTGAAGGCAAAGCTTTTTTTAACGGTCCCTTAGCTATGGAATATTCTTCCAATAAGTACTTAGGAAAGTCTAGTTCTTTAGAGAGGTTTGGTAAATGTGGATGTTTTAATGTTGTTGCTTCAATCGCTCACACAATCACTCATCGTTGTTGATGGTGGAATAGCGGACCTCTTTCTCTTCCAGGCTGTTCTCATGCCTGTGTTTGCTCATGACTTTTATGTTTAATTATGATGTGACAAAGTAGCTGAGTGACAGAGTAATTAAATACACTCTGATCACAGTGTAAGCCCTTATAAAATCACGAGGTGCCTGATAATCTCTTCTGTCTCTTCGTCTGTAGGTTTCATTTTGAACCTCTCTAAACATGAAACGAGGATCCAGAGTTACTGGAAAACCCACAACATTTTTTTGGCATAAGAATTTGCACCATCTTGTGTTACAGACAATCCACATTTAGCACTGAGAGCAGAGTTGCAATCAGCAGGTCAATAGCAAACCACAACTTAAAGCAGCTGTTTATCTCCCGCTGCCACTGAAAGCATTTCCAGACCAAATGCACCTCATGGTCGAAATGTACATTTGTATATGTTCTAGTATGAGACATGCAGTTAAAAGTTATCATCAAAAGTAAAAAAAAACAAGTAATTACTTAAAAAATAAATATGAATAAAAATTCATACATTATAACCTCCTCCCTGTGTACAGAGTTTGTACAGGCTACCCTAGTTTCGTAGAAGGGGCGCTATCTCTAAATTGTCTCTAAGAATATGTGTTGACACCTTATTTAGATTCCTCATCTATTCAATTATTATTATCTAATTACAAAGGAATAGGAATAATTTACATGCATTCAAGTGGTGAATAGTATTTCTTACAATGTTGACTTGATTCAGTATGATAGTAGGTGGTTTTGGGATGTAGCTGGTGTCATCACTGAGTGCGGTTAAGGAGGAAAATGATTTCTAAAAAGAAAGGAGAAGGAGAAGAAGCAGATAGATCTCTACGCTGTCGTCACAGAATTTCTTTGCCTGCTCAAGATGGATCGTCATGCTGTTTGCTCACCACAGGCCTGTGAGTAAGCCAAGGACAGTCCATATGTTTTGTTTTGTCATTTTTTCATGGCTCAAAAATGGGAACAGACAAAGCATTTTACCTATCATTATGCAAGACTTTCTTTCAGTTTAAACAATCAAACAAACAACTAGTCTGTAGCTGAGAATATGCGTATTTTAATTATCCTTTATTATACTCGTAAAAGCTGATATCTAAAGCATGAAGTGCCGATCGGTTTTTAGACTCAATTATTATGTAAGTGATATAATCATTTATATAATTTAGGCTTTGGTTTCATGCTCATTTTTACAGCATCCTTCTGCTTCAACAAGCTGCCCTGAAGGTGATCTCAATCCCAGTATTACGCACTGTTGTGTTTCACAGCGTGTTTCTGGATTCTCAGCACTTTTGTGTCAAATTGATTTACAGAGTGTAATGTTCCTGAAGTAAAAGACGCATGCAGAGCTTTGCTTTTTATTTTATTGCCAGAATGTGTTAAACTTTCCTTACTATATCTCTAATCCTGCCACATTTACAGATTATTTTCTCTGTTCTCTGTTTCTCTGTTTTCCTTCAAGCTCATCATTTTTAATGGTTTGGGTTTCGGGCCAAAAATTGCAATGAACATTTCATTTTTTTAATGGTCTGTTTTTTCAAGACTGAATCTGCAATGAACATTTCATTAGTATTTTGGGAAAATGCGTCCTGCTTATCTAATCGCCCAATAAGTCGTGTTGCATCAAATTAAAGCAAAATCATCATTATTAAAAATAGAAGGGTTAGCATCACTCTAAAGAAATGAACAGTTAAGAACTGTAGTTTTAGTGATTTTGGCGAGTAACAATTAAGTATATTTAAACTACATCTACATTAATAATAACAATTATGCTTACAGACAGATGTACATTATTTACACTTTACATCAGCCATTTAGCGTTTAAAGTAAAAGCAGTTACACCCTCATAATGACTCGACGGCACTGAAATGTAAAGTATGATTGGTAACTGCGGTGAACAACATTGCTGGATGATGATGTCAGGGTGGCCTGGCTGTTAGCCGCCTGAGTAGGCTGTTAGACAGATTGCCTTGGTGAGGAGGGCCTCTGCATGATAATAAGGGCTGGGCCTGAGAGACCATCCTCCGTTTCACTCTCAAGGCATGTGGTATGATCTGTTCCAAGCTTAAAAAAATGATTCCACTAATAGAAAAGTGGATTTCATCTATTTTAATTTTAGAAGTACCTGTCTCTCGCTCTTTTTTTCTTACTCAGCCAGACATGCTGGGTACACGCGGTTGAAATACAAGCCCATAATGAGAAAGCAAACAGACTGGGTTTAAATGCGTGGCTGGAGCTGCAGAATGAGTGTCTGGCAGCTGATTTGCCTGTTTAGCCCTTGAATTAATCTGCAGTATAGGCAGAATTTGAGAGGAAGAAAATGAAAAAAAATGGAGGAGATGAGGTGTAATGAGATGTCAGGGTGACATTGTATCAATTAGGCCAATGACGGGAATAAAAAATGAGTGTGTGATCACAGCAGCAAGTGATTGAACAGTTTAATTTAGATTACTGTTTCCATTTCCACATCTTATTGCAGCATCGTGTTTCTTAAAATATGTCAAGATATATTAGAAAGGTGACATTACTTTGAATTTAACACAGGCCAGTCTGTGCCCCAAGAATCCTGTCGGAGCTCTGAAATTGGTTTTTGAGACATTTTTTTGCTCAACATCTCGGAAAGGGATTTTATTTGGGTTACTGTAGTCTTTCTGACAAATAAAACAGTCTCAAGAATTATCTCTCGACAAGATGTTCATACACACAACTGTATTTTGTGTAAAATAGTGAGATAGTTTGTATAAAAGTCCCAGTTAATAAGCAGTGCCAGCCCATCAGGGACAAACAACCAGCACGTGCCACCCTGTCAACATCACTGAGTGTTGTTTTTAAGATGTACATTGACCTGTAAAATACATTAGGGTGGAGCTAATTGGCTGTATATGTGTATGTACTGTATGTGTGTGTGTATATATTATACAGTTCAAAAATAATTTAAAAACCGTAGTAAACACTAGTAAAATACAAGTTTAATATAAGATAAGATAACACAAGATAACACAAGATAAAATGAATTTAAGATCATTTTAAGATAAGATAACATAGGATAACACGAGTTTAAGATAAGATAAAATAAGTTTAAGATAACATAAGATAACACGAGTTTAAGATAAGATAAGACAACATAACATAAGTTAACATGAGTTAATAATAAATAAGATAAGTTTAAGGTAACATAAGTTCAACATAAGATAAGAAAAATGTGAAATGTGCATATATATATACAAAAAATAACAATAAAAGTAGGTACACAATAAAGGAAACATTTTTAAGTAAGATTTAATTTTTTGCTGAAAAATTCTTGCAAAAAAAAGATTAAAAAAATACTTGCTTTCCAGTAGGATTTTGGGACCTTTTTTGTCTGGGTCATTTTAAATATTAAGCTATTTCGTATGAAATTCTTTTATTTGAATTTGTGCATTTTTCTGCATGATTGCTATGATCCTCAGCAGTCTAACAGATTTTTTTACGATATCTTTTTTAACTTACATCCTGTGTATAATTTGTAAGCTATTTTGCACAATGTTTCCTTTCACAAAAACTAGAAGTTTTAAATAAAAAAAATACAATATTTGCTGACCTTTGTTCTGGGCAAATCAGAAAATAATCACATTTGTTCACATTAATCAACCTACCTGTTCATTGACTGCATGTTAAAGGACTATAATAATAATAATAGTAATTTTTTTTCATGTTAACCCAGTTAGCATATTGACATTGATGTCAAGAAAGCTCTTATAACCTCCCTCTTCTTTTACTTATATTTGTGGCCAGTGTCATCCTTTGACTTCCACCAGTTCCTTTCATTAGTTGTTAAAAATACATCAAAATGTGCTTCTCTTCACACTGATACTTTGATCAGATTGAGTAACCTGTAAAAAATGGACATGGATGTATTTAATATAAAGGGCACTTCAGCTCGAGATTCCAAAGTTTTTTGCGTAGTCTCTACATAATGTTCCAACAAGTGTATGTAGAAAGAGAAGTTTATAGACAATTATTGCTTTAAACAAGGTGTGTGACTGTGGTGTACACATCTAAACAAGAAAAAATAAATACACTACCCTTAAAATGATTAATCTGATTTTCACTATGATGGAATACATGGAAACCTCATACTGACCTTTTTTGTTTGGATGAGGACCAAATTTCTGACACCTCTGTGAACAACTCTGTGAAAAAAAAATTTTTATATACAAAATACAATATACTTTATGTAAAATATTTTGTGTAACTGCACAAAAAAGCTTGTGGTCCCACTGGCAGACAAGGTTGAAACACTATTTGCTTGTATAAAATTGTCTCCTATATAGAATCAGCTTAAAATAAAATATCTGGAAATGGGCATGGAGCATTTCTGTCACTTTATTGATTGTGGGTTGTTCAGAGGCTGCTGTAATGTAATATGGCAATACAGACGAGATACTAAATCTTGAGCTTGGGGACTAAGCCAAAAAGAGAACAGGGACATTTCAAGGGGATAAGCAACCTGACAAGTCTCTTTCTTTTGTCCCTCAGACATGCCTGGTCACCTTTGTGATCAGTTTCTAAATCCCTTCTGTGTCCTGGAAATATATCATGAGCACTACAAGTTAAACCGCTGTTTGCCAGCATATAAAGACAGAGGGTTTTCATACACAGGCAGGTGGGCCAAAGCACAAACTATATAAAAACCATACAACAAATGTTAAAAACATACAAGTCTAAAATTTACGCTTAAAATTATCTATCTCACGTCACCATTTAGCAATAAGCACTTATAGAGGCTTATCAGGCTGCCCTGTGTCAGGATACAGAACATAGAGAGCATTGGTAAGTTTTTGGGTGTTAGAAGAGGTTAGCAAACCAAGTTAACAGACAGATGCAGAGAGATACCTGCAATTTTATGGTTTTTAAGGATGTCATTATTAATGTTGTTTTGCCCCAAAAAATTAATCATAAGTCACCATTTAAGAAAAGCTAAATATCAAATGTCAGGTATTACTTAAACATATGGGCTAGGTAAAGCTATGGTTTTATTTAGGTGGGTGCCAGAAGAAAGTTAGTCGTATTAGGGCTATTGATTATTGAAAGTTTCTTAAATGTATAAATTTTGTTACGGTACCTTATTTATATACACCATTGGATGTTAACACATTTAAGTATGATCATTTGTTTTAAACACACCGTACAATGTACAAATTATGAATAGTTAGTAAGAATATTATAGTATATACATATCTCTCTTTCTAAAAAATTTTTTTTTAATTAACAGTACATAGGTTTTATGTAAAGCCTATGTACTGTTATTATTTTCAGCCGCTCCTACTAAAAGATCTTGTTCAGTGGTTTCCTTCTATCCACCCACAGGTTAATGTAAGCCCCTGGAAGTGTCTCAAGCTAAATATGTTTCTAAGTATTATAATACACCTTGAGTTTTTCTTACCCAGTGACTTCTTTTCATACAGTGTTTAGATCAAGAGTCACCGAAGTCGGTCCTGGTGTCAGAGTTTAGCTCCAAACCCAGAGGTGGGTAAAGTATCCAAAATCTGTACTCAAGAAAAAGTACATGTATTTATGCAAATATTTACTTAAGTAAAAGTAAAAGTAACAATCTAAATAGTTACTCAAGTAAGAGTTAAAAAAAGTATCTGAAGAAAAAACTACTCAAGTATTTAGTTACTAGTTACTTGGAAACCCTGAATTTCCAACTGAGTTTTTATATTCCTCTCCAGTAAAGTCTATCTGTCCTGCTTATATAAAGCAGATTAAAGTAAAGCTGATCTCAGTCCTGTGATGGACATTAACATTAAATCACCTGTCATTTACAATCAAATCTCAAACACAGATATTTTTCTAACAGTAACACTGTCTTCATTTTTCTACCTTTTAAGAGCAGTGCCTTTAAAATATACTGTATTTTAACATTTTATGGTTATGTACATGCATTATTTAGGTAGGAATAAAATATCCAATCCTATAGATTTTAGAAGGAGGTTCTTCACTTTATTCAGGTTTAAAAAAAAACTTTACTGATGTACTTGAGTAAGAGTAAAAGTAGTCATCTTTAAATATACTTTAAAAAGTTACCCAAAAAATTACTCAAGTAAATGTAACAAAGTAAATATAATTAGTTTCTACCCACCCCTGTCCAAATCTAATTAAACATGCCTAGAACTAACTAATTAAGGTCTTCGGTGGTAAAACTTTCCAACAGGTGTGTTGAGGCAAGTTGGAGCTCTGCAGAACACCAGCCCTCCAAGACCACTGGTGACCATTGATTTAGATTATTACTTTCTACTACAGAATATGGTTTATAAAACAAATAACTGAAAAATGTAACGTTTACTGTAACTTTAGAGTAGGAATACATGATATACTTGATGGTTAATATCATAGAAAAGATCAAGCGATACTGACAAATTCAGTGGTGTACTATTCAGTAAAACGTCTCCTGGTTACTTACATAATCATGGTTCCCTGATGGAACAGGAGCAGCATAGTGCGACTCGTGTTTCTATATCATTACTTTCTGGTGGATGACCTTTGATTTAATTTTAATCTCTCTAATTTTACGGATTACACACAGGCTTCAGGCTAAAGGTTATAAAAGGGGTTCTCAAAGCGTTTCAACACAGCTCGAGTTCCTAAATGGGAACTTACATGAATCAAGCAAATATTTCGCAATGTAGGCCTGGCATATATTTTGTATATTGTAGATTAAATCAATGAATTATAACACAGCTATTTTTTCTGTCACTCATCATCAGGCTTTTGCATTGATATCTCTCAATTCCTCTAAAACAAATCTTCCCCTTTTCCTAAAAAACATGTTAACAAATGCTAAGCAGTGCCTTAGTTATAGTCCTGGCCAATCACACTCACAGCATCTACGGTCATAAAACATTCATGGAATGCCTTCGAAGCATGAACCAGAAAGCTCCGGACAGTTTAAATGCGTTATTTATAGATGAGGGTTTTAGTCTAGATGATGACACTTTGACCTTCTGGTGTCAAATAGATACATAATTAAACTATCAAGTGTATGGATACAGAAGTGAAAAGTGTTTTTGTGTATTCTGTAACTACAAAACAACGCTTATGTTGGAACAACCGTAAAGTATACACCTTAACCTTAACATTGTTTTAATTCAATAAATGTATTACATTAGCAAAAAGGTCTTTTAAAAATCTCTTTTATTTTAATGGTGCATAAAGTGAAAATCAGTTCTCCAACAATAAATGTGTATAGATTTTTTTATATTTAAAAATATGTTTAATGTAAAATATTTAAAAATTCATTTTAACCCAAATATATTTTGAAATATATTTCATTTATTATGTCAAGAAAATACTTTTTCAACCCTGATAGTTTTTCTGTAAATTTCAAGCGGCGGACATAAACGGAAGCTCATCCATACTCGTTTAATACTGCAGAGATTGTTTGTATTAAAGCACCTCTTTAAAATATAGCTGTTTTCGTCTATTACAGTAACAATCCAGCAGAGATTTTCTAATGTGTCCAGAGGACTTTGACTGCAGTAAAATCTAAGCTGGGAAAACAGCAAAACACACAATATATTTACAGGCAGCATGGTGGCTTATTGGCAAGCACTGTTGGCTCACAGCAAAAAGACCCGGGTTCCCAGGCAAGAACCTTTCTGTGTGGAGTTTGCATGTTCTCCTCGTGCTTGTGTGGGTTTACTCCGGGTTCTCCGGTTTCCTCCCACAGTTCAAAAACATGTATGTTAGGTTGATTGATGATTCTAAATTGGCCAACGGAGTGAGTGTAAGTGTGTTTGTGGCCCTGTGATGGACTGACAACCTGTCTAGAGTGTACCCCTCCTGCCTTTTGCTCTTTCAGAGACAGCTGGGATAGACTCCAGCAGATCCCTGTGACCCCGAAATAGGGAATAAGCGGGTATAGAAGATGAACAAATAAAATATACATAAGATGGCCAAAATATTTATTTGTTGAAAATATATGTATGTATTAAAAAATATATATTTTATCAAATATCTATAAAAATATTTCCGTTATCTTTATTTTCCAACTTAATATTTTCTCCCAGCATGTGACTTCTACCTTTTCACAGAGTTTAGGAATCTAAATTAGGACTTTTAGGAGCAAAAGCTCACACTGAAAATGTTTAACATGGTATACCTGTGTGTATATTCTAAAGCCCTTTTGTCTACGATTATTTTCATAACCAGTGAATATTTCTGTTTTTAAGAGATCTCACAGCTAACATGGCAAACAGATCACTCGCACTAAAACTACTAAAGACCAAGAAACTGTTCATAAAGCCTTAAGCTAAGCACGAGAATATTATTAAAATAACAGCAACGCTTTCAAATTTTTAGCAACTAAATCTATTTATAGCAAAGTGGAAAAACAGTGTTTAGGTCAGAGAAGCCTTTAAGCTAAGAAGTCCTGAAGGGGTTATAAAGCTCAAAGTTGAAAGAAAGATCGGCCCAATATTTGTATTTAAGCTGCTGTAGATTTGATTAATCGTATTTATATTGTGTTGTATAACTTTAGGCAGTGTATGTGGTTTGGTGTTATAACCCCTAAAAGTACAAAAATGATGTACTTGAACTTGTAATGATCTCCTATCTAGTGACACAATTGTTGTGATGTGTTGCATATTCACAGATATTTATATGGTAAATCACAATATAATCATATCAGACGTAATTAGACATAATCAGTCTAATAATGTGCACTTCCTTTTTGGCTTTTCTTACTGTACTTTTTACTGGCTATAATAGGATGTTTAACGTTTTTAAAAGGTATTTTGTATAGTTAGTAGTGTTTTTGGTACAGCCGTTGTTGTGTTTTTAGCGACACTCGTATGAACTCAGTAGGTACAGTAAAAACCAAGCTATACATGGTGCATTACTCAGTATAACTGCAGCTACAGTATACAAGCCTTTGTGCAATCGCACCACTGGGTCTGGTATCGGTATCTTATCTTATCACTTGTTATTATTCTTTGGACAGTTTAAGTTAGAGAACTCTACCACAGAGATTCTGTGCAGCTACAGCTGTATGCCCATAACAAGTTATGAATGCAGGCTGATACATCCAAATTGAGCTAATTTAAACACCCCCTGCACTCCTGCTGCGGTCATGATGGATGAGAAGGCTCTAAAGAATGGGTTCTGGAGGTGGAAGGAGCCTGTGCACCCAGGAATAGAACAAGCTATAAAATGTGGGCATGTATTTGTAATGTCAATAATAAGTTAATTTATGTAGACTTAGTGTATAATTTGGTTTCCTTTGTTATGCTTGACTACTGCACCAAAACCATTCATCCAATTCTGCAAATGAAGCATTGATCAAAGCACTTTTTTCACTTTCTTATAATACATACAAAAACGACAGATGTTTAACAAGGCAATGCATGAAGTTTAGAACTATATATAAAACTGTATTTGTAAAATATATAGACGACTGGTTAAACCTTCAGAATTCATTGCATACTAAAACTCCTATTCAGCACCATGACCAAGGGGCTGGACCAAGGACTGGTGGGCTCTTTTATCACTCTGTTAACCCCACTTAATAGGCTGATGATGACTCTCAGACAAAAATTTAAAATGGCCGCCATTCTTTTCCACCAAGAACAGAATTCTGAAGCCATCATTAGCTTAGACTCAATGACACTTTTTATCATTTGTCTGACTTGAATAAACCATCACCCATTGATACATCCTTTTCTATTTAACTTCACTGTCATTCACTGTACTTACTTATACTACATGCTTACTTGCATTGTATAAATGGAAATTCGATTTCGTCCTGACAGAACTTTGTTTCAAAAAAGGCAATTCATAAAGATTTTTTTTACCATAATATGGTAAGCATTGATATCAGATTCAATCAATTCATTTTCTCAGTGGCAGGCTACCAGATGCAGGGAAAACTTAATATGGACAGATTCGGGCCTAGAAGATATAAAAAAAAAATACTATTTTAGTTTCATCTTGCCAGCTGAGGTAACAATAGCACTGTCGAATAAAATCAGTCTCTGTCAGTAAATGAAAGAGAGAAAGCCTGTGTTGTTACATTGGCAGTCTGTCAGTGCAGTCTCAGATTGGAGTGAAGGGCATGGACGCTAGTTTGCACATTCTAACCTTGAGAAATGTGAAAGCATACCTGTATACACAAATGTATAACTGACCATCAGTGGCTGTCTTCTATATAATATTTGTATCCAGTCATCTAGCCAATTATTCATCTCCCTGTCCAAGTGCATGGTGAGGCCGGCTAGATAGATAGATAGATAGATAGATAGATAGATAGATAGATAGATAGATAGATAGATAGATAGATAGATAGACAGACATACAGACAAGCAGGCAGACGGACGGACAAACAGACAGACAGGCAGACTATTTGATTGACTGATTGATTGATTGATTGATTGATCTCCGATCAGCATTACACCTTAACCACTACACTACCACCTACGTTTAAAACGGCAAACAGTATGGTTAAGTGTGGACTTATACCCTAATTCTATGATATATCTATGACACACACAGAGGGAAGCGGAAATATCAAAGCATTGTAATCACTGATGTAATCAGGTGATATTCCTGGTGTCCCGCTTTTGCAAACCTTTTTTCAACATGAAAAAATTCCACATGCAGCATTGTCTGTTTTATGTCTCTTTAAGCAAAATTGCATCTGTAAACTGCAGGTTATTCATAAATAATGTAGCTGCTGCTTGCACTTACTCAGAAAGTCCAGTACCTACCCACTTTATGGGGTACTTTATGCCTCATATGGGCATACCACATATATTCTATCTATCATACTAACACCAAAAAGGGCAAACAGGCCTCAGGTGTTGTGAGCAGGACAATTCATTAAAGCATCTTTCCAATCACACAGCCTCACAGGGATGGGTGGCATCTCATCAACCTGTTGGTACTGTGGGTTCTGATAGTGAGCCAAATAATGAGAACGAGAGCCTCTTCAAATAAAAGTCTTGCACAAATACTTATAGGATTAGATTAGGTGAATAAATGATGAGCTGCACGCATATCCACCGGCTGAGAGCAGCTAGTCTTATTTATAGTGTTGAGAAGAATTAACATTCACAGCATTAAAGCTCCAAAAAAAGACCAGGATTAAAAGAAGTTTAGGAAATGCTATTCAGTGCTTGTATGTCATGTGATTTTAAGTCTGGACTTATCAGATTTTATTGGCCAAGAGGGTGTCTGACTGACATGCATCGTGATCACAGTTAGTTTGACTCAGCGTCCTGTAGAAATAACTAGTCAGGGGTCAAATTCATATGAGCATTTCAATATCACTTCACTAACAAAGGTGCACAAACATGTTCTAGCACAGGGGTTGGCAATCTTGGTCCTGGAGGGCCGGTGTCTTGCAGAGTTTACTTGCCTCAACACACTTACCTGTAAGTTTTAATTATACCTAGCAAGGTTCAGGTGGTTGGTTCAGGTGTGTTTAATTAGGCTCTGAGTTCAACTTTGCAGGACACCAGCCCTCCAGGACCCCTGTTGTTTCCCTTGTGCACAAAGCGAGCTCCATGATTTACAAAAGCTCAAATAGAAAATACTGCACAGAGCCTTGATCTCAACCCCAGTGTATACTTTTGGTATAAACTGGAACATTTCCTCCAGACATACTTCTCCAACATCAGAGCATTTTTTCACTAACACTCCTGTAGATAAATGAACAAAAATCCCAACTGCCAAACTACAACATATACTGAAAAAGGAATGGAAACATAACAGTGCAAAGCCTGTCAAAGTAATTAAGAGGTGCTGAAGGAGTACTGGAGTCTCTCTAAAGATGTCTATGAGGTGCTGGCAGGTTACAGGTACCCCATGGAAACAAAAAGGGAAAACCCGGTATAACCTATGGACACAGGTAGTACTAAAGGCGGTCTTGGGTTCTGTGTCAGGATTAAGGGTTACAACGTAAAAATAAAACTAATTAAGCCCTCAGACGTTGTTGAACCATGAGCAAGGCGCTGGACCAAGGATCGGTGGGCATTTTAATGGTAGCTTCTTTTATCACTTTGTCAACCCGACTCATTAGGCTGAAATTTACCTTGGGCGCCACTCTTGTCCACCAGGAGCAGAAATCTGATTGGAAATCATTAGCACAGACTCAATGACACTCTTTACATAAATATATACATTATTTTATCCATTGTAATACCGTCACATGACTAATCAATGAATAAAAAAAACTTTTATTAGATATTCCTAATAAAGTTAATAGTGGGTGTGTATTCAGTACATAGTATATGCAAAGGTGTTTTAGATGTAGTCTAGTTTTACATTAATTTCATTCGTTCTGTTCTGTCTATCTTTGTTCTTTATTTAACTTTACTGTTATTCACTGTACAATGTGCAATGTATAGATGGAAATTTATACATTAGATTTCGTCCTGATGGAACTCTGCATGCACTTCGCACAATCAATCAACTCCTTCACCAGCAGTACAAGTCTGAGAACACCCCACAGCACTGTTTTACTGCTGCTCAGTACAGTTTAACCCATTCATCACCGGTCTTTTTTTTTACGGATTTCTTTTACACGATTTATTTTATTTAATCAAATTATACAACCTTTCATAAATTTCATACCCCGAGAATCCCTAAAAAATCATACTCTGTCACTGTTTTTCCTTTATAGCAGCTGCTTTTTAAGACTACATTTTATTCACAGTTCTATTAATACACATAACTGCATTGTTTTTACAGATCTGTCAATAAGTTTTTGTAATGCGATTCATGGCACCTGGCCATAATATCCATAAAGCTTTGATTTTTTTTTTCTGGCTCAGTTTGCTTAAAATAGCTTTTTCATATTTTTATAACTGAACAGCAAAAGAGGCAATAATATAAAGCACATGAATTACAGAAAAAAAAGAAGATAATGCTGCTGCTGCAAAAAAAAAATAATACCAGTACATTACATTTTGGAAAAAGGTTGGGTAAATATATACATATAAAATGGGTTAGTATATAAATTGGGAAAAACTTTTATATTTATTTTGTAAAGAAATAGTCAGGTAAATGTTATATTCATTCATTCATTCACTATACCCGCTTATTCCCTAATTCGGGGTCACAGATCTGCTGGAGCCCATCCCAAGGGCGAGGGGCAGGAGGGGTACACCCTGGACGGGTCGCCAGTCCATTGCAGGGCCACACATACACACACTCCTATGGGCAATCAACCTTTGGACTGTGGGAGGAAACCGGAGTAAACCCACGGGGAGAACATGCAAACTCCACACAGAAAGACCCCCTGGCCAGGAATCGAACCTGGGCCTCCTTGCTGTGAGGCAACAGTGCTAACCACTAAGCCACCGTGCTGCCCATAAATGTTATATTATCAGAATGTTTTGTTAAAAAAATGCATTTACATTTAGTGTACTGTAGATCAACATACACATGTGCTTTAAAGTCTCTATAAAAATATATCATCTTGCTTACTCACCAGGTCAGGTACCTAAAACACCAATCTAGAACCACACTGGCAGAGGTTTGTACAACATGAAAGAAAAAACAACACACAGGGCTAAAATGTCCCGTATAATAGAAGTGTTCAATCACATGCTTAGTAAGAAGGGAGATCTTCAGGCTTTGTTTGCAGACAGTGAGTAATTCAGCTGGGGAAGATCATTCCACCACCTGGGTACCAAGCCAGAGTAGAGCAATAAGGCATGTCTGCTATGTATATAGAACTGCATTGGGTCCAGCTGAGCAGTGCTAGAGGCTAATATTGAGCATGGAACAGAGCAGGGTGTGATAATATCTGAACAAAGATAAATTATGGTGCATTTTTGGCTTTATTGCAACGCGTTAGTGATGTAAAGCAGATATAGGGGGCTAGCAGAAGCCAGCAGAGCGGCCGTAGTGGTGGAGCATTGTGGGAAATCTTGCTGCAAAAAGCATGTTATAGTCTAACCTGATGATAGCAAGGGAATGAACGAGCAAATGAGTGGCTTCAGTGCTGAAAGAGCCAACTGAGAGAAATTGCAGTTGCCAGTAAATGTTGAACATGCTGGGGAGATAAGTAGGAGTATGTGTGACTCTGCTGCCCTCCAGTGGGAGTCTCTGGCATGGTGGAAGGTGCAAATAAGCATTTTTTTATATTATACATACATTCAACAAAAGAGTACTAAACAGTTGGCTGTGTTTAGGTACAAATCTATCTAACTAAACAATTTTACCTAATCTGAATGAGAGAATAAGACAAACTGTTTATCATTGTAAACTGGCTGAAGAGGGACATCCGAGAAACATCTGATTCTGGTGTCTTAATGAAGGCTTTACTCTGTAATAAAATACATGCAATATCAAAGACATAAAGACATAAAGAAAATAATTACAAAGTAAAGAGAAAATGTCTCTCTTTCTCTTTCTCTCTCTCTCTCTCTCTCTCTTGAATTCTCTCTCCTCCCTCTCTTTTTTTCTTTTGATTTCTTTCTCTCTCTCTCTCTCTCTCTTCTCTCTCTCTCTCTTGAATTCTCTCTTCCTCTCTTTTTTTTTCTTTCGATTTCTCTCTTTCTCTTTCTCTTTCGCTCTCTCTCTCTCTCTCTCTCTCTGCTGCTTTTTCTCTCTGCTGCTTTTTCTCCCTCTCTATGTATGTATCTCTCTCTCTCTCTCTCTCTCTCTCTCTCTCTCTCTCTCTCTCTCTCTCTCTCTCTCTCTCTCTCTCTCTCTCTCAGGTTTGGTTCCCTTGTGAATTGTGATTGTTTTACTGTAAACTGTATCACATTTCTCTACTGGGTATCAACAAACTGTTGTTCCAAGCAGCAGCTCCTGCCTCTGATAACAATCACATTTCCCAAAGCACACTTTTCCATTACCAGCATTCATATAAATAATTGCTTCCACGTGAACAACTATTAATTTAAAAAACAAAAACAAATATAAAACAAGTTTAGAACCTGAACGTAGTGTCCTAGTGGCGCACATGGCACAAAATGACTGCATCAAATTGCAAGAGTAAAAAAAAAGAAATTACTCATAATATTCCATAACTGAGACTCCAGGATACTGTGAGCATGTTCAGACCTTAGAAAGGACATGCCAAATTTCCTAAAATTATAGACCTGTGCTGTTGGGCTGCAGACTTATTTAATGCATGAAGATGAAGTTAGGAGGATTCTAAGGGCCCATGCTTTTTTAGGGCCCTAGAGATCTGTTTTATTAATAGTGATGGTGTGAAATGGGTGTGGTGGACGGCCCAAGCTCATATTTTTTCATAGGGCCGAAAATTGCTCAGGCGCCCCTGACACTGGTTTTGAGCTTAAATCTTGTAGTAGCCCTTATTAAGCTTCAGGATGCTATATACTACATTTCTGAAGATTGTGATTGACTGGTCCATTGGAAGAATGATCTCACTAAACCTTACTATGCTATGTGCTTAGATTAATTCTGTGAGTATGATGAAAAGCAGGAAAGAGAGCAGATTTCGATCCGCAACTCAGCAGGATTGGAAATGAGCGTCTAGTGATTCATGATGTCAAAGGTTACAGACTCCCTGGCATATAAATCTTCAATGATTGCGGGCAGGGCAGGCTGCAAGGAATGCCTAGACTTGTGATTAGATATGATGAAAGATCTGCAATAATAGCACATCCCACAATTTCAAATAAAAAATAAAATACTGATTCGAGAATTGACTGGACTTATTATATAAGTTATAAGTATAGAAGTTGTTAACATCATTAACTCAAACAAATTAAGATGAGATCAAAAGAATATTGCGTCTGACTATTTTCGATACCTAGTAAACGTTTGATTAACCCTATAATCCTGCTAAAAAATTAAATACTAGGGTCATTCAACCTAAAATAATATTGAAAGAACTTGTCCACCGCTCCTTTTCTGTTTAAAATGTTGATTAAATTAGCATAAGGCATCTGTAGGTTTCGCTTGGGGTTCTAGATGCAAAACTGTATGAAATTAAAAATAGCGCAGTAATGGCACTACGCCATCACTGGATTTAGAAAGGCAACCACGTTCACAAAACATTGGCATATATCTTTCAAACGGCAAAATATTTCATTGTTCATCCAAAATGGGTTGTTGAATTGCATAATGACTCATCTGCTGAATGGCTGATACACAATATACGGTGGCCCACCTCACCTTATAGATGAGTTCTCTGTGGGTTATGCATTTTTTTTAAAAGGAAAACAGTGCAGACATAAACATTCTTTGAGACAGACAGATTTATAGTTATGCATTGATCCTAGCTGTCTTTAAAAGTGTGAGGTCACTGGAGATGGTCTGGAAAATGTACGATGGTATTGGGTCGAAATGTTGGTCAGCTTAAAATGTATGGAATGTCAGACCTACGTTGCGAGTAAAGGGTCGATCTGCCAATGATGGATGACTAACAAATGCCACTTGTGGTAAGTAATAAGTGAAAAAGGGGAGGGGTGGAAAGTGAAAATAAGAGAAAGGGGGTTGAGGAAAGAAGGAAGGTTGAGTGTTAATTAAAGAATAAAAGTCTTGTCAGTATCAGCAGGTACTGGAGTGGTAATTAAACACTAGAAAATAAAATGACACAAGGAAATAAGATGGATGTTATAATTTTGTATAATTTGTTGGGTTGGATGTTACTAAGTGAACCAGGATGCAGGACCTACAGTAATGATGGCAGAAATAAAGTGCTGAAAGATCGAGCAGAGAATGAAGGCTAATTCTCAGACATACAACTTCATCTGTAAATTTGCCAACAGGACAAAAAGCTAAATAAACTATAATTTCAAGCAATAGTTTACCAGCATGTAACAATAAAATTTAGGACTAAAAGTGTAGGCTGAGATGAAATTGTTTTTTGCATGGCCGACTCGCAGTCAGAAGTTTCCGGTATTGAGGTACTCCACAGCTGCAGATCTGGAAGAATACGAAATGGGTGAGGTCACATCTGCACAGAGAGGCCCAGTCAGAAACAAGGAGCAGTCTGATTTAGAATTCTCCAGACACATACGATTAACAGATATAAAAATGAAGTCTGACAGGAAGACGGGGTAAAGCACTTCTGCATTATAACTTCCTCCTATTTCCTAGATCAATTCCAGGCCTTGGCAACAGTTTCTTTGTGTATGTTTGTTTGTTTATTTTGTAGCTGTGGTTGTTGTTGTTTTAACTACAAAATATATTACAGTAAAACTTACTGTAATGTTTTATGACACCAGGGGGAGGCACATTTCCATGTTATTTTACATACTTGCATATCAGCTTTTGTTTTGTATGAAAAGAAACTTAAACAAATGAGTTTATCTTGCAACGCTTACCTTTAAAAGTGTTGATTAAAATTATTTGTATAAAATTGTTTATCAGTGCCTTTTGATATAACACATCATTTACATTATTGCATTGTAAGCTCTTACCAGACAGACTACAGTGGTTTTGGAATAAGATGATGGAACATAAATTCCACCTCTGTTGACATAAGGGGTGGGGAAAAAATCAATTCTTTAATGCATCGTGATTCTTTCTCTAACGATTCCTGAATCGATTCTAAATTCAAATAAGATCGCGAGCGAGCCTGCACATGTGCGTGCAAGACACAAAAAAATGATAGTGTAACCAAGTGTTTGTCGCAGGTTTGCCTAAACACTAGAATTTCATAAAATAAAAAATGAAAGCAGTCCAAAATGTTCTGAACTGGTTTAATAGATACAGAAATGTATTGGAAACTTTTTACTTTGTCTTACATCCTTGTGCGCATGCACTCTCACCAAACTACGGCAAGCCCAGAGGGGGAAAATGCATTTACCCACACACACAGAATGAAGGCTGACACAAATTTACCATGTCCAAACTTAATAAACAGTTTACACACATACATATGTTAGCGAATTGACGCACGTACGTATTCTGGCGAATTTGCTTAATTTGAACAAAAATGGACATTAAACATCAAATTTAAAATCGACTGTGTGGCAACACTTTGCAAAGCTTCCACTGGATTCTAAAAAAAGGTGAAGCAAATTACTCAGTCAATGGTTTTGTGCTGTTCTCCGCCGTAGATAACACAGGGTTTCACACCGTTGCAGCTGCTTGAGCCAAAGTACAGTGTGCGCTTACGGCGTTATTTAAGTGTTCTTTATAATTGTTATAATAATCTGACGTTTCAATGTTTCATTCAGAGCTTCTTTATCCTGAACACAACTTTGTTAATAAAAGAAAGTCTATGAAACCCAAACATATTTCTTAAGATGAATGATACTGTCTTACAGAAATTCCAACATTTAAAAATCGGACCCCAGAATCGAAATCGGATTGGATCGTAAAGATTTCCACCCCTCGTTGACATACCTTTGTGAGGCATAGCCTTCATAATGATGTAATTTGAGCCTGAATATACTCATGATTATAGGATAGGCCCTGTGTAAATAGACAAAAGCTGGCCAAACGTGTGGTTGCTTATGCTGTGATTGCTTGTATGAGTCACTGATGCTCTTTGCAGAAAACTGTATTGGATTAGACAATGTGCAGCCAGCAATGTAAAAAACAGTAAATTATACCACAAACTATTATTATAGATCATAATCTGTTAAAGGAGTCAAACAGGAAGCCCAAAGCACATTCTGGTAAGAGGATGAAAACATTCCCTCTAAACATAGTAAACATTTATTTGTATAAATTTACCAAACATATTAAATAGTAAATGAATGAAATACGATTATATCGATGGGCCTGTGATTAACTGCTTCAGAACTTTAAGAACAATTTAAGGGCAGAGACGGACAACTTGCCTTAGCCTAAGGGTTATGATTATTACTGGGAAGAGAACTAAAGAGCAAAATCAGGACTTGCTTACATTCAGTGGGTTGCCAGAGGACAGGGTGGCTGTTGAGGATTGAACCCAGTTTCCTTCAGGAATTCATTCCTAAGCACTGAAGCATTACCTAGACTGCGAAGGATTTTCTTTAAATGAGCTGAGTTATGAATGTAGATCTGAAACATGGGTCTCGGAGTGCAACCTGGTAGGGGCATATGACTAGAATGCAACCAAACATTCATTTTACTATGCATCCAAAAGAATAATCACTGCAGGCCTCACAAAATAAAATCTCTTTTCTCCTACAATATATAGTGGATTAAAATAGTGACTCTTTATTTATCCAGCTAAGCTATACAATATAGTAAGCATTAAATAAAGAAATAATAATATAATATAATATAATATAATATATAATATTTCCAGAGCTGGCAAAGCCAGTAAAGAGGCCTAGTGTTGTAAGAAATTCAGTTACTTTATATAAAACTTTAGAAAATAACTATTAGAATAACCAATAAGATCCTTGAGAAACATACTTGAATTACAATTTCCTATTAACAGTGAACCAAATCCCCTTTGCATTTTATAATAAGGTTTGTTTAAGCTTTAATATTACTGTTTAAATACTGGGACAAATTTTCCTAAATCATCATCAATATATTATATATTAATATATAGATTATCTACGATCAACCAGGTAATAGAATGTTTAATTGAATATTTACTCCTTTAACAGGAAACGGTGATGCTGCTTCGTTCTGTTTTCACTTCAGTATGATAAAATGATTACATTTATTCCGGTGTGTTGTGCTGTGCTTTTTAACACTTTGCCTGAAATTAACTATAAAAAATAAATACATATTGGGAAGATACACATCTTGCAATTTTACCCATTTTAACATAGTACAGTATATATTCAGCCTGCTCGATTTCTTGCACCTGATTAAAAATAAACAAAAAAATTGGGTATGTATGCTTGCAAATGATTTCATAATGTTTAATGTTAAACAAAACTATTTTGTTTATACAAGTTTCTTTATACTGTAGCTGTGGGGTCACCAGCCTCAGTCCTGAAGTGTCAGAGTTTAGCTCCAACTTGCTCAAAACACCTGGCTGTAAGTTTCAAGTATATGTAAAAATAACTCAATTAGCTAGTTCAGGAAGGTTTGATTAGTGTCGGGGTTAAATTGCAGGACACCGACCCAGCAGGGCCGGGTTTGATGTCCCCTGCGGTAGCTAATGCAATATATATGTAGTAAAATAAAACAACAGTTCTCTCTTTAAGGAGATGCAGGAGTGAGGAGATTGGATACAAACAGAAAGTTACTCAACAAAAGATCAGACAAGAACTGAGAAACAAAAGAAAAGACTGGTTTAAGAATTAAACTAGGCTGGAACACAGAAGAACAAAACAAGAAACCAAGGAGAGTTAGCATTAGCATTAGCATTAGCAGGAACTACAGACATGGGTTAAGTTTGGAACCAACATAGACGTAACGTGGACGATGCAAGACCAATAAAGAATAAAACAAAGGACTATATTAGGTCGACGACTCACATGACTAAACACATGACAGGCACTACATAGACAAACAGAGAAAATGGCAGATGTAAGGAAAGAAACAGAAGTCCCAGGGTCGCCCTCTGGTGGCCTGGTAGGGTACCGCTTCTGGTATATGGTACTATATAAAACACGGGTAAACATAAAAAAACACAACACTAATACTAAGAGTAAAGAGTGTGTGTCAGACTTTTGCAGATTTCTTGCAAACATTGCAGACAAAAGAAAAATGGTGATGTAGGTAAGGTTGCCAGGTCCCTAAACATATGCAAACATATTTGTAAACATATGAAATGAGTTTTGCGAGAAGAATGCAATGTAGTTTCATTTTAAGTTTTAGCAATTGAGTATTAATTAAAGCAGAGAAATATTTATCCTCATTTAAATAGGAAAATGTTCATTTGTCCAGTTTTCGAGTTCAGCAAAGACAGTTTGAATGAGTAGTCAGGACAAACATGTTATGGAGTTTATAAGTAAAGCTGATTAGCGTCCAACATTGTTCATTCCCTTTTTTCCCTCACCCTTTTTATAATCAACAAACATCTGGATGGGAAGAGGGCTTTGAAATATAAAGCCGAAGAACATATCAGCTCCTGACATCTTCCCACCATCGCATTATCGCTTTTGTTCTTGATGTAGGTGATTTTAACTGCAGGCTGGGGGTGATGTTAATCGCATATCTCTGCTGTTTTACACCTGTGTGCTGTCGATTTATCACATAATAAATAAGAAATACTTGCTGCTGAAAGTATAATTGTCTGGTTTTTTTTGTATACGTCTTTATTTAACACTGATGGACACATAATTTTTTTTGGAGGGCATGGGGCTTTATTGCCTAGCGATACCCAACTTAAACTAGCGCTCTATTGCACATGTCTTTTTGACACGTACTTTTTGTCTCTTGCATTCAGCAAAAGTATAACTTGCTGCATACAAGTTACATACTCATACTGTAAAATACTTTCATATCATTTAATCTTACACATGTGCTCTTTGTTGTACATTTTTTATTCCTCCACCCTTCGGTAATGCCATTAGGTCTGTGCAACAAAGATAGATCAAGAAGTTAGTCTAAGGGCCCCTGATCACGGCCATTATTCCTCTATGGTCCACAGGCACTATACCATAGATGAAACATGCATTGAAATGTCAGTTTCTGTAATATGTCATAAATGAAAGCTTCTTTTTCTACTTGTTTGGCTATTGAGGTTACATTTACCCCGTTACATTGACTTGAGTAGATTTTGAGGAAAAATGTACTTTTAAGAGGAGGTTTAACTGGCCTTCCTTTTACTCTCACTTAAGTTAATTTTTCATCACAGAAATTTACTTTTAGCGGTTCTTTGTTACTTTTACATTTTAATTATGAAAATGTAGTTTTACTAATTAGTTTCCATCATGTTATATATATATATATATATATATATATATATATATATAATAAGATGTCTCCAAGGGGTGAAACAAACAGTTACATATTTCAATACCTTTTATGTGCACCAAAACAAGTTGATATCAATGAACAGAAAATCCAGCTCTAACCTAAGAAAATGTTGTGCTAAGTGTCATGATTAATTAAGAGTAATCTTACTCTATAGGCACTTTAACTTTACTGTAAGTTACTATAAAATCTTATACATTGACTTTTTTTTTCATCTTTTTTATGCCTTTTTCTGGATTCAAGATTTTCTTTTCATTCAATCTAATCCAAAGTAACTAGTGACTTGAGTACTACTAGAATAGTCTTATTATTTCCTATTTATTACTCTTATGCAATCAATTTAAACATTAATACTTTTACTTGAGTAGTTCTTTTTTTTTACTTGTACTTGAGTAAAATGTTTGGCTACTCTATCCATCTCTGGTATTTAGTTTGCTAATTCTCATGATGTCTAACAAGCAGTCAGAGTTTTGGCGAGTGAAACATTCACATACTATTAGAGCACATTAATCAAGCAAAAGGAATTGTTTTGACTCTAGGCAGTGCCTTACAATATCGTACTGTATTATTCCTAATTCAATTATTATATTAATGTTACTATAATGTTCCAGGAGAACATCAAAATAGAAAGTTTATATTGTTGAGTCATCAAAACTTTTGCTGTCAGTATATTTCCTATAAAAAAAAACAATATTATTCATCGACGATTTTGGCAATGAACACACAAGTGGTTTCTGCTGGACTGTGCAGCCAAGGAACACTCAGTTGAAGATCTTCTTGAACGTTATGTTCTTCTTAAGCATTAACCAAAAACAGGTTAAAATGCCAAAAAACTGTAGTCAGCCAAAGCAAACAAACACTTGTTTTCCAGCATTATATGTGAAGTGGTGCTTAGGTCGGATTGATCTGTAAATAATGCCTGAATGAAAATCTGCAAGCATTGTAACTATGACATACTAGTATTTTTATAAAATAAATGATGTTTAATTAATGCAGCAAGAAAAATAATTAGATAAACAGAAATTTCCTTGAATTTGCATACCTAGCACTGACAAAGTGAGACAGTTTCTTGAAATTATAAGCTTATAGGCCTCGATGTTCATAGGCTCTCGATTCCTTCGGGAACAATTAGTGATATTTCCCAGCTGGTTTACTGCACAGCTGCAATTTTGCACTTTTAAGTCTATACAAAAAAACAGCCCGACACAATGTGAATACTGTACACATAGCCATACACTTTAAAATAAAATAACAATATAAAAGTCAGCATTTACCGTTTTGGAGTGGTTGCAGCTGTTTTTAAATAACAGCATGCGGTTGTTATAATTGCTATAAACTGCACAAGTAATTAAGCTAGGGGACACAAGCAAATGACCTGGAAGAATAATTACAGATGTTTATCACTCTATGTGATTAGCATTATGCTTACTGACCGTATTTTTTAAGAAAAGTGAAATTTACAAAAAAATAAATAAATCTGGGCCAATATAAACATCCATCTATCCATCCATCCATCTATCCACTGTCTATACTTCCTTATTCCTGATCAGGGTCACGGTAATCTGTTAAAGTCTTTCCCAGCTAGCAACTACCAACTAGGTCACCAGTCTATTTCAGGGCCACATACAGACAAACAACCACTCACACACTCACACTCACATCTGTGGAAAGTTCAGAAACACCAAATAATCTAACATACATTTTTTTGGACTGTGGGAGGAAACCGGAGTACCCGCAGTAAACCCACGCAAACACGGCAAGAACGTACAAACTCCACACAGAAAGACCCGTGCTGGAAATATGTAACGTGAAATCAAATGCATTCTATTTAAAGAAAAAGCCCAAAATAGAGTCAATTCGAGATGTTGGATATTGAACCTCAATTTCAAATGGTATTTGTCACAACAGTATTCAGAAAAAATAGAATAAAATAAAATAAAGGTAAAAATATACTGGGTGTATTGTATATACCTATGTGTATATATATATATATATAAAGTAACTGCATTGAAATGTAAAGTAAGGTTGTGTGTGTGTAGTGGGATGTGTAGAATATGTTGAAATGCTAAACAAAAATGGAGGAAACCAAGACACGTGCATGATATAAAAAAGTATTTATAAGGCTTGGAAGAAAATTTCATCATACAAATGTGAAGAATTTGAAACTTTTTTGCTGGATTCAGAAAGTCAAGCAGCAAGTGAAAATAAAAATTAGTGACGAGGTGAATGCCACTGTTGGGGGGGAAGAAGAAAAAAAAAAAGAAGAGCGACAGCCCACGAACATAAGTGCATTTGCTCTTCTAGTTAAGGAGGCATTTCCTTTAGTGTCTGCCTGTCCATACCCCCCCCCTTCGCTGTTTATTTCACACCAAAAACATCAAAGTAAAGACATGCGCTAATGTGTAGCTGGTAAAAAAAAACAAAAAACAAAAAAACCATGTGATCTTAAATAAGTACTACTTGTTAGTGTTAATCTATCAAAACTGCCTGCTTAGGGGAAAAAAGGGGGTCTTGGTTTGAGTGGGACATCCTGTTGACCAAGCCCATAGGGTTATCTCTTTACTGGAAGTGGAAGCAGTCATGACACGCTATGGTCCCACTGCTGGCTTAGAAATGTAGCATAAGTAGATAATATAGAGCGTGCTGAAAAGGCGAGGAGAGTCTGTGTGTGTGTCTGAACCATCACAGGAAGCAGATGCTAAGCTTGCTAACAACCTCTTTGTGAATGGGATATTATGACCCAGCTTACTTATTTGCCATTGTATCATCCTCTTACCCTTATCAACATCTGTCTCTCCAGCATCAGGGTCTGTCTGAAGTGAAAACAAAGAACCAGGTGAGAGCCACTGTTCGGCCTGTAACAGCACAAGACGGGCTGAACTTACATGACAAATGCTGAGTGGTGGAGGCTGTCGACTTGGATTGAAAAGTGTGTTACAGATTGTTAGATTACATCTGGAAAGTTTTTTTAAGCCCCTAATGAGAATAAATTAGTGGCGTTTAACAATTCTGGTGCAGAAGTGTTCCAATGAACTCTATAAGGGTATCTTACAAATCTCAACACTGCATGTGTACCCGTTAATTCTGCAGCTCGGTTAGATTAGATGTCGAGTGATAAAATTGCACTGCTGTTCCAGATGTCCGTGGATATTTTTGTGGTTTGACATAAATTTGGATTAATTAACATGGATTAATGTTGTTTTTTTTCCCATAAACAAACATCTGCAGATGCAAATACTTCTTATCCATCTTGTGCTGGCTCAACAGCTATATCACTAATCCTGTTTATCATGATGTAATAATAAAATGCTAGTTAGCCCAAAACCATTTAATGGTAAACTTATGTGCGTATATTGTTAATTCGAAAATTATTTTTATTCTTTTGTAACATTAATTGGATTGTGGGAGTTTCTGAGTCTTACACTTTTGACCAAGCTACAAAAATAACAAAGCACCTGTTCTTTAATAAGCATGTTGCCTGGACAGGCCAACATTTCCATTCTATGTCGAACATTTCCTCTTTATCACAGCCGAGCTATTTGGCGGTGCTGATGGATAGATGTAGGTGACGATGGAGAAATGGATTTAGTGATATCGTATGACCAGAAGTAGACTTTGTGAAACAAAATGCCATAAATGACGAATATATGCTGTCTTGCATTTTTACACACATCTTGTATTTTCAAAAATAAACTTCCTGTTTTTTTATAATTGTGCAAGTTGATTAGAATAGTACCGGCCAAATCATCCATGTATTTGAAACTTCAAGGAACGCTGATGTGATTTTTACATACTTTGAGTAGCATAATTATTTTGAAACAAATTCTAAATGTATACAAATTTAAACAAATTTACTGTGAGTGATTAAAAACGATATAATCTTCATAATAAAATAATGTAAAATAGCTATGAAATAATCCTAATTTTATACTGTGTATTTTGTAATTACTTTGTAGTTAGATAAAAAAAAAAAAAACCTGACTAGAGTTTAGTGACACCATGTTGGCCGAAATGAATCACAGGACTATTTCTTTAAGCAAGTCACTGCTTGCGTGATAACTGCTTTTACCTGAGTCATTACACTAACTGATAATGGAAGGATTGTCAAAACAGAGCCGTCTTTATCCAGGATAACTTGATTCTCTTCATCAAGACGTAATGTAGTAACTGATTCTGACTAACACACAAGACAACAAACAGAAACAAACAAATGAGGGAAGGGACTATTTGGAAAGATTAAGGATGTATAAGTAGCGTTGGTGGTTGGAGGTTAAATTTGTGAATGAATCATTGTCCTTCCCGGTCCTACTTCCTTCTTTTTTCCAATGTAAATGCAAGGTGCACCTGGCATGGTGCTGCACATCTCATGAGACTTTGTCCTACTTTCTCATCATTTATAATACAGATGTTAGCCAGATGTTCTACTACTACTTTGGTGCTCTGTACAGGGTGTGCTCTTCATGGGATACTGCAGAAAACTGGAAGGGAGCCAGAAATGCTCATTTATGAATTAAAGCCTTTATCAGAAACTGTTTATAACTTATTACTCTCTTTCACAAAAGGAGTGTTAGGTATTAAAAGAGTCACAAAACATTGAGTCATACTACTGCGCACATTACTGCGGGTGGACATGAAAAGTAAAACGTTTTTCCCTAGAGGTGGTTCAAGCTTATTTTTTCTTGTTTTTTTATATTACAACATTGAACTGTTTTCACAAGAGAAAGTCTTTATTTGATTAACAGAAACAAACAACATCAAAAAGGCTTAACATCCTTGTAAATCTGTTACTCCTGATACTGTATCTCATCCCCCCCAATGATGTAAATGCTCTCCATAGGGAGTTCCTGTTCCCTCTGCCAACCTCATGTTTACATGACAGCTTGTCCGGCAATCCGCTGACCCACTCAGAGAGAGTGCAGTGTGAAACAAATCTGTTTATGCTGAGCATGGACAGCACGGCTGAGATTCTAAGCAAGACCGCTAACACAATTAGACAAGCACAGACGCAGCTTTCAGTAGGGTGACTTAAGACAGCAGTGATGTTTTTATATTAAAGTTTGAAAGGTCTCTATTTATCCCCCAGTAAAAAACAGTCATTATTGCTACTAGTCAGCGTTCAGCACAGGGATTTTTTTTATCTAGAGGCAACGTGGGTTTATTCATTTTGGTGGGAATCTACCCACCATAGAACACCATAATAGAACTGATTTTTCCCCCTTTTTTCTCCATGAGAAACTACAGAAGCTTTTGGACAGAGTCCACAGAGTTCACAGCTCTACCTACAGGCCTGCACACATCTCATAGTAAGAGGGGTGCTTAAGTCATGTGATCACGGTCTGGGGACAGCCAGCCTTCCCATGGTGCTTGTGTTCTTTCACTCGACCCTAGGGAAAAGAGGAGGATGCAAAGGAACTGGGAGACCAAGATAGACAAAGATAGTAGAGGGAGGGGAAAGCTGAAAGAGAAGCGAGTATGGGTGTGTGGACGAGAAAGGGTAAAGGACAGCAAAGAGGAGGGATGGACGCACTATGACGCCAAACCACGCTGACACTTGACAAAGTGAGGAGAAAAAATGAGGAGGGTTGAGTAAGAGATACATCTGCTTCTCATCTGGTATGGGAAAATACCCAGAATGCAGAGATTATTCTGGGAGCCCTAGCATGGCCGCTCATGTTTGACTGGGATCTCATTGCTTTGTCCTCTTTACTAACCTACTAAGTCCCTAATTTGATAAACTCCCTTAAATGTTTCCTAGGGTTTGCGTGACTGTTGAGTCTTTGTTATTGTATTTACTCTTTAGTCATTGCTAGTCGAAGCAGACGTGCTGTGGTTTGTGTGGACACAGGCTCATTTACTAACATTTTACAACCCAAAGTTAAAATTAAACATATTGTATACTCCAGGAAACCAGATTACAATATAAATGACAACTTTTTACTTCCTCTTTCCAGTCTGTCAGCTTGATGAATGTACAAAGGTTCTGATTATAATGCAATGAGCGGTGTAATTTCATCATTTGTTAAATTTAAGGCGATACTAATTGTTAAGTGAGTGAGGTGGAGCCAGGACAACTACAACTGAAGTTATGCCTGATCAGAAATAAGACATTTAAAAAGCAAGATGTGAGAGTCATACTTGTTTATATAAAGCAGTTCAAGATCTATTATTTGGCTGAATAATTTAAAAACACCGCCTTCACAGGATACACACTGTTTTTTAATCCAAGCAATGATCACATACAACATTGCCAAAGAATTTTACTGAGGGTTTACCTGCTTTTAGTTACTTTTAGTTTACTTCATTTGAACTATTTAATATTCATAAATAAGCAGTTATTAATTCTTGATTAGTGCATTATTAGTTCTTGTTCTCCTTTCAAACACATTTGAGGAGTTAACCTTGCCATTTGATAAATATTATGGGCTTTTCTGATCAAACAGTGCCAGTGGTGGCTCAACTGGTTAAGGTGCTGAGTTGTTGTTCAGAAGACCTAAGTTCAAGCAAGACCCTTAACCCTCCAGGGGCGCTGTATCATTTCTAACCCCAACTTACTAAGCTGGGATATGTGAAGAAAGAATTTCACTTTGCTGTAAAAGTATATGTGATAAATAAAGGCATTTACATTTACATTGCTAAGGAAGTATACAGTAAGGCTATGCTTTTCCTACAGCATGCCCTGTGTCAAGATTTATAATGAACCGAATACTCAGTCAGCTGACTTTTCTGTTTGCATAAGCCTTTGTAAACCGGTACTGGAATTTTATTAACTTTATATATTTAACAGTTAAAAAGTTGTATAATTAGGCATGCTTATATTTCTTTATATAATTGGACACATAGTTATTCACGTTTTCATGCAAGGGTCTGTAGAGCAATCAGAAAGTTTTGTTTAGGCCTAATTACTCCTTTTAGTTTTTGCTTATCTATTCGACAGATCTCAGAGCTGAGCTTTGAGCTTGTTTTTTTTTTTTATTAAGTTTAGCTTCAGGGTCAATTCCCATGGACTTCCTTCACATTGTCAGATGGAAGGGAGAGTAAATTAAAGAGATAGTGACTAGTTAGGAAAGGTAATGTAGTGAATACTGACTTTAAGTCATTTTATTCTGACTATCCCAGACCCACAATTTGTTTCATTTGTTTTCCAGGTTATCAGTCATAAAATATAATTATTAAATAGTAACCTGTAATAAATTCAGTACATTTTAATACATTCCAATACAGGTAAAGGTACTTATATAAATTCCACTATGAAACTGCATTTGTATTTACGACCACAATCATTTACTTTATATGGTCACATGTGTGCAAATTACCACATAGATTTAGCCAGATAGATGAGCCGTACAATATATCGTGTATAATGAGCCGTACGGTATATTGTGCTGAAATGATCAGAGCCTGGGCCATGTGGTTCTCCGGGATCCAGACAGACACAGTGAGAAACAGTGTGATCGCTCTAGAACAAAGTGCAATAACAAATGTACTGTATCACATAATTAAAACCAGTGCTTGAACAAGTGCACAGTAGCCCTGGAGCAACAAGTTTCCTTCTGTAGACATATCCGCTGTGGTGAAGTGGCACGGCTCTGCCAAATCTCATCTTATTGAACATCAGCTCCAAAAAACATCTGCTACTCCACTTCTGTATTCCCAACTACACACATACACACAAACATACAAACCCTCACCCCGTTTCTTGGCTCATGATCCAAAACAGAAGCCACTTCTCAGTACTATTTGAGAAGTCGTCTTTCTACACACATAAATAAACCTCGAGAAATCGTTTCCCTTGGCTGCAGTTCATGGAAACATTATTAGTGGATGGCTTTCACCTTGCGTTTGCCCCAACATCTTACAGTGCAGTCCTGTAATTGGATGCTATCATGTTTTATATCCAATAAGTAACTATATATTTTTTCTCCCATAATAAAGAGAATTTTAAATCTAAAATGATAATGACATTTATAGCGTTGTATCTAGTGTGATGCTACACAAGTCAACAAGCAGTAGCCATCAAGTTTAATGAGAACCTTGTCCTAAAACCAAAACAATACCTGTTCTTGTATTTTTTTTATGACTACTGTACTATTATTATGGTTTATTAAAGTTTAGGATTAAAGGAAGTATGATCAACAGACACACTTTAGTTAGGGTGTGTGTGTGTGTGTGTGTGTGTTGTGTGTTTGTTTGTTTAGGTGTGTACATGAATAGTGTCTTTAGGCTTGAGGAAGTATACACGCTTGCTTCACATTGCTGCTTTTAATAATAAGCAAAATCACTCCTGCAGGTTTAACAACCACATGACAAGCTCATTTCCATTGTTCTCACAGGGCTGTCTAAACAAACAATTAAACCATTGATAGAATATTAATCAAGAGATTAGAATTATGATGGATTGACAGAGAGATTTGTTGGTGTAAACCATCGCCGATGAATTAAACCGTCTTTGCTCATGGGAGTTTTGTTATGATTCTTTAAAGGATTATACGCCAAGCAGCGGTATATTTCCATTGGTCACGCTTTAGTATAAATCTTACAAACATAAACATTACAGTTCACACAGGCCCGAACCATTATTATTCCTAACTTTTTTCAATATTTATTTCAGTGCAGGGACCACATGGACAAACACATGCTCTTCCGTGCCTCATTTATTCACAAACTCCCAATGGACCTGCTCACTCACTATGCTCCTTCACACAAGAATAACACTCTATCTTATATCTTGTATTGTTATGAGCAGGCAGCCTTGGGATCTCGAGGAATGATGTAACACAGTCTTACATAAACACACACCTTTGCTCTGGTCATTTCCAATTTGTGTGCTCTTGGAGGCTCAATTCTTTGCTTAACTAATTGAATCATGGATCAATGCTCTGACCTTTAAAATCAGTTAGGAGAGCTGGACCAACATCAGCCGCCAGCTCCTCCGATGTATGCTATGTGACACAAAGTTTCCGACGATAACAGTGCGTGTGACTGAACGTATGCATTGTGCACCACTTCCTCGTAAACAAAGTACACAAACAATAGAGCAGAATGTTAGAGGAAACTGCACAGCACCTGTCAGACTTGAAGATGTGATGAAGGTCAGGCGTAAATAGGAAGTTACACAGTGCACCTCAATTGAAAATGACATAGTGGCACAGTGTCTCCGACATCCTCCGGGGGAGTTCACTGCAGACTGGACCACTTCCCTCAGTCTAACGCTGATGTTTACACACCAGACAAGAATGAAAAAAGACACGTGGAGAGCAGGATATAGGGTGATGCCATATCCTTTACAGGAGCTTTTCAGGTGTCCCACGTCATTGGTCTGTGAATCCTGTTTAAAATGTTTCTGACAATAGATAAAAAAATCAGTTTGAAACAAAAATAAAGAACTAATTCATTCATTTAACTTCTATACCCGCTTATTCCCTAATTCTGGGTCACAGGGATCTGCTGGAGCCCATCCCAGCTGTCTCTGAAACGGCAAAACGCAGGAATAAAGGTCACCAGTCCATCACAGGGCCACACACACACACACACACTCGCTCCTATGGGCAATTTAGAATCACCAACAACATACATGTTTTTGGACTGTGAGAGGAAACCGGAGTACCCGGAGTAAACCCACACAAGCACAGGGAGAACGTGCAAACTCCACACAGAAAGGCCCCCGCCCGGGAATCTAACCCAGACCTTCTTGCTATGAGGCAATAGTGCCAACCACTAAGCCACCTTGCTGCCCACAAAAGTAATTACAAAATGTAAAGTTTTATGGCTATCAATATTTTTATAAGAGTACATAATATAGTTCAGAGATTTACTATAGAGTTTAGAAATGTATGCCGAAATGACAGCAATAATAGTATACCAGTTTTTTTATACCACTTCTGAATCACATGCTGTTAAGGATCAAATAGCGGTCAAATAAAGCATATATATACTGCATGTGCTTGTTCATTACATAATCTAGACCATGCTAGGAATCTAATTAGTGTCTTGACCACTAATATGGTTTACAAATTACAATTATTTAAAAAAAGCACTGATTCTTTGGTCTCATATAAGAGTCTGGTTCATGTAGTTAACATCCTGGAAAGAAAGAGCTGTTGTTAAGGCTCCAATGAGCATTCACGAGGAGGACCAAGCCCTTCTCTGTAAATGGATTTACTCACATGTGATGTTTGAGAGCGGATGAGAGGACCCAAAGGAAAACATTTGACTGCAGCTAAAGTGGTATGCACCATGTCTACGTAAGCATCCTGATGTCGGTCCTTGCAGCTGTGAACAGAGAAGAAATTCTGCTCGAGTCTAAAGAGTCACTCTTTGAGGTGGATTGGCTTGACTGAGTAAAACACTGAAATGAAACACATTTTGACTGGACAATGTGAAGCAAGCACACGTCAGACCAGTGGAGCTGAGATCACATAGATGTGCTTCATGTAGCATGTCTAGGCCCTGAACAAACATAAGCTTAACCCGTGTTGTGTTTGTGTTTGCAATGGCCATTATAATTTTCCTTATTCTTGTAGTCTCCTCCCTGTCAGGAGCGAGTCTGAACAATCCTGCTAAATTTCTGCATTGGTTTATAAGTTCTTCCCAAATAAAAACAGACAGAGTGTTAACGTTTGTAGTGTCAGAAAGACACATGTAGCTAAAATGTTAAACATTTCCTTCAGATCTTGAGGACTCTTGTCTATTCTGTATATACACACATTTTAGAATTAGAATATTCAGAAAACTTAAATAAATCCCACTAACCTTTAATAAATAGGATCAATATTACAAACAAATTCTACAAAATATGTGGGAAATAAAACTTTAGAGGACATGCTGTTATAGGAAATAATTAGCAACGGCTTGATTGAATGATGATACATCTCTTATACAACTAAGATAAGAAAAAGAATATAATTTTTAATTACATAACATACTCTAAGTTTTTTTATAGCGACAATAATATTGTGAAATATGGACAAAACAAATGAGTCCCTGATATTAATTTTACATTATGATAGCTTATTGTCATGTTAATAAAGCATTTATATAATGAAAAAGTTTGTGCAATACAGTAGTTGTACACTCTTTCCTAGCTTTAATAGCTACGAACTAACTTCTTTTTTTCTTTTTCTTGATGTTAAAATTTGTTTTGTTCTTCAGTCCTAAAAGCTTTCCCTCGTCAAGAACTTTTTAAAAATGTGTGTTAAGTGTGTAATTTTGTTTAGGAACATTACCTTCCCATTTTAATTTCTTCCATTTAAAAGGATAAAGTTTTAGCCCATTAGCTCATGAAAAAAAAAAAACGTTGCGAATTAACTGTGTTGAAATATTTTAAAACCTTTTTTAAAAGTGTTGCACCAAATTAAAACTGATTATCCACAATCCAATAAAACTGTAACTGAAATTACAGCATTCCTGTAATCGGCTATATCATAAAAGCTTTCCTCCAAGCTTTATTTAATGGATAATCAAAATGTGTCAGAGAGACAGGAAGCTGTCTGTTTGCTAACACTGTCTGTCTAAGTGTGCTGTCTACAATAGCTCACCGCAGCCCTGTCATTCAACACAAGGCGAAGAATGCAGTGAAACTGCTCAAGGATCTTCAACGTGTGCATTCCAACGTTACTGCAAACACCACACCACTATATAGAGGACAAATGTTGGGTGAGGAATTGGAAGAATGGAAGCTACAGAAAGGAAGAGAGATCTTCCTCAAAAGACACCATTAATTACAAAAGAACATCCATATAAATGAACAGATCTTTGTGGTGGTGTTCTTACGATGGTTTCTTGCGGTAAATTAGATCTAGTTTTTTGTTGTTGTTGTTTTGGGTTTTTTTGCTGGAATTTCATAATCCAATTTACCCAAGGAAACGTGTGGTTTGGTTCCCAGGATGCCTATTCTGAGCTGGTGCTTATTCTGGTCTCGCTGCTGTTTAACTCAAAATAAAAGATGAATTCTGAGGCTTTTGACCACACATGTCATCAGAGACTGGACAAATATCAACATGGACGCTTTTAGTATTTATTATTATTATATATCAATAATCACAATACAAGCTAATGTTTACAAGGAATTGTATAAAGACAGATAAAAAAGAACGGGATTTGATACAGATAACAGTCAAATTTCTTATGGATTAAAAGAAAGAATTTGGCTTAAAGGGATACAGATGCATGCTTAGCCCAGTTTTTCTGATGAGATCAGCTCCTAACGGTAAAAAAAACGGTGAAAGAGTGCAAGGTAGAGAGAAAAAGGGAGGGAGGCGAGGAGGAGAAGAAGAAAAAAAAAGGGTGGGGATGGGACGTGTGTAAAAGGCGCCGGAGGAGGAGATTTAAACCAACTTGTTGAAAAATGCTGAGGGCCAATTAGTAGCCCAAGTGTGGGAGAGAATGTAGGGTTTAGGTGCAGGATGAAACAGCACAAGGAAGCTTTAAAGCGCACATTTTAGCAGCACCTCTAACAAACTTTACTCCATAGTTTAAACTCAAATGTTGCTGATACGACTGCATTTCTAGGGTGTTTTAAATATATTTTATTTAGATATATATATAAATATATATGTGTGTATAGTCCGCTTAGGAAGACAGCGGCGCGCGCGAATCTTACTCAGCGGCGGAAAACGATATTTTCTTTTTTTTATTTCTTCTTCTTCTTTTCCGTGGGATTATACTTCTGACTCTTTTTTTTTTGGACTTTTTGGGTGCTTGTTGATTTAGTGGATTTTTTTTTTGTCACTGAAGTGAATGGACACTTTGATACTGAAGCACCCCAACATGAGCGCCTTGGTGTCGCTCATGCAGGTCGTAGCGGCTGCGGTCCTGACGCTGTCCCCTGCTCAGGTAAGAACACGCACGCACACACACACACACACACACACATAATATGTTTGCCGCGCGTGCTGTGTGTGCGTGCACATTCTATACGGATTTGCTTTTTGTAAAAAGTCAGTCGCACAAAAAAAAAACAAACAGATTATCGCACGTGCATCTTTCGAGGTAGACGTTACAATTGATTAATAATGAAAGATCGCATTCGTAGATTATAACCAGACATTTTTTTTTTCCTCTGGACATTGAAAGTGTCGAGAAGGGAAACGTGACCGACTGCATCACCCAGTTTGACCCGCGTGAGTTTGTGTCTGTTGGACTTGCCGAGGCTCCTAGCAAGCGCGCGGCGATTGCGTCATCCTGGAAGTTCACATTCGACTCCTTGTTGCGCTTGTTTATTTTGACCTTTAAATGCAAATTTTCACCCCTTACTTTAAATGTCCCTCATTTTTATTAATATCTATATAATAGAAATGTACATTTTCCTACAGTATATAAGCCTGTAAAGATGAATTTGGTCCTGAATTTGGGAATTAGTCTGGGTGGTATTGGAGGGATAAATAACTTATTACTTTAACAGCTTTTTACTGCAGTTCAGTACATTATATACGTCTGTAAAACACAAACTTCCTGCTCTAAAGTGTGTGTCCGCACTCCTATTACCTCCACTATACAATAATTACACAACAAGTTGATTTACAGAATAACAGGCAGGACCTTATCGGATTAAGGTCAGTGTGTGTGAAAGGATATCATGAACATCTCCTGTATCCTGTTGTGAGTCTGGTAGATCAGAACAAGTTTCACCTGTGTCCGGTAGCTACGGTGTTCACCAACACATCTCAGATCACCCAAAACAAAGATCATCGTGTGTCTTCTGTCAGTAAATTTGTTGATGTTTTTGGTGCTTGTGCCAACACTTTTACTGCCATCAGTGTTTAAAGATCCAAGAGGTTTCCAAACATCTGTTTTTTACGGACTTTGTTGAACAGACTTTGAATCCAGCACTCTTGTAGCAGGAGTGAACATTTAGCACATGATAGAACTTTTTTCAAGTTCATTTACTGCTGCTCATCGATGAATCTTTTCCTAAATGCCTTAACTAAAATGTTCACACAAAAGACTGAAACCTTTTCAAGCACTCTCTCTCTCTTTCTCTCTCTCTCTCTCTCTCTCTCTCTCTCTCCCTTCCCCCTTCCCTAAAACTCAGTTATTCATCTCTTTCTTTTGCTTCATCTCCTTCGACATGCTTCATGTCTCTCTTATAGCCTTTTCATTTGTTCCATTTTCTCTGCTTTCACACTCCCTTCCTCTGTCACCAAGACATGGCAAAACTCCAGTTTTCTGTAATTCATTGGCAGTTGAACAAAGCAAGCCGGTAATAAGCGATATCACTTGAGTAAGTAAGGACTCATGGTTACATTTATGGAGTTGGATAATCGCCTTACAAATGCTCAGTGAAAACACAAGTAAAATTCGCTTCTGAGGTTTCACTCATACAGTACAGAACCGAGTAGCTGTACCTGTAAGGCATCAACCAGCCTAACGCTTTTTCCACCATTTATATGTATCCTGGATGGGAGAAATCACAAATAATATAGTACTCTGTTTAAATAAATTAGCTTTTTGTCGTTATATCAAAACTTCTACTGAGTTCCATCACTTGTTTTTATTGATATCAGTTTACTAATTGCAGATCATTGAAAGAAACTAGGAACCCAGACCAAGTCTCTTAAAGTATGCGGCTGGTCTCACCTTATCAGGAAATTTATTGTGATTAAATAATTAGTGTTGTTTGACTGCAGCTATCATAGGTGGTGCTGTTGCTGAGCAGTCAAATAGGAAAAAAAATAAAGAGAAATTTTTAAAACGTAAACATTTTTAAATAGTTTAATGGGTAAAAGCAAGAAATATTACACTTGAAACAAATGAGTAACAGTTAAGTATTAATAGCTATAGCACCCACTCGCTATATATAGCACTGTTGGTAAAGAGTTTGAATGAAATACATTTATTAGAATTGTTTTTTAGCTTTTTTGTAAAACTCTCTCCTCCTTCTTCAATCTTTCTTTCATCCTTATCAGAACATTTTCTCAGAAAAAAAGCCTTTGTCTGTACAGTTACACATAAAAATGAAAGAATATTTTAGGGTGGTTATATATACTGTATTTATATATATAGAGAAAATATCTTAAAATTCAGTAAACTCATAGTCCATTATGCAGTTCTGCCCATGTCGTATATATATTTTTTATTTCGATCCTAATAAATCACTCTGTAGAAATATTTAGAAATGACTTATATTTCTTTTTATACAGTTTATCTACACTACATGTAGCTGTCTCTATTTTTCTGTCCGTCTTTTTTGCTTGGCCACCCCAACAGAAAAACTCAATAAAAAAGGAAAGGAAACAGTGGCTAAGCAGATGTGGGGAAAAAACAATCATAGATGTTATGCTCTCTGTTCTTTCTCTGGAATTCAGATTCACTTTAGAAAGCTGTTCCAAATTATAACAATTATAATTATAATTAACAACATATGCCATCCATGCCAGTAACAAGCACAGTTTCACAATGTTCATCACACCGTTTACATCAGATCATCAGCAAGTTCTTTAGATTTTTAAAAGCTAAGAATAACATAAAAATGAAACCGCTACATCTGAGCATAATGCTGTCTAGCTTGTCAATGTTTTAATATTGCAAGCTTTGCCAATGTCTCATCTGAAGATTGAGGGTCAAATAAAGGCCAAGTCATTACCATGGAATCATGTCGAGTGCATTCACAGTGCTTTCTAACATGGTTACCTTGTTCAGTCATTCATCTTCAGTTACTGCCTTCTGGTCAAGCTTGCAGTGGTTTAAATTACTAATTTGTTTATATTTCAACAGTGTGTTGCATATTTTGGTCAGTATTTGGTTAGTGGATTCATAGTCTATTCCAGGAACACTGGGAATGGGGCAGAAATGAGGTGGAGAAAAGGCATCTGTCCATCTTAGAGCACTAGACACACATATTCCCACACTTATTTATATCTAGAGAAAATTTAGAGTCACCCATCCTCCTACCTTCATGCTTTATGAGCATAATGTATTATTGTGATATGCTGAAAGATATTCAATAGAAAAATATCACAATATGGAATTGGATCAGATTTGATTGTTGTCATGTCGACTAATGAAGCACATATAACGCACGCAAACAAAGTTTTAATCCATCTGCAGCAAATCAAAAGCGCAAACCAAAATTTACTCCTCTTCTGTGTGCCGTGATCGTTTTATAGCGCGCACCAGAGGCCGCAGTCTGCTGTCCATCTGAATATAAAAAGGACTATTTTACTAAAAAATGTAAAATATAATTTTTTTTTAAAAATGGCCATTTGCAGCATGGCTTAGTGGTTAACACTGTTGCGTCAAAGCAAGAAGGCCTGGGTTCGATTCCTGGACAGGGGCCTTTCTGTGTGGAGTTTGCATGTTCTCCCTGTGCTTGCATTGGTTTACTCCGGGTAAAAACATGTATTTTAGGTTGATTGGTGATTCTCAAATGCCCATAGGAATGTGTGTGCGTGTGGCCCTCTGATGGACTAGCAACCTGTCCAGGGTGTACCTCTTCTGCCTTTCGCCCTTTCAGAGACGGCTGGGATAGACTCCAGCAGATCCCTATGACCCCGAATCAGGGAATAAACTATAGAAAATGAATGAATAAATAGCCAATTAAAATATTTATTTTATTTGGTTAATGTGATTTTTGCTTTTGAACTTTAGCGCACAGCATCTTCACATCATAGCTATAAGACGTCACCTTCATTTTACACAGAATTGTAAACTGTCGTCTGTGAGGCATGAGCGATGTATGTTTTTATATAGTTGATATTAGAGAAGACCTGCTTTCATGTGTCTGTGGATCTGAAGATTGACACGACTCCAAATGCAGACCGTTTCATGTCCACCACTGAGACTTCATGTTTTGCGTACCAGCAAGTGTAGCATATCAGGGCTGTGATGCATATTTTGAGCAACAAAATTTAAGTCACAGGAAGTCACAGCTGAAAGATAAAAGAGCCACATGTGAAAGATTTTATTGGCACTGGCATATTTTCAACAAGGAAAACATGCATCCTGCAGAACAGAGCACTCCAGCCAGTATCGTGTGCACGCTTTTGGCACACTTGGGGTAGTTAACTGGGATAGTTCGTCATTAATCAAATGCTAACCGTGTGAACTGGGGCAGTTGTTGAGGACGGGGAGTAGCAGTGCTTGTGCAGTACATTGAAAGTAACGTTAGCAGTGTATCCTCTGGTTTACCAGAGACAGAAGCAGCAGTAGAAGCAGCTTGCTTATAAAAAGCTACATCACAAAGGATTTAAAGTTACGACAGCTAAATAACATGAACAATTTTAAGATGAATTTAACAATAACTGTCAGAGTAAAAGTATTTGTTAACTGCTGCACAATAAACATGGACTGACGTAATTTTTCCATTTGTCAGGGTGGGCTGAAGGCTGCTCACCCAATCAGAAGATTCCCTGATAAAAAAAAAAATGAATTCCTTCCCTCAAATCAGTCCCATACACCAGGAACTGTACAAAGGGACACATATCTGCCGTAGGTCTGTTGTAGGGTGGCGGCAAAGCTGTCTTGCGAATGGCAACCCAACCAACAGGACGGGGCGACTGATAGAGATCTCTACAATGGAAAGAGGCGCCCATCATTTCTCCCACCAGTGCGACAATTTATACTGGCCGTTCTGGGATAAGGTGCTGGTATAAGCCTTTTTTTTACATCAGGTTTCCGCCTAGGGATTCTTGAAACTGGATGTTCAGGGAACAGAGGATCTAGAGATGGCAGATCCTTGCCCAGTAAAAGGGTCAATCAAGCTGTAGGGCAGCGCTCTATTTAACCAGAGCCTTGCTGCCAGGGAAAACAGATCGCTTTACTGCCTTCGTTTTCCAGAAGATATACAAGTACTCCGCACTGGCAGTTTGCGTTTTAAACATGGCCACTTCCTGCTCCCAGGGACCCACTATCTCAGGTACGAGACAAGATATTCCACACTGCCCCACAGAAGCTGTCTTATGAGAGGCTGAATTTAAGTGCAGCTGGTTTATCTGTTAAGATCATTGAGTGCTCAAAGCATGCTGTAGTGTGCAGAAAGGGATGTCATCCCTTATTTATGCCCAGTTTCGGGACACATTATGTTTTCGCAGGACCTTCTGGACAAGGGTAGAACTTTTTTCTATGGTTAAGGTTTATTAGGCTGTGGTCTGTAGGCAAGCCACTTGGCCATGCAATTTTTTAAGATTTGTATATATATATAATTGAGTTTGGGATGCATTATAATAAAATCCAAGACATCTGACTATATTTATATATATTTTTAAGTTAATTTTTTTCTTTACTCTGGTGATGTGTTATAATCACACACAATTCAGGGTTTTGTATTTTGGATATTTTCTATTTATAACTAGTTTGTTTAGCAATTTTTTTGACACATGCTCCATGCGATGTTTACTTTGTGCACACGAGTGCAGTCATTTTGTTCTAAAAGGAGGCACCTGTCAGGAAACTGCAGTGAAATTCCACAATCACCTGACGTTGTGATTGTTCTAGTTACATCCTTTCAGAAGGTATTCATGTATTTTCCCTAGTGCTACTTTTTGCCTAAGCTCTTAAACTGGTCTTTGCCATTTCCCACTATGCCCCAGATGCCACATATTCTCTCTTATGTGTCATTTGATGTGCTATTTTTCTTTTCCTTCCTTGTTTGTACCCTGTGTCATGTTCTATACCGATCAACTCTGTTTCCCTTTGCTTTCCGTTATATGTATTCTTAGCTTTCACCTTTCCTGTGCAGGATAGTGGGGGCAGAATGCTGCAAGGGAGAGTGTAGTGAATTGTTGCCCTCCTAATGACGGTTTCCTGTCAAGGCCATGTCCTTCTGTCTCATTTAAACAGCTGGAGCGATGATGACATTGACCCACGCTGGTGATCTCAGCTCCCTTTTTACACTCCGGGCTTAGCAGTGAGAAACAGTATGCAACACACTTGTAAAACACAATGTTATAAAGATAATAGCGGAGCAGGGTCTGCTGTAGCTTCTGTGCTTGGGCATACAATTTAAAGACGTGATTCACTACAGGTGTTTCCTCTCTATCAACACTTGAGCAAAATAATACTTGAGTCTGGACATCTGTTCCTGTGTGTAGTGGTTTCCTCTGCTTCAGTTCTGCCAAAAAGGTGCTAGTTACACAAGAAACACTGACTAGGCTGCTGGCAGTGTAAACACCTGTGCATTGAAAGCTAATGCATGCACATACACATACACATAGCAGTACTGGTAATGTCATACAGTGCAAATGGACACCGAAGAAAATACTCCTTTTAAGAATAATGAAAAAGTCGACACATAATATCAATTTCAATAAAACTATAATAAGGCATAAATTGTGAGAATCAAGAAATGTTTTATTTAATTCCATGCTTTTGCTCACATACATTTGAAGCAGACACATGTAAATACAGTTGTAGTGATGACAGGAGGTTTGCTCCTTCCTGTGCAGGACTTCTCTTGACCCATGGGACAGAGTGCAATCACAATCTGGAAACATGGACCTCTCCTTCCTTTAGTGGCACTCAAGGGACTGTCATCTGCTCAGTGGCCTTTAATCTCTCATCTGGAGGCAATTTATTCCTTTTTACACACCCATGGCAGCATTTACTGTAATAAGAAGCACAATTACTCTGGACTGGCCCGTATATGTAAGGCCAGTGAGCTGTCTTTTGCATATGTTGTTCTATGGTGCCTAGTCTGATCACTGCTCCTGAATGAACATCTGGTGAGTCGAAACCAGTGTCATTTAACACGGATGTTTGTCCCAATTTGTATGATGAGTAGTGTGAGCGCGGGTAAGACAAAGAAGACATAATACTTGACAGCGCAATTTTCAGTAATAAGCACGGTCAAGTTTCTCCTAAATCTGGATCACCTTTTTCTTTAATCTGACCTCAACATGTTGAACAGCTGGAAAGTATCAGCTTTAAATCAGGAGGCACTACTTATCACATTAACTCCAAACTTCAGCAGACTTTAATGTGACAGATCTACATGCTTAAAAAGGCTGTTCGAGGAACATTTATGGACGCGACCCACTGACAAGATTCTGGGGATCTACTGTAAAATAGTGCTATGTGTCAATATAAAGAAAAATTATTGTAGAAGATTAATACATTTACTAAACAGACTCAGCATGTAGGGGCCACTATTCTTAATCAGACTCCATCAGCCGACGCAGATGAGAAGCTCTTTTGGGTGTAACTTTAAAGAAATAATCTATTTATATTACCATGAATAGTACACCATTTAATATGTTTGGTGTACACTTCTTTTTTTTCTGGAAAATGTGCATTATTAGTAAATTTGTACTACAACGGCACTTTCCCATCTGAAGTACTATCTATTTATCTGTAATACTTTCCCATCACAGAACTGTAACATCCCCACTTCCTGTCAGAATTCACATATTACGAGGAGACAGAAGTCTGCAGAAATATTTAGTTATCATTTTGTTTGCTTTTGCTTCTCTCTCCAAGCTTCCTGCCCTGTATCCCCGTACTATGTGATTAGAAAACATGTCCCTCAGCTGCCTCATGACTTTTGATCTCTCTCATTTTCATATGTTGTTTAGCTTAAAAAAAGAAAAAAATCTGAAAGGGAATTACATCAATCAAATCAGGCCGTATGCAACTTTTGTGAATGTCTTATAAATCCAGGGCATCAATACTGATACCTACAACTGTGCATTAGTCTGATAAAAATACCGCTAATGTCATACAAGAGACAGGAGAATATTTACTGGCATGCTCAAGTAGTTTTTTTTAAACTATTTTGCAAGATCTTGTCTCTCTAATTATTACTGATGGGCAAAAGCAGGTCAGTTCCAGGCCGATCAACCATAAGACAGTTTTGTAAACTATTTAAGGAGTCATACTGATTCATAAATGCAATTTATTTTGCAGAAAAACACAGCTATGTCATGATAGAATAGAATTAAAGATCACAGAGTAAACTTTCATTATTAGTGTACTGTATATCTAACTTCTTCACAAGTTCTGCGTCAGCCTTCTCACCATTGTGGCTTCTTCAGTCATAAGTGATCTATATAGTTCTTAAAAAGCCATTAGCAGTTGGCCAACATGTAAAAGGAAACATTTATAAATCTTAATATCCAGCTGTCAGACATGCTCACGTACACACAGATGAGCAGTTGTTATGTGAGGGCTTTCACGTATCCACAATGATCTGCCAGATTCTACAAAGGAAGCCCATTTTCTGGCACCAGGAGGCTAACGGTGCTAGTATGTGCCACATTTTGCCTGATGTGCATTATGCCAGGTTTCCCCCATTGCCACTCCTCCCCCACCATGCGGACCTCAAGCATTCTTTCTATGAAAGGCATTCAAGACCATTGCCAAAAAGAACCATTGTGGTGAGGTGAAGTCTTGACACATAGGCTATTTAAAATACTACTAACCCCCTTGTTGTTGCCCCCCCCACTTTTGGGTTGGTTTGTTCTGTGAACTTTTTCACACTAAGTAACTATCATGATAAATCTTCTCTATCAGCAAGCCAGCCTTATTTGATTGTTATATCTCGTGGCATACCTCTTATAAAATGTACCACGAGTGCCCTTATCCACTGCTGTGGGGTAATTTCTTGTTCTATTTAAACTTTATGTAAGACATTTTTGAGCTACCCACACTGGAGTGAGGTGGAGGTTGGCAATGTAGGTCATTGACCTGCTAATTTGTTGTGCACTGAGCCTCGTTATCCTGACCCACAGCAGAGGAATTTCACTAATGCATCATGATATGATATCAGCCTGCGGATTTGCTTCTCTAGTTAGCCGAGGTGCTGCTCAGGATCTCAATCTAGAAAAAAACACAATTTAACATAGTGCATGTTTTTATTCTATTTAAAACTAAAGGTACCTACGAGTCAAAGTTTAATTTTTTTAAGGAAACACTAGGGTGTAATTTTAACGATTACATGTTATCATTAGAAGGAATTGTAACTCTTCTGAAGAGTTTACATGGTTGTAAAGCTTAGATGTTCCAGAGAAATGTAGTGTTTAACAAAGGCTTAATGGGGAGTATCCACAGAATGCAGATAGGCAAACAGGAAAATAAATAGATGAATCCCACGCTACAGAATGGCAATTTGGTAAATATTCTGGCCACACTGTGGTGACTTTGGACTGACATTTAATCAGAGATTTGTTTTGTACCACCAGTGTGTGTTAGAACATTTTTTAGCTTGTTTATTCATGCTATGATTAAACGCTTGTATGACTATACACTTCTTTGTACTTGTATGACAAGCGTAATTAACAAATGTGCCCTTTTACATACAGAATTTGGAATAAACCTTTGTGGCCACCTCAAGAGCACACCCACATAAGTGTATCAAAAGTGAATGTTTAGTTTCCTTTGCCTTTGTATTAAATAGAATCTCACTATTACTGTCAAGAGACCCAACCCTGACTGGCTTTGGCCTGAACCTGACGGTATTTAACAAACCAATCAAACTGATGATGGCAGCAATATTACCCAATCAGAGGAAAAACACCACAAGTCTTTACAGAATAAGGGTGGGATAGCTTGCATGAGTGCTGCACAAAAAATGGGGGCAAACACCTTCCTGTATCGATTAAAAACAGGAAGCGCTATTTAATTCTCAAATATAGAGTTTTACACATTTTAAGGGACGGGTGGCAACCCTATCCACAACTGGGAGCATGCAAGTGTCTAGTCACTATACAGTATGGTGTATCAAGATTTTGATTCATTGAAACTAAGAGGCCCAAACACTGATCCAGCATGACAATGGCCCTGTGCACAAAGCCTCTGAGCTCCATGGAGACATGGTTTGGTGTGGAAGAACCCAAATGTTTTGCACATTCCAAAATCATACCTGTGGAGTTTATTATAGGAGTAATAGTGAAACTAAATCTTAAATTACATGCCCAATGTTCGAAAACACATAAATATGACTTCCATACCGGATATTATCAGTGGGAAAGAGATATAATCACATTGTCTCTGTGAAAAAATCATTAAACTGATGGTTTTCGATGTGTTTTTTTTTTCTTTATCTTTTGCAGTGTTTCCACTCAGGCACTACAAACAGTACCTCTAAAGGTAAGAACAGAATCATAACCTGTATTTAACTGTGTGAATCAATGTTATACCCTGGCAGCCAAACGATTTGTTACAGTACACTCAGCTGCTAAAATACTTATAATGGCTAAAACATCATAATAACACAAATGATTATGGTTAAAACTGTGTAGTTAGAATATTGTGTGGTTAAAACTCTTAATATTTACCCGAATGCCGGTGCAGATAGGAAAGAGAATAAATAGGCCAACTGAATGTATTAGATTTACTGACATTGAACTATCACCATGGCTTAATTTTTATTGATACGTTTCTTGTTAACATTTTAACCCAGTTGTAACGTCAATTTCTAAAACATTTGTTTGTTAAGGTAAGACAAAAAGCAAAAACATTGTGTATAAAAGCAGGAAAGAGTGTGAGAGAGTAAACAAACGGCAGTCAAAGTAAGTGTTTGTATAATATAAGATATGTAAGATAAAAATATGAGATTATATATCTCATATTTTTCTTGCTGATTATTTATAGTATTTATATTTGTTGTTTAATATGGTTATAATTCATTAACTTATTGGATCCTTGTTGTGGAATTTACATTGTTGCTAATGTAGTTATGTGGTTGTTTAGCTAGGATGTTAACTGTAGCAAGCTAATGACTCAGGGGTACGGTTTTTGTGTTTAATTATATTTTTCTTATGGTTACTTCAACTCTGTTGTATCAGGTAAGACAACGTCAACAATCTGACAACACTGACAACAATCTTGGTTGCCTCAAAGTGTGTAGTCTCATGCAGCCTAAAAGTGGTGTGAATTCCAGCAATTAATGGCCAAGATGGCATCTGATGCATATGAAGAACAACCCACACCACAGTGTGTTTTGCTCCTTCTTTTTTTTTCATAAAACAACAGCCTGGTCGTAAACCATAGATCATTTATTTAGGAACGTCATGCAAATTAATGCGATTACACTACAACAAACTTCACAAAATTTGAAACCTTATGATTAGCTAAACCCTACGATGACTTAGAAACCCCCTGAAATGAATGTGCAACTTGTATCAGACCTTCAGCCAACGGCTTGGCACCTATGGCTAATACTACAAATTGTGTATTTAATAAAATTGTGCTGACTATCTGGTTTGCACCTGACATGCTTGACAAGTTGGGTAAAAAAATACACAAATTAGATAATAAAATATTTAGTGAGCACAAAAGTAATAGAAATACATGTGCTGAATGTGACCAGATGTCATATCAAAGTTCGGGAAATATTATAATGTCATTACAAGCATGTGTGCTTTTTGCATATCACATTCCAGACTTAATCGAATATATAAAAAATCTCTATTTTAATTCGTGCTTAGTCACAAGAGCATTTTTAAGGTTGGGATCTGATGATGATATCTGCAGTTTCCAGTTCATCTCAGAGTGTGCACAGGGGCATTTTTAAGGTGGAACAGGTTTTTGGATAAAATATTTCATTTTAGTTAGTAGTTGACATGATAATAGAAATAAGCAGGTAAAACTTCTGAAAGTGTCATTAACTAAAGTCAGAGAAACGCTTTAAGGTATTAAAGATCAGAGAAGGTCTAAAAAGCATCAACACTGTACGTTTGAAAATACATTTAATTTATTTCTGAACATAAAAATAGGGAACGCTGTACAGTTATCATCAGTCTGGTGTTTTACCAACAAATTCTGCTTTAAAAAAAAGTACCGAATGGCTGCATGTTTGTGGATGCCTTACCAGCAGACCCACCTAAGTGTGTCAAATTGTTGCCAAAAAGGTGGAGACACACATTTGTCAAAAATGTTTTTGTAACTAGTTCTGTGTGATTTTAAAGAAAAATAGCATGCTAAATAATGCATTATCCGCTATGCGATACAATGTTTAAATAAAACATTGACTGTAAATATTTGTAGTGTTTCTCCTTTACGTTGCAACTCGGGATTTACAAGTGCTACATAAAGTATGTGATCATGTGAACTTTTAAAACCCAAATACTGCCATAGTTGAGGTGCTTCTTCGTTTTGGCACTATATCTTCGGCAGCAGCTGCGGGTACCTCCGACTGATCAAGGTTATTTTAAGATTATTACATTTTAACTTATAATTTTATTTGAAATCCAAAATCACTCAATTATCATAAACCACTGCAATATGCATATTACGATATGCGATATTTTAATCAATTCAATACATTATGCAGTTCTGGTTGTAGCAATACATTATTTCTTTACTAGAGGCCAAAACACTATTCCAGCATGACAGTTACCTTGTGCACAAAACCCCTAAATTCCATGATGACACGTTGTGTTATTGTTGATGTGGAAGAACTCAAGAGCCCTGACCTCAACCCCACCGAACACCTTTTGAATGAACCAGAACAACTGAACTTACTAATACTATTGTAGCTGGACTATTGCAAATCACGCTCCAAAATCGAGTAGAAAGTCTTTTCAAAAGTGTGTTGGTTAATATTGAAGTGAGAGTCAGACTCAATCTGAAACAGGATGTTCAGGAAACACATAGTTAAGACATGTGCATGATAAAAATTGTTGCGTAAGTCTTTTAAGCGAAAGTCGAATGTCCTGCTAGGGTTAGGGTAACTGCAACTGTTGGCTGGATATAGTTTTTGCAGAAGTCTTTGACCCATAGCCATTGATTTGCATGCATGTGTGTGCTGCGTTCTTACAGTAAACAGAGGACGATCCCCGGGGCAGTCATTCCACTCTTTTCACTATTTCTTATTAGCTCATTTAGTTTTCGTCATAGTGATCTGGTGATGCTTGATGTTTTCTAGTATATAGTTGATTCCTACTTTCTAACCTCTGACTACATGATGTTTACCTTTTTTGTGGACTGCTGGACAACCTATATTTTTGTGCTTATATTTTTGTGCTTTCATTACTAGATAGTATATGTATAAAGTGGAGGATCGATAAGCAACATTATTAGTCCATTCTGGGTGTAGAGATTTTAAATAAATACTGAAGAAATAGCTGGAACTGCTAGAATACCTTCCTAGCACCTGAAAAACTTGACCATTCGACCATTCACACGGAACAACATTTACCTCTACACTTCTGGGAGTCATTTACTCTCAGATTGTGGAGTGTGACTGTGGTGACTTGTAATATCTGTGAGGTCAGGTATCAATATCAGGTGAGGAGGTCTGCGGTAAACTTAGTGTTTATCCCAAAGATTTTCAGTGGGGTTGAGGTCAGAGCTTAAAAGTCTGTGCCAGTTCTTCCACTTCAGTCGCAACACACCATGTCTTCATGGAGCTCAGAGGCTTTGTGAACTTGTCACACACACACACACTGATCCAAGGATAAAAATGATCTCTCTATTGATCAAGATCTTATAATGGCACCAGGAATATTAGATATTTTAAATCTGGCTAAAAACAGAATATGCACAAAGTAATAGTAGGAGGAGAAGTGATAACACAGTGCTTAAGATATTAGATTGCTAACCAGAAGACTGTGGGTTTGATTTCCAGAAAAACAGGATTTCCACTGCTGGGCCCCTAATCAAGGCCCTTCACCCCCAACTGCTCTGGATAAGGGCGTCTGCCAAATTCCCGAAATGTAAATGTTGACAAAGTTGCGTTGAATATGCTCAGTTTGTAGGCCTGTGTTTCTAAGCATCATTTGAGGGCCACACATTTGAGACCAAGCTAATGAAGCATGTTTATTGTGCAGTTGTGCATAATGTTGTGAATAGAGCTTACAATGATCTGCTGAGTCATGTGTCTATTAATACACCAACAGCACCTGTGGTACAAAGGAGAATCGTGTCAAAATCATTATTAATGTCCTTGCAACCCAAACTGATATAATTAGGTTCACTGAACAATTCAAGATAGACAGAATCATTTACTTTGGGATAAATAATAATATTATAAATTAATTAAAGTAATAACACATCTAACTCACAAACTAATTACTAAAGATTCAGTGGACTATTGTTTATTATGAGAGAAAAAAGAAAAACTGTGTAAGACTATGGCTTATTATGCTTGTCTTTTGTTTGCTCTGGCTGCAGTAATCCTGTTTCAGGAGGTGTGGGGACGAAGCTTCTGTCGCACCATTGAGACCCTGGTGGATGTAGTGCAGGAGTATCCTGGGGAGGTGGAACACATGTACAGCCCTTCATGCGTGCCATTGGTCCGTTGTTCTGGTTGCTGCGGAGACGAGAACCTTGAGTGCCACCCCACTCTAACCTCTAATGTTACTATGCAGGTATGTAGGGCAAAACAGTCAAGTGAGTTAAGCACTAACGTTTAATCCAGCACTTTTACTTCTGTTGTTGATCTAACGCATGCAATGTAAAGGTTATGGGGGGGGGGATGGCTAAGGACACACTGTCACAAGTGACTGCTTGAGACAACATGCTCCAAGTCATTATGAGCCGTCTTAAACATTTTGGAAAATGCTAAGCGTAGCTTGATAGAACTGAAACTGTTTGTCCAAACCCACAACCTCCTGAACACATAAATGCTTACAGAGTAAATGAACAGACACAACATTATTACATCATGTGTCATTCATGTTGGGAAATTTTTATAGTACAGTAAGTAACAGTACTAAACATATACCAAATGGAAAAATAGTCCCGGATTACAGGCTGCTGCTGTCTGTCCAAAAGAAATACTGCAGCCCAATTAAATTTAAAACTGCCCAACTAGGTCAAAAAAATCTGGTAACTCTTATGATGTAGTTGTACGCAAATAAATATCGACAGACAGGTAGGATAGTCATTGAACATTTTGATCCTACACATGCTACAGAATATATAAACACATATAAATATATTTAGACCGCATCGAGATGGGAAGAGACTTTTAAACAGCAGAACAAAAAATGTTTTTGAACTGAATCACCATCCCTGCCTTTAACCCCAGCCAATCATATTCAGTTTTATCTTTAGTGTTAGGTGCCCTAAATAGTCCACAACAGATGAATTAAAGCATTTTTAGAAAATATTGATTGAGGCTATGAAACGAAAAGCAACTTCAAGACACACTGCATAAAGTAGATGTTCTAGACAGCAGTTCTACTTTGTTGGAGTCACATACAGGGTTGTGATGTGACTCAGGATCAGTCATTTTCATTAGCTTTTTTTTTTGTAGCTCCCAAAAATTCTTGTTGCTTTGTCACACATACTGGACTGTTTTTCTTAATGCAATACACACACCAGAGCTGAAATTAGATACTCTTATTCCTAAGAGTAAGCCTCTATTGTCATCCTCATAGTAACCAGGTGACTCTCTGTGTGCATCTATTGCTGAATTATCAATAAAATCTGTTTTAGTGACTGTAAAGTATATAACTTCCCTGTTTACATAACTGAACTTCAGTACATATTGAAAACCTTCACAACACTACATCTGTTTATGGATTTAATCTCAAAGCTAATGTTAAACTTATCCAGCGTTTCAGCTCTGATATCAACATATGATTTTGTTTTACTAATTAAACAATATCAGTTGATCAGATATTCATACTTCAGTCTGTTATTTTCAATTATCTGAACTGCATTCAGTTAAATATAAAATGAGTAATATAAAAAAATTTTATATGTTGATAGAAGCTTAAAAACACATTTTTTTACTGATTTTAATGTTAATATACTGACAGATTGTGTAACTTTTCTTAAAGTAACGGTCTGAAGGAAAGTAACGGTTATATTTGTATGCAGTTATTAAGGCTGAAGCCAGTAGGGCAGGGACAGGAGTACGTAGAGATGACTTTTGTGGAGCACAAAAGCTGTGAATGTAGGTAAGGACCAAAACGTCACTCTGGTTTGTTCTGTTTTTATTTATTCATGTGTTTTCTCATCTTAAATACTTCCTTTTGTGAAACCTAAAGGAATGATATATTTTTTCATTCATTACCTTAGAACTAATCGTGTTTTTGTTTTTTATGTGGTGTGATGAGCAGACCTAGAAAGCGCACACCAAAACATGACAGGTAATTTTTTAATCAATAAAGTAATAATAATAATAACAGATAGACCTGCAGGTTCTATGATTTATTTACAATGTGTAATTATTCTAGGTGGAAACCAAGAGGCAGGGGGAAAAAAAGAAAGGAGAAACAGCGAGTAAAAGACTGCGACAGGTACCGAGTTTCTTGTACTCTCTTACAGATTAGTTATTTAAAAACAAACTGAATTAATAAACCTTTATTAAATGTATTTATCTCTAATGGTAAGCTACATGGTAAAATGTATAAACATCATGTCTTACAGGTGCCAGCCTCCTCGAAGGTAAGCGCAGTCTCTTCCTGCTGTCTGCCCATCTCATACTGCCTGCCCCTTTCAGTGTACTACCAGCCTCTTACAGCATACTGCATCACCTCAACCACCTGATTCAAGCTGCCTTATTGTTATGGTGATGGACATTTCTTATACAGGAAGTGCCTTCTGTGAGGTGATACCCCAAGACTTGCACCTCACAAACTTTCTGAGGAGCATAACAAGTGGGCCAGCCAAGACCTAGTGTCTAAGCTATAGTATGAGCCCACTCGACACTGGCTTTAAAAATGTCAAAAAAATTATTATTATTATTATTATTATTACATGACATATCAGTTTTTATTTATAATTGCTTTTACAAACCAGAAGAAACTGCATGTTTGGTTGTTTTGGATTGAATACTCTGCTAAAGTTTGGCAGGAGTACAAATTGGGATTTTTTTTAAACGGTAAATATGTTATAACCAAAGACAGTTGGTTTTGCCAGAAAACCAAAAGTTGGAGAGTTTTTCACCGAGATAAGCGTCAAGGTTCTTTTCATTTGTATTAATGGCTTTTCAGAGTAAACGTAATCTCACACATGCAAAAACTAAAGGCTGAACGTTATGCAAGTATTGAAAGCCAGAACAAAGACCATAAAAAACTCCCACCTTCTTTCTAAAACAATTCCCTGTTCACACATACCAGTCCCTGTGAAGAGTTCTCTCTCTCTTGGTCTCCTCCCTGTCTCTTAAGCCCCTTTCATGCTAGTATTATAAAATTTGATATACAAGCATAAATGGGTTATAAGCCATACAGTTGTCAGCGCTTTAGCCTGAGTTTGTCCTTTCTTAGAAACATTTACTCCACAAACCGACTCCTTAAGCTTGACTACATGGAAATAAGTGCACATAGACTGGGTGCAGGGTTTGCAGGGTTTGTATATTTACATGGTGAATGTGATTTTGTCAAGTAGGATGTGATCCTGAATTAACATCGGGTTTGGGGACACACACTGATGACATCAAAGAATGTTAATAATCCAGTTTTACATTTTACTTGGCAAAATCACCTCCACCGTATTTACATAGTGACCTCTTCCAGTGTCAAAAAGCAGTGGACAGCAGTTTATGGACTGTTTATGATTTGCAATACAAAGAGAGGAGAAAAAAGTATATTATTATGTCTAGGGTTTAAAAAAATGATGGGTTTAGCCTCAACCAAATATAATAAAAATATTAATAATAAATTTTAAAAAACAACAACCTCTGCTGCTAATACTACTTGGCCTTGTGACTATATCAGCTTAACAGTGACTTATTCATGTTGTCTATCAAATTCGTATTGTGTAAATTCTCATTTTTTTTACTAGCACATCACCAGATACAGGATTGTATTGCAATTAAACTGGCAGCGGTTTAGTTGCGTCGCTGAGTGTGGACATAAGTGCATTTTCTTTTACGATTTTTACTACTATCATGGGTCAAGAGTTTTAAAGTTATTTTCAGTTTCATGTATATTGTACATATTTATATACAATATTGATAATGTATTGCTCTTATGCCACTGCTAATAAAGAGATACAATGATCTAAGTTGTTGTTCCTTTTTTTTGTTAAAGAAAATTACTCAGTCGTCCAAGAAATTCCAACTAGTCATGATGAGGGTCCTGGACATCCAAATCTCAGAGAGGACACAAACTGATAGAAACTCAGCCACACACAGAGTGCCTATACTGACTCCTGTCCACCACCTACAGGGTGCATATAAGAATAGAAACTAGACCATAAAACAATGGAAAGAAGGTAACCTGGATTTATAAATTATGTTTACATTATGTGGATGTGTTTATTAACTAACTGCGGAAGAGATGACACCAAATGAGCCTGCAGAGGGTGGTGATGCACGTTCTCTGAACTATAATAAAAACATTTGTAGACGTATATCTCAGAATACATATTTAGATTAATATAAATATGCTCATCACTCCACTGACTGTCTAAGCACTGCCTGAAGTTCTGCTCCAGCAGTTATTGACGGTTAACTTGACCGGACATAAGACTCATTATTACATGTGCTCTCCAGAGCAACTTGCATGGAACTTATTTATACAACTGAGAGATTAGGGATTAGGAGACTTGCTCAGGGGCCCCAGTAGTGTTAACTTGGTGGTGCAGAGAATCAAACCACAATCTTCCAGCCCGACTGCGCTACCACTTTCCCCAGTGGGTGTGTACTGTGGGTGTGAATACGGCAGGCCGTTACTGTCAGACTGTAGTCACCTCAGCCTTAAAACATTAGGGGCAGGTGCAGTAGATGTCTTTGATGTCTTTTCTCTTAGATTGTAAAGTAGATACTAAGATATGTCTCAGTAGTAAAGAGACACTGTAAGTAAAACAGTCCAGAATGCTTTCTAGCAGGCAAAGTGTGCACTCACAAAAAAGTCTCTCTACAGGTAATGCTTTTCTCCTTCTATTTTGTACAGGATGGTCAAGATGATTAGACAGATAATAGCAGTGGCAGCATCTGTACAATCTACGAATTGGCCCAGCAACAATTAATTGCCCTTCTATAACACAAATGTAACAGGGTTTGTAAAAATTTGGGGGTTTTACCTCAACATTTTTTTTTACCTCAAAAATTTTTGAACTAATAATAAAAATATTAATCTTAAACGACTTTGAATCTAAAGTATTTTACATGTCCTGCCAAATTTTGTTCTTACTGTGTTCATAGATCCTGTTTTTGCAAAAGGATATATGTGAAAATGCACAATAATAATAATAATAATAATAAAATCTAAATGAAATATAAGATCAATAAATAAAATAAAAATAAAGACTGTACTAATGAAATTTGATAGATTTGATAAAAGATGCTTAATGTACCAATTGATAGACAGCACAGCACACTAAAAAACATGCAAAGCTCAATTATTTGTGCAATGTTTTGGACTTGTGTTATTACATAGCCTGGTCAACACTGCCCTCACTTGGCTGATGTGTTCCTTCAGCGAGGGCAACACTAGACTAGGATTTGCTCACAAGAAATGCTGAGAACACAGAAGCTGTTGTAAACAAGGTCATGAGTTATTACCAGTCACTCTATGTGGCTCAATGTGATATTTCATTCGTCCCTGCAGCTATAAATAACACCCTGAAAAGCAGACTTAAAAATATAGTTTTAAATCCTGGACCTTGGGACTGCTATAAATGTAGACATGGTTTATAAATATTTCTACATGGCATTGTTAAATCCACAATGGTCTAGAGCGTAGAGCGTAAAGCCTGCCAGCGCTGTTTTATGTATACACGAGGGCCTACTTACATTTACATTCATGGAATTCGGTGGACACCCTCACCCATTTATTTCATTTATACAACTCAGTAATTGGAAGTTAAGGGCCTTGCTTAGGCAGCCAGTAGTGGTACCTTGGTAGTGCCACTACCCCTGTACCATCTACCTCTATGCTGAAAAGTCGACACCTTAATAATTCATTCACAGGCTGTGAGTTTAGCTTAAAAATTTGAGTGGGAGTGAAGTTTATTATGTAATTTTAGGGTCAAGTTTTTTGTTAAATTCATTGCTTTGGTGTTACAAGTTCTTGTTATGATACGTAGGAGACGCAGTCATCATGGAAAAGTGACAACATGATAAGGCCATTCATACGCACAGTGGCTAATAGAGAACAAACAAAAAAAGAAAGTATCTTTTTGTTAAGATTTATAAAAGAAAACTATTACATGGAGTTACCCTAAAATATTCTCAATAAAACTTCATTGCATATATAATAAACCTAAACAAATTTTAAATAATTGAGGCAAATGAGCTTTATCGATTCATGTATTAACGTTAACCGATGATATTGATAGGAAATATTATAATATTCACATCATTATCAGTGTTTAATTTTATTCAGAGGGTTAAAAATATGTAATTGCCTCTATTTATCCTGCACATTGTTGGTAAAATGCATTTTAAAACGAGCTAAAATATTGCTTAAACAAGTGACTGAACCACTAGATATTACTGTTGCTATTGCTTCGAACAGCCTTTGAACAGCATCTATGCAAAATACTAACTCCTAATAATTTCAGTTCTTCATAGTTCTGTTAGAATTAAAACAAGAGACAAATTAGCTTGTAAGTTTAACAGACCAATGTTATTTTTTTTTAATTAACATTTTTACCCCAAGGATCATCTAACATTTCTACTGATGGAAATCAGAAAAACCTATGTGACAAATACATTAACAAATTTCAGAAGTTTTGTCTGGATAAACTTTCACAGCAGTTAATATTTAGTACTGTGTTCAGCCCTTGAAGTTGTTCCTAATGTGTAAAAAGAAAAGAAGTCAATTAACATTACGAATGCACAAATGATTAACCTAGCAGTGAATCTTACAGTTTTTAAGGCCGGTATCAGGTTAAGATTAAATCAAATATAAAGTATAAAAATATTAATAAAAATTACATTAATTGATTAAAAGGAAAGCACAGATAAGCAGCTTCATAAGCAGCTCCAGTCTCTCATAACTCTTTACTGTTTCTATTAATTTCTCTGGGCAAAGCAGTTAAAACAATAATGTGCTGTGCAATAAATAAACTAAATGAAGGATGGAAACATGGAATTTTCGAGTTATTAAACAAGCAATGAGCGTCAAATAAATCTTCCATAAAGCTCCAGGTAGGATGTAAAAAGAGGGCCGAAATGCATTCCACAATGTTATCCAGGATTACAGCAAGTGTGGGCAGAGTACAAATGACTCACTGGGTAAAAGTGTAGAAATATAAACAGAGAAACACAAACACAGCAATGTTGCACACTGCAAAGGGTCTATTGTCAATATTATTACCTTTTATTACTAATTCAAAAAAGGCACAGCTGCAGGTGAAATGGCACATGGTATAGCATGTTGAAAAGGTGTTATGCTGATAATCGATCCACAGGGCACATCTAAAAGTCTGAAACAGTTGCATTGCTTATTTTCTATAGTTTGGGGAAGGTTTTATTAATTAATATATAATACAACCAACTTTTACATCATTTTGAACATTCTAGTCCAGATCTGATCATGTTTTTATACCTATTATAACCTCTCCACCTCTGGATTGTTTTTTTCTGTGAAAGTTTGCACTAATTTTAGTTGAAAAGGTCAGGGGGGCATTAAGGAATTTTAGTTCATCCTAAAAGTCTTTAGATTCTTCCACACACCAAGCCTTTATGAATTTTAGGGGATTTGTGCACAGGAGCAAATCTAAAATATACATTAATATTCTAGGCAACTGCATGATTTCAACAGTGTAAAGAAATCAGATTTCTATGGATTTGTTGACAAGGTCTTTACAAACCTGTGATATCAAAGGGTCATCAAATTTTATTGAAGTGAGTGCTGCTGGTTGTGTGGGTTGCTTATAAGATTAGGTATAAACCTTATCAGATAAAGCATTTTATATCAAAACGATGGTCTTTTCTCAAAATGTAACCTTGAAAGAACATTATTTTATTTAAATAATACTGATGAACATAAACAAATTACTTTTAAGGAAGAAATGCAATAAATCACTACAACAGTGGCATCCTCTTTTTACCTTGCAAAAGTCATATAAAAACTTTATAATTATGCACTTAATTACTGTCAGTCATGCTTGTGGTCTTGATAACAATGCCAGTTTCCTGGAGTGATCTCCACAGTCTGGACCGGTAGAACTAGGCCCAATACCCAGCGGGAACCGAATACATCTCTTAAATTGGATCGCCATGTTCCCCGGCTTTCCACTAGTTGCCCCTTCTGTAGCTGGCACCAGGTTTGTCCACGAGCCACAAGCAAGATTTGTTGGCAGCAGAAACCAGCACTCACCAAACCAATGCCCAGCCATACATAGAGCATGATGACTAAAAAGAACTGAAGGCCTGAGATGGCACCTGCATGAGAAAAAAATATATAGATGCTGCAAATAAAAAAAATTAACAATAAATAAATGTATACAACTTACCAAGAAAGAAGTAACCTGTGGAAAGGGGCAAAAGTGTGAGGAAGGTCAAAGGGTTTTCAAAGGAGATGGCATACTCTACTGTTAGATAGGCCACCCCAAGCACCAGAGAGTACAGACAGGTACATGATGTGTAGATACTAAACATAATAAAGTAGCGCATGTTCCTGTTTCCTATGCAGTTCCCTGTAAAGAAGCAATGGTGGTCTCGTTTAAGAATAACTTTCTTACACAGTTTGCAGAAGTGGCGGCCATTCAGAAGGTAGTGCGCGTCCAATCTGTCGGGACAGTCTGGAGAACAGACTGGAATAATGTTCTCGTTGGCACTCTCTGCTGGGAACCATATAGTCATTGAGTAATTGCCAAGTGCATTCAACATAAAAAATAGTAAAACAGTAACGTGGAGCAGCATGACAGGTCCCAGCAAAGCATTTTGGGTTTGGAAAAGAGTTGGGAGGAAAAGGAAGAAATGGAGAACAAAGGTAGCAGCTGTGGCAGTGTAGAAGTAGGCTGGTGCAATCGCATTGAGCATTCGCAGTTTCAGCATCTTGACAATCATACCTGCGGTTAGATGAGAATATCAGTTACAGTGCATATAACAGCAGTAAAAGAAGAATCATGTGCTAATTATCAAGGTTTAGAAACAGGTATGGAATTGCATTTTCTTAGTTATTTAAGAACTTCCTAAATTTAAAATGCAGATGCGGTTCTGATAACCATATTTACTGCATTACATGTCATGTTGCTACTATTGTAATATTAAAAAATGTTTACTATCATACTATAGAGATAAACCCTTTTATACATTATATTCTATTGCACTTTTAATGTTTGGTGAGTTTGTATAAAATAATTTGAGGTGAATAATTGGACCTTTTATAGAACAATTTGGCACTTTCCTTTCTGTGTGTCATTTTCCCTTGACCATAAGGACGTTTTGTACCGAATAATAATAATAATAATGATGATGATGATGATGATGATGATAATGATGATGATGATGATACGGGGAAGTGGTAGCGCAGTGGTTAAGGTGTTGAACTTCTAACCGAGATATTATGATCTCGCCTCCCAGAACCACCAAGCCACCACCGCTGGGCCCCCGAGCAAGGCCCCCAACTGCTTAGCTGTATAAATTATCCGCTTTAGATAAGAGTCTCTAAATGCCAGAAATGTAGAAATGTACTTAAAAACCCATTTTTTATTTTTTTATTTTTTTTTACCGAAATCTTTCTGTAGCATCCAAGAAAATGTTATTCAGGTTTAAACGAATCTTCTGCACTTTCATAATGAGGCACATCATCAAACTCGGTCATTTATAGGCTGCATTTATTCTATTTGTTTAAATAGCTTCATCACGATCCACGCTATCCACACTGCGTCTTATATAAGATTTCATACGAGGAACCATTTCTGGACCATGTTAGCTTTACCGTGTCTGATGATTATATCCGTTATGCTGATTTTTCTGTCCCCGGGGCTCACGCGCGCATTAAACAGAGAAATAACTCATTCAGAAAAAAGGGGGATACAGGTTGCCAAAGCGAGATGTGTCCATCTGCCATCCCATCCCATATTTCCGCTGTGTGCAGATAGTGTAGCACCTCCTGTTGGTGTGACAACCTTATCTGGAGGAAAACACCAAGCGGATGGAGGCAGGCAAGAACAAAAAAAACCCCATCTGCTGTGTGAGGCTTCCAGCCACAACCCCAAACAGTTCAATTATTATAGGTTTTAATACAGTTTCATTAACTACACATTGATAAACACAACAAGTAAACTAGGTTAACTATTTATTTACATGGACTACATTAACCTGCACGTCTAATACAGACGTGACTTTATTTTTAAGGACGTCCCCGTATTTTCTAACTAGTCAAATTTATTTTCTAACTAGTCTCAAAGCGTATAAACTGCGTAAAATTATTGTATTAGTGCATCTCTGACAAAACGAATGAGAATAACTGTGGAAACCAGGATATTCATGCGGGAAAATCACGCAGGTCCCTACGTTTTTAAAAGAGCTGTGTAACTTTGCAGACGCTCCCTAAGCGGATGGGCGCTCCCCTTGTTTCTTGGTGCTGATGCAGGCAGGCAACCAGAAGCGTCTGACCGGACATCGCCTGCGCTACATGACACGCTGAAAAGGTGAGCCATGCTATTGTTTACATAATTTTTGTAGCTGATTTGCATGTAAAACCCAGTGAAGTCTTTTTAATACGATTTTAGACAATAGAAAATTGAAAAAAAAAAAGGGATGAACGATGTTAATATATAATGATGAAGTTAAACGGCTTTAAAAAGTGGGCGTATTGATTTTTTTCCCTACTTGTATTTGTCTAGCAGCTGCAGCACTTCTTTGATATTCCTACTACGCGTAAAAGCGCAGATTATGATTTTCTTTATCGCTTTGTTTATCGAACAAAAATATAGCGTAAATATACTGTATCTTTAACACTTATCATTTTTATTTGTTGTAACTGTGTTGTATGCAACTTGCATTACGTTAACATGATATCTCATTGTTTTTTTTATTTGATTTTGCATTTTTGTATATTTATTGTTGTCCATTGGCATATTATATATAAAGAAAACACACAAAATATACACATACGGAGCCCCAAGAAATAAATAAACTAAGCGGCTGCTTAGGGCCACCAGGAGTGCATGATATATATATATATATATATATCTATATATATATATATATATATATATATATATATATTATATATAGATATATATATATAGATAGATAGATAGATATAGATATATATATATATATATATATATATAATAGATAGATAGATATATATAGATATATAGATCTATCTATATATATATCTATCTATATATATATATATATATATATATATATATATCTATATATATATATATATATATACTATATATATATATATATATATATATATATATATATATATATATATATATATATATATATATATATATATATATATATATATATATATATATATATATACTCTAATTAGATGTGTGTGTGTGTGTGTGTGTGTGTGTGTGTGTGTGTATGTGTGTAGTGATGTGTGGGCCTGTGGTCTGTGTGAGGACTATACACACTACACACCACCAACACAAAACCTCCTCCTACAGCTTGCATGAAAAATCTTCTTGTTTGCTCTCTTCTTTGTCCAGCCATCCTTAGTGTTAATAACTGTAGAAAAATAAAAACAGGGCGCAAGTACTGGGTACACAATATGTTACTATATGTAACATATGTCACGATATGTTTGTGGACACATTACCAGCTCTTTCATACCTGTGTCTTTCCCAGACTGTTGCCAAAAGTTGAAGACACACTGTCTCTATATTTCATAGCAGTAAGATTTCCCTTCGCTGGAACTTAAACACTGTTCCAGCATAACAGTGACCTTATGCAAAAAAGCCTCTGAGCTTCATGAAGACCTGGTGTGAAAGAGAGCAGAGCCCTGACCTCAAACCCACTGAACACCTTTGAGTTAAACTGGACTATAAGACTGGAATAGAACATATAAATAGTGTTCCAATACTTTTGTCCATAAAGTGTAACTTACTAACCAATGAGACACTTTTTTACTGTGAAAAGTATTCCAGTCGTGCTATGCAAAGTCTGTGGCATTTTTTGTTTTTGTTTTTCCCAACTCTCCTTTGTTCGTTTTTTAATGGGTGACATTTTCAGTCTTTATCCTAGACAAAGGCAAATTTTATTATCTAGAGAAAACTGATTGTGCTCCATGTAGATCAGGAATGCAGAATGTACCTAAGGTTGGCCTTTATCACCGTGTGAGCAGGGTCTTTGTAAAAGGCTTAAATACTACTTAAAATGCCAAATGTCAATGTCAGAATTTTCCTAATGGGAGCAGTATGAATAAAGCATCAGAATGAACACCTGCTATGCTCCGTACTTATCTGTTCAGCTCAGGATAATGCTTTACTTCTAAAGATTAGAGAAATGTTAATGTGAGCATTTAAATTAGTTTGATTGTCTATCTCCAGCACGAAAGCTTGTCATTGATTTATGCAGCTTTTGGCATTAGCAGATGAGCAACATACTGCATTCTGCTTTTTTAGGGAGCCCTTTATTAATCAATAAAAAAACTCAGAGGCTTTTTAAAACAGATTTACATATTTTGCAATATGCATATGATTTTTTTTAAATTGTAGAAGATAATTACAAAAATTGACTTCATTGACTGCACCAGAATAATTCTGTTTTTTTAAATAATGTAGACTATTTTTACTGATACAAATTATATAACCAATACAAGATTATATCATGGAATGACACTTGTTTTAACCTAATTCGATCGAATCTATTTGTTGTTTTCACAATCAGTTTATTGTGCCAGAGAGAAAGACGCTTCTTAGTCATGTGATGTGGAAGTGTAAGGCTGTTCCTGTTACTGGTGGTGCTGGTGGTAATGTGGGCTAAACTAGTCAATTAGAGCCTTTTGTGGCCAGGGTTCATCTTCACTACTGAAAATGTATGTATGCATATATTATAATGAGCATGTGTCAAATTAACATTTTGCAGATAAAATTCAAACGAGAAAGATTTCATTAAAAAAAAGATTATATGTTAATATATCATCCTCTGAAAAGTTTTCTTTTTAAATGTCTGTTTTGGAATCTGAAAGTCAGTGTACACTTTTATTGCGTTTTGTGTCTTTGCAGTAACTTAAAAATGGTGTTACGGCATCTTAAACGTGGAAGAAATAACAAACATCCAGCAAACAGTGAAATGTTGTGTTATAGACAGCAACAGATGCATGAATATTTAATGCTGCTTTTAGGTGAGATTGAAAAGTGATACATCCCTCTGCAGTAAACCCACAGAGACTGATGATGTCTCAGCCACAGAAGCTGTGTGTGAGGGTGGAAAGGCATTAGCTAGTGGTCTGAATACTGATATGACAAGTTAGTTCCTCACATCTACATATACAGCATTTGGCAGACACCCTTTTTCAGAGCGACTTAAATTTATCTCTGTGTTTTATACAACTGAGCAATAGGGGGATAAGGGCTTTGCTCAGGCGCCCAGCTGTGGCAACACCGGTGGTGCTGGGAATTGAACCCTGATCTTCCAATTAGCAGTCCAATACCTTCCCCCTGTACTTCCTGGTACTTATTTCAACACCTTATATACCATCGTATCTTTGCTGCACAATTTCTACTTAATTCCAGGAACCTTTAAGCTTGACGTTGAAATTTGTGTGAGATTTGTTTGTTCCTCGCTTATTGAAGTCATTCAGCATGATCAAGCTCCTAATGTAAACTTAACACCTCGGCTCCTTTCTTACATAGAGTCTCGCTCCACACAAAAGCCTCCAAACCATTGGTACTAATGCACTAACCCTCAGTTTTAGATTGACAAGTTTATTGAGTGGAAAACACATGGCCATGTGGGTGACAGATTGGTAGCTTTTGGCAATATGATGCTGTGTTGCATTGTTGCAATCTTGAGCATTCACAGAGAGGCGACGGAACGAATGGTGCAGTGTGGTCTGTGCTCAGACTAATATTAGATCTATTCCTTGTTCATAAATAGGATTCCTAATAAGAAACAAGATGTGGTTTATTTATAGAACTGTGCTTAAACTGCACAGTGAAGTGGGTATGTGGTGTAGTATATGCAGTATGGTGCCTAATAAATAATGACCGAATTTGCTGTTAGGAAAACTTAGGTAATGATTATAGGTACATTGATGATTATTTTTACATTTAAAGAAGCTACCAAAATCTCCTATTCCCTCAACTCTTTGCCATTGCTGACACCAGAACAGGTATACAGCCTACAACATCCTGTTGTAATGATAATAAGATAAAAAAAAAAATAATATGTAGAAAAATTAATCTCTTAATCTGTACCATCTTCTTTCTTAATCATACCAACTCTTCTCTACTTCTGTACCAACTTCTCTATTAATCTGTACCAACTCCTGTTTTAATATGAACCAACTCCTCTGTTAAACTGTACCAACTCGTCTCTTAATATGTACCAACTCCTCTGTTATTATGTACCAACTCCTCTGTTATTATGTACCAACTCCTCTCTTAATCTGTACCAGCTCCTCTCTTAATCTGTACCAGCTCCTCTCTTAATCTTAACCAACTACTCTTTTAATCTGTGTACCAACTACTTTGTTAATCTGTAACAACTCTTTTTTAAATTTGTGTCAACTCCTCTGTTAATCATTACCAACTCCTCTGTTAATCTGTACCATCACCTTTGTTAAACTGTACCAACTTCTTTCTTAATATGTACCAACTCCTCTAATAATCTGTACCAACTCCTTTCTTAATCTTCACCAACCCCTATTTTGATCTGTACCAACTCCTCTCTTAATCTTCACCAACCCCTATTTTGATCTGTACAAACTCCTCTCTTAATCTGTACCAACTTCTCTTTAAATCTGTATCAACTTCTCTGTTAATCTACTCGTCTAAATCTGTCTTCTTTTAAATCCTTCTCTTGTACAAAATCCTTTTTGAAACTTATTTGTCTTTCAGAAACTGTTCCCCTTTTTTCAGCACAATCACTCTAATCACTGCTGACAGACAGTGTTTTTTCAATCCGCCATATCCAATCTGTCTTAATTACACTCATCCAAGTCTGTTAGCTTCTCAGACAATCAAGTTTTTTTAGGCTCAGCAAAAATGGACATTGTTGTTCTATTCTGAGCAGCAAAACCGAATTGCATCAGGTTACACTTACTATGCCACCAAACGTCCATTCAAATCTTCCAGTAGTTTCTGAGAGTGTTCTATTTTCACTTAGCCCAGAAACCTGATGCTCCACTTAGGAAAATGTCAGACATTAGAGGAACAGAACTCACTCTTCATGTAAGGACTCTTTTAACTTTGAGTATTAAGGGCACCTATTTATTATGGCGGGCGGTGCATGGCACCTCAGTGGGGACATACCCGACTAATACACCTCTTAATACCACCACTATCATGTGGCAATTATAGAAACCAGCAATACTGTAAAAATATAACACAATATAACACGGCATGGAATTACAGACAGAGAGACATTTCGTGTAATGTGGTAAATACCATTTTTATAAAAGCAAGAAACCCCGTTTACACAACTCCAAACCTCTACACTAAAACCACATACCACATTACCACATACATCATCTGGAGCAGTTCAGAATCGATATTTATCTTAATATTAAAATAACATCACAAAAACATAAAAAAAAATTAAATATATAATACATTTAAAGGCTGTAAGGCAGCGTTACCGGTTGCCGCACTGGTCTGGAAGTGGCGAATAAACTCTTTCCTGGGCTGAGACAAGCTAGTCAACTTCTGGGAAAGTCCACCTTAAAAACGTATTTTTAAGTTTGTCTCTCTGTCAGCCATTTTGGGCATGGAAATTATAATTTAACTGTACAGACGTGTTTTAATTCAATTAAATTCAGTTTTATTTGTATAGCGCTTTTTACAATGGTGATTGTCACAAAGCAGCTTTACAATTGAAGAAATTATGAGACAGAATGAAACAGAAATCAGTTTGTCCCTGATGAGCAAGCCGGGGGCGACGGTGGCAAGGAAAAACTCCCTGAGATGAGATAGGAAGAAACCTTGAGAGGAACCAGACTCAACAGAGAACCCATCCTCATTTGGGTGAAAACAGGTAGCAGGGATTATGAGGTTACATTGTGTGTGTCTGAACTTTAATCATTAGTCCTTAAAGAGCAGCTGGAACGTCTTTATGGCGAAGTGGGTCGTCCTAGATCGCCCTGGTGATGCATCATCCGCTGGGCAGGTCACAGGGAAGGGTCCCACAGGACCGGGTCGGAGGTGGGGTCTGGATCACCGGCAGCTCCGTTGTGGCGTATGTAACTCAACAGTGAGAGAGAGAGAGAGAGAGAGAGAGAGAGAGAGAGAGAGAGAGGGAAAGGAAGTCAAAAAGAAGAGAAGCAGTTAAGTGACAATGTAATCACACGGTTTGGATTGATTAAATGAATAATGTAGAGTAAAGCATGGACTCCGGCAAGACTAACTAGGTCAGCATAACTAAAAGGAGAACCAGAGGGAAACACAGACATGAGGGCTCCCTGATATGTTAAGCAACCAGCCGCTCTCATCATCAACACCGTGATCAATAAGAGAGGGGAAGACAGCATCTAAACATACCAGATCACCATAATACTCAACACCCATGAGTCCCCCAGATCTGCTCCTTTATCTAAGGGGAATCAATACAAAATGCTTGATTAAATAAGTACGTTTTTAACCTGGACTTAAACACTGAGACTGTGTCTGATTCCCGAACATACATAGGGAGGCTATTCCATAGCATTGGGGCTCTGTAAGAAAAGGCTCTGCCCCCTGCTGTAGTTTTTATAATGCGCGGTACTGACAGGCAGCCTGCATCCTTTGATCGAAGTAGGCGTGGCGGAACGTAAGACACTAGAAGTTCGCTTAAGTACTGCGGTGCAAGACCATTTAGAGCTTTATAAGTTAACAGTAGTATTTTAAAATCGATGCGGTGTCTCACTGGGAGCCAATGCAGTGTGGATAGGACTGGTGTGTGATGTACTCGTATCTTTTAGTTTTAGTGAGGACTCTCGCTGCTGCGTTCTGGACTAACTGAAGTTTATTAATGCACATAGTTGAACATCCAGACAGTAAAGCGTTACAGTAATCCAGCCTGGATGTGATAAACAGACTGCATGAACTAATTTTTCAGCATCAGTAAGCGACAAGATATTTCTTATTTTAGCGATATTTCTAAGATGATAGAATGCTATCCTGCTAATATTGTCGACATGGGCTTCAAATGAGAGATTGGAGTCTAAAATCACACCCAAATCTTTTACTGTTGCACTTGGTGAAACAGAAAGACTGTCTAGGGTTAAGGTGTGATCAGGAAGCTTACTTTTAGCTACCTGTGGTCCTAGAACCAGAACCCTCCCTCTTGTTAGCGTTAAGAAAGAGGAAATTGCATAACATCCAATCTCTTACTTCCTTCACACATTGCTCAATATTATTAAACTGGCCTTTCGCATCAGGCCTTGATGAGACGTCTAAATGTGTGTCATCAGCGTAACAGTGGAAACTGGAAACTGATATCATGCTTACAAAATTATGTTTCCCAGAGGCAGCATGTAAAGAGAGAAAAGAAGTGGGCCTAAAACCGAGCCCTGTGGAACACCATACTTTACAAGGGAGCACGCAGAATAATCACCATTTAAATCTACAAACTGGTAACGATCGGTTAAATAGGACCTGAGCCACGCAAAAGCTGTTCCTTTAATTCCTACAAATTTTTCTAATCTGTGAAGAAGAATATCGTGATCTATGGTGTCGAAATAATATACCGCACTAAGGTAATCAAGTAATATAATATAAGCAACAACGAGACACAGCCTTGATCGGATGCCAGTAAGAGGTCATTAGCTACTTTGACCAGTGCTGTCTCTGTGCTGTGGTGAGGCCTGAATCCTGATTGATAAAGTTCGTGTATGTATGTTATTTCTTTGTAAATATGAACATTGCGCTACTACCTTCTCTAGGATTTTAGAGATAAACGGAAGGTTAGATATCGGCCTGTAGTTTGACAGCAGCTCATTTTGGTCAAGGTCAGGTTTCTTAATTGAGGGTTTAATAACTGCTAATTTAAAAGATTTGGGAACATACCCACTGCTGAGAGAAGAGTTAACTATTTTCAACAGGGGTTCTGATACTGCCGGTACTATCTGCTTAAGAAAGTGTGTTGGTATAGGATCTAACACACAAGTTGACGGTTTTGTGGAAGAGATGAGTGCGATTAGGTTTTTCTCTTCCAGAGGAGTGAAATTTTCTAAGTTCTGATCTGATGCGGTTAGTTGTTCATCAGAATCATTCAGAAGGTCCGGTTTTAAAGCGTGAATTTTCTGCCTAATGTTTGCAATTTTATCAAAAAAGTTCATGAAATCCTCACTGCTGCAGCAGTGGTGCAGGTTTGGTGCTGAGGTCGTCTTATTCCTAGTTAATTTTGCGACGGTGTCAAATAGAAATCTAGGATTATTTTTATTATTTTCAACAAGGTTAGAAAGATACGTTGATCTAGTTGCACTAAGAGCTTTTTTATAAGCTAGAATTCCCTCTTTCCATGCTGCCTGGAAAACCAGCAATCTAGTTTGGCGCCATTTACATTCTAGTTTATGGGCGCTCTGTTTTAAAGAGCAGGTGTGTTCATTATACCATGGAGCAAGTTTCTCATCTTTAATTATTTTTCTTTTAACTGGAGCCACGTTATCTAATGTAGAGCGGAATGCGGCATCTATATATTCAGTCGCCTGCTCGAGTTCTGTTGGATCAGACGGCGATCCAATGACAGAAGACAATTCTGGAAGATAATTAATAAAGCTCTGAGCAGAAGTTGATGTAAGTGTACGTTTAAAGCGGTAGCGCGGCGCTACATGTGCACTATTAGTATTTTTAAACGATATAAGATGGTGATCAGAAATAATTTCGCACTGAGGAGTTGTTACTATATTACTTATACTTATTCCGAAAGATAATATTAAATCTAATGTGTGACCTGCTTTATGAGTGGGTCCTATTACACACTGATTTACTCCCACTGAGTCGAGTAAAGACATAAATGCTGTTCTCAGCGGGTCGTCTGAATTTTCAAAATGAATATTAAAGTCTCCAGCAATTAACGCTTTATCGGCGGAGACAACCAGGTTAGACAGGAAATCTGCAAATTCACTAAGAAATTCGGAGTACGGTCCTCGGGGTCTGTAAATAAGAACTAGAGAGATCGACTGACTCTGCTTATTTTTTGTCTCTGCAGATGTAAGGTTACTGTAGAGAGCTTCGAATGAATTAACATTTCGTCCATGTTTCTGTACGATAGTTAGATTATTAATAAATATAACTGCGACGCCTCCACCTCTACCATTAGGGCGAGGTTGATGTATGTAGCTGAAAGCTGGAGGGCTAGCTTCATTTAATGCTACATACTCATCCGGTTTAGTCCATGTTTCTGTTAAACATAAAATGTCAAAATCCAGATCTGAGATCATTTCATTAACCATAAGCGCTTTAGAAGTAAGAGATCTAATGTTTAACAATCCTAGCTTCAGATCAGAGGTGCAGGCTGTGTGTTCAGTATTCTCTGAGTTACGAATATCATATTAATTAAATTAGTAAAGCAAACCTTTGGGGTTTTTCTATATTTATATTGTTTAGCTCGGGGAACAGACACAGTCTCAATATTATGGACCCTGAGTGACGACTCTGTGCAGCTAGCAGACAGTCGGATTAGCCTGTTGGTCTGCTGCTTGGCCTGGGCTCTGGGTAGTCAACGATTAACTAGTCCTATTCTAAGACTATGAGCTATGTTACAAGAAAGGAGAGCGGCTCCTTCCCGGGTGGGATGGACACCGTCCCATCCTAACAGGCCGGCTTTGCCCTCAAAAGTTTTCTAATTGTCGATGTAGCCCACACTGTTTTCGGAGCACCACCTGGACATCCAGCGGTTCAGTGACCATAACCTGCTGTAAGCTATGTCACCACGTCGCATTGGTATGGGGCCAGAGCATACTACGACATCGGACATCGCCTTCGCTAATTTAAACACCTCTATGAAGTGAGCCTTACTATTTTCTGACTGTCGAAGGCGTATATCGTTAGCACCAGCATGGCCTACAGCCCTAAGATTATCTGCTATGTCCGGTGCTCTGGCTCCTGGCAAACATCTAACTACTGCCGCTGGCGCCCCTAAAGGCCTAGCTAATTTCACGTGCCTCACTATGGAATCTCCAATAACTAGTCTTGGCTGTAACAGTTTTACTCTGATCAACCAATCAAAGAACGGAAAAATGCTGACATCATCGTGGGCCAGCTATCTGGCGCTTAGAGTCAAATTTAAAAATCTGAATGTTTAAAGAAACAAAAAACAAAAAGCAGGCTTTGCTAATATTTAGCAGGTCACAATGGGCCTGCAATATGCAATTTGTGTAAATAAATTTGGTAACTTATCATCACAGGGAAGTGCTGAACATAAACACCTGTAAGAAATTCATGCTAATTCACATTAGCATGGAGAGAGGAGGGTATTGGTAAAAGTTCATGAGCCAGGATTTGAAATCAGGAGGACTGGAAAGCACAATATTGCAACGATTCCGCCCTCCCGCCACCAGAGGTCGCCATCACCCGAATACTAGCGGTTGTGAAGCACTTCCGGTTTACTTCCGGTTTAGCACGCTATTTAAATTCAAGCTATTGTTTAACATATTGCGAAGTATGGAGTTGCCTGTGCCTCCTACCACGCGTGTTCATGTTCTGTCTGGTTTTTCATCTCTGCTCATTTTCTCCTTATTCTCTGCATCACGTTTTGGATTTGTTTGCCTACTTTGTGGATTTCTAAGTACAGACCTTTGCCTGCCTTATTACCCCGTTTTCTAACTGCTCTGCCGTATTTAATAAACACTTTACCTGCAACATGTATCCTGCTCAGAATCTTACTTCACAAGTTTTTTTGTCTCAACCCACTAGACTACTGCACCAACCACTAAGTGGCTAACTTATTAACATCAATAACAGCAGAAGCCTGTTTATTTTAGAGATAATCACTGCTCCTTTAGGCAGTTCCTCTAGGCACTTTTCACAATATTTATTAACAAAAATAACATGGTCAGTAAAATGCATTTGATATATAATAAAGATAGGAATGTGCACAAAACAGTAACATATTTAACTAGAAACCAAATTCAGATAATCATGGTCGTGGTGTGTTGCCTGTCTAGCTTGTAGATTAAATCAGGACACAAATCAGATTGTAAACTTTAACTATTTATCATAGTTATAGTTGCTAGCATACTATGACTTAGCTAAACTTTCGAAATATGTCTTTTCTTCATCATCTTACGCTCTTAATTCTCTTCATGGATTAATTGACATGAATATTTTAAAGATTTTGCATATTTTAGTTCATTCTTTCAAGAGCTGTTTAGAAAAACATTTTCCAAAAAGCCATTCTCTTAGTTGCTGTTTTAAGGATTGTAATCGAGAGCACTGTCTAACATAACGGTTCAAATTTCCCTCTAGCTGTTCATATCATCAATCATCCACTAAAGCCCTGTGAATAGAGGTTTGTCATTCAGAAGAAAGGCACTCCGATCAAAAAAGAGGTGTCTCATTAGATGACAATGATGATCAGTCACTTGAGCTTTGTAATCATTTGCAGTGATTTTTCTCACCACATCTTTTTTTGTAACTATAATTATCCCATGTCATCTTATTGTATCAGATTAGGTGGCATGAAGGAGCTGATGAGAGCCATCTGACTAACATTTTAAACAACAACACCAATGACAGCACCATTTTAGTGACTCAGACAACTGTGGATGTGTGTGTGTGTGTTATCATGTGAACGTGCATGTGATCCCAACACACCACGTACCTCGTCATCGTTAACCCTTTCAATATTCTCAGTTTTACTCTATCATTAATATAGAGGATCACTTTGAATCAGTTATCTTTGAATGGTGGCTCTTTTCTCTAAAATGATGTGCCAAAATAAAACATTGTGGCTTATTAGTTAACATGTTGCCTCATACCTCTAGAGGCTTTGCTTTCACCTTCACTCTGTGAGACTCCAACCCTGTGAATTCATATTTTTGTGTGTGTGTGTGTGTGTTGGGGTGAGAGACAGCTACATAACTCATGATAATTGGCTTAGAGAAAACTTCTATTATTTACCAACCAAAGGCAGAGTAGTGCGAGTGTTTACACACAAGCATTCACAGTCGCATACACCAGTGACAACATCTGGATTCGTATACAATTAGTATGCACTACATTTTAATTTGTACGTACTTTCTGACCATTTAAAAAAGTACGTACTACACGAGTCAAAGCAATGGCAAGTCCAATGAGTTTAAAGGTAGCTTTCACCACTAGGAAGGAGGTTAATGGAAAGATTGTTTATGTAAACTGCAACTTGTGATTAGGAATAAAGAGTCTCTCCACATCACTGGCAAGTCATTTTAAAGTAATTAATCAGCCCACATAGTCACATGACACCGCAACATTATAGTAGTGTAGATTAGTGTAAAATTGTTTATAATAATTTCTTCTATTTAGTGATTATTTAATTCATTTAACCTATTTAATATAACTTGGGAATCCAAGTTATTTAACATATTTTAACATTTATTTAAAAAGTAATGCAATCGTTACCTGGCCTGTTAGTTAAGTTTATAACTATGCACCTCAGTTATTCATTTAGTTACTGTGAATTCTGTCCCAAAAATGAGCTTCATTTTAAACAGGAGGCAACATAGAATGTATATATATTATCAAAAGAAGTGTTATTAAATGAATGATTTTAATGAAGAAAAACAACTATACCCTTTTGTTGTTTAAACATTTATACTACTGATTTATTTATATATTTATATAAGCTGTTAATGATCTGGCTCGCATATGTCATCTGTTAAAAAGTTATTGTTCACCTCAAAATTATATGTATCGTGTCCATTTTCTTTTCCTAGTGATGCTCTGATACTCTGAAGACTTACAAAGATCCAAGTCATTGCCATGGCTGTGTATTCCAACTTTTGGGGAACTTCGAGTCCTGGGTTTAAGCCGTGGTCTGTGGAGCCTGTGAATCAGAATGTCATGCATTTTCTGGGCTCTGCGACGGAGGACAATAGCACTGCAGAGAAGTGTTACCTCTCACACTCTCGCAGCAGCGTGCTTCAGGGGCTGCCCTTCGGTGGAGTGCCCACTGTTCTCGTTATCAACCTAGTCCTCTGGCTGGTACAGTATTACTCAAATTGCTGCTGTTTGTTAACAAACAAACAATTTTAGAACCTCAAAGGATTTTCAGTTCTGGTTTTTATGCAAGAACCTACAAAAGAGTTGTTACTTAATTAAATAACAAAAGACACTATAGAGGAGGAAAAAACCTTTATAAGAATTCTGACTTAACTCATGAAGAACCTGATAGATTTACACACAAACATTATAAAGCAATCGTTGGTTTGGGGAATGGGTTTGGGACCATAGTATTATAGTTTGTGCATTATAATAAAACATACTACATTTATAAATTATACAATAAAACATTGATCAGCGTATTCCAATTCCCTAACTGAGATCTGCTGCCTAATGTAGTTAGTAGGGAGCTTTAACTGCTTAGACTATTCACCTTTCCGTAAAGTCTCTGTTTTCTTAAATGTGTTATACTAAACATGTCTCTAATTATTAAAGAAACAGTCACAGATCAACTTGCTACTTCATTCTTGGCAGGTAAAATCACAGACAGCCTGAATGATTTGGTTATTAGATCTGCTATATTACTGTTTATTACCCTATTACTTAAAATTAGCTGGACAGTAATAAATATTATGGAATGTTGCATGTCTTGGTTAACATGGACTTAAAAGTAAAGTCTGGAGCTGTGTTGCTGTTGTCTTATCATTGAGTGAAGATGGAGTCATTACAAGTGCAGTGTGTGTACTGACCTTACTCCCTATCAGTTTCCAAGACAACCATTCAGGCCTTGGGCACAAAAGGGCTTTATGCAAGACAGACTTTATTTAACCTCCTTCAGACACTGTGTTAATGTAGAGTTACCATTTTATATATTTTTTGCTTAAAAAGACCTGGTAGTACTGTAGGTTAATAATGGTGTAATAGAGATAAAAGTCTCAGTTAAAACAAAAGAAAACTAAAGAAAACTTGAATATGTATAAGTAAATTTTAGATTTATTAGAGATCACTGACTTTAGTTTAGAGAAATAGTATGTGTACTTAATATACACTTATACAACTGCCGTCAAAACAGCTGGGTACAGACCGATATGCTAATTTACCAATTAAAACAGCATATAATCACATTTTAAAAGATTTGTATAACATATCAAGTTAAGCTTATATTTGTAAAGATTTTATGTAAATATGGATTAATAAATATTATTTAAAAAATTTTAAATAGTAATATTTGTTTTTTTAATAATATAATATAACGTGGTATAATATAATATAATATAATTTAATAATAGTACTGTGTATAAAATATTATTTACCAAATTAATAATAACTTAAATATGAACCAATCATTTTATCTTAACTGCTTTTTCATTATTTTTTCTTAAATAATTATAACAACATAACAATAACAATAATAATAAGGAGCTATGGTATTAAATTTGTTTCAAAATTCATGCCACAAGTTAATTATAAATTGTCAGTGTGTAGGATGTGGTTATGAAATGCTTATTTATTTATTTTTTCCCCACATGCACATGGTATTAACTGTAGTGTTTTTTCATACTGTTTGCTGTAGTTCCTCCTGCTGGTTTTTTCCTGTGTCAGGAAGGCTGCATGGGATTACGGGCGTCTGGCTCTGCTGATGGAGAATGATAGGTACATCAACATCCACTGACAGCACAGTGACATGACACCCTCAACTACACAGCTGTAGATTCACAATAATGCGCTATGAGTAACACAGATTTATTCATGTCTAAAGAGGTATGTATGCCCAGTTATAACAAATTATGATGGAACCCTTATGTACCCAGCAAAGATTTTCTGACCTCTTAAGACTCCCTAACTGTCATCTTAAAAATGTTACATATATATGGAGGGATACTGGCACCATCTTGTGGACAATGTGTATATGTTGCTGCTGCTTGCATTTTAATGTTTTTAAGTGCTGTAACATGTCTAAGAGATATAATTATAGAATATTTCTTATATGCAAGAAATATTATTTTAATATTTTTATAGACTAAAATATCAGAAGTAGGTGGACACTTTACACACCCACATAAATGTGTCCTACCCAAACTGCTGCCACAAAGTGGCACTAAAACTTCACTAAAACTAAGTAACCCACACAGTGTTACAGCATAACAATGTCCTATGTACAAAGCCTTTGAGCTCTGAGCACTGAGCTGAACTGGTGTGTGTGTTCTGATTTGAGTAATGTGGATGGTGGGATGGAATTCCGGCTGCACTCCAAACCTTCACTTGATATTAGTGCCTAATATGCCTAAAATTCAATAATAGAATTGTGGCTAGATGGTAAAATCACTAGAGCGCCAAAATAAAATAAAAAAGTATTTCTAGAATTAAAGTTAATTAAGAAGTAATAAGCATTAGACTTAATCTGGAATAGGATTTATGGAATACATATAACACTATAGTGACTCCATACATATTATTGTAGACCATGATTCCAGACCTGTTGGGTAAAATGACACTAATGTATAATGTCTCATTTAATTCATTTTAGTAAATCTTTCACATTTTTAAATCGTCTCTTGCTTTTACTTCAAATTGTATTACATATTACAACAACTTTAACTTTAGTGACTTCTTTAGTCTGCATTTTTGTCCCACAGTTTTTCCTGTAATTGTATGTGTGGAAATACAGGATTGTGGGTACAGCTGAGGCTTTTTAAAAAGCTGTTACATTTACGGCATTTGGCAGATGCTCTTATCCAAAGCGAACTACATTTATCTCTTTTTTATACATCTGAGCAAGTGTCTTGCTCAGGGGCTCACGGTGGCTTGGTGGTGCTGGGAAACTTGAACTACACAAAGAGAATTTAAGTAATCTGAATGAGGAGCCTAGAAAATCTAGCAACCATGTCTTGGTCTCTAAATGAATGTGTGTTATGTTCACGCTTGACCTGATCACACTGAATATATGGCTTGATGAAAATGATTTTAGAAAATCATTCTCAGCACAGCACCTACATTAACACATTTTATGATATTATCGCTATTCCCTGCACGTCGTATTTCCAGTATTGCTAGCACTGCGACCCGAATTGGTGGGAGCTTCCTAGCCCTAGGTGAATCAGTGAGACTCGGTCGTTTTTGTGAAGGTATAATTCACAAATTTTTCCATTTTTTGGCCAATCCATGGATAAAATTAGCTACTGCAATAGGATTTTTCTCCTAAATGCTTTTAACACTTTTAAAATATAACGCGACCCCCCACAGAGCTCACTGAGGCCCCTTTGTGGGTCGAAACAGCTGCTCTAGCCACTCCTTAATTTTGTTGTGGTTTTTAGGTTGCAGAAGTTTTCAAATGACTTTTTTTTTACATATCTAAAACTACAGGTACAATTTTAATTAGGAAATTATGTCATTTTTTGCAAACTCACTCAACATATACACAAGAAGAAGTTCCGCTCTATGGTCATACATGCACATGGCATACACTGAGATAATGTTAGGTTAGTTATCATGGCTCGCCTTTGTTCAACAATAGCTTTGACGTGGCAGATTTTACATTCCCTATTTATTCGTAGTACTGTTTGGGGAGGGTATGTCAAGTTTGAGTTTGGGGATGATGTGGCACTTGAAAAATGACATGAAAGCTTATGTTTCTCAACAGAATCATTGCATTTGTTAAAACATTTTCTTTGTGATTTTTTTTTTTAGCTTAACATCACTTTTCTATGGAGAACAAAGTGAGAAAGAGAAATCTCCGTCTGAAACCAGTCCCTCAGACTCTGAGACCAAAGATATGGTAAGAGGATGGACACCCACCCAGTATACACTACTTCCATATCATACCACTAAAGGCATGACATCATGCTTTTTTCAGTAAAGGGAGAAGGAATAGCATTATTCTTGGTCCCCTGTTAAAACTGGCCCCGTGTTTGCTCTAAAAGTCTGTCACATTATGACTGTGACTCACCTTTTCCATATACTTATTGCATGATAGTTCAGCTCAGACTCATCAACATTATGAGTTTTTATATTGTTTTCTGTGTTCCCTACCAGCACAAATGGTTCTGACAGATGCGTAACTAGCCAGACATGCTCGTTTTCTTACACTCTTTTATTTGTCCTAGACCTTTTTAACGCACTTGTTGTCTTCTCTTCCTTCCCTTTATAGGGCTTCTGCTCCTGGCTCACGTCTCTCTACCACATGAAGTAAGTGTGCACCGGCCGCTGGTGATGACATCAGTCAGTGCTCTGCTCGATTGCATTAGAGCTCATTAAGCAGGGAAAACAAACACAGGCCTACAGTCTGCCACTCACTCTCGCTGCTTGGCATGCGCCTTAAAGCCGCCACTTCCTCTGTTCCCATGGTTTCCAGGATGTCATTTGCGCGGTCAGGTTGGCGCACTAGCACCATATTTAGTCGACTGCATTAGAACCATCTAGCGCTTCTAGATGGTGGTCCTGTCAGCAAGAGACTGGGAGGCCGTAATGTGTGTGGGGCAAGGCTCAGAATGTGTGCTTGTATATGTATCTGTTTATTATCCCACATACTTGTTTGGCTTATACAATAATAAACCACAAAATCTATTCTGTAGGTCATATGCATTTTTAAGTGTATTTAGTGACAGTTTTATTATTGTTATCTATGTTCAATGGATCTGTTTACACTGTTGGCTTATTTTTGCTCTGCAGGGACAAAGAGATCCGTAGTAAGTGTGGAATTGATGCAGTTACATACCTGGCATTTCAGCGCCACATCATCCTTCTCATGGTTGTAGTGTGTTTGCTGTCACTGAGTGTTATCCTGCCTGTCAACCTCGCTGGAAGCCTCCTGGGTAAATTCAACTCGCTTGGAAATTCTCTTACTGTTACACCTTAATGTGCAAACAGTATTTACAGCCCTGAAAAAATACAATATAATACCAGCATGCATGCTTTTTCCGTACATTTTCATTTCCTTCGAATAAACAAACATGTGACAGTTACATAAATACAAAAGAAAAACTTACATAACCTACTATTACATGTCTCTGAATAGTCTCTCACAGGGCCGTGCTGTGATGACTTATCGGTAGAAATGGTTTAAAATAATTTGGAAGCTTAAAGAGGTTTCACCTATACCCAGACATTAGTGGATGAGCCCAAAGGGCATATTTGGACCACCCTACAGTGTTTGCAGATGGTTTAAGTGGCTACTGGGGGTGAGAGATGCCAAGCAAAACACAGGATGTCATGGGAAAAGGCCTTGACTGTCCCCACCCCAAGAAAAGCAATGTAAAAAGCAGCCTCCCGTATACGCACACACCCACATTCCCATAGTTTACTTGTCCTCTATCATGGACTAAAATAGATTTAACACTAAGCTAGTTGAAGTAAAAAGAGAGCGTAAGATATAAACCTAAAATTTGAGATCTTGTTTTAGAGCAGAGCTGGAAATGTAAAATGCTTCACAGAGCTTGGACATTACCTAACATCTTTTTTTAAAAGCAATACCAGTCAATGTTTATAAAGCAAGTTTTACTTCTAAAAGTTTATGCATTATAGTCATCATAAGAAAAATGCAGGAAAAATGCTGACCGTTTCTAAGCATTTAAACTGCCTTTGTATTGAAAGAGCGCCGAAATTAAAGTATGTCGTAACTGTGGTGGCTTAAACTGGTGGTGGCTTAAACTGTGGAGTTTAAACTATTGACTGGAACATTGAGAGCTCAAATCTAAGGACTACCAGGAAGCCAAGTCTAAAACCACAACTATCAATAGCTTGGACTGCTTTCTGTTCTTTGGATTAAGATGTGTGCCAAGTGACCTGGGTTCAGACCATGCCCAACCGCGAACAAATCCTTTATCTGTCACTTAAAATAGCACACTGTATGGGTTAGCGGTCACCAGACTCTGTCCTAAAGGGTCAGTGTCCTGCAGCATTTAACGCCTTTAAGTTTCAAATACAGTGGTACCTTCACTTACAAGCGTCCCAATGAGTTTTCTCTTGGTTGATTTTTTTGCTTTGAGTTGCGAGCTAAAATTCCGGTTATGAGCCAGCTTCAGAAACCCCACCGCTAGTTGGCATAGCGAACGCCACAGTGAACTTGATAGCTAGTCGGAGATGCGCATTAACAATCCACCTTAGCAAGTGGAGTCGTCTAATCTCCAAGGTAAATGCTGTACATTATACTTGTAACATACTAAACTGTTCATTGGGTTAAAACATGGTAATTTTGTGTCATAACTTATTCTGTGTGTGGTGGTGAATGCATTTTTCTCCTCTGGGCTTGCTGTAGTTTTGGTGAGAGTGCATGCGCGCAAGAGTGTGAGAAGGGAAGAAAGTGGCAAACACATGTCTATACAGAATAAACCAGTTTAGTACATTTCGGACGGCTTTTCTTCTTTATTTTATTATTATTAAGTTACAATAATTTTCTTTGCAGTACATTCTGTTGTATTGTTTTTTTATACAGTATTTGTTATTTATAAGTATATTGTTTGTATTTAAAAACATGTAACAAAAAATTGTGGTGTTTATTGTTTCAATGGGGACAATTGATTTAACAAATCAGTAATTTGAGTTATTTGAGCTCCGTCCCGGAACAAATTAAAGTCAAGCACTACTGTATACCAAATAAGACCTTGATTAGCTTGTCCAATGGTGTTTGATTAGTGTTGAAGCTAAACTCTGCAGGTCACCAGCCCTGCAGCACAAAGTTTGGACACCCCTGGCATAGGCACTAGGTTTTTATGGTGTCAGTAAACAATACAGTTTTTATTTGAGATACACTACATGGCCAAACGTTTGTGGACACCTTGCCAACCAATAACTGTTCTCTTTTCCGAATTGCAACTAAGTCAAAAGTAGAAAGTTATCTAGTATGTCTCTATATGCTGTAGCATTAAAATTTTCCTTTACTAGAAGTAAAAGACCCAAACACAATTCCATGTTCCTGTCCACAAAGTCCCTGATCTCCAAAAAGACAGGATGTGTTATGTTTGAAATTGAAGAACTTAAGTGTCCTGCACAGATCCCTGACCTCAACCCAAATGAACACCTTTCAAAACAAACAATATATTTCCAGATAGTATGTAAATATTATTAAAGCGATTTCTTTTTTTTGCATTTGACAGAGGATAGCCCTAAGAATTTTGGTCGGACAACCATGGCTAATTTAGCAGCACGGTAAGTTATGATTTGTCTTTATATGAAAACATGAATTACTGTCATATTATGTGGCAAATTAAGCAGAGAGTAAATGTTGCTGGTTATAAACAGTCTTCCTTCTCTACCACAGGGACCGTTTTCTGTGGATACACAGCATCTTTGCATTGCTATACTTTGTAATTACAGTAGTCTGTATGGTCCACCACTCCTCCCAGCTGGAATACAAAGAGAATGAAAAGGTTAGAATCGGCCACTGCGTCTGTGTATGTGTGTGTTTTTTAAAACCTAGGGTGGTCTTCTGCTATTAGAGCCCATTTTAATCACAGAGCGTTATGCATTTGAAGATGCTTTTCTGCTCATTGTGTTTTTACAGATTGATTATTTGAGTTGCCATAAGTCATATTTAAGTCTTTTTGTCTAGGCATACTCCTTTATATTATGGGTTTCCAATTTCTTACATTAACATTACCAAGCCATCATTTACTGAATTTTTTTAATTGTTTTTTGTTTATACTATTTGTGAACCCTTGTGTGCATGATAATCCAAGGAGATACTCAGTGCAGTCAATCTTAGTGCAGGACCAGTGCAAAGCAACAGGAGAGGTCATTGAGATCCACTGGCGGGCCATGCATTTGGTACCTGGGCCCTTAGTGGGGATTTACACGACTTATTCCATCACTATCATGTCGCAATTACAGAACCAATCAATACTTAATCAATAATCAAAACAAAACGCAATATAACAAGGCGTGGCATAATAGACAAATTTTTTGGTATTGGGGGTAAATACCATTTTTACTAAAGCAAATAACCCAGTTAAGACAACTCCAAACCTCTACACTACAACTGCAAATGTTATTTTCGACATACATCTGGAGCAGTTCAGAATCAATATTTATCTAATAACATAACAAAAACATAACACAAATAAATTAAATACATCATACATTCAAAGGCTGTAGGCCAGTGGAACGGCTCGCAGGCACTGCTCAGGAAGTGGCGAATAAACCCGTTCCTGTGCTGAGACAAGCTAGCTTCAGGGTTAGACGTCTCCTCGCGATGTCCAGCTTTTCCCGGAAAAATCTTGAAAATGGATTTTTCAGCATGTCCGAGACCAATAAAATTTTTCCTCCTCTGTCAACCTCATAACTCAAATGTATTAATGTGTGCAGATCGCTACATAAGTGTTTTGTTAGGCGAACTTAAAATCTGATTGGTTAAAGAAACAGTCCCTTAATATAGTTTAAGTAACTTAGTATAGTTTAAGTTACATGGGCCAGCAGTTCTGACTCTGAAAGCCCTGAACAGATTAGATTGACATGGCAGCACATAGAGACATTTACATACACGTACTGAGAGATGAAGAGAATAGACTGTTGGGAATAAATTGATACAATTTCATGAAACAAATATTAGAATTTAGGTTGTTAATGTAGATCAGTGCTTCTGATTGTGAAAAGGCCTTGCTGGCCCTGACGGCCCACCACTGCTGAGATCTCATGTTTTAGATTAAAAAGATAAAGCCCTTTAATACACTTTGTCCTGTTGTACTGTAAATAGCTGATTGGATACATGCATGAATGAGCAGGTTTACAGGTGTAATAATAAAGTGGAAGATGGTGAGATAATAGAAATATATTTCTTTTGATGTGTTGTTCTTTCAGGTAGCCAGAACATTAATGATCACCAACATTCCCAGAGAGATTTCTGACCCAGGCCTGATAACCAAACACTTCCAGTGAGTAACAATTACACCTGCTATCCCGCTAATGCTAGTGTCTCATTTGCATTTGCATGCCTAATCAACAGAAAATAGGGTAAGTGTATAGGATTTCTTTTCTATAATCCAAACAGCGAGGCTTACCCAAGCTGTACAGTCACCGACATCTGCTTCTGTTTTGACGTCCAAAAGTTAATGAAGTTGGACTCTGAGAGGTAATTAATTCCTCATTCCCATTTCCACCCACATAAAGCCATTTCACATTCAGTTTTTCAGTCAGCACATCATGATTTAGGTTTATACACACAAGAAAGTTCATTAAAGTCTATTGAAGGCTATTGACTTTTGGCTCATGGTGTTTGGGTAAAATAATTTTATCTAAATTGATCATTATGAATCTACTTTATTATTTTGCATATTTGCACCATCCATGACTATCTATTGTTACACTTCTATATTCTATCCATATTTACTCTGTATTTATTGTTTCATACCTCCATAACTATCTGTCGCTACACTTCTGTATATTCCATCCATATTTACTCTGCTATAACCATACTATCATTCCATATCATACTATATATACAATAATAGATACCATATATACTTACTACTGCACCTTCTGTACATTATTTACTTATACCCCTATTTATTGCACTACTATTTATTTATTGTAAATAAGCCACTTACGCACTTCTGGTTAGATGCTAACTGCATTTCATTGGCTCTGTACATGTACCTTGCACAATGGCAATAAAGTTGAATCTAATCTAATAATGGCGCCAGTAATTCAAATCCTGATTTGTCGTCTTGTCTTGTAGGCGGAAAGCAATGAAAGGAAGGATGTATTTTACTACCAAATCAAAGAAGGAAGGAAGGATCATGATAAAGACACATCCTTGTGCTCAGATCTTCTGCTGTGATTTTTGTGGCTTTGAACAGGTGAAGTGTAATATAGTGATTTGACTTTTATGTATGTTGTTTATGACAGTAAATGAAATATCAGTGATAGTAAAATGAACAAGTTGTTAGTTACAGTAATAATGCTATGGAATTGCACCTTCTCAGGGCGGCCACTGGGGACCACTGTGCACTAACTTCTCTTCTCTTCTCTTCTCTTCTCTTCTCTTCTCTTCTCTTCTCTTCTCTTCTCTTTTTCTTCTCTTCTCTTCTCTTCTCTTCTCTTCTCTTCTCTTCTCTTCTCTTCTCTTCTCTTCTCTTTTTCTTCTCTTCTCTTTTCTTCACTTCCATTTTCTTCTCTTCTCTTCTCTATTTCTTATCTTCTCTTTTCTCTCCTCCTGTCCTGTTGTAATTTATTTTCGCTTCTCTTCGCTTCTTTTATCTTTCACTCCCTCTTTCTTTTCTTTTTTTCTTCTCATTCTTTTTTTTGTTTTCTTCCTGCTTCTCCTCTTTTCCTGTTTCTTTTTTTCTTCTTTTTCTCTTTTTTCTTTTCTCTTCTCTTTTTCCTTTTCCTTTTCTGCACTCTTTTCTTCTCCTTTTTTCTCTTCTTCTCTCTCTTTCCTCTTTTCTTTTTCTTTTCTTTTTTCTTTTCTTCTTTCTTCTTTTTTCTCTTCTCTTGTACTGTACTAACCTTTCTATTCTATTCTATTCTATTCTATTCTATTCTATTCTATTCTATTCTATTCTATTCTACTCTCTTCTTTCTTTCCTCTCTCCTCTCCTCTCCTCTCCTCTCTTATCTTCTCTTTCATTAACTTCTCTTCCCTTTTCTTTTCTTTTCTTCTCTTTTCTAATCTATTTTCTTCTCTTCTCCAGATCGACGCAGAGCAATATTATAGTGAACTGGAAGAGAAGCTCACAGATGAGTTTAATGCTGAAAAGAATCGCATTACTATGAAGAGACTGGGCATTGCCTTTGTTACTTTCAGAGACGAGAGAATGACTGCAGTGTAAGCACTACATGTACTTAGATTACTGACTGGTCAGAGTATAAAAATATAGAGTGTTTCTTGCTCCTCAATAACACAAAAGAGTTCTTGTAAAATTCATACTGCCCAGGAAAAAGCTCTGATAAGAGGTTTAGATTGTTCTGTTAAATCTCTGTAGCATTGTGAAGGACTACAGAAGCGCACGTTGTCGTCGGAAACCGCAGCAGTCCAGCATCACTACTGTAGTGCACTCACACCAGTGGGGTGTCTGCTATGCCCCTGCCCCCAACGACATTATCTGGTATGTTTGCAAAGATTCAGTTGGCCATGAAAGCTTTTCAACTATTTTTTTATTTTAACTTGAAAAGTTAAAACTCAGATGTCTGTAACACTTTATAGTTGTGACGGTTGAAATGTTCAGCAATTTTATATTTACAGTAAGTAAAAAGATTTTATATTCAGATATGCTGAACTAGAAAGAACTTTAGCACAAAGGATGCTTTAACTATTTTTCTAAACAAAAATCTTAACCGTGCAATAGAGATGAATTTAAATTAAAATATATTTTTAAATGTGTGAGAAATATTTAATAACAAGCATGCCAAGATGCACATTTTCACAGTCCGTTTACATTAATCAAGAAAAATTTATTAATTCCCCCATTCTTTGTGTGTGAGGGGTTGCCTATATTATTAGCACATTATCTAGGGCACAGAGTTATAATAGGGGTCGGTATTGGGGTTGGCAAAGGCTAGTTTAAAGTCGTGCTAAACCCAAATTTTTGTGCTAAACCCAAATTTTTAAAAAGAAAAAAAACAGTACAAATATGAGCCGAAATTATATGCTATGCCATGCCGCACCGCACCGCTAGCTGTCGACACTTTACTCGTGTACCGCTCATGTTCAATGTAAAAGCAAAGTCCACTTAAATAACACAGGGACAGGAAACTTTTTAGAATACAGTGGTGCCTTGACTTATGAGTTTAATTTGTTCCGTGATGGAGCTCGTAATATAAATTACTTGTAATGTAAAATGTAATTATAAATAACAAATACTGTATAAAAAAATACAATCGAATGTACTGCAATAAAATAGTTTAATAAGTATAATGTACAGCATTTACTGACTCCACTTGCTAACGCTCTTGCTAACGCAGATGTCTGACTAGCTATCGAGTGAGACACGGGATGATGGACGGATGTTACGGTGTTCATTGTGGCGTTCGCTACGCCAACAAGCGGTTGGATGTCTGAAACTGGCTAATAACCCGAATATTAGCTCGCAACTTAAAGCAAAAAATCAGGCAAGATACGGCTCGTATTTCAAAAAACTCGTTAGTTGGGACACTTGTAAGTCAAGGTACCACTGTATTTGAGATTTAAAGATTCTAGAAGAGCTAAGATTACTATATATATATATATATATATATATATATATATATATATATTTTTATTTTTTGATATATATATATATATATATATATTTATTGTTGATTATCCATTTTTCTGTTTGAGAATTGTACTAATAATCTTTGGAGTAGTAAATCTGTGGGGTGTGTTTCTGCAGGGAGAACCTGTCGGTAAGTGGCTCCCGCTGGTGGCTTCGATGTGTTTTGCTTAACATCCTGCTTTTCCTCCTGCTGTTCTTCCTCACCACTCCTGCCATTATTGTCAACACAATGGACAAGTTCAATGTCACTCGGCCTGTGGAAAGCCTCCAGGTTAGTGTTTACTACAGCGCTCTTTCTCCTGTTCTTTTTAGTGTGCGATTACTGTATGATATGTCTCATTAAGTAAAGGGTTTTCACCTCTCTGTTCTTCTCTACAGAATCCGGTGATTACCCAGTTCTTCCCCACTTTTATACTATGGGCTTTTTCTGTTTTGCTTCCCTTCATCGTGTATTACTCCGCTTTCTTTGAGTATCACTGGACCAGGTATGTTGTATGGAGTAAACTCAACGGTTGAAGTTTTTTTTCCTTACTAGCTTTAAAACGTCTACTAACAAGCACCAAAACACAATAATTACAACTGACTAAATCTGTGCAGCGTCATGTACGGTAGCATCATCAAACAAAAAACAAAACCACAAAGCCTAAGCTACTACTTACTGTTGCTATATGTGTGCTCCTTCACTCTTTTAGGATTACCCGAAGCTATTTTTCTAGCATTAACACATCAGATGAGTAGCTGTAATTGTGTGCCAGTGGATGTCTGTACACAGGCTTTTATACTGCATTGACATATTCATTATGGTGCATAAACATATTACATAACGGCAGAGCAACCCCCACCCAACCTCCCAACCCAACATACACACACACACACATCCTCCACTTCAGCTCTGCATGTGTCAATCAGTCGCACGCTTAGCTAACCTCTTCAGTCTTGTTGTCATAGTGATGACAATAAGGAAATAATGAATGTGCAGATGTGGCCTCTTTGGATCTTAATCCTGTAATACATTTCTGTCAATATAAAGCTTCTTGAATATGAAAAAAGGAGTCGTTTGAGGGTATTTTTACACCTAAATTTAGACTTTAGAATCGCTAACCCTAGTTGTACTATAAATCAGGGGTTAATCAGGTTGGTCAGTAAAGCAAAATAAAAAGCAAAAAAAAAAAAAAAAAAATAAATGATTTTCTGTAGGAAATTAGAACTGCTCAGGACATGATCCTCCTTCTCCTTCAGGAAGTAGCTCACCTGACTATGGGAGCTATAATTTATATATCTATATATACATGCAATGCAATCAATATATTTTGTGCATCTTATTTTAGGGTAAAACTGAATTACAGACTGTGATTAGTTGCAAAAACCCAACAAGTAATCACATGTGTCATTTACCAGATCCAGTGAGAATCAGATCACAATGCACAAGTGCTTTTTACTGCTGGTCTTTATGGTCATCATTCTGCCTTCTCTCGGTCTGTCCAGGTACAAGCAATTATGTCATATTGAATATCTTATAATATATTTATTTTTCTATATTGAATTAACCTATTTTTGTCTGGTCTTCAGTTTAGATTTTTTCTTCAGGTGGCTCTTTGACACTCATTTTCTGGATCAGAAAGATGTAAAGTTCCAGTGAGTCAAAGTTGTTTGTAATTCATATCTAATCGAGAGTTTTTAATTAGAAACTAAAGTGCATACGTCCTGATTTCTATATTTTAAATCATTTTTCAGATGTGTCTTCTTGCCTGATAATGGAGCATTCTTCGTAAACTACGTCATCACTTCCAGTCTGATTGGCACGGCGATGGAGCTTCTGCGGCTTCCTTCACTACTAGTTTACTCGCTACGTCTTTGCTTTGCAAAATCCAAAGCTGAGCGCATCCATGTTAAACGAGTAAGCAATAAAGCTGTGTCGATAAACAATATCATATCAAATTGCGATAAACTTTAAGTCGATAATGATCATAAGCTCTGCTTATTTTATATTGATTAAAACCTGGTTTGACTTTCCACTGTCCTCCCGGTGGGACACTGCACTCCATGAATAAAATCTTTGTTCTTTACAGGAATCAGTAAGAAAAATGCTAACTGCTATGTTACATATCTTTAGAAAGCTGAAATCCTTGTGACAATAAACACACAGATACAGTGTCTTTATCACCAACAGTCAAACATACATTGCAAAAATTACATACAAATCCATTGATCTATAAAATTCCAACAAATTCAGTGAAATATGTAGTCGAGTCACATTTATATGTCAATAAACATCCACAAATGTTGCAGAAACTGAGCTCAGAATGAGAGTCTGAATCCTGACATCTGTGCTAACATAAGACAATCACTACACAAAACAAACCAAATAACCCTTCCACTTGTGGGTCAAGCCCTTTTATACATGGCATTTAGATGATTTTTATTTTTATTTTTTTTTAAAAAGGACCGATTTATTACACCAAACAGACGTCTTTTAGCAAAGGTGTTATTATTGGGTTGTGTTAATAATTAAACACAGCATTAAAAATGTATATATCGAAATATATATTGTATCGATCAATATGAAAAAAAAAATCAAGATTATATTTTTCCATATTGCTCAGCTTTAGTGAGCTGCTTTACTACTTATTAGTTCCAGAGTAAAATGAATTGTATAACGCAAAGATATATAACAAGTTGTTATCAGTCAGAAAAGCTGAGATTAATCAAAGAAAAAAAAACTGTGTCAAAACGAGATGTAAATCATTTCAGTAGTGTTTCCAGTGCTATGATTTTCCTGCAGTACTACTTTTGAACTTTTACTAAAACAATTTGATTTTAAATGGCATTTTGCTATATTAACACATTGTTATAACACAAATTGTTTTTTTAAACTCAATTAGTTATACGAGTGACGTACTATATATACCAGTGGGGACTTTAACAGAACTGCATGCCACATGTAGCAAGCATCCCCAAGTATACTGTGTGTTCTGAACTACATTTTCATTCAAGGTTGCATTTGTGCGGTATCCCTGATATAATATATATACTGTACTGTAGTGTCCTCTCTCAAGCCTGCTTTCAATTCTCGCTATAGTTCTAAATCACAAACAAACTTTTAAGCAGCATTCAATGAGTTATACTGAATGATGTGTTTATTTTTTTTTTACTAAGAACATCTTGTCCTCATGCAGAGTCAGGCCTATGAGTTCCAGTTTGGGTTAGAGTACGCCTGGACCATGTGTATATTCTCTGTTAGTATCACCTACAGCATTGTCTGCCCCATCATTGTTCCCTTCGGTGAGTTTTCTAGCATACACATATTACTAAAATTTTATAGCTGTATAGTTCTTATTTGACAAAGCCCATTTTTAAAAAAAATACACTCCTCATAAACCTATTTAGTTTTTTAACAAAAATCGCTTGTCAAGTTTTTGGTTCTTATCTGCTTTTTTGTATCCTGAACATATTTATTTCCAACATTGTTTTTTTGTCATTTTTTAAGTCTTCTATGGTCAATATTCTGCTTTTTTCATATATGTGTGTTCTTGCTGCCTTACTGCCCTCCTGTCCTCTGGTTTCTCCTCCTCAGCAGAGTGTGTGCTGCGTGGGCGTCTGAGCCATATCACTGACAGTATCTCAGTGTAACGCGAGGTTTCTGCGAGGTGTGAACGCCACTCTAGTCTTCCAGGCGCTCCGAGCCGTCTAGCCGAGAGCCAGACGCCCACTCCACACCTGTTCTGTCACCAGAACTGTTTATTTACTACGCCGCAGTCCCCAATCTTTTTCCCCCCCTTGCCTTTGAGCTCATTTGGCATCTGCTTTCTACATCTGGGCTTTGGTTAGAGCTGCACAGCTGTGAAATCACATGTGTTTTAGGGGAAATTCTTTATGTGTCTAGCTAAGATCATTTTTTGTCTGCTAGTTTGTTTTAGTAACGGAATCCTGTTAATTTAGTAATTTGAGGGATCTACCTGTTTTAGGGCTGCTGTATCTGATTCTGAAGCACATGGTTGACCGCTACAACATTTACTACGCCTACATGCCCACCAAGCTGAGTCAGCACATCCACTCTGCTGCTATCAGACAGGTGCTTGTGGCACCGATTCTCTGCATGTTCTGGCTTCTCTTTTTTGCTGTTCTCCGACTCGGTAAGAGACAATGTGATAAGTCTCCTTTCTAAAGTTCTCATTACTTAATATTTTTCTGACATTGTTTTATCCACTGGTGCTATTTAATCATTTCTTAGAACTTGCAAGTGAATAAATCTGCTAAAAGGAAGATCCGTACTGTGTAACAGCTTCTTTGTATATCTGGTGTGTTTTCAGGTCCATTGCATCCCATCACTCTGTTCACATTCATTTCTGTACTTTTGTGTATCATCTCTTCTGTCTTTGGAATCTGTTTAAAAAAACTACAGCCAGACAAATCAACCAGCTATCAGGTGAGCCATGGATAAGTTCACTAATATAGATCTTTTCCTGTTAAAGTAAAATCTTCAATCTTCAATCTGTTCATTTGTGATGTTAGAAACATATGATGTAAAGAATAATTGCCTTTAAAGTGCCTTTTGGGCTACTATAGGTGTTACATAAAATTTATATATGACAATTTTTTTAGATGTCTGATACAACCACAGAAGGAGTCTACAGTGATATAGAGAGAAGCACTGCATCCACCACAGCTACTGCAAACGTATCTGCTTTTCATTTCATCGCATTCCTATTCCATATTATCTGCAATCTGTTTAATATGGCAGTCGTGCAATTTTGCATCCAGCTACTCAACACTTTTTAATTCAGTCGAAATGTTTCAGACACAAAGTCTGAAACTAAAACAAAAACTAACATTTTGTTCTCTTGTCCACTCTGCTCAGCTCTTCATAGCGTCTGTCCTGCTGGAACCAGAGCTAAATCTGACACCCATGCCCTCTCCTGCTCACCAGAGTTACGGCACCATGGGAAACCGCCAGGCCTCAGTGCATGAGGAAGAAGGGGCTATTGGGAAAGATGTGGAGGAGACAGTGGAGACGGAGCTCGAGGACACACTAGGATCTGTTTGCTCCAGGTCTCTGATGGACAGCCCAATGGACTACCACTAACATTTACTTACTTATGCCAGCAAAATTAAAGCCATCTGCCTCACCTTAAACTGGTGATACTAAGGCTTCTACTGTGGCACAATGCTGCATTTTCCCTCTCTTCAAAACCTATTTAAGAGTGGATTTAACACAGTCTTTCCTTCACAATCGTTCTTGTGCTATAGTATTCTGTCTGGTTCTGTTCTTTTCTGTTTTTTGGGGACTTTCCCGAAGCTGATGCTGTTTGGCACTGTTGCTGATGGAAGTATAGAAAATCGGATTCTGTGCTCTGGAGAAGAGGATTTCTAAGGACGTGTCCTTACTTTAGTGTTTTTCTGTGGTTGTTCATGTGGTTCCCAAAAATCCTGACCCAGTGCACTTCTGTTTAGACAGGATGTCAGTAAAATTGGACATGGGGAGAAATATATTTGGACTTGTTGCCAGTTGCTTAGTACTGTTTAAGGCAGAGTATCAGTACAGTATCACTTTTTATTGAAAGAATGTTGTGCTTAATCATTATTTTTATTATTACTATTATTAATATGATAACTTGACTGTTAAATTTTGTATTTTTAAGCACTTAATGTTTGGGTTTCCTTGGTGTTTTTTTTTTTTCTTAAAAAGTTGAGAAATCATCCTTATCAAGCCTTAACCTGACTGCTACATCCATGGATTTTGTCTTAACTGCATACTCATCTTTGCCCAAACAGCAAATTAAGGTATATAGCTAGGACAAGGAAACCACTGAAAATTAGATGAAGCATATAAAAGCATTTATAAAAGCATGAATAATAACAGAATCAAAAACATTTCAAAGACTGTTAAATAACAGAATGATCGGATTCTGTTAGTATTCGATTAATTAGACACATGACAGTAACAGTGAGCTCTAAGAGTAGAAAAAAAACATTATAAGACAGATTACTATTTTATTCGTATATGATTGCCAGGGTTCTGCAAAACTGCATGTAGTCATAAATTCTATGTTCATCACACACCTGTTCAGTCTGCAGCACTCTCAGCTTAGTGAAGTGTTGCTTCAGCTACAATAACTCTTTGTAAGTTTTGTACTCTGCTTTTTGCTGCAGGTGGTTATATAGTAGGCCTGGTTGGGGAAGAGCTGGGAGGGTTTTTCTGTCGAACTGAATGGTTTGTTTTGTGCTCTATTGTCGTGCCTTGAAAAGAGAAAAAAAAACCTTTTTTTGTAAATGTCTGACAATCCAGCATGGCCTGTGAAATGCTGCATGGACTGGTGACAGAGCAGAAGATTACAAAGTGCCAAAAAGTCCAGTTTAGTTGCTTTAGTAGTGACTTAAATTATGCAGTTGCATACATAATGATCACGTTAGCAATTAGAAAGGAAGTTATAAATTCTGCCCTTAAGCACAAACATCCGTCTTCACATTGAGTTCTCTGATTCAGTTCTTCCCATTTAGTTCTCTGGTTCTCTTTTTTCTTCAGTCCTTTTTTTGGATTCATCAAACAACACTCCGATATGTAGACCAAATAGTCATTTAATTTATTTAAACATTTCAGCCGACTGTATTTACTAGGATGCAGTGTGTAGAATTTGTTGTGTTTACCAAGTGGAGGTTTGTGGGTTGTGAGGTTTGTGTATATGACAGGGAGCACATTGCAGGATGAGCTGCTGTACCGTATCTCACTGCACTATAGCGGAGAATAATAAAAGAAAACTGCAAACAAATTATTAGTGGAATGGGGTTTTTTTTAATAATATGTTACTACTTTATATTTATTTTTATGCATGTCTGCAACCACAAGATTGAGAATTGTACCCTCTCATGTGTCATTTTATTTGTTAAACTTTTAACCCCTACCACATACTGTATATTTATGAATGTTTGGATCAGGGTTTTGATGTTTAACCTCAAATGAATAATAGACAAATAAAAAGGGAATATGATAACTGTAAATTACTCTGCATTGGACTTTTAGCAGTTATTTGTAGGTTGCCTCAATAATACCGTTTTCTTTTTGGTCTTGGGTTCAGTAATCAAAGTCAGAGTAATCAAAAGTCAATAATTGTTTGTTATATGTTTGTTAGAACCCAAAATGACTTTCCTTAGATGAAGAAAGATGAAACCTCAGAACTGCCAATTATGCTTTCAGAGTACATTATGTGTTGTTACCAGCGAAGAAGCTAATATTATAGGACGGAGTGGTGAGCCAACTGAAACGTGCACTCAGAAGTTCTGCTTCACTGACTTGCCTCATGGCCTTTTATTCAGGATTTCTTCCTCTATAAATATGTGTTCCTTCATTTTTTTTAACCGGTCACCACAACAGTAGGTTACCATAAAAAGTATTTGAGACAAGTCATCTTCCAGAGTAGCATGTGATGGAAATTTCCAGAAATACAAGCATAGACTTGAAAAAAGACAAATGATATTCCATGTGTTCACGCACAATTGCCTATGGAAATATTTTCCATAGTAATTTTTCTTCATTTAGTAATGGGTTTGTTTATATTTCAAATGGTTATGTGGAAATTTGGGACTTTTGCTTAGCAATAATTCTGATTTGTCAGGTTTGGCACTGATAGATAGATAGATAGATAGATAGATAGATAGATAGATAGATAGATAGATAGATAGATAGACAGACAGACAGACAGACGGACGGACGGACGGACGGACGGACGGAGGGGAGAGAGAGACAGACAGACAGAGAGAGACAGACAGGACAGACAGACAGACAGACAGACAGATAGATAGATAGATAGATAGATAGATAGATAGATAGATAGACAGACAGACAGACAGAGAAGAGAGACGGACGGACGGACGGACGGGCGGACGGATGGACGGACGGACGGACGGACGGAGGGAGAGAGAGACAGACAGACAGAGAGAGACAGACAGACAGACAGACAGACAGACAGACAGACAGACAGATAGATAGATAGATAGATAGACAGATAGATAGATAGATAGATAGCTAGATAGATAGATAGATAGATAGATAGATAGATAGATAGATAGATAGAACACACAGTTTATTGTCAAATATGTGTGCCAAGGCCGGCGCTGTGGTGTTAAGGTGCTGGCACCCACACGCGCAGTTGCGCTTCGGCGATCCAGGTTTGATTCTGGCTCGTGTCCTTTCCAGTCCCACCCCACCCCCTCTCACTATCTTCTTTTTCATTTCTGTCTGTCCTATAAATAAAGGCAAAATGCCCAAAATAATCTGTGTGCTAAATGCATGTTGAATAATTGTCTTGGCAGAAAAAGTATGTGCAACATAGACATATTATTTCTCTTAGCCTATATTTATACATTAAAGTAGTCTGCTGTATGGTATCACATTATGTTAGCTCTTTTTACCTTAATCAGTGCGTAATGTCAAAAATAACATGCAAACAAAATAAATTAGGTAACAGTTACTCCTAATTACACTCTGTTCTAAAAACACCACAAGGACGCATAAATAACAAGATAATTACACACTTTGCAGCACGATATCGGTGTAACTTAAACTAGCTAAAAAAACATTCCACATTTTCCAGTAAGACCCAAAAGTAAGGACTGACAATATGGTGTTTATTTTGTTAATTTACAATAAATAAATAAATTTAGTTGTTTTTTATACCACAGACTCTTTATAACTCGGTGGTTACAGTTTGTAAGCAAAGATTATTGTCTGTCCTGGCCTCATGGGTATGACCCCTGCTCCAGTGCCATATGAATTGTACCAAGCTAATATTTGATTTAATATCTATCGAATGACAGGTTTTTTAAATGACTTACAGGATAAATTGATTTTAAGAAGCCATTTCAACAGGATTTATTCTGTATAAAATTATAAGTAAGGCCTAAAATTTGCTTATTACCGTGTGGAAGAGCTGCTACTGTGTGGTGTCTAAGCACATCCAAAAAGTGGTTTAGTAGAAAGTACTCCTCTATCAGTGCTGGTCTGTGGTGATATAATTTATATGCGTGCACCTTTGAATGGTTTTGAAAAAACTGGATAAAGTTCATCAAGCTGCGTTATGATATGTTACTGGTACAAGTGTTAATACACATCACTGTAATTTATATAAAATGACAGATTGGACTTCACCGGCTTAAGGAGAAAAGAAACATAAACCTATTATGTTTCTAGATAAGATTGAACATCCTTTCTAGCCTTTGTGAAAAAAAAGCTCTGTTTGTCTGTGTGTTTTAAGCTATAAATAAGAAAATTATCCCTAAAGCCTGGAGGACAGTTCTACACTACTTTAACCAACACTTATATGAATATAGATTATAGTAAATGACAACCATTGTGTTCTTAAATGTTTCACTGGCCCTTAGAACAATAGAAAGAAAAGCACATTGCTTACATTGGCATTTTACCACGCACTCATGCTGAAATGTACGGGTGCATTTCCAAGTTACTAGATATGTCTGTCGCCATTTAGTGAGTGAGTGCAAGAGTTCAGCAGCACGTAGCTTTCCAGTTAGTGGGAGTGCTGCTAACTGAAAACCAGTCAGGCCTTTAACAAGAGCTACTGATGTGGTTGTGATTCTGCTTCACTTCACCACAGGCAAAGACTCGACATGCAGCAACAGAGGCTGTCGCTTTCATGAGAGCAGTTCAGTAAAGCCCAAGTCTTCATTTAAGTGTCATGCAAGTGTTAGGTAAGCGTGCGAGCAAGGCTAGAAATAGTCTATACTGAATTACAGCCTTTAATGGGAAAGTTCATAAGCCTTCATGTGAGGTGTGTGATGTCCGTCAGAACGTGTTTCGAAATAAGTTTTAGGTTCTACAAACGTTCATTTCGCAGCTGAATTACAATTCCCCAGTGGCTGTTGTGGTCCTGCTGCATGGCTCAAATGTGGCTGGGTTTATGCTGGTGCTCGACTCTCTCATCTGTACGGCTGGAGCAGTGAGTCTGCATACTAAACGCTCCAGACTAAGCACTGCATGTTTTTAAGAACTATGTGTGTGTGCGTGTATCTTACTTTTTAATATGTACTATGGCGGTCAGAGAAAAATGATAAGAAAATGATGTAAATTCATCTTTATGAATAAAATTCATTTTACCTTCCTTGCATGTGCTTAGGTGCAAAATCCACTAGTTCTTATAAAGTTACTCGAACACACATGTAAAGCATATTGACAGTATCAACTTGGAACAGAAAAAAAAATCTACTTATTATTTTCTCCTAATCTCCTAAGCAACCTTTCTAAACAAACACCCTTAAAAAGGTGACGTCTCATTAGAACACACGGTACAGCTTTTCCCCTATGTTTCATATAGACACAAGAAACAAAGACAAATATTTTGAGTAAAAAAACTTTTCTGGGATTTGGACTCTCATCCAGAGTTACTTACATTTAGCTTATTTATACAAATGGGCAATTGAGTTTAAGGGCCTTGTGAAGGGTCCCAGCTTGTAAACCTGCTAATCTTCAGGGTAGTAGTCCAACACGTAAGCAACTGTGCTGCCATTTTTTCAATCCCTCTATTTTACTGAACCGCTTATCCTACACATAGTTATGCGGCGGGTTGTGTGTAGCGGGTTGCAGTTTGGATATGCTAGTCAACCTACCATGCATATCTTTAGAATGGAAACTCCTAAAAAGAAAAGAACATGCAAACTCTGAGCCGGGAATCAAAGCAGATGCTTTAAAACAATTATCGCCTTCACATGCAGGTTACAATCTGTAGCTGATACTGTGATGAAAACAAAAAGAGTGTATTGGTGTCAATAATCATAAAGATAATGCATTGCATCATTATGGTCAATTTTAAACTTCTCCTTTACTTGACTTTAGAAAGAACGCAGTAGATTTATGTAGTGTAGCAAGAAAATTTGTTGTTATACAGTCTGCTTTACTGTGTTTTATAGCTATAGATAATTCTGCAGTACGTGGATAAAATCAATAGAGAAATATAATGCAGATGTACAGAACTGTGGCCTTGGCAATGGCTGTGCCACAGACGGACAGTCTTATTAGAACGAGCTGTTAGCAGTGTTGCTTCTCTGTAGAAGGCACTGCAGGTGTGAGATAGATTACCCACCTATAGCAGTATTCCAAAGTACTGGCTAATTTATAAAAGCTAAAGTGCACAATAACTTTTGCTAGCTGCTACTAACTCATGTCACTAACTCTGATGCTCGCCCTCTGCTGTTAGTTACCATAATTGGTAAAGTATACATAGGAGTAAGTGTAAAATAGACACTTAAACTGAGGGCTGCATTGCTGCTCGTAAAAACTTGTAATAACAAAGCTGCCTTTACCCTGAGTGCCATTATTTAGAATTACAGATCAGATAAGTCAGTATAAGACACTTCAGCTATGTCAGCGCTGCCATCCCAGCATGCCTTTGACCGGTGCTTTTCAGACACTAGTAAAGAGTGACAGTCTACAACGATTGAAAAACGCCACCTCACACTCTCTTCTGCTCGGCATCGCAGGCGTTGCTATAGTAATCGCTATGGCTTCCAAAACATGCTACAGACGGTCTAAATATAATTATCCCTTGACTGATTTCTTCCTTTATTGTCATTGTCTGATCACTTTTTCTAGATTACATTTAGGTAGCAGGAGACGGACTGGGTTAATATTTCTATTGATATGAGTAGTATACTAACTTTTACTATAATAAAAGAATTTTTTTTGCTATGTAAAATCATTATTGATTAGATTTTATATCAGACAAAATCCATTAGTGAGAATAAAAAGTTGGCGCCAATAATTCCAAATGGAAAACTTATTTCTCTAATTTATCGATATTTAATAACAGGATGTAAACTTGGAAGTATGTTAGAATAATGAATACCTAGAAGTTTTTAATACAATGACAATAAATTAAAGTAAAAATTTATCATAGACGAGGTCACTTTTGGAAAACAGGCTTTTTTTCTATTCTCCGTTTTTTTTTTCTTTGTGTTTAAAGGATGCCCATGTATATAAAGAATATAATGAAAAAGGTTTATATATTTTATAGTGTAGATTTCTTTATGTTGAGCAAAGAAAAAAGAAACTGAAATAAAATGTGTGGGAAGCAGATCTGGGTTTCTAGACCTGACTGTCAGCCCTATAAGTGACATTTACAATAGCTCAGTGTAACTAAATGTTTTTTTACACCTTAACAGATCCACAAAAATGAGCTAGTGAACAGGGTTGATTCAGCTTCAACTCATTGGAAAAGAGAGAGAGAGAGAAAGAGAGAGAGAGAGAGAGAAAGAACAAAACCAGCACATTATTATTTCTAATTTCCTGCTACTCAGACATTTTTTTTCTTCGCTTAGCGAGTCCATGTTATATAATTCTATAGAAACAAAAAGAACTTTATCTTCAGAATGACACGCTGAAGCTGAGCACAAAAATAACACATTAAGTATTCTTTATTTATGTCATTAAAACATGAGCTGTAAACAAATCCTGACAGAAAAACTTGATGTGTATTACAACATGTTCGAAACACACGATAGACAGTGCTTGTGAAGCGTGAGTGTATTTTGGTCATATTATCAGGTCATATCATCGCTGTTCTCAGCAGCTACATGAGTGAGGTAGACATCCACTTCAGGTACAGAACGTTACTGAATCAAATAGAGGGATACACTCTCACAACAGTTCATGGATAAATAGAGACTGACAATAACGAGTTTGTTCCTAGTGCTGTGGGAATATTTACACTTATAATTTAACTCCATAATCTCTCAAAAAATAGGCCACAGTCCCGGATTTGCATTTCATATGTCATACTGTATAATATTAATCTTTTTACTGTACTTACTGTAACATTACTAAATAAATAAGTGTATACTGTCAAACACAGCCAGAGGTTTACAGCGTTAAAACCCTGCTGAAATCACTTAATCGTGATTGTGTCAGGTTCAGTTCAATTTAAGGTATTTCCTGTGTGGAAAGTCATTAACATTTCAAATTTCTCTGCACCCCTTCTACATAAACATATTTTCAGACTAAGAGAAAAAAACAACAATATTTCACACAAAAATGTAATACAGCACCACAGAGCAAAAGTAGTATATCGTATACCAATATTCACAGTATACCTTTTCACATACACACCAAAAATACAAAAATATGCTGTAAAGCAGTGATTAATTGTAGTTATTATAACACCAAGAAAGAAGAACTACACAACATGACAGTATCTTGAATTTTAAAATGTGCAGAATAACACATAACCGTTTACATAATGTCGTTGTTTCTTGGCGCACGTTTAAATGCTTGGCGTTATTATTAAATTATTAAACATAGTAACGTTTCTTATTTAAAGAGAAACATATTTCAATAGTAATACTGACAGAAATGTAAAATATATGTATAGCAGCAAACAGGAAATCATCGCTTTGAGCATCTTAGGGCTAACAATTAAAGGCGTCTGTGTATACCATCAAATTTTGTTTATGACCTACACAATGTGAGAGCCATTAAAAACAGTCGTACAACCATAAAAGAGTATTTGTTAATAATAATTAGTGTATACTGTACTGGTTAACGTTTGATCAGTGAGTTGATCAGATATGCAGGATCGGTGTTGGAGCGGTATAATCGGATTGGTGTATATGATTTAACAGTCTCTTTGTTCTCGTTTTTTGTTAGCCTATAAAATAAAAAATAAACAGTGATGGTACTGCTGTGACACAGAAACTAACAGTCTTATAGATCATATAATTTGTAATGATTTCTAGCATTGGCTTTATTAATAATTATGTAATAATTCTGATACTGAAAAATACTTCTTTATTCCTGAAAACCTTTACCGATTGCTTACTGTCTCTCAATATACTGTAACAGAAAACATTACTAGTTTCACACTTAGGAAAAAGTTAAAAGGTTTACAAATCAGATAAAGTGTTAGAATTAGCTTTGTAGGTTGGGATGTGGTTTTGGGTTTAAGAGACAAAACAGTCAGGCCATCGTGGCTCCAGGTTAAACAGGCTGATGGTGCATAGTCAGATCTCGAAACACTGAAAACAGCACGACAGCCATTAGAGATAAGAGACACATCAAGCCATTATATACAAGGCAAGTTCCATTTCCATAAAGTCTCAGCCTTAAACTGTTTTATCTTTGTGTTGTCTGTTTTATACATGATCAAACCTACATATTATTGCACCGATAATACTCGTCTTCTCTAACCACATTAACTACAAACAGATGTCATTTGTTAGAGATACTTGGCCTCTGTGCATACAGCTCGGCTTAACGCACGGACTACAAGGTTGTATTTGGCCCTATGACTATAGGGTACATGTTTCTCTATGTTTTACCCCTGCTCAGTTGGACTTGTGTTCTCCATTCTTTGCCCAGCCTCTGGACATGGCAGCCACCACGATAGTGTACATGTTGAGCCAAGCCTGGCGCAGTGCAGCTGTGTAGCCTGTTCCGAGACTGCACTGCAGCATATAGAGCAGGGCTTCTCCAACCACCTGACCAACAGAGACATGAGGTCTGACATTGACTTATCTATCCTTATCCAGGATTTGTACGCAAGCAGTCATGTTTGAACCACTTTAATACTTACAGCAAAGGACTGGGTTTTGACACCAACAGCTTGATGTTTCCTGCCCAGGTTCAACAAAAAGTCTGCCAAAGAATCCAGGTCGTCCAGGTGATTGACGGCTGCATCGATCACCACCATCACCTGAACAAAAAATAGTTAAAGATTTACCATTTTTCATATACAAGTCTATGTAGTTAAATAGTTTATAAATATTTAATTTCATGCACTTAAAAGGCCATTAGTCCTACCTTGGTGACATGCTCCAGGAACTCAGGGCTGGACAGACACTCGGGCACTACTCCACAGTTGGTTTTATAGTTAAAGAGGGTCAGCAAAGCAGGGTCCAATTCAAACAACCTATAAGACACACTGACACTTTATATTGGCGGTACGGTATATTAGCCAACATTATTGACCTGGTGGAACTCTGCAGATATTACTCAATTGATTTAACTGATATAGAGATCTTGCTTTTTTCCTGTCGCCAAGCAACAAGTCAAGCCTCTGGCTGAAGTGCAGCAGAATCACCAGGCAGCCGCAAGATTAGAGTGCATGTTTTATGTGCCTGTTTACTTTGACTAGCTCAGGTGTTTTAAGATGTCTCTCGTAATTACCTCTTTATAAATGGATTGATTGCATTGTTTATTCAAGGTGCCCTATCGAGTGAATAATAAATGAATAAGCTGTCATTGAATTTGTGTAAACTTACATTTAATAATGATAGAAGTAATAGTATTTAAAATAATTGCTTATTTAAAAAAAAAAATAACCCCAGAGAAATAAGAAAATCACAATTATTTCTTAAAATAAAATTTCTAAATGTCTTATTTGGGGGAAAACTTATATTCAAGAAATTCTCCTGTCTTTGTTAAAGCATGCAGTAATGTGGATGGTAAGCACGGGTACACTACCTGGTAAACATGACGATGCCGTGAGGCACCTTGTTCTTGCCGAGGCTCTCCCAGCTGTCCCGGATCAGCTCCTTGTCCTTGCCTGAGAGTTTCTCCATGTTCTTACTAAGTAAAGGTGTTGCTCTGTATTAACTTGCACAAGATTATAGCATCAAATTTTGTCTGAATTAAACCAAGACTTCCTAACGCAGAGTTTCCATTTCCGTAATTCCACAACAAAAGGTCTTTACTACTGCTCAACCTGGAAATCATGGAAAAAAGTCACCAATGAGAAAAAGACTGTAGTGTAAATCAAAAATGTTATTACATTTAAAACAGGTCTTAAATGGTAGCAGCGTTAAAGCAGTGCCCTGTGCGTGCTCAAGAGACATACCTTTGACTTTTCTGCTTTAGAGTGACCTTGCTTTCTCTTTGGCTCGCTCTCAGGCTTTGGGAATTCAGTGTGTTCTGTTGTTCTGTATGAATATGTGCATGTAAAGCCTTGCCGGTTCTCTCTTTCTCTCTCTCTCTCTCTCTCTCTCTCACTCACTCACTCACTTTCAGTCCCTCTCCCCTTGCTGAAGCCTTACACAGTGATGTGCAGTCAAAGTAAGATGACAAGGTTGTAAAGCCCTGCTCTGATACTAGCCCTTCTATAGCAAGCTTTTGCACATGCACACTGCAGATTTCTACATGTTCCCGTTCTCCCATACATGGGTCTTAGATAGACAGCAGAACGACGAAGAGAATACGTGTCCGATTATGCTCATAGCATTAGTAAGGTAAAGATGTTATGAGGCACAGCTCCTCCTGCAGGTGAGACCATGGCCATTAATTAAACAGAAACATTATTTGTAACATATATTTGATATTTTATTTGTATATTCCAGTTGTAAATCAAGTAACGCTTTGCTTATGTCATGGTTAACTAAAATGAACAAAGAAAAGAACATTTAAAGAAAGTTTACAACATTAACCCTGTACTAAATATGCAGTGTCTTACATTGTGATCAAAAATTTCAAGCTTACTTTTGCCCCATTAGAGCCGATTTTAACAAAAAAGGGTTTGTAACTGATCTGAAACTTGTAGAACTGAATTGTAGCTGTATTATTGTATAACACAGACACATACTGTATATAACAGACAAAAAAAACATTTAACATTGAATTAAACTGCCTTTGATAAAAATATGATATTTTTTTTTTTATAATACAATTTAAAAAAAAATTTGAAAAGACACATTTCATCACATTTGCTATCATCATGTCTGCTTAACTGTTTATTGCTTTTTTTTCTCCAAGCATCCTATTTCACAGGATTATCCATATAGTGATTGGAATTCCTCATTTGCGAGTTCAGAAGAAAATCGTTTGGATGCACTAGGTTGAGTGAAGCGCTGTCATCGTAAGGGACAATCTGTCAGGAAACTGAGTGTGCTTGGAAATGACAGGGTAGCAGGAGAGAGCACAGTTGCCATGACGACCTTGCAGGAGCCCTTGAACTTTCTATCATGTGATGCTAAACGCTCAGGCCAAACGTGTCTTTCAATTCCCCGAGTTGCACAGCACCTTGGTTGAAGATCAAAACTCGAAATGTTTCTAAGTTAGTTAATGTTAAATGCACCCGCATTGTTTCTAAGTTGCTTTTAGAAACTAAATGAGAAATGAGAAATGATCTCTTATGGATTCTTAATTAGCTCTCTCAAGTTTGATCTTATTAAAATATTATGTTTTATGTTTATAAAATAATGTTTTATATGTTCTATAATGTGTACCTAATGTATTTACACCTTTTTTTAATATTCAAACTTTTAAGAAGCTTATACAATAATACACTAATAAAAAGGTTCCTCATGGCTTCCAAAGATTTATCAAGATTTGAAGTTTCCTCTTAAACATCTTTGCGAACCCCCCCCCCCTCTATTTTCTATTTTATTTTAAAGGGGAAACTTTAAGTAGTCCCAAGAAAAAAAAATAACGTAAAAGCACATGGTGCAAGGTGGAGCTTATTTTTCCAAATACAGTATATTGCAATGGAAGTTCATTTAAACAATAACAGCAGATTTATGAACTACATTAAAATGGGCTGGAACTTTGATGTTGCAAAATTTTTAAACATATATCATGGAGACATTCAGAAATAGGATGGAGGGACGGAGGGAGGGTTCACTGTAAATCTGGACAGCGTATAGGCTCTTGATGTGGCAGGCAGCTGGATCATTTTTTTTTTACTATGATAGATAAATAACTAACGTTGACATCAGTGGTGCTGCGGTTCTCAAAATAGCCAGACCTCATCCCCAAGAATTATATCTCAGCAATGTGAATTTTCGACCTGAAGGGAACTGTGGGTCATATTCATATCTCTTTCTCCTGTTCTTATTTAAATTGAGCTTAAAGTTTTGCTGTGTTTTTTAAAAAACCTGCATAAACATTACCTTGTTTGCTCTTTGTTCCCATTCCACTGTACAAATCGTTCAGATTCATCGCTACAAGTTTACACACATCTGTGTGGTCTCAAATATTATTTAGTGCTCAATAAGCAAGAGACAAGCAAACTAACGAATTCAAAGACTTTAATATTCGATTTCTCTTTCTAGAAAGATTTTTTTCTGCTCCTGCAAGTTTCTCCCTGTAGCCCCCAACAAATTTAGATGCACACATCCCAAAATTTCCTTTGACATTTTCATCTTAATAAGCAGGTTGCACAGCCACAACCCTTCTTGTTGAAGTCGAATCATAATTATCCCTTACAAATCACTTACAAACATGACATGTAAACCTTTAAATACAAGCCATGAAAAAGAAAAAAATATCTCCGAGATCCACAAGGCTTACCGCATTTTCAACAAGACTGGAATGAGAAAAAATATATCTTTGCAATCTACATGGCTTACCACATTTTTAACAAGTACTGACTCTACAAAAGTATTCGCGCTCTACAAATGAATTTGCTCGACACACTGTGTTAATCAAATACCAACTGCTCGCTCATTATGAGCTGACATCGTTCCCTTTAGGTTTCACGCTCTTGTCTTCTGTTCCATTCTCACTTTGGACGCGGTTTTCCCCGCTTCCGTTCCTGCAGCAAAAGAAGTTGATTAAACTCTTTTTAAGTATTAAAGTATTAAAGCATGTTATCATACATAAAAGTTTATGCATACATAAAACTCTTTTCTCCAAAGGCCAAGAAATGGAATGTCTACCAGTACCACTAGTTATCAATAATCAGTATTGTATGAGCGTCTTTAGCTGAATGTCTGATGCGTATAGCAGAAAAAAAACGCTTTCAAACACTTATGTAAACCAAATGAAGGCTAAATTTTAAGTGACATCATCTCCAAAGGGTGTAAAGTTCATGGTGTAAACTTAGTATTTGCAAGAGTTTTTGATAAAATATCTATGATTGCAAACTGGTCTGTTAAAGTAAGGACACATTTTACATTTACATGTGATTATTTGCTATACGACAGTTACATCTGCTATGTAGTCCAGACCTTCTGTTCTGAATGGAAATTTATTAAACATTTTGAGAGAGGAATGACTATCTGAAAATATATCCTACATATAACTTAAATATAACTCCCTCTGTCATCAGCTTTTTACTATAAGACTTAGATTGTATACCTGTGCTGCTTGTCAGTTTCCAAATTTTGCTCTCCAACATCACTGTTGCACTCATAGTCTGTGTTTTCTGATGTCTGGCTTTCATCATTTTCTCCAGTGGATATTACAAAGTGCTCATCCAGGCCTTCCTGCTTTAGAGTGCTTCTGTATTTGCGCTCAGCATCGCTCTTAGCATTTTTCTACATAAAAAGATTTTTTTAAATAACAACTAGGAAATGAAGTATCACAGAATGAATGCAGGTGTGTGGCTGGCTGCAGATTACATAAGCATTATTTATTTATGGCTTTTAGAGTACCTGTGACACCTGTTCAAAGAGGTAAGGACGTGCTGACACCCGAGCTTTCATCTCCCTCAGTTCTTTTTTATACTCTTTTACTCTCTCCTGATCAGTCTGTCTGTAGTAAAAAAAACACATCGTTTGCTGTCATTTATGAATTTTATAATTAAAGAACACATCATCACATTTTTGCCAAGATCTCGTAAAGTCTTTTCCAGCACATCCCAAAGATTCTCAATAGTGTTGAGGTTTGGCCAATCCATAAGTGGAAAGGATGTCTTATGCTCCCTGAACAACTCTTTAACAGTGTTTTAAGATCAAAACACTGCCCCCACAGGCTTGTACAGGAGGCACTATTTATGATCGGCGCATCAGGGTAAACAGAGAGGTGGATTAAGTGATGCGCCCATCACACTAGAACAGGGTAAATCTGGACCACATGACCTTCTTCCATTGTTCCAGAGACCAATCTTTATGCTCAACAGCAAATTAAAGCCTTTTTTTTAGATTAGCCTCACTGATAAATTGTTTTCTTAAGGATACACAGCTGTTTAGTCCCAGTCCCTTCGACTCCCTTCACATTCTTACTTTCACTGTTAAACTTAGCCATGAATTCTACTTTAGTTTCTTACGATTTGATTTCACCAAAGGTTTAAATGGTCACCAATCACGATCATTCAAGATTACTTCCTCATAAATAATGGTGCCCCACTGTCCTTCCAGCTGGACAGTTAGACAGTTCTTAACCCAATTTTTGTAGTTTCAGCAATCTCTCTAGATGTTTTCTTTGCTTGATGCATTCCAATAATTTGACCCTTCTGAAAAAGATAAACATCTTTTCCATAACTACAGAATGTGTCTTCTGACATGGTTGTTTGAGAAATGAGAAGCTACTCACTGCATTAGTTAGGGTTAAATAATGTTGCCAGCTGACACATAATTATTCATGCAGCAATTATCCAATGGGATGGTCTTTCCTATTTGCTTAGTGGTGGTGGTGGTGTCTTTTTTTGGACAGACAGTGTTTTTTCGGTCTAAACAAGTGCACACAGAGCACACTTGCCTGTGCTGCTTGAGCTTCTCCTGAAAGACCTCTTTCAGACTCCTGTGGGGGTCCATGGCTTTGGCTCGTGCTAAAACTCCTCTGCTCATGGCTTGAGAGTTCATTTTGTGTCGTCGCATCCACTCGGCATCCTGCTGCTCCATACTGTCTCTCAGCTCCAGAGACTTTCTGCATTGTGTGAAGAAAAAAGGCAAAAAAATCAAGAGGGAGAAATTATGACAAAACCTAACAATATTACAGATACTGTTATATATCAGGAATGATCTAGAAAAATAGGTCGTTTTTTTGGTTGACTGTGATGGTAGTTAATTGTCTCAGCCTTAGATGTCAGCTGTGTTGCGTACATCATACCAATGTTTTAGCCTAATATTGCGTTGTAGTTTTTATTTAACATTGCATTTTTGTTTAATTAACATTGTCCATTAAATAAAATATTCTGGTGGCGGGGGCCCTAAACAGACACCAAGTTTGCTAATGCCTTTGGAATTCGAACAGATATCATGTGTGTTGCATGTTTTTGTTTTTATTTCCAATTTTCCTATTTCTTAAATAAACTATACTCCTATTGTCCATGCAAAAATAGACCAAAGTTTATTATATATAGTTTTTATTATTATTATTATTATTATATTTATTGCTGACTTTCAAATAACCCATATTTTGCTCACCTTATGGCCATTGACCTTTTTCTGGAAGCATCGGTTATGTAAGTTGGAAGAGTGTCTTTGGATAATGATGTCAAGCCAGTAAACGAATGGCTCCGTTTCAAAATGCTTATATCAGTGTTTTTCTAATCAATAGTAAAAAACACAGCAACAAATCAATTTTAAAGCACAAGATTTAATTAATTTGAATATTAATATCAAATTAAAAATTAAAAAAAACAACAACTAGTGTTTCGTCTGTGCTGTATCTGCTGAGGCGTGGCTGAAGAGCTGATGTTCGCAGCTGGAACGGTTGGCACAGGGTGACCTCTCTTCTGTCTGTTCTCTCCATGGCCTCTTTCTGAAAGGTTTGGTGCAGCTTATTAAAGTCTGGCACCTTAGCATTTGTTTTTGGTCGGAAGGATGGGCTCTGCTGTAAAAATCCCAGAACTTTGTTTTTGGTTCTCTCAGAGCTTCGGGTCTGAAGCTCAGCTCTGCTGCTCAGGCTCTGGATGGGAGCAGAAGAAGCTTTGAGAGTCTCCTGAGCCCTGGTCTGAATGCGGAGCTTTCTTTGTCTCTCCTTTTCTAAAGGCATAATAAAAAAAGTTACATTAAGGCAGTGGGGATGCGAACCAAACGTAAAGACAGATAAATCATTTTAGTGTTTTAAAAGAGAAAAGAGTTTATGAAATGCTATATTTTTCTATATCTACTGTATGTATATAGACATAAATACACCTCATAGATATCTTAAAGAATGAAAAGCACCTTTCATCTGTTCCGAGATTGCTGGGTCTGTGACTGCTTTAGGTATACATCTCTTCCCTTCATCATCCTTCTTGTTTTTACCGAGATCATCAGCACTGGTCTCTAGCTTCTGCTGGTCCCTTCTATTCTCCTCTTTCTGGTGAAACCTAAAAGGTTTCTGAATGGATAAAAGAAACTCTTTCCTCTGCTGTCGTCCTTCCTGCCTCACATGTTCCTGCTTCTGTACAATGTCTTGATAAAGGAGCTTGAGGATGTGTTTTGGTACAGGCGATACTCGAAATTGTTTCTGACATTCAGCCCAGTCTAGTTCCTCTTTGTCAGGTTTGACTTCTTCGGGTTCTTTGGATCGTCTGTGTGTTTTTCTCCAGTGATCTTGTGAATGACTTATGGCGGATCTTAAAGTACCAGAAGATTTAAGATTCCTGTGCTGGCTGATCCTGGAGCTCAGGTCAGGTATGGAGGATGATCTCTGTGGTGTAATCAACCTGGACATAAAATCAGTTTTAATTTTAAAGTTTGTTTATACTAAAGACATTATGTTTATGGGAAAGTTAGTTGGGAGGATCGGGGTTCAATTCTTAGCACCACCAAGTTACAACTATTGGAATCCTGAGCAAGGCCCTTAACCCCCAACTGCTCTGTTGTATAAAATAGACGTTGCTCTGGAAAAGGGCAATGCCGTAAAAGTAAATGTATTTCTGTCAGATGGTACCAAAGTAAAATAAATCATTTAAAGCATGCAAATGAGTTTTGATATTCAATTGAAAGAACATGTCTTTGCAATGTTAATTACTGGAACAAGGATACAATGTATGGCTTAAATTATTAGGAGACTAGATGTCTATTTACTGAACAGCATAAAGGAGATGATGGGTATAACCAATTACTGCTCGTAGTTTCTGCATTAACGGCTCTGAACTTACCGATAAATACTGTCTCTGCGTTTAGTGTTGCCTTCATCACTATTAAGATTTTCCAGTGGTCCGTTGGTCTTTATTAGGGCATCAGACTTTGATGAAAGCAGTGAATTCTGGAGAGTCCGGCTCTCCAGACCAGCCTGGTGCTGCAGCTTGATCTGCTCAAGTTGTTCTTGGTGGGCAGCTTTCAGAGCTTGTAAATGCAGCTCCAGAAGCATGTCAGACTTCTCCTTATCTACAAGGACGGACTGCAGGCTCTCTGAAGCGCTCGTCCTGACTTTCTCATTAACTATATCTTTACTCTCAGAATCCTCTGAGTGAGAAAATGTCTAGGAGGAGACACAGGATAGATACATGTCAATCTTTTAGAACACAACAACTACAAGATCCCCAAAAGCAGCTGCAGTTGTATATACAGTAGACAGATGCTACTAAGATGTGGGAATTCCATGAAAATATTACAAAATATTAAATATAACCTTAAACACTAAACGGCACACCTAGCACACAGTGTTCATTTTGGAGAAACAGACTTTTTTTGTGTTTATGAATTTTAAGCATCTGTTTCTGTCTGTTGTTAGTCAAACCTGATCATTTGGGATCTACACAACTCCTGGAATTAACATCTTTTTACATGCATTACTGCTGGGATAGACGTGTTTCTACCTGCGTGTGTTGTGATCATCAGTACCATGACCGTGTTATGCTAAAAATGAATCGATCATCAAAATAAAAGAAGAAAGATGGCGTAAAAAATGTACACATTTACACATGTAGTTATCTCAAACCAGAAATGTCCAGTAGCTGTAGATCAGTGTTATATTAATATAGCTGGATTTAATGAAATGCTTAGTGAGTTAAATTTATTTAAGTACCACACTGAGCGCGCCCTAAGGTGGCTGCGTTACTATGGCAACCACACAAAACACACTACTGTTTTTTGCGGAAATCATTTAAAGACAGACAATGCCCACATCAATAACACATGCAATCGCGTGTCCAGAAACATGATCATACATATTATTCTATAACAAATCATAATTTATAGCAAGACGATGAGAGAATAAGAGTCTAAGTCAATGCACTTAATGACGATCTCACCGGCGACATGTGATTCGAACGGCGGACGACACGATCCCGGCACATAAAAAAACCCCACAGAACTATTTTTTTTATTTAGTTTATAATTATTTTCCCCAGGTCTTCTTAAACGTAGCTCATCTGAATCTCCTTCACGTTTTGTACTGCGACTTTCTTCCAGACCGCACGATGGCGCTGTAGACAATTTAAATTAAAAATAAGGTATATATTTTTTATTGCCCTTCGGGGTAAGTTTCCCACAGTTCTATAGCAAACCTTATATTCTCGTAAACGTCTGATTTTTCACATAATAGCTATTTATAAAACTTTTTATGTGTCCGCTGAAATGTATACCTTGTCTGTGAAAATGATTGGCTCGTTAAACAGGAAGTTGTGGACTGGTGCGTGAACGCTGAAATCAACATGGCTCCGTGAGAAAAAAAAAGTTACCTGCGTTATTGTCAATAACGGAGCAGATTTGAAGGAGAAGTGTTTTACAGGAGTTTGTTTTAACCCGATTAAGCTGTGTGGTTTAACACGCCGGCTTCGCGCCTTAAAATGTTTGCTTTGGCGAGAGTGAAGCAGGCTGCAGCTGCAGCGGGACGCCAGACTCTGAGTGTGAGGAGCTGGAACAGACGGAGGGCGTTTAGCACAGCGCACTCGTCCTGTGAACATGGAGAAGAGGAAAACGACGTGTATGACGTTATTATATCAGGCGGTGGAATGGTGGGGACTGCAATGGCATGTTCGCTAGGTGAGTTTCCTTAAAACAGCCCGCTTATTACACTCTGGGTGATGTATCCTCCGGTTGGTTTTAAGTACAGCGTTGCCCAAAAGCCTAGTCTTAACGTTAATTTCCCCCCATTCCATTCCAATCCATTCCCTCTCTCTCTCTCTTCTCTTCTCCTCTGACCCCTGCTTTTCCCAACAGGAAGTGCTTATTTAGCTGGATGGAAGTTTGTAGTTTAGGCAGGGAATGAGTGCCCTTACATTTTAAGGCTGCAATTGCGGTGGCAGTGAAAAACACACTCTGGGGTCCTGGGGTGCAAACGTGGCCAAAAAGCAATCAGAAAACACATCTTATTTAGAGAAAACAAAAACACACAGTGCCTATTGCAAAACCGAAGCAGTCCACTCCTATCTACCACCAAGGTTAAAAAGATTAAAATTGTTAAAAGACACGTTTTTTTTCAATCCAGAAATATTTAAATCATCAAATTTCATGCTCCAGAAATCACTTCCAGTTTGCATTATTTTAAGGATTTGGCACTTTGAGACGAAGCATAAAAATAATGAATAAACATTTGTTCTTATGCAAGTATTTTGTGACTTTTCCCATACAGTGATGGAGATAAGTGTCTACATGGAAATAAGAGCGTCCGTTACAAAATGAAGTAAAACTGGTCCGAAATAAGTGCTATAAATTAAAAAAAAAAGGATGGGGTTTTTTTTTTTTTTTTTGGGTTTTTTTTTTTTTAACAAAACACACACTTGCTTATTCAGAACATTTAGACTGCTGTAAAAAAATATCTTTAAAGCAATAATTGTGTGGTGGAGAAACACCGCTTTAGAGTAATCTGTGTTTTTTGTTTTGTTTTTTTCCTCAGGATCTGAACCCAATTTGCATGGCAGGAAGATTCTTTTACTGGAAGCTGGCCCCAAGAAGGAGATGGACCAGGTGCCAGAGGTTTACAGTACTCGGGTCAGCTCTATCAGCCCAGGCTCAGCAACCCTGCTCAGTGGTATATTACACATCAGCACACCTGTTTTACCCCTGTGCTGTAGGTCAAAGATTATCAGCCAGTATTAATTCTCTTACTACACTCAATCACCATTTAAATAATCACAGTGATGCAGGGGTAAATGTGCTTTGTTTATAGTTCATAACACACCTCCTAATGCAGTAGAATGTCGCCTCAGTGACTCTGTGGCAGGCGGACCGGTTTAGGTGTTTTAGAATGTCGAAATAATCTATACATTTTACACAAAGTAGTGTAAAAAAAATAACATCCAGTGAACAGCACTTTTATAGGCAAAAAAAAAACCTTATTGAGGAGAGGGTTTAAATAACCAGATTGGTTTAAGGTCACAGGAAGTGACAATGATAACTAATATCTAGTCTTTACACCCATGCTGAGCAGACAAGCATGCCGACCCGCACAACACACTGTAAGGGTGGTTTGCCTGCGGTGGTTCGGGCAGTAGGCTTGCCAAAGAGCTAAAGAAACATTATCAGCATGGTGGTATAAAACCTCTTGTCTATAACCACCCGCTTACCACCAATGACGGAAAAAAGAATAACTAAATTATGTTGCGTGATTTATATTGTATTGCAATAGGTAGCAAGACTAGTTAACACGTCATTTATAATTGGTTTATGAAATGGTTTAACAACAATATTTTACCACATAGAAGATCACATGGTCAAATAGATGGCATGAAATGGTAAAATATAGACTGTTAATTGTACCCAGTATGTATGAAAAATGAGAGAGGGAGGGAAAAAAAGGGAGAAAGACAAGGAGATAGGGAGAGATGGAGAAAAAGTGCATTGTAAAAAGGGTCATCAGCAAAAATAGAGAGACGGAGCAAAAAGAACAGCCAGAGCACTTTTTTTTTTATCTCTTCCTTGACTGACTAAAAACCGAATGTGATACATTCAGACTAACCAATAAGCAAATTACAGTTTCACCCACTGCATAAAAGGTGCGACCTGTAAACACATGTTGGCCTTAAGGCCCTGAATGCTCTCAGCACCTCTGTGCCTTCAGGAATGCCAAATGGCTCTTTAATTACTCATAGAATGTTTGGGACAGAAAAGCAGAAGTTTTTCATAAGTTTTAACCTCATGACTCTGTACGGGAAGATAGATCGTCCACAGCAGCAAAAGACCACATCAGGGCCAAAAGAGGAACCTGAGGATATAATCTGCAGAAACGGCATAGCTGATTATTGGGGAAAGGTCATCAGTGTTTAGCAAGCCAGGTTCAGTCCAGGATAACGTCTAGCTTGCTGTATCACAGATATAACACTGTTATGGTGGGTGTTTAGTACAGATGCAGCCTGTTCTGTTCCTGGCAGCGCACTGGATCGCTCAGTATGCAGCATGTGGATCAGCTGTCTTGAAATAAATCTCACTACGTGACAGAGTCACAGATTAAAGTCCAAAACAAATCTGTTAAAGTGTTAGTACTTCGAAGACGTCAAATAATAATCAAATGGTTAAAATGCTTGAGTATTTTGTCACTTCTTGCACACTGTAGACTGGTACAATGCAGTTTGGCAAGTAATGTCTGTTCCGCTGCTGCTTTTTTACAGCTGTAACTGCAACACAGCTTCATGGCCTCATAGAGTGACACAGCAACCTCAGACAAAATAACTCAAATTTATATGCAATGTCACACAAATGCTTAAGCATTTAAAGTAAGTTTATAGTAACAATGCAGACCAAAGTACAACTGTAGACAAGCTTTCTGATGTGTTTCAGGTCTAAATGATGTAATCTGCGTTTTTTTTTTCCCCCTGTAAACAGAAAATGAGCTCAGTTTTTCCGTCAGTGTTTTAAAACGTGGCACAGCTGTTTTTTCTGTGAATTTTTTTGCTTTCAGCCTGTTAGAAAATCTAGGGAAGACATATTGTGTGTGCGTCTGTATATGTATGTATGTATGTATATATATATATATATTATATATATAAGTTTTGAAGTCCTCGTGCATAGCGCCATGACAGGCCATGAGTCTTAGCGCATGATGAGCCATGTAAGGGTTCATTTAGAGGCAGCGCTCTGGTTAATTGAGGGCCATTATACAGTGAAAGGGCTCACAGCAGGAAGAAAAGCCATCTGCTCCAATCATAGCAAAGCTCATGGAGAGGACGCTGTCATTAAGCCTATTTGAAGCAATGCTTGTGGATAGCAGATTCAACAGGAAGTAGGTCAAGGGATAAAGGAGAGTTGCACACGGCTCTTTGGCCGCATGTCCTCGCTCCTATTCATTTTGTCTTATTACCATATTTAAATTGGCTTGTTTGGGGCTGTTGTTAAGAACTTGCGGTGTGTGTGAACAATATTGTTTTTTTTCCCCTTTTAAAACCAGATTTCTGAAATATTACAGTGATTTTAAACGTCATGTTTAAGCCTTTCTGATGTAGGAACTGCAAATAAATACTCATTAGGTTATGCATTATGACATAATGAAAAATTAATCATAGTGTCATACAGTGCTTTATTGTTCTCCAAAAACAACAGGCATAATCGTGTTTAGTCCTTTTAAAATCCGTCTCATTTTAACTGCAATGCTTGGCAAAGTCATATAAGCCACATTAAGATTCAAGTCAGCATTTGTTTTACTGGTTGTTTTACTAATCCACGTGAATTCTTACTCACCCAGTGACTCAGTTTGTCTTTTATAACAGGTCTTGGAGCTTGGGATCATATAGTCAATCTGAGATGCAAACCCTATCAGAAAATGCAGGTTTGTATACAGTCTGACAAAATTGTTGTAATTAAAAATGACTGTGTAAAAAAAGTGTGTAAAAAAAGTCTTGTTTTGGGTGGAGTTTTTTTTCTTTGTTCCAATTTTGCAATAAGCTACCGGTGCAATACGGTGTATTGAGCCAGCGTTTTGTGACCAAAATATGCTTTTGCTGTACTTATAACATTAATTGATATTTAAAAGTACACAGTTTTAGGGCCTAAGCACTGGGGGTGAAAGAACCCTATTGTAATTGCTCAGAGAATGTTACTCGTTTTCAAAATAAATCACATTTTTGAGGGGCTAAACATGTTCAAAGTCATGAAACTGGTTATAATCAAAATATGATAAAGGTTTCAGTAGTGGGTGTGACAAAATAGCTTGATGGCACCACCTATTCACCAAGTGCCCCTCTCGCTATGAAACTTATGTAACGTGCTAATACCCATTTTAACTAACTTCTACTGTAGATTTAATCAGATCAACACTAAATTTGGTCATTGTAATTAAATGCTTTTCTTGAGGGGTGTGTCCATGGTAGTCGGACCAATTCTGTTGTTTTGCCATAAAAAAAGGGAGTTGTTATAACTCGGACATGCAATTCCGATTTGCCCGACACTTTGCCCTGAAGACCTCTATATTCACTTATAGTCATCGCACCACCTGCTGGTAACAGGAAGTGACATGTTTTACTCTGTAAAAAAAATTTTTCTGACATCAACATTGTAATTGGTCAGTCTAATCTAATAGCCTTTGTATGTTAACAATGGCAAATATCTGTTTTTTTAAGGGCGTGTCAATGGCAGCCTGACAGTTTGATGTTTCACCATGAGAATAGTTGTTGTAACTATGTCCTGGCCACATCTAAAGGCTAATGTTCTGTTATAATCATAGCACCACCTGCTGGTAACAGGAACATATTATGTTTTACACTAATTTAATCCATGTCCAATTTGCACAAAACTTCATATTTGATAAAAGTCCTGGCTTGAAGACATCTACATGGCAATATTCAGGTAGTCATAGCGCCACCAGCTGACAACAGGAAGTTTGGCGCATATAAATGACTTAGACATATTTCTCCTACGTTTACCACTTGAATGTCCCATGAAATCTTACAGGTCATAAAAATCTATAATATGATTATAATTAACCTACAACATTTGCACTGCAGGTTTTATACCCCCTTTAATAGGCTGTCACTCTAAATTAAACTTGTGACTAGTTCCCTGGCTACTATTTAGAGGGACTTCATTTGGAAAACTGGGGCACGTGGGGGGAAAGCTGTGGAGAGCCCCCAGGTCAGCAGCGAAACACCCTTGGTTTCTATGCTGTTCTAGAAATGCGGGCCTACCTCGTAAGATGTGGCCTTCCTCCAGGCAAAACGAAATCCTGTGGTTTCTGGGCAAGGGAAAGGATGTCATAAGAGGCCATAAAATGGTAGCCCTCACTCGCTGTACCTTTTCTGCACCCCGTAACCTCTTGCTTTTCTGTCTTGTATATGTGTTTATGTTCAAACAAGGAAAGGAATTGCAGCGGACTGAGGTCAACCTTACAAGGTTCCCTTTCACCCTCCAATTAAGACCAAGTGGTTAGTGGAAAAAAGACCAAAATGGGTTTGGGAAATGCCAGCTACCAGAAAGTGTATTTTAAAGCTTTGGAGGTTCCCTACAGAGTTATCAAATAGCCAAAGTGGCTTGTACCTTTTCTAGTATCTCTGGGGCAAAAAATAGCTTGTTGTGAATGATAGGAGTGTCTAACGCAAAAGCGTTATCAACAGCAGTGATTTTCCTATGTGTAAAATCCTTGTAATTCTGGGCTTGGTCACGTTTTATATTGTCCACCCAACCAGGTTTGAAAAAGTGCAAACCCAACACTTTTAGTGGTTTTAGTATGGGCATATCCCAAATGCTTTATGACTAAAAAGTTAAAATCCTTTGCATTCTGTTTCCCGTCACCTTAGTGACGGGAACAAGTTGGTTGGGGCTTAAAGAGGCAACAGTTTTGACATCTTAATCATGTTTGTGTAAAAGCGAAAAATATTGTACAGAGCAATCCTTTTTTTAAAAAGTGCAACGAACAGAAAAGTCAGCTTAAAAACGATGTTAACACATTTATGAATTACTGTTTGCCAAACTATAAATGCAGGTGTGAACCCACATCAACAGATTTATTTTATTATTTTTTCTTTTTAGTTCTTTTTCAGCCAAATACCTCAGGGTGCTGATGGTTTCTACCCAGCTTACATTCGCATTTGCTTGGTGTTTTGGGCCGGATTTGAGGCTGTAGTTGAACAGCTTTGATGTGTTTTAGTTTAGTGCTTTTGGTATCCCAGAAATAGATATGACTGACATTTATTCTAACAGCTATTTTGGTTTTCGGCTTTAGGTTTGGGATGCTTGTTCTGATGCCCTGATCACGTTTGATAAGGAGAATCTGCAGGACGAGATGGCGTACATTGTAGAGAATGATGTCATCGTGGCTGGTCTTACCAGACAGCTTCAGACACTCTCTGGTAACTTGTCTTTTTAATGTTTGCTTAACTGCTTTTAATTATTTTTGAGTTTGGGAATCTGGGGAAGTGCGTGCTCGGTTACCTGAAGTCTTTTAAAGTTCTCTAAAGTTTTATATCACGATATATTTCTTAATTTTGGACAATACGATATAATTAGAAAATCCTCAGAAAAACTGCCAATGGATGTCTGTACCTACAAATATCTGAAAAATCAATTTGTCAGGTCCTAAGAAAAACCTCTTTTAAAACTATATAATATTTTAGAAATAAAAACGCTGCAAATAATTGAATGTTTACCCTTTATCTGTTTTATTTAGCTTATTTGTATTTTGTACTTCATCAATCAGAGGCACTGAAATAGAGCCTAATCTATCATTCCCATATAACAGAGACTAATTTGTTAGGAAGGTCATGGACAGCCAGACATTTCTCTAAAAAGCACTGCATGTGTCTGTTTTGGCTTAGTAAAACACAGCCGTCTACTTTCATCAGAGATGTTCACATTATCATCCTGACGCTAATAGCTAGAAAGCCCTTTGTTCGCTCTTAGTTCCCACCAGCACCAAACCGCGATTTAAAAAAAAAGACAGATTACGCTGAAAAGCAGTCTGTGCATTCCCATTGTTACTGTGAAGCAACTGCGCTGAGGCATTTCTGTTTTTTCCCCTCTCTGTGTCTCTGCCTCCTTCTCCATCCCCTACCCCTCCTTTATGTCCGTCACCCAGCATGTCTACGGGCTACAACTCAAAGCGCTATGATATGGCCGTGTTTACTTAGCGGCCGTGTTGAATAGAGTTTGGGAGAGTGGGACAGGCAAATGAGAGGGCTTTGTTACACTACGCGAGTAGCCAATAGTGTTCTGCTCTTGAGGACAGCTGTGCCCTGAACGCCATTCAGGGACGAATGCTGTGATGTAAATCGAAATATCGGAAATGTGTTTAAGAATCATATTACCGTTATTGAAAAAAGTTCTATTGCGATATATATTGATATTGAATTATTGTCCAGCCCCAGTTGAGGGTTTCTGCCACCAAAATGTCCCTGAGCAAGAAATCTTTTACACTTACATGCTGTATCTTGTTTTAGTCAAAAAACGCTTGAATAAGTGTTTGCCAATCAAGCTAACGTAATGTAGTTGGACAAGCCATGGATTCGATCAAGTATATAAATCAGTGCTTTAGATTAAACCTTGTATCTTGTCAACATCAATTATAAACTCATGCTGTAATGTTGTTTTTCTTGGTTTTGGATTGATGGCTGCTGCTCTGTGTCCCTCCGTAATAAATAGCAAGCACCAGCATGCAGTCAGAGGATAACTGTTTCTTCCTCTCTTGAGAGCTTTTCCGTGGTACTTAACAGGGCCTCTGAACCAGAAGCTGGAGTGCGCCCAGTCGGTTCTCCGGCTGCACTGGCACACGGTGTTGCCACAAACTGTTCCTTCCTGTCCGGTGCTTTTGTTTATTTGTACTTTTTCCTTTTTGGATTTTTTAAGCCCTGAGGCTCTTTGATGGGCTCATGTTTTCTCTGCTATTTCAATCACGTAGCATATGAATAGAGTTACAGTTTCCATGAGAAATAGAGTTTCCACAAGACATTCAGAAATGTGCCGTAGTCTACTGACCACGAAAACCACTTTTCACACTGGAGCTGAGCGCTGATGGTTTTCAGTTGCAGCAATTGCCCAAGCCGCCCTTAGACCCTGCAAATGAAATTATCACCCTGCTTTGTCATGCTATTTAAAAAAATATAGATATGTTACACTTGGTGTGGCAACATGTTTGTTCATGTGCAACTGACAACGAGTTTTTTTCCCCCTCCAGTATATTAACTAAGTTTTGTTGACTTCTGTGTAATCAGCATTAAAAGCCAACATTTGTCACCAGGGTTTAGTTTTGCAAACAGGATTGTCTTCTAATGCAAAGGATCAATAGCTTTTCCCATCTCTGATTCAGCTTCTTTTGTTTGCCTTAAAGTCTTTATCTGTGTGTTTTGTATTACACAATTAATAATTATGTTGTGCAACATCTTATGCTGTCTCTTCTTAGACACAGAATATACAGTGTCCTGTTTAAACAGTTAAATGGTTAAATGTAGTAGTTAAGATCGATGCGCTCTGAAATGCTGGAGTCACTCGTCTAGGTCAAGTGGAAGTGCAGTACAGAACAAAGGTGGTGAAATACAGTTGGCCCAGGCCTTTCCAGGTGGCTGACTCCATCCCTTGGGTCCAGGTTACTTTAGCCAATGGACGCACCTTGCAGACCAAGCTTCTGGTGAGAAAAATGTAAAGATAATGTGATGTGATTATTTTAGTTTTTTTCTGAGAGGTATTGCAAGGATAACGTAGTCCACTGCTCATTCTTGACAGATTGGGGCAGATGGACCCAACTCAATGGTACGGAGAGAGGCAGGGATTCCAACCGTCAAGTGGAATTATGAACAGTCTGCCGTAGTGGCTGTTTTACATTTATCTGAGGTATGTGGTGAGCAGGAATCTAAACTCGGTTGTGTGCAGGTGGTTCTTCATTTGTAATCAGAGTGCTTTGGTTTGTTCAAAAGAATTTCTCTTTAGCTCTGTCCCTCTGATGACTCTGTCATCTTCTGTTTTCTTGTTTGTGCAGCCTACTGAAAACAATGTGGCATGGCAGAGGTTCCTCCCAACCGGGCCAATTGCAATGTTGCCGGTAAGCTGCTACTGACGGTGAAGCGAGGTGGATTGATATTTAAGGTCAGGCAGTTGGAGCTGAATTATAGTTCTAGCTGCATCACAACTGCTGAATATAAAATCATGCATTTGTCGTTGGTGTATTTAAAATTCTCGTGTGTGTAGTTGTCAGACACCCAGAGCTCTCTGGTTTGGTCCACAAGTCATCACCATGCAGAGGAGCTCCTTCAGATGGATGAAGAGAGTTTTGTGGATGCCATTAACAACGCTTTTGTAAGTGAGAAACTTTCCTCAGGCTTGTTTAAAAGTAATGTAGATTTTTTTGCTAAGATGATTTATGTATCCTAGCAAGCAAACTTGCTTGATTGTGTTGCCCATTTTTTCGGTTTCCTCTGTGTTTTATGTTTCCTGGGTTTGGATTGTCCCTTCAAAGGAACTGTTGGAGTATTCATGGCTTGGCTGTTCTCAGGACATATGATTTTTAACCTGGCCTTGTGCACATACACACCTCCTGGTTCACAAACACATCCCTGTTCCCAAGCTGGCTATTTTTGCTTAGCGTGCTGGTCACACGCATGTGAGTTTGAGTCACATTTGCCATTGTAACTGGTTTGTTAATTGAACTTGCAGCTTGCCAGTATTGTTCATTATTGTTTCTTCAGACCAAACGTTGAAAAAAGTTGTGGTCAGCTCAGAGTCTTCCTTTAATTACATTGTACAGCTTACAGAGTTTGGGGTAAAAAAAAAAAAAAAATAGATGTGAAACAATACACTTTTTAATAAAATGCACGTTTTAATTCTAGAGTTTTACTGAATAAAGAGCTGGTGGGTTTTCACAATAAACAAATCTCTTTTCCTAATGGATTTCTGTTAAGCTCTTACTTTAATCTATACCTTTTTACTTTTCAAGAAGTTTTTCTTTGAAGGATCCTGTGTATTTTTTTTCTGCTAAACATCTGTGTTTGTTTTTGTTTTGGTTTTTTTTTCTCTGTACAGTGGAGTAATGAGAACCAGTCTGACTTTGTGGAGGCTGCTGGCTCTTTGTTTCGACATGCCCTGTCCATAGTTATGCCCAATGGTGCCTCCACCCGTCAGCTTCCACCCAGCGTGGCGGCTATTGGTCCTAAAAGCCGGATCATGTTCCCGTTAGGAATGGGCCATGCATCAGAGTATATCCGCCACAGAGTCGCCCTGATTGGGTATGTACTTCTAAGACCTTAGTGAAAAGTTGTTAGTGGTGGGTGGTTTTTTTTGTTTTGTTTTGGGGTTTTTTTTTTTTTTTTTTTTTTTTTTTTTTTTTTTTTAAACCTCATGAATTCATCTTTGTTTTGCTGAAATTTGATTGTGTACAACATAATTCTTCTCATCTTAGCCATTTAGAAATGCATTCGTGTCAAAACTAGTCTATAATTTATAATATAATGTTTGTACTGTTAGATTTAGATGTTATTGAGTTCCACCTATTGAATCAGTGAAGTTACACAAAGGTTTGTTTATTTCTCGTCTTTTAGAGACGCTGCACACAGAGTTCACCCTCTGGCTGGCCAGGGTGCCAATCTAGGATTTGGAGATGTGATGTGTTTAACACAGGTGCTAAGCCAAGCAGCATTTAATGGCAAAGACCTTGGTAAGCATCCTAAAACAACTCGCTGGAATTTATCAGTTTATGTACCTTCACGTTTATATGCCACATATTCATAGGTCGCAGTATGGTGTTTTTATTCAGTAAGTATAAACAAATAGTACCATGTCACAAATCCGAAATATGACAGACATAGCATAAGGAAAAAATCCAAGGATGCTGTTCCAGATTTCACATCCACTTCACGTAGGGAATAACCATTTTAGTTTGTTTAAAGCGTCAAAGACATTTAAGGGGTTTGAGGTCAGAAATTCTTCTGTAACTTATTGAATAGGCTTAATATTAACTTCATACCTAAGACCTCAGCCTCGACATCAGCATATCTTTGGACATAATAATCACTGCATGGTTTCCTAAGCTCTTTTCCATTTCCCATATAAAGTGTAAAATTATCTATTGCTGCCTAGACCCAATATGAAATTCCTAAAAAAAAAGTATTGATTTTAAAGTGTTTAAAGTAGAACATTAGTTATCTACAGTTTAGTTACAGACTGAAAAGTTGGCACAGCAGTATAATTAACGTAGAATATTACCTTTACTGAAGTCAATTTTTTAAAGCTTTTATTTTAGACTATTATGTACTCTGGCCTTTAGGTGACATGCAGCACTTGTTGGAGTATGAAACTGAGCGTCAGCGGCACAACCTCCCGATGATGGCAGCTATTGATCTCATGAAGAGACTTTACTCTACGAACGCTGCCCCCCTGGTGCTGCTAAGAACCTTTGGCCTCCAGGCCACTAATGCACTGCCACCTCTCAAAGTAAGAACACAGTTCCCAGCTGTGTTTGATGTCATCTTTTGTCCAGCTTTTATTAAATCATTCTAATTGTATAAAGCTGATGCTATTCATCTTACTTGGCTCCTAAAATCCTAAATACCTTTTTTTTTTTTTAAAAGTAACCGGCATAAAAGTAATTGGCATTTTTCTCAACTTTTGCCTCTTCAGTGACAGCTATTACTTGGTTTTTGCTTCCTTGTTTGCTTCCCCTCAAATCTCCCTCTCTCCAACCCTGTCCCCCATCTTGTCCTCTGATTACATGCTTTTATACACTGAACCATGCCTGTAATTTACATGGTCAGAAGCTACTACTACAGCTAAGTTTAGCACCAAATTTACTGTTACTGAAAGTGTGGGTGGGGTTGTGAGCCTGTGCACAAGCGGTATTGGCTTGTGTTTTCACACTCCTTTTATTACAGGCTGCTATTACATATGAACCAGCCTGATTCCTTTACTAAGCAGAATCTACTGACAAGACCAGTTCTTGTTATAACGGCTTGTCCTAGGAGTCTTTAAGGCTGTCTCACACACAGTAGTAGCTGCTTAAGTGATTATTTTGTTTGTTTGTTTATTTTTAAGGGTTTTTTTAAGTTTTAAAACAGTCTCATTTACCTCATCAGTAAATACATTTATCATTTTATATATATATTTAGTTATATGTTGTTTCTTTTATGTCCACAGGAGCAGATTATTTCATATGCCAGCAAGTAGATGACTTAACACACACATGCTTGTGGGGCATGGACCTTTTGTCTATGTAAAGTGTATTTGTAAAAACTAAACAATTAATAAATTTTATTTTAGATCATTTGCATCTTTTGTATCATGTTTATTTTTGCAGCAAGTATAGAAGTGTTCCTGTTTATTTTAGGAAATTTGATTTACCGATGGTGTACACCTTTTATAGTGTAGCTAATGTATAATTACACCAGCAAACTTAGTATACTTTGTGATGCTGATACATCTGATCATTGTCTTGTGCAAACATGCCTGTATTTAGTGCTCAAATTTCATCAATATTTGTTCAAAAGAAATTCAGTTGAACATGAACCAATGCGATATGAAACTTTAGGTATCTATTTTTCTTTATTTTTTTTTGATTCCCTTACCCTAGTATAAAAAAATGATTTATTTATCTTACCAGAAATTCTATTTATTCTAAGTTAACAACAACGTAAAAGAAAAAATGTAAAATAGTTTTGACCCCTCTTTTCTGTGAATGTGTAAATACGTTTTTTGTTTGTTTGTTTGTTTGTTTGTTTTTTTGCAAGGTGGTAATATTATATTGTCGCTGTCATCACTGTCCCAAGAACCTTAGTAAAGCGTAACCTCAGAAAATATTGGGGACATGCAAAAAGTCAATATCAGTATTAAAAAAAAATTATATTGTCACTCTCGGTGCACATGTAAAATGTTTTTTGAAAAATAAAAAATAAAACTTACATGACCCACAGCCCAACTGAGGTTACAATTGGGCAGAGTTGTGCAACCAACAGTGTGGGATGAAACAAGGCTGTTATTTAGGTCCGTCTTTATTCCGTAGCCTCATTACTGAACTAAACTTACTGCAGGAAGAGCATGACTCCCTAGCTCTTCCTCTCAATTATATTCATTTAAGCTCCTGCAGCGTGCAAATGACTTAGTGATGCTCCATCCCACAACATGGCTTAATTACAGTGCATCCTATATAAACACAACCAGAGATTTCGTCTAATTTACAAAGCATGTATGTATGTACAGTAAATCCAGAAAGTATTCACAGTGCTTTCCTTTTTCCACATGTTATAGCCTTATTCCAAAGTGGATTGAATTCAATAGTTCCCTCGTATTTCTAAACAATACCCCATAATGATTTGTTTATAAAAAACCTTGTACACGTACAAAAATCACATGTACAAAAGTATTCTTTGCTTTTTACCCTTATGTCTTTTAATGTCTTTCTGAGTATGATGCTACAACCAAAGTCTGGGCTCTGGTTGGGACACTCAAGGACATTTACAGAGTCTTGTAGCTACTCCGTTGTTATCCTGGCTGTGTGCGTATCTTGTCCAAAGCACTTCGGAGCAGGTTTTCATCAAGGCTGTCTCTGTGCATTCATCTTTCACTCGATCCTGACTAGTCTCCCAGTTCCTGCCACTGAAAAACATTCTGCCACCACTATGCTTCACTGTAGGGATGGTATTAGCCAGGTGATGAGCACTGCCTGGTTTCCTCCAGACATGACCCTTACCATTTTGGCCAAAGAACCAGTCAGACCACAAAATTGTTTCATGGTCTGGAAGTCAACCTTTGCAAAACCAAACTACTTTTTTATCCCAGCTGACTTGCCCCCATGCCAAGATCTTGCAATCACAATGGAAAATTTGCTAATCTCCTCTTCGACCACCGCTTGCAACTATGGACAATCAATTATCCTACTTCCTCACATGTTGCTAACTTAAGGTTTAGCCTGAGGATTCTAACATTCTTATCTACTCAGGCCACTCAGTTGCTTGTGCAGTCTTTTGTAATTTCTAAACTAGACTACTGCAACTCGCTCCTGGCAGGCCTACCTGTTAGTGCAATTCACGCCCTGCAGATGATTCAGAATGCAGCTGCACGTGTTGTTTTCAACCTACCAAAGTTTTCCCACACCACCCCAGTGCTGTACATCTTCCACTGGCTTCCAGTAGCTGCACTCATCTGATTCAAAAATGGAGCAGCCCTCTCCTATCTCCAAGCACTTATCACTCCTCGCATAGTACCACGCTCCCTCAGATTCACAAGTACCGCTTGACTTGTCCCACCATTACCTAGGACACAAGGTAGGTCTGCCTCAAGACTTTTCTCTGTTCAAGATGGAATGAACTTCCCATCAATGTCAGAACAGCAGCCACTGGCTGTCTTTAAGAGAAGATTGAAGACCCACCTTTTTCTTAAATACCTAGCACTTGATATTTAACAAAAAAAAAGTATCCATGCTGCTCTTTTTTTAAGTTTTTGTGGTTGGTACACTTTGATTTGTGATCTATGGTAGCAGTATTGAGCTGTGCAATGATTTGACTTAAAGAACTTTTGTATGTCGTTCTGGACAAGAGCATCTGCTAAATGCTGTAAATGTAAAGTTTTTCAGTTGCCTTTTAGCAAACTTTAGGCATGCTGTCGTTCTTTTACTTAGGCGTAGTCTTGTTTTGGCCCCTCTACCATACAGGCCTGATTAGTGGAGTGCTACAAAGATAGTTGTTCTGAAAGGTTGATAATCAGTACAAGTAACTAACTTCTACCATTTACATTTTTTTTAGCCCTCTGTGCTTATTGGGATCTTCAGTGCTGCAGAAATATTTTTTTTGTTCCCTTCCCCAGATCTGTAATAAAATTATTGGACTTCATGGCTTGGTTTATGCTCTTACATGCACTGTTATTGTGAAAATGTTTGTTTATGTTTCAGAGAGAATATGCGTTAAGGACAAAGATTTTAACGCTAATTATGAGTTGCTAAAAAAAGAAAAGTTTGTGGTACTCCTAATGGATTACAGTTATTATGAATTTGTTAGTATGAATGCGTTATTTTTCTATTATTCTATTAGATGATACCCTATACCATAACGTCACAAAGTTTTAAAATTAGGAGTCTTATTCAACAATTCTTTCTAATTGATTTTATTCACATGGTGCATAAACAGGTAAAAGCATATTTCTAGCATATGCTGTTTGTCAAAAAGTAAAAGCTAATTATTAACATTTTTTATAAACTTTGGCACGTGATCACATCAGTTATTACAATACAAACAGTAATGAAAATTATCATTTTGATTATTTGTTGATATTTACAGTTGAGTAATGTGTATATACATGTGTTAATATATGGTCATGAATACAAATAAAGTAACAATATTTAGGTGTAGGTAACAATACCTGTATCTATATGTAATAAATATTTATACAATAATTCACAATGAATACTTTTTGCATATTAAGTGCATTGAGCCAAAAGCTTTTTTTTGTTCCCACAGAAGTGTTGATGTTCCATGCCAGGGTACCTGAATTGTGGCTAATGCTAACAGTGTTCTAACATGATTAGACTGATAGACTGGGTCATTTAGGTAGAAACCTGAGTTCGTATAAGCAGACAAATCAGTAATGCTTTCACAATTTGGCTATGTCGAGTCAGGACAGGACCAAATATTAACGAAAGTTCTGTTGTAGCCCTAACATTCCAGTCCAACATTAAAGGTAAATCTACTCAACATACAGACAGACATACGTACATAAATACACACGTACAGAAATTCACACAAAAGTGTTGATGCACTTTAGGCCAAATTCAGTAAATGAGATAATTTGATTCTGTTTCTATCCTTACATTATTTTCACCAATAATTACAATCATCAACAACATTAAATAAATTGTTAAAAACTATATTGTATTGTGAGAGGGATTAATATATTAGTTTTTCCCTTTTAATATGACTGCCAATTATAGAAACTGGTCATTTTTACTAGAAGTTCCAGTTCATTTCCATACTAAAACAATATGTATACATTATAATCTTCTACATGAAATTTCTGCACACAGCACAAGCCAAGGTCCTTAAAAATCTGTGAACGGTTGTATTAATTTTCACTACCCATCACAAACTCAAAGCCGGCCAAAATAGACAGGCAGCGCCTCGGGGGAGACGAAAGCAGGAAAGAAAAAAAAAAATAACTGCCCAAGTTACAAAAATAAACTAATCCTGGGTTAAGCATACAGTAGGCATTTGAGGTTAAGACGGACAGTTTTAACAAACACAGGTTGTTTCGTTGTGGAAATAATTCTGTTTGACTGGCAGGGAGGGATAGGGCGTGGCTACAGTGCAGAGCTGCTTGAATCTCAGCAAAAAGAGTGAGGCGTAGGCGAGGTTCCTCACTCTGAACCTGTGTTTACCCACCCGGTGGCACCAAAAAGTCTGCAGGCTTTAGTGAATGTTCAGGTTGTGAAAGTAATCAAAAGTGGCCCCTAAAGCCCAGCTTGTCTCAACATTGTTTACCTTTTTAGCAAGCTGTAAGAGATAAACAGACAGAAGATGTTAGGGTTATCATAGAAATTGCTCGCAATTCCATTTTGACAGCCTTTTATAAATTGTGCATCGAAAAATTCTGTCAATGATTCTATAAGAGGTATCAGTCTTTATAAACCATAAATATAACTATACTGTTTGTTTCTCTTAACGCACTATACTTTAAATTTCCCAGTAATTTGGCATGTGCAAACTTTAAGACTTTGCACCAACAGTGAAATCCTCACCTGCAGAACAGTGTTGTCCTTAAAGCCAAATCCCTCTTTCAAAAGGACGGTAATGTAGGTCATGTCCATGCACAAGTAAGGGCTGATAGGACGGTATTTAGTCATCTTGTTGCAAACTTAACAAAAGAGAGAAAAAAAATTAGTTGCATATAATAATCTATTTTCATGAAGTAATAAAATAATTATAAACAATGTCGTAAAGTTTTTAATTACATTTAGAAAACACTACCTCTAATCAGCTATTGTTATTGTAAGGAAGTATGCAACACACGAAAATATTAACGTAACTCATTTTGTCTGTTTGCCACAGTACCGCAAAATAGAAACGCGAAATGTTGACCTCGAGCTGAGGTGTAACATGGATTGTTTCATGGCTTAGGTTGCGCATGTTTTAAAGAGGTGGCAAACCACAAGTGCCAAACTGTGACAGGTTGCCAAGTGTTCTTGTATGAGACACATCCTTAAGTCACAACTATTCTTGTTAGACATCTGGCAACTGCTGCATGACAGTATAAGAGGGGGAAGACAAGGAGGAGGTCCAACACGTGCCAAGAGTGGCTCATCAAGGCCACGTAACAGTGTTCTCACTACACAAATAAAAGCCTTACAACTCCAACACCCCAACATCTTTGTGCGAAGGAAAGATTTGGCACCTCAGTGATATTTCTTATTTGACAGAACCTGCGTAATAGTGCCAAAGGCTATAAATCAATCTCAGGCGTCAAGTGCTTTTTTAGAAAGCTGATCATCATCAACATGCATTGCGATATCTAGGCCGCTATTCGGAGGGCACTAGCATGTGCCAGTCATGCAGTGGGCTGGGCAGCTGCAAAGGTAGCAGCACACACAGGGTCAGGTATTTGTGTGGGAGCAGGACAGGGTGTGTTTATGTGGTGGTGAAGCTGTCATTTTGTGAAGGTTGTGCGATTGTCAGGAGTCTCGAATGCAAATAAGCACTGAGAGTTTATATTTGTACAGAGTGTACGGTAAGGCTTTGACCTGACTGTGCCTGGGAGACAAGGAAAACTTCCAAAGGCTGGCACTTTACCTTCTTTGGCTCTCTTCTTGAAATCTCTGACCTCCACGGCACCACCTCTGGAGCCATCTAAGACCAAGACAGAAAAGAAACATCTCAACTAAAGACATTCTCTTACAGTTTTCATCATATTTATCAAACAAAAGTGGCATTTTCTTACCGATAAGACCAGACTCCACAGCTCTGTCATAGTAATAAGAAAAGGCATAGAAGACACTGTTTCCCTTGACTTCATAGGGCTGGTGTATAATCCCCTTTACCACACGCAGAACTTCATGGTAGCACAATTTATATCCTGCATAACCTGTGAAAGCAAGATTCAGAAAGATGTAATGCACATTTTTAGATGACCCATTTCATAGAATGATGTCTAATGCGAAGAAATGCAAAATACAACTCTAATGTATGACCCTAGAATTTGCCCCAGAAGGTAAAAATAAACTACATAAATAATTAAAGCAAAAGTATGAAGTTAAGTAAGCAGAAGTTAAGTAATACAATAGAAGCCAAGTTTTTTGGCGATTTCATATTACAAAATTGGGAGTGGTGATAATAAAGCTGCAAGCTATATGAAACAGAAAATACCAAGCACGTGACCTAACCAGTATCTCTTGGCTACATGAGTGCGGTGAGGGAGTGTTATATCATTTAAGGACTCATCTAACAATTTTCTCTTCACTTAAATACGATGTTTGCAGTATTATTATTGTTCAAACGCCTGAGAGCTGGACAATTACACGGACCTGGCAAAACCCTGAATATGCTGTTTGCCTCCACAATTACACAATTACACCCTCACTGAAATGCTTCTAAATTAATGTCTTAAACTTAATGTTTGCTTAGCCTTGTGTAATACGTTACTTATATGAATAACATTTTTGGATCTGAGTAATTACATTATATCCTACGGGGCCTGGGAAGACTGACACTGACTCTTTTGTTCTGTTGTTTAAAAAAATCACGTTGATGGTTAAAGCTCATACCATCTGGGATTCCACTGATTTTGTAGGTGATTCCACCAAATGTCCATTCCTCGCTGAACTTTTTTGGTAGGCAAGAACTTGTGAAAACTTTGTATTCAAGACCTGGAGGATACACAGGTTGGAATAGTGTTTAAACATTAAGTTAATCCTGAAAAATTGAATGTTTACATATAAATGTGTGTATTATTTAAAGGAACATCAGGAACCGTTACCATCAGCTCCAAGTGCACCGAGAGTCGCTAATCGTGAAGCAAAAAGCCCATTTCCAAGGTAACTAATTAATGGAAAAACCAATAGGAAATAAATGAATTTTGCATAATTAGTGTACAATTTAGAAGAACTTTGGATCTGGTAAAATACCTGTGGGTGTAAAGCTCATAACTGGTGTTGAACATGTCCATACGTGCAATGTAATCGGGAGGAGCGTTCTGCACTGTTCTCTGCAGCAGAAAAAAGGGCAATTATAAGGTTTGCATAGATAAAAAGCCACTATATGGCCAAAGGTCTGTGGACACCCCCACTTGTAAACCTATATAACTACGCCTTTCCCACCCACCACAGTGGAGGCACACAACTGTCTCAAATGTCACTGTATGGTGTAACATTACATTATTCCTTCACAATGCCCCTGTGCACAAAGTCCCTGAGCTCCAGCAAGACATGCTGTGTTATAGTTGGAATGAAATATATTATGCACCGAGCCCTGACCTCATGCTGACTAAACACCTTTGGAATAAACATCTAATGAAAAGCCTTTACAGAGGTGTGGAGGTTATTAATAAATCTGGGATAGGATGTTCAAAAAAACATGTTCTGAGGTTGATCATATACTGTACATACCTTTGACTTTGGAAGAAATGTGATTTGGGTTGAACCGCCACCCAGATCCAAAATTCCTACAGTTTTTCTGGTATTGGCATACAAGTGACCTATAACACAGAAATATGTAAACTTCTATAAACCGTACACTTTAAAGATTGCAAAAATAAAAGCATAGATAGGGTTTATCATGATCTTTATTAATGTATGTAAATGAGTAGTGTTGTGTCTTTTTTGATTTTTAGGGATTTTAAATATAAATCTTTTAGGTTCTACAGGAGGGTTGTTGTTTTTTTTTTAAATGAAGTGGTGGATGGCAGGAGCTGAGTCATGGGCAGTGCAGCTCCATTCTTTTATTACTCTAAAAAATAAATTCAGTAAGACCTCACACTGACCACAGACCATGAACCAGCATCCACCACTGACACCGCTTTAGCAAAACATGAGCAATACTTAACCTGTCAGAAAATTCACTGTAACCCAGGCCAGGACTCCTGTAGAGCAAAACAGACCATCACAAATGAGTTCACAATAAATTTGTTAAATATGTTGTTAAAATCAGTAATCGGACTAAACTTGATCAGCGCCAATAGTTACACCACATTTATTAAACTGAACTAGTATAATATAAATTTCCCACTAAAACCATGTTGTTTAGAAAAAACACTTCTTTGAATAATTCTCTTTAAACTTTAGCATCAATTTTAAGAAAGAAGTAACGATTTATTACTTGAATTTAAAATTACCAAGGTATGATTTCTTTATTCTGGCAGCCTACGCCCTACTCTGGGATACAGGGCCACCACTGAGTCATTGCCATAACTTTGCCACCTGCTATTAGTGGTTTTAAACTCTGCCAAATAGCTCAGACAGAGTTTACGTACATGCACTGCATGTTTCTTCATTAAAGTCGAATCTTATTCAATAAAGTGTCTTGATTTCTCGGCCATCGGGTTCAGCCAAGCTAATCAGACATGTCTGAGATGTGATATTACTCACAACTCATAAAAGCAGGTAATGAGTTGTACATCTGAGATTGCAATAACAAAAAAATGTGTAACTCTAAATTAAAAAGAAGTCTATTTTATAATACATGTGGGAGGAAATTCATTTTTTTTTTAAATTCTCAATAAGGAATATGGCCATAAAATGACTGTGAGTGTGTTAAAGAAAATTATGAAAAAAAAAAAAAGTTAAATAATACAAGCAATAAAAAATGACGATTTATTACCTTCATTTGTGCCATTCATGATGTTGACGCTGTTGCTTGGCACATAGAAAGGAGATTCATCGAATACATGTTTCACCTGTGATGATAAATATTACATTTAAGTAAACGTCAGTCATATAAAACAACTGCTGTACAAAAATTTGTAAAATATCAAATAATTTGCAGTTTATTACCATATATTCTGTCTAGGAATGAAACAAACTAAATATCAGACCAAAATCCTTTAATCCAGAGGAAATGCACTGAATCAACAGAAACGGTCTGTAACTGAGAGAATTCGAAGCTGTGTCTGTGGTTGCTGTGTTGGTAAAATAATTCAAAAACCAGTTTAGCCCAATGTTCCAGACAGCCTCAAAACAGCTGTTTTTATGCAATAGTATCCTCTAGCCCTTTCTCTCTCTCTGTTTCTCTCCATCACACACACAATGTGGTTAACATCTCCCTGTCTTTGGCGGAATAGTGGGTTTCTCCACCAAACTGTCTACGGAGAAGAGCAAAGGAAAAAAAAAGTCTTCCTCACCTCATCCAGCAGAGCTTGGGCTTTCTCTTTGGGCATCATCCGCAGTCCTGCAGTGGCTTTTAATAAGACTGGGGTTTGCCACCATTCCTCTTTAGGGATTGTCTTTTTAGCCACTTTAAGCAGATGTCTAATGGTCTCTCCGCCCTGAAACAGATAATTTCACCAAGGTGAATCCACTGAAGCAAATAAAAGCAAAAAAGGGAATATATAAGAACAAAAAACTATCTACTGGATACAACTGGACATAAAGTATAAAAAAAAGGAAAGAATAATTACAAGTCAGCCTGTTCCATCCTGTGGTTAACACCAGATTGAAAAAGAACCTATTTTACTATGGAAATAAATGTGCTGTCACAGCATTGAGCCATACATTGGTGAAATCCAAATTCCACTACTGACCGTCTAATCATCAAGTAATCATCTGGAATTTGAGTTTAAAAATGTGGGAAGGAAAGAATGATGTCTATTAGCATAGAACAGTAATAATGTAATAATGATATAGAATTACCTGTTCAGGATTATCTCCGTATGCTGACAGTCCCGGCTTCACTGCATTATACATTTCATTATCGAGCACTGGGAGCCCAGCTGTCAGACACACAGAGACAGAAGACAGATAAATCAATCGGTTTAGGAGACATTAGGTATCAATTAGAGTTAAGTCATACATGGCAGTTGTGCTTGTGCTGAGACTTTTTGGCCATTGTGTGTTCTGCTAAAGACTATTGTAACCATGAAATAGTGACCACAAGATTATTTCCAGACAGACAAATTACCAGTTCCTTTAAATTCAAAGTTTACATCATCACGGGTGATGCTATGTCTCAACGTTAAGAGCATTTTTAAAAATACTATAATACTACTAATAAATACTTATAAAAACTACTATTTAATTTCAACAGACTTCAAAAATTTTGATGGTTGATACTGCTTCAGTGTCAAAAGTGCAAACTTGTACTCTTTTCTCTTTCTCTCCCTCCCTCTCTCGCCCTCTCTCTCACACGAACACACACACACACACACACACACACTTTTCGCCTGCAAAGCTCTCTTTGTCTTCCCTCGTGAATGTTTCTATTTGCCTTAGCATCTCACAGTGAATAATCCCACAGACAGCACTCGGCTTGCTAGAGCAGGAGACTGAAAGCAAGAAAGGGAAACAGCAGCGGGGCAGAAACAGGAGAAGAAAGAGAGAGAGCAAGAGAGCGAGAGAGAGAGAGAGAGACAGAGAGAGTCAACTGAGTTTACAGGGCAGGACCACACAGGATCATGCGAAGTTCATGCTGTAATGTTGTGCCCTGAAAACAGACTGACTGTGGACTGGAGCGATTGAGCTGCAGAGGAGAATACTAAAACAGCTAACAACTGACAAGGCTCTTACCTGGTGCTAATTTCAAATGTTTTCTATGGATTAATTGGTAGAGGTAAAAGGAAACATAAGGAATAAGAACTCACCTGGGTCCTTCTGAATGAACTTGTAGATGTGGATGCGGGTGCCGGAGCTGCCTGCATCAAACATGATCCCATGAAAAGTGCGAGGTTTTGGTACCTCCACCTCTACTGGTACCTCTGGAGGCAGTAGATTGTCCATGCTGGCATGGTGGTTGAATATGCGGTGGCGGTAATTGTACAAATGGCGGTTGTACAGGGGATGGTTGTAGTATGTTGCTTCAGCCAGGAAATACCCAGCCAAAAGCCACATGGACACCACCGACAGAAGAAACATCTGCTGTGGCATGGTTCTCTCTTGCACGGCAACCCTATCAACAACTGGAGATGTGTTTTGAATATTTTTAAATGCTTTCTGAAAGGAGAAAATAGGAAAAGGTTTTTGAAGGTTGTTCTTGTGTAGAAGGAAGATAAGGAGCAAGCAGATGAAAAAGGTCAAAGGATGAATTGAGCAGTTTAAGAAAGAAGAAAAGCAGTGAAAGAAATTGAAAGAAAGAGAATAGTAAAGACAGAGACACACTCGGGACTAGATGGACTGCTGTTAACAGTATATAAAGACATAAGATCTTGGCAGGGGGCCACACCAAGCAAAGCCATCCACCAATCCTGAGGCTCGCTACCTCGAATCCTTCAGGAGCCATCCCCCACCATACTTTACCCCTCCCTAAAAATCCCTCTTGTGGAATACCTGCTACACAGCACAATGTCTTTCTCCTAAGCAGATGTACCAACCCATGGCATCCTCGTCCGAAGAGACATAAATGCAGCTGAAGACATTCCTATTAAGCTAAAAACAGGTTGGCAGTGGTCTTAAAACACACTTTTAATGGTGTACTATAATCTTATAGTCTTACTTAATACTTTTATTCAGTCTTGTGACTTAACCGATATCTTTGTTGATAATTTCTTCCACGACTTGCCAACTCCTAAATACTTCAAGTTTACTTTCCTCTCTTTTTTTCTTCATTTTTTCCTTAGTAGAAATATCATAAAGCTGCTACTAAAGAGTCATAAATGACTTTACACAAAGCAACAGCTTTTAAAGGCATAACTAATTTGTATTTCTTAGCTCATAATGTCTTAATATAGCTATTTTTTGCTTCTGGATGTTTTTACGTGAAGAACAGAGAATTTAGGCATTACCTCATTAATTGTGGTGCTTTTAAAAAATAAAAAATACAATTCAAACCAGAATAAAAGCTTGGAAAGATACTTGCATGGTTGTAAATAATTGGTTGAAATCAGGAACATTTTTTTTTCATCACCTAATAATATTTTGCATGTGGTTTACTTTAGATTCAGTATATGAAAATTCTATAACAAGTAAATTTTAATTAATAAAAACAAAGTTTCATCTCCAGGTTTCTGCTTAAAAAAATAAATAAATGACCAAATTGTTAAGTGTAAAATAATATACAAAAATGAGCACTGCTTCATCATGAAACTTGTGTAAGCCGTAAAAAGCATGTGAAAAATCATTTAAACTCCCACTCATTGCTTCAGCAACCACATGATTTTCAGCAGAAGGAGAAAATATCTACAGGCTTGCTTAAAAAGAAGAATGAGAACTATGAGTGGTTAGACTCTACTCTTTAGGTGGGTGTTACAGCTGGGGGGGGGGGGGGGGGGGGGGGTTAACCATCCATGCAGTTCTCATAAGGCTTTTCTTCATTTGCGCTAAGCATGTGCAGGCGCGAGATGGTTGCGTGCAAGTTCTGCCGTGCAGCTCTTAGAAGCAGCTACAAATGAAGACCTCATCTGAACTGTGGGGTTTTCTCCACCCTGTTAACATGAAAATCCTTTCTGCCAATACAGAAGCCACATTCAATCAAGAAGGAATTGTTTCATAGAACTTTTACATAATTCAGCTCTGATGAAGCTGGGTCCTGCACCGCAAGCTTCCTCTTTTCTTCCGCACAACAAATGAACGTGGTTCACCGCGCAGTGCGGCTTCGGATCGGCTCTCATCACTGCTGTGATGTGAACACTGACTACAGTGAGGGAGGAGAAGGAATAGACTGAGGAGGATCCCAAGCTGGTGTTTTAACGTTTTGAGGCGGGAAAAGTGCCATAAAGAGGGCAGAAAAGGGAGAGAAGGAGGGGAAGTCTAGGTGGAGTTTGGCTCTTTTTGCACTCCCATCATGCCATTCCTGTCCTGAGCCACTCGGCTTGAGCAGGGCAACTGTTCCAACGTTGTAATTTGGGACTAAAAATATACCATTTTCTTTCCTTTTTCACTCCTTTTTTAAAATTCTGTGGTACCCCATTATGGTCTTTTCTTCGTTGCCAAGCATGCATGTGCGAGACCTCTTACTGACTTCTGACAGTTTAAGAGGACACTCCTGGTTGTGCCGTAGTAACAGCACTATGTCCTATGAGCTAATATAAGTGACTGACTAACACTTGAGTGTGATGAAAATGTACGCACACTCTCTTGAACAAAGCCATTATGACTTTCTATACTGTATGTTTATTCTATTCATAAAGAATTCCATGCTATCTTCAAGTCTATGAGAATTATGTAAGCCCTAAAGTTTACAGTGTGATACCAGAATATACGCTCACTTTGTTTTCTCACACAGTCTTACCGAAAAGAGTATTTGTAATTATGTGTACACATAACTGCAATTACTGACAAAGCATTCTGTGAATGTGTTTGTGCAATTTTAGTGAAGCAAGAGAATTACTATGTAAATTACTAGCAAACTGATGTGATGAAAAACAGGCTAAAATCATAGAAGCAAAGCCTGACAACCTATTTAGGCATTACATACTGACAAACATTTTGACACAAAGAAATAATTTTTTTTTATTTGCTCATCCAGACACATCATATAATTTACAATACAGTAAATAAATAAACACTGCTTACATATTTAAAGTAAATTTTATTTAATCCAAAGAAAAATAGAGAAAAGAGGAAGGTAGGAAACAGGGCCATCGCTACTGGTGTGAAAGATGCACTGCACAGGGGACCCCACTTAATGTAACAGTTATACTATATAAAGCCCTGTTCTGTGTATAATTCTAATATTTATATAAATTGTGTGGCGGAGATTTAAAGGAAAACCACGGAAACATGCAATTTGATGAAAAGCGTTTTCCACATATCTTCTCTTCGCCTCTTCCTACTCTGATACGGAGTATTCAGTCAGTGACAATAAAATAGTATGCCCCACCCGAGCTCATAAATAGGGCCAATAACTTTTGGGGTGGCAGCTGAAATTAGAGATGAACTTAGTGGAAGAGTGGGACACTGACTGACCATATAAAAATGAAAGGAAAACATAAATCAGGGTTCTTTACGACATGACATTCTTTAGCCTAATGCCATTTCGCTGCCTGTGGGTACCGTCTACCGCTGCCAGTCGGGTACTATCATTTTTTAAAATAATATTGTGTATATATATACATATAAAAGAGATATTATGCAATGCATCTGCCTGCCGTTTCCTAAAACATTGGGGGGAAAAAGCATACAACACTGCTTTAGGATGGATACATTTATTTGCTCTAAAATATATTATGCAGTACCAAATTACCTTTATTAAGACAATAAGTAATTTTTGTTGTTTTCATTTTTATAAAGCTGCTGCCTGAGAACTTTTACCGTAATTCCAGCCAAACATTTTGCCACATGTTCGTTTAGCCGTTTCTTCTTGTGGAATGTTATCTGGGCATCTTCCAGTTACGTCAGAAATGAACACAGGCACAGATTATTGAGTAGTCCAGAGGCTGGTCGGGTTAAGTGCAGGCATGTGAGGCCTGGCAGGTTCTGCTGGACAGATTCAAAGCTGTGTATTCGGCCCTAAGTATATATTGTATTTTAGGAAGCTTGGCTTGCTGTGAATGCTAAATTAACTGCAACTTTGTTTTAGCTTCTGTGGCCAGTCCACAGTTTATGTAATCATTCCTTATAGGTCTATTTTACACAAAATTTCAATCTATCACTTGCCTGAACAGAGTTCTTCTCAGGACAGATATGGGAGATTCATCCAGCTTGTTTTATAATTCTTTTTTTTCACAAAAAAAACCCAGCTTTTTTTCCCTGCTTTTCTTTAAAGGGAACAGTTCGCTTCCCTCTTCAAATCATGAGAACCACCAACACATCAGAGAAAATTACTCACACGTTTGTGTGTGTGCTAAAGCTTATCATTCTACTATTTTTCAGTTAACTTAATTGTAAAATACTTTGGTTGCTTCTGTTTGGCAAAATTTGTGTTAACACTCTATATATGAAAGTTTTAGGATACAATATGAACAGAAGTATGTGGGGATTTGCTCATTCAGCCACAAAATGAATAGTGATGTTGAGTGAAACAATAAGGGGTGTAATCAGTGTTATTGTTCATCTCAAAGGACTCTAAGCAAAACTCATGTTCTTTTACATCAAATATAACATGTCTTTATGTAGCTTGGGGTTTTGTGCACAGAGGCGTTGTCATGCCTCCAACTTTGTAGCAACACACATTTGGATGTGCTGGTAAAGTGTTTACACACCTTTCACCATATAGTGTATATGAAATATCAGGTATTCCATGCTTGCTTCTATTGGTTTTTCATTTGGGACTGTTCTCAACATGTTCATACATGCTTTAATCTTCCTAAACACAAACAAATATACCTGCATTCAATGAAAAAGATGTGGTAAGAATCATGGCAAATTTGGCATCTCTGCACCATTTTGTTAATTTCAATTTTGTTGAAGCACATGTAGGCCTGCATGCAGCAGCAGTGCAGGAAAGAGGGGTTTAGGGTGATTCTAAGGGCATCCACACATCCACACTTTAAGAAACCCCCCAGAAATCTGTTTTATTAATAGTAGCACTAATTTAATATAGAAAAGATTTCATAGACCCCAGAATTGCTAGCAGTGACCTGGTCTGCATGACATTACTTAGGAACAACATGTGGTCTGAAGGATATAATTACGAAATGTGGTCTTTAGTTTCTTCGGCTTTAGTAAAAGCCTTGTCCTGATCAGGGTCACGAAGCCGTAATATAGGAACACAGCCTGACTGTGAAACTATTTTCTAAAAAAACTGATCAATCACATTTGAAGTGAGAGGGATATTATGTGCATATAATTAAAAATCATTTATTTGTTTTAAGTATTTTTTTTTTTTTTTTTTTGCTTACAGGTTGTGACGGTAGCTATTGAACAGAAATAATGAGGTCGGCAGGAGGAAAAGAGATCAGGTTTACGCTTCCAGCCCTGACTGCCTCCATGGTAACTGCTCTAAACAAGACACAGGAACGGAGAAGTGCTGTGTAGATCATACTGTTTAAACTAAAGCTGTAGTTTGGAAATATGCCGAAGAAAAAAAGCAAAAAAGGAGGAAAAAAGGGGAAAGGGTGAGCAACAATGTAAAGTTAATTTTAAAGGAGATATATATATATATATATATATATATATATATATATATATATATATATATATATATATATATAGGCTAGTGTTGTTAGATCAAACTTTTTCCTTAGATTAAATTGTCACTCGCCTATGCATAATTTTTGTCTAGGAAAGTAACTAAAGAGAACAAATCGAATTCCATCATGGGTAAGGAAGGTGATACGGAGAGAGCTAAAGCGAACGCGGCTCTATGGGAGGCCCGACTGGAGGTAACGGAGAACTCGCGGATGGAATATCGCGAAGCTGCTCGCAGATTAGCCAGGGTTAATGAAGAGCTCACAAACCAGCAGTACAGAACCGAAAAAGACACGACTGGCATCATTGGGTTTCTGAAACAGAAAGAACTGGAGAAAGACGCACAGGTTAGTTTCTGTACGCTGGTCGCGGTGCTTGTGCTGCAGGTGTATAGGAGCCACCCTAAAGAGGCTGCGCTCTATTCTGATCTGTGTATCACTGTGTCCTTCTTCTTCTGTAGTACCCACTCATTACTGTGGGTGTCCCAAATCGCACACTACTACGTTATAAAATAAAGTACGTACTTCCTGATCGTTAAAAAAGTAAGTTCTTTATGGAATGGGTACGGCTAGTATGAATGAACTTCGGAATTACTACATCCGCCATGTTAATACTGACACGTGACATACAACGTCACCTCAGCGGGAATTTATGGTAAATGTTTAACTTGAATGATGTTAAACAAGTGCAATTTAACTAAAAAACCCCGTTGTTTTTACAACCACTTTAGTATATGACGAGTCGTCTCTACGTTGGTAAAATGTATATCATATACGGGTAGGAATAGTGGGTCATTTAGGAACATACTAAGGATTTACACATACTACTCATCTTAATTACTCAGTTTAGTATAGTATATTGTATAGAAGTATATAATTTCAGACAGAGCTCTGCAGTCAGTGGCACACTGTATCCAAAATCACATAATTTCATAGTAAATAGTATGTGCAAACGAGTACCAAGTAGTATGTCCGAATCCTTAGTATGCAAATAAGTTACATTTCGCGCCGCTGTGACGACATATATCATGTGACAATATCAACATGGCGGATGTAGCATGTGAAACTTTCGATCATTCTACACATTACCATACTACTGTATATAGAACCTATTTTTTAATGGTTGGAAAGTACATACAATTTAAATGTATTACATACTAATAAGTAGTCTTATAGTCAACTAAATCTTACAATCAAAAGATATGTGGGTAACATGAACATTAAGTTAAAAAACACAATGTAAAGTGTTCTAAAACAAACCAAAATGGAAACAGGAAAATAAGTAAAGGGCATGTACATATAGAACTAAAAACATACTTTCCTTAACTTATTAAAAATGGCCATAAAAAATGTAAACAGATAATAATCACACAACCATGTAAAGCAAATGCTAATTGAAAGCATGGATAATTTTAACATTGTGCATCACTTCAAGAGTCTTCCTTTTTTTATCCAGGTATTCATCTCAATTTAATTTAATTTAATCTATATATCGGCAGTTTTTAACACTAAATATTTTTTCCCCCTGAAAAATCTACACTTAAGCCTGCTTAATACAAGCCAAAGTTTACAAACAAAAACCCAGTATTGACAGGAAGCTACAGGTTCAATGATGGTGTGACAGAAAGGATTGGGATAAAAACTTTAATTTGTTTTCCTAGACAGTAAATATAATGTAATTCAAACCATAAACATAGATGTATCACATTTAGTAAGGAATGTGTCATACTAGCACTATAATGATGGTTAACTTGTTTTATGCACTTGATAGTAAACACCATGTAAAAAAAACCCAAATCATGTAAACAGTTGTTGATTAAAGTAAGTCATAGTGGGTAATGTAACAGTTATTCAATCATTTAAACAATTAAAGTGATAAACATTTAAAGATCTTGTTAACAAATAAAAGCTGTAATAAAAGAGAAAGAGAAAACATTAGAGGGAAAATGTTTAGGCGGCTGACACCTTTGACCAAAGAAGCTTACACTGCATACACAAAATACTACACGGCAGTTTAAAAAGAAATTGTGCAAGTTTTGTTTAAACTTACAAAACAAAAAAAAAGTTTTTACAGGGAAAAAAATCACATTATGCTTGAATTGTGGGAATTATGAAAACTTATCCCTAAATGATTTACCTTTCGTAACTGGTTTGTAACATGTCTAATAATGATTAATATGTTATTTAAAAATTAATTTTAAATTGTGGAAATGCCCCAGACAACAGAGGGGTGGTGTAAACAGAACTCATAAGTATTTGGAGAATATGGAGGTGGGAATCAAACCTGCAACTTAAAGATTGTGGGTTCGATTCCCAGCTCCACCAAGCCACTACTGCTAGGCCTCTGAGCAAGACCCTCAACCCCCAGTTGCTCAGTTGTATAAATTAGATTAGTAAGTAATTAGTATAGTGCCCCTGGTGGACAACAATTATACACCTAAAGCATTTGTCAGACGCCCTTAATTAGTGACTTACATTTATTTCATTTGTACAACCGAGCATTTAGTTTAAAGAGTCGTGGGTAATGGGCCAAGCAGTGGTAATTGGTGGTGCTGGGAATTAAACCCACAACCTTCAGGTTGGCAGTCCAACACCTTAAACTCTAAACTACTATTATTCTATACCATCCCACATGCTCTCATAAATATCCCCAAAAACCTGTGCACATATATACATAAAAGTCCGAAAGTATATGAAGAGTTTTGGAAATGGTCCATCACAGTTTTATCATGGAGACACGTGCATATGAGTCCCAAAAATGATATGACTTATTTCTAACTTGCTTGTTTCTACAGATTGCTGCACTGGAAGAAAAGCTAAAAGATGAAAAAGCGAAAGGCCTACAGGACAAAGAGTTTTTAGTAAGTATCCACAGTTCCAAATAGTACTAACTTTTTAACCCCAAACAAAACCAGGGCAAACCAGACAATGACAAAATCTTTTACGATCCTTTTTAAAACAGCAATGTCATCTTAATTTTTTTCAATCTATCATAATCCAGTAATTACACAGCCTTTCGAGGTCACAGAAAGACACAGAATGTGAGAAAATGTCTTGCTCCCAACACCTATCTCTCTTATTTTCCTTTTTCTTATTTTCTTATTTACATTTTTACATATTTTTTTCTTATTTCTGATAGTTTGTATTATCTTTTTGTTTCCTTGTTCTATGATTCTGCTTACTTGGTCCATTTGTAGTGGAAAAACATAGCAAGCATAAAACTTTATAACATTTTCAGTCATGTAAACCCCATTCCTTGGCATGATGGAGCTTGTAATTAAGATATGCGCTGGAATGCATCCCTTGATCCCTTATGTGTCTTATGGTTTGTTGGTAGCAAATTATAAATGTCAATTTCAACATTATTATTATGTTGATGAAAGCCGTTTTATAAGCCCAATGCCAGAATGTGAATACATTGCAAGCTTTTAAAAAAAATATATAATTTCAAGTAGTAGCTAACCGCTTGCACCAACATCGGTCTCTCTGAATTATTTTAATTCAGAGTTTTGCATTGCTTTGGTCAACAGCTGTTTTCCATTTAACATTTTGTACTTCATGCGTGTAAAAATGGGTCCCAATAAGTGTTATGGGGAAAAAAACTTGGTCTGGACAAAGTTAAAACATGCCCCTTTTTAGATTCTTATGGTAATGTCACATGTGCCCATACAGCATTGTTCTGAAAAACACATTGTTGTGGTAAAGTTAGATGTGATTTCAATGCCAAGCAACTGGAACTCCGCAGTGTGATAAAACACTTCATGCTGACAATGAACTTAGCTAATGGAAAGTTTTTATTCATAGAGAGAGAAAATTTTAGCCATTTGGTTGTTATTAGTTTTTTCCCTCAAAAGTGGGGTTATATGTATTTAGGGTCATAAGGAAAAGCAGTCACACAAAAGTTTGTTTCTATTAATTTTTTTTTTTGTTCATCTTGTATCCCTGTAAGTGTTTAAATGTGATGCGTAGAGAAGATTAAGAGAAGTAAAAAAAAATATAAAATCTCACTCTGCAAGCAGATGGTTGTTTTTGCTATTCATTTATCTTATGTAACTACTTTCTTCTAGTCTGGATCATTGTGGATCCGAAGGTAATTCCAGAAATAGCCGGTCAGAGCATCACTCATTCACACATACAGGAAGTTCAATATAGTCAATTAAATTACTGGCATGTTTGTTTTAAAGAAGGATGAAACACTGATGTGGGGTGAGCACAAATAGAAACAAAAATTAACACAAATAAAAACAAAAATCTTCTCAATCAGGTAACGGTTTGTGTCTTTAGTGTCTTGTATGTTTTAACTGATTTAGTATATAAATATATTTCTTTGTCGGGCTGAAATAGATTATGCTATAGCAAGTTCATTCTTAAGTTCATTCTTAATTTAATACAGTTCAGTAAAGTGTTTTAAGATACACTTTTGATTCTGGCAATTCTCTATTAAGATTATACAAGCTAATAGGACTTTGTTTAAACTAAAGCATAAACTACACTTTTCAGTAGTCATAAATGCACCATTTGTTTTTTTATAAAGACAACATGATACCAGTTCTGCACAATATATTAAAATAATCAAAATATTGCAAATTTGGATATATTTTGCGATAAATTAACAATCTAATACTTCAAATAATGATGTATGGTTGATGTAAGTTTTAGGTCAGTATTGCTGATGCAGTACTTTGGGTTTTAAAAGATGATTAGATGCAGACTGAAGTTCTATGTAGAACTTGTAAATCTTAAATGGCAATGTCACAGCTGGATGAGGAATTACAAATTCACTCCAAATCTTTACAGTCATCTCAAAACACACGTGAATCTGTTTAAAGAAACGTATGTCGGTTCTATCATTTTTAGCCATACTTGAGAATACTAAAAACAACACAGCATTAGCAAAATGTATCTTACTACTTTAATTGCAAAGAAAAAAAGATATTTTAATATTATTTGTCAACTTTGTGCTGTAATTTGCACTAGCGTGTACTGTATTCATTACTTCCAATGAGCTTAATCATACATAGTGTGCCACAGTGTGTTAACATTAGAAAAGGTTACAGTGTGTTAACAATTTGGGCATTTGGTTTTGTTTCTAGATTAAGTTTTCTAATGCTGAAGAAAAAGATCATATAATCATTTCATACCAACTGTCAATTTTAGTTTTCCCACACTGGCATTGTCATCCCTGCAGCAAGTTTAAAATGCTGTACTATAATATATTTTGTGGGTTTGTTGAACAATACTAAAATCAAAGTTCTTGGTGCTTTTTTTTCGTTGGGCAGCTCAGAATCGTCTCCGCTGGTCTGCATGAACTGGCCATAACTATCCCAACGCTCTAATTCTTACTCCAGCTGTTGTAGGCCTGCCCTCCCACAGTGATTCTGTACATACATGTGCTTTTAAAAAAAGCCGACCATCCCTCTATTCCTAGCTCTGGAAACTGCCAATTTTTGGAAGAAAAAAGACAAGAAGGCCCTCCCTGTTATCAAGCTCACTGGGTTGCTAACCACTCATTCATTTCGACTGGCTGTTGCAGGTTGCGGAGTATACGATGAAGATTAACGAGCTGGAGGAGAAGTTTAAGAAGAGATCCAGAGATTTTTCTATGATTCAAGGGGAACTCAAGACCATCAAGGAGTTCCGCAAAAAGAAAGCTCAAATGGAACAAGAGTTGATCACAGTACTGTAACACAATACATACAATTCTGTACACTCATATGAAACGGCTTTAAACTCATACAACATACAACATATTTGTAATGCTCTTAATTGTGGTGCTTGATTAGGGATGCCTTGCAAAGGCAAAAAAAAAAATAATAATTACTTACTTAGTATTAATAGTAAGGCTTTTTGGTTGGCTTTCACAAACAAAGGCCATTGTTTTTTCACTCAAATTTTTTAACTCATTATTTAAAGTTATTTATAAAATCTACACAAATTCACGCTAGAAACCTGTGCTAGAAATCGTAGAAACTTGAGTTGCTAGGTAACCAGTGTACAAAATGGCAAGTTAGAAGTTGTTGATGCTGTTAGAGCAGTTGTTCTCAACCTATTGTGGATGAACACCCTCCTAAGCCCATTTGCCATGGACAAAAACCGGTTGTTTTCTATCTTAAAGAACATCATTTAAATCATTTTTTTTTAACAATAAATTAGCATAACATTTTTATGTTATGCTTATGTTTTCTGTGCCTGCTGTTTTGCTGTTTTTATAGCTGTTTAAAAAGCTGGGTTTTTTTTCAGCTGTGCTATTATTTCATTGGGAAACGTGAAAAATTTCTACATAGACCCATTAGATTTCCGAACGCCTCTGACATTGTCTAAAAAATAAAAATAAAATATGAAAATAATAAATAAACAAATATTCTGGTTGGTTGGGGGTTAGGGCGCTCTTGCTTCCATTGAAAATCACTACTTTTAAGCCTACCAATTACGCACAGTTTACAAATTCGCAAGCAGAGTCTCCTGGACATAGTAAAGAAATAAATCACTTGCTATATAAGGTAAATATAAAACAATGAATAAATTAAAGTAGATGCCATTTTAACCATTTGTCAGTTGCCATTAGTAATGTAGAAAAACAACAGAAGGGATAATAGACCAAAATATATATAAAAAAGAAGGTTTAAAATAAAACAGCTCAATTAAGAATTTTATTAGAAAATAAATCTTGGGTGTTATTAAGATCACAAGTTAAATAGAAAGATTATTAACTGTTTAGGGTGGATTTTTCCTTTAAGTGGTTTTGTCAAGAATCAAAATATCATTAGCATTCTCTTTTCTGTTGTTCTTGCTTTGGACAGACTGCATTTTGAAATCCTCCTTGTTTCCGTTTCTCTGAACATCATTAGCAATAAAACAACAATGAAGCATACTCATTATGCTCATTTGATGGGTTAACACATCATTAATATTTCCTATTCTATTTTGTAGATGAAAGAAAGCATGTACATTGCTGACCGTGAACACAAGGAGAGCCTTGCAAGAATGGAGCATAAATTTTTAATTGAAAAGGTAGTAGGAAGGGCTGAAATTGTCCTTGTCTGTTTAAAGAACTTTAAAAAATGGCTTAAGACAGGAAGAGCCAAGCTTTTTAAAAATAGGAGAATTGGAACAATCACATGTTTATCTTCATCCATCCAGGTCTGTTTAGAAAAGGAAGCAGAACAGAGAATTGCTCAGCTGGCAGAGAAAGCCCACAATGAGGCAGTTCTGTGAGTATACTCTCTGTGCATCGTCCCCGCCTCCAATTACAGGATAGTTTACTCTTTTAAAACAGCACCATCATACAGAGAGGGAAAGTAAATAACCTTCGGTTATTTAAACAAGGTTATTATCATGGCCACACCAAACCTTTCCTCCTGAAGATAGCATACATCATCTAAGCCAGTGATTATATCCTCAGCTTTGCAAACAGCATGTGTGAATGTGTTCATGTTGGAACATGTGTGTGTGTATGTGTGTACAAGCGCAATTTTTTTGGGCCACAGAAAAAGCCATGTGTTAGTTTTGCTTGGTTCGGTTACCAAAGTCAAGGCTACAAACCTTCTAATATCTTACTTCTAGATGTGGTGTTGTGGCTATGAGTCTTTCTGCCAAGGAGTTTTCTTCTTATGTCATTTTCAGACAAGTGGACAATCCTGCACCTGCTTTACTCCACCAAGCATTTGCGGTCAAACCAAATTAATTTAGATGAGTCACGGCTAAGTAGAAAGAGAATAAGCCCTATGTCTTAGTGGTTCAGCCGTACTATGCATCATCTGGTCACTCCTTTGACACCTTCTTGCCTCAGCCTATACTGATGTTATACAGAACACTGTATTTTTGGACTGTTTAAGAAGGCACAGATCAAAACATTTACTAAATGGACAAATGTTTGTAGACACTCGACCATCACACATATGTGGTTCTTCCCCAAACAGGCAACTGGACAATGTGTCCCGTTCAGTGTTTAAGGAGAACGTGCGTTTGAACGAAGCGCTTGGCTATCACTTAAAAGAGGCAGAAGAGCTGAAAAAGAGCAACAAGTCCTTGGCAGAGGAGAATGCGTCTCTTATCCTGGATAAGGTACAGTACAACCATTACAGTGGCACATCACCCTAAAATCAACACACCAATAAATATTAAGCTCCTCAAACTATGTTTCTCTCAGATAATAAATCTAGAAAAAGGTCAGAAAGACACATTGCACATTGCAGTTTTCAATGTGGTGATCCCCAACCGAGCTCTCAATGACGGCTCTGTGCAAGTTGTGATGCCAGACCACCATCGTCTTATTTTAAATAATGGTGTTAGAGAGGACCGAAGACCTTTCCAGTGTCATCAGAGATATTTATGCTTGCAAAACATAATTAAAAGGTAACACATATAGCTCTGAGGTCACTTATTGACAAAAATGTGCTTATAAGAAGCTAAAAATGACATCGGAAAAGTAAACAGCTACTTTTAGAAAATATTAGTAGACAAATTTATTTTTTTAGTCCTGTTCTCATTGTGGTAATTCCTGATTTCTAAAGCTCTACATAACTAATGCATAGTAATTCCCTCACTCTCTTTATTTGCACTGGACTGCATGTTTGACTTTGCTTGTGGTGGCTTTTTCTCCTCACCTCCACTCGAGGAGCCTCCTGTCTCCTGTCTCGATGTGGCCTGGCACTCTGCACACTTTCCATGACCCCAATCCAAACACACACACACACACACAGATATGTACAGTACATACACACTTGCAGTTTTTTCCTCTACCTTGCAATTAACAAATGCCTTCATCATACACACAATTTTTGCACTTTGTGTGTTTATTATCATAAAGCACTTTATTATGCAATAATTTATACAATTATCTAAACAGCCAATCCTGTGGCAGCAGGTCAATGCCTAAAATCATGCAGGTATAGGCCAGCAGTGTCTGGTAATGTTCACCCATATAGATTTAGTAGACAGGATATCCTCACATTTTCACACACAAACAGACTTTAAGTTTGTTCAGAAAGGTAAGCAGTTGTATAGACAGAGTTGCCTTCTCTGTTCAGTTGTGTTGGGCATCTTAGAGTGTGTTCAAACTGAGAAAACCAAACTCTGGTTTAAATGCTCGGTTAGTATAGTCCAATTCCGTTGCGTGATATAAGTTGCTGACGCTGTTACAAACGCTGATTAATTAGGTTGTGAACATATCGGTGTTCGGTATCTTTAGATTTTCTGTCCAAAAAGAATAAACGCTAAGCAGACCAGGACCAAAAGTATAATTTTCCTTTTTGGTAGAGACCAAATAAACCAACTAAACCAAACCAAACTACATCTGTGAACACACCCTCAGAATGCACAACACATTGAGACTTAGGACAGATATTCTACAACAGTAACACTGTACCAGTTTCCACTTCTGTCAACAGAGGACAGGAAGCTGAGTCTATATTGGGAACATACTCACGAAAAATTGACAGACAGACAATTTAGAGTTGATGAATCTCATTTTTTTCTTGGGAACACAGATGGTGGGGTCAGACAACATAAACCATCCAGCTTTGTGTCAACAGTCACTATTAACACTGTTAATACAAATCAGTCATGACTTAAATGCCACAGCTCTTTGGGTATTGTTGCTGATCAAGTACATCCCCTCATAAACACAATTTACCATCTTTAAAGAGATACATAGATAAATGGATATACTATTCAACCTCTACCAAAAAGCATTTTTTTAGAGTTGCTGTCCTATTGTTAGGTGAAACTCCACACTGGTTTCAGGTTTCTTGCAAATTGAAACCAGCAATTGCTTGGCTTGCTCAGAAAATAGGGCTCTTTTTATCTTGCCCTCAACCCTGACCAGTTTCTGGGGCCATACTATGGAAAACCATACCCACAACATAACAATACCACCACTCTAATGTTTAGTGTCCATTATCTTCTAAAACTGTGAACCACTGTTTTTACAGGAGACAAGTGAGCTGATGATAAAAGACAATGTAGCTCAGCTTGCCGCACAGCGGAGTGAGAACTGTGAGCTAAGGGTCAAAGTAACCACTTTGGAGCAGGAGCTGGCTCTTATGGTAACCAAGTGTGAGCAGAGGAACATGGCCATGCAGGAGAAATCTGTAGTTAGTTCTCAGGCTGGCAAGGTGGAGTTGAAGAAGCTGCAGAAACTGCTTGCCATGCGCGAACATGAGATGAGCCGAGTAAAGAGGCTTGCATGCAGCATTGTGGAACAACGCACCCAGCTTGAGCTTTTCTTTCACGAGGCTCTGGCTCAAGTTAAGCAGGAGATCGTAACCAGTCAGATCCAATACAGGTACTTAAAAACACATGTAGGCATCTTAAATTTACTGAACACATGCTTGCACAAAACAGATTATGTTGAATCATGAACGGGAAAGATAACATGAACATTGCCAAAATTTGGCAGAGGCCCTTATCCAGAGTGATTACATTTATTTTATTTTTTATACAACTAAGCAATTAGGGGTTAAGGGCCTTGCTCAGGGGCCCAGCAGTGGTAGCTTGGTTGGTCTGAGAATAACAAAATGATCTTCCAGTTAGCAGACCAACACCCTGACCACTTTGCTACCACCTCCCAATTCTTAAAACTAGACGGAAATAAATATACATCATTATGATTTAAGTTTTTGATTCAATAAATGCTCATCAAGTTTATGTATAAAAAAGGAGCTTAGAATAGAGGCTTAACGGAAACCTCTCAAATTCTTGCATACTGAAACAGGCTTGTCTAAGATTGTGCTCTGTTTTGGGCTCTTTTTATCTTGCCATCAACCCTGACCGCTTTCTTTGTCCCTACTAAAGAAAACCATACCCACAACATAATACCACCACCATGCTCTAATATGCAGTGTTGGGTGTCAACCAAAAGGAGTCACAAATTTACCTTTGGTCTCAACTATCCAGAGATAGTTGTTTCTACAAGTTTGATCAGTGTCTATTATACTTTTTAAAATCCCACTGCTAATAAAATTATAAATCCAATTTAGATCAGAAATGAATGCTTAAAACTAGATATATACAAATTTATGCATGAAATATACCCATTTATGCATGTTTAAAAGATTTAACTCTGCTCATTGAGCTTATGTACAAAGACAGGAAGCAATGGAGGCTTACCGCAAACGGATGAGTGACGCACGGTCAGGGAGGAAGGAGTACCCCCAGATACGCACCTTTAACAAAGTTCCACACAGCACCAACAATGTTTACACAGATCTGGAAGAGGCTGTAAGATGGTGAGTTGAAATAGATTGCTATGTAATCCTTAAATCTGGTGCATAAGCTCTTTAATTTTCCCTGAATAGTTTAAAAACAACATTAAATTAATTTTCTGTAACCCTTTGTCATAGGTTGCCAAGGGCTTATTTAGGATTTTGTGCTAGTGAACTGAAATGTAAGAATGTTGAATAAAATTGTGCTGAGTCAGGGCATGATATTGTTGCAACCTTTGTACATAATGAACAAAGATTTCAGCTAATTTTATGTGGATGTTGTTTGCATGTTGTGACTTGTATGTTCACTTGCAAAATTTATGCTATACCAGTTTTAGTCATCCATAGGATCAGTAATCCCTGGTTTATTTGCTGTTAAGAAATTTCTAGAAAACCTTTGAAATTGTTGCATGTGAAAAGTCCAGAACAGCAACCACGCCTAACACGTGCAATTTAGCCATGTCAAATGATTAATATCATTTATAGAAAGTCAGCTGACTACTAACATAGAATTAAAAAAGTGTTTATAATGTGACACGCCATGTGGTCATGGTTTACGGATATCTAACAATCATACCACATACAGTGCCTTAAAAAGTCTTCTTTTTCTTCTCCTTTTGACTGTTCCTTATTAGGGGGCGCCACAGAGAATAATCTGTCTCCACCTAACCCTATTCTCTGCATCCTCTTCACTCACACCCACTAACTTCCTGCCTCATTTATCGCATCCAAATACCTCCTCTTTGGTCTTCCTCTTTGCCTTCTGCCTGGTAGCTTTATTTCTAACATCCTCCTACCAATATATTCGCTATCCCTCCTCTGTACATGTCCAAACCACCTTCCCTGGCTTTTCCCCCAAAACCTCTAACATGGGCCGTCCCCCTGATGAACTTCCTAATTTTGTCCAACCTTGTCACTCCTAAAGAAAACTTCAACATCTTCAGCTCTGCTACTTCCAGCTCTGCCACCTGTCTCTTCCTCAGCACCACTGTCTCTAAACCATACATCATTGCTGGTCTCACCACTGTCTTGTACACCTTTTCCTTGATTCGAGCTGATATTCTCCTGTCACATAACACTTCTGACACATTTCTCTACCCATTCCAACCTGCCTGTACTCGCTTCTTACCTCTTTCACACATTCTCCATTGCTCTGGACTGTCGACCCTAAGTACTTAAACTTCTGTACCTTCTTCACCTCTTCACCCTGTAATCTTACTGTTCCACTTTCCTCCCTTTCATATAAACACATGCACTCTGTCTTGCTACAACTGACTTTCATTGCTCCTCTCTCCAGAGCAAACCTGTACCTCTCCAGGTTTTTCTCCACCTGCTCCTTGCTCTCACTATAGATCACAATGTCTTCTGCAAACATCATTGTCCAAGGAGATTCCTGTCTGACCTCGTCTGTCAAACGATCCATTACCACAGCAAACAAGAAGGGGCTCAGAGCTGATCCCTGATGCAGTCCCACCTCCACTTTGAACTCCTCTGTCTGACCTACTGCAAACCTCACCACTGTCCTGCTCCTCTCATACATAGCCTGCACCACCCTGACATACTTCTCTGCTATTCCTGACTTTTTCATACAATGCCACAGCTCTTCTTATGGTACCCTGTCATATGCTTTCTCCAGGTCTACAAAAACACAATGCAGCTCCCTACGACCATCTTTGTACTTCTCCATCAGCATTCTCAGAGCAAAGATTGCATCTGCAGTGCTCTTTCTGGGCATAAAGCCATACTGCTGCTCACAAATACCTATTTCCCTCCTTAACCTAGATTCCACTACTCTTTCCCATACCTTCATTGTGTGGCTCATCAACTTTATGTTGCACATCACCCTTGTTCTTAAAGATAGGCATCATTAAACTCCTCCTCCATTCCTTAGGCATCTTCTCACTCACTAAAATCCCGCTAAACAATCTAGTAAGAAATTTCACTGCTGCCTCTTCTAGACATTTCCACACCTTCACCGGTATCTCATCAGTTTCAACCACCTTTCCTTTTTTCATTCTCTTCAAAGCCACCCTAACTTAATTTTGACTAATCTTTTGCACTTCCTGCTCCACATTGTTTACTTTTTTACCCGTTTCTCCCTCTCATTCTCCTCATTCATCAACACTTTAAAGTACTCCTTCCATCTTCTCTGTACACTCTCCTCACTTGTGAGCACCTTTCCATCTCGATCCTTAATAACCCTTACCTGCTGCACATCCTTCCCATCTCGATCCCTCTGCCCTGCTAACCTGTACAAGTCCTTCTCTCCTTCTCTAGTGTCTAACCTAGTGTACAGCTCATCATATGCCGTCTGCTTGGCCTTAGCCACTTTCCGCAAATCCTTGTATTCCTGTCTACCTTCCTCAGTCTTTTCCATGTCCCACTTCTTCTTGGCTAACCTCTTCCTCTGTATACTATCCTGAATTTCGTCATTCCGCCACCAAGTCTCTTTATTTTCTTTCCTCCTTCCATATGACACACCTAGCACCTTTCTTCCTGTCTCCCTAAACACTTTTGCTGTAGTTTGCCATTCATCTAAAAACACTAGCTGACCGCCCAGAGCCTGTTTCAACTCCTGTCTAAATTCTTCACAGTATTCTTCCTTTTTCAGCTTCAACCATTTGGTTTTCTTCTCTACCTTTCATCTCTTCTTCCTCCAGACCAACATCTTCATTCTACACACCACCATTCTATGCTGTCTGGCTACACTCTCTCCCACCACAACTTTACAGTCTTTACAATCTCTTTCAGAGTGATACTCTTATAAGTCACTAAATGCTCCTCTCTCTTCTGGAAAAGGGTATTTACCACAGCCATCTCTATCCTCTTAGCAAAGTCTACTATCATCTGTCCTTTACTGTTCCTTTCCTTCCTCATCACCTCTATTCCCCTCACCAACATGTCTATTAAAGTCTGTGCATATCAATGCTCTCTCCTCTGGGAATACTTACCATTACCTCATCTAACTCACGCCAGAACCTCTCTTTCTCTTCTTACTCACAACCTACTTGTGGGGCATAACCAGTTAAAACATTTTCACCTCCAGAACATTCTTCACAAACTCCTCTTTCAGGATCATTTCTACCCCATTTCTCTTCCTATCCACACCATGATAAAACAACTTAAATCCTGATACAATATTACGAGCCTTGCTACCCTTCCATCTGGTCTCCTGTACACAATATATCCACCTTCATTCTTTTCATCATATCCACCAACTCTCTACCTTTCCCTGTATTTGTCCCAACAGTCAGCGTCCCAATTTTTCCTTTCCTCTTCTCTTTCTGTCTGTTCACGCTACCTCCTCCTCTGACCAACAGTGCCGGTGGCGGTCGTTGTCAACCCGGACCACGGCCGAACCGGTATGATGATTCGCATGTTTAGATTTGGCAAATTTTTATGTCGGATGCCCTTCCTGACACAACCCTCTCTATTTATCCAGGCTTGGGACTGGCACCAAAGTCACTGGCTTGTGACCCCTGTGGCTAGATTGTGAAGTGGAACAAAAATGATATACGTTTTTTAACATTTTAAGCAAATAAAAATCTGAAAAGTGTGGTGCATTTGTATTCAGCCCCCCCTGCGTCAATACTTTGTAGAGCCACCTTTCACTGCAAGTCAGTTTGGGTATGTCTCTTCCAGCTTTGCACATCTAGAGACTGAAATTTTTGTCTATTGTTCCTTGCAAAATAGCTCAAGCGCAGCCAGATTGGGTGGCGAGCATATGTGAACAGCAATTTTTAAGTCTTGCCACAGATGCTCAATGGGATTTAGGTCTGGACTTTGACTGGGCCATGCTAACACATGAATATTCTGTGATCCAAACCATTCCATTGTAGCTCTGGCTGTATGTTTAGGGTCATTTTCTTGCTGGAAGGTGAACCTCTTTCCCAGTCTGAAGTCTTTTGCAGCCTTCACCAGGATTGCCCTGTATTTAGTTCTATTCATCTTCCTATTAACTCACCAAACTAACACATCTTCCCTGTTCCTGCTTAAGAAAAGCATCCCCACAGCATGATGCTGCCACCACCATGTTTTACAGTGGCGATGGTGTTCAGGGTGATGAGCAGTGTTACTTTTCCACCAAACATAGTGCTTTGAATTTAGGCAAAAAAGTGCAACTTTGGTCTCATCCAACCAGAGTACCTTCTTCCACATGTTTGCTGTGTCCCCTACATGGCTTGTGCCAAACTGCAAAGGGGACTTTTATGTTTTTCTTCCAACAATGGCTTTCTTTTTACCACTCTTCCATAAAGGCCAGATTTGTGGTGTACATGACTTATAGTTATCCCATAGACAGATTCTTCCACCTGAGCTGAGGATTTCTGCAGCTCCTCCAGAGTGACCATGGGCCTCTTGGTTGCTTCTTTGACCAGTGCTCTTATTGCTCAGTCTGTCAGTTTAGGTGGACGGCCATGTCTTGGTAGGTTTGCAGTTGTGGCATACTTTTTCCTTTTTTGATGATGGACTGAACAATGCTTCTTCAAAGCTTGGGATACCTAAACCTGCTTTACACTTCTCAACAACTTTATCCCTGACCTGTCTGTTTTTTTTTTTTTTTTAATGTGCTTAAATTTTTTTGTTTCACTTTAGAATTATGTGCTACTTTGTGTTGGTCTATTATATAAATTCTCAATAAAATACATTTAAGGTTGTGGTTGTAAGGTGACAAAAAAGTTGTGAAATGTGAAAAGTTCAAGGGGTATGAATACTTTTTCAAGGTACTGTATGTGCATGTTGCTCATTTAGTCCCTGATGTTAGGCAGACAGGCTTAAGAAGGCTGGTTCAAAGTCAAAGTCAGCTTTTTTACCAACTTTGTAACCGAAGTAAGTTTTTATATTCTTTGCTTTGTGCACAGAGGCACTGCAATGCTGGAACTTACTTGCTACTTTTGTGGAAAGTGGGAAGTTTGTAAAAGAGGCATTTGGGATGGTCAGGTGTCCACATACTTTTAGTCATATAGTGTACAGATTTTTGAAATGAACAAAATTTTGCAGTTGTGTTATGTATCTAATAATCTAGCAACTCAGAGATCATCCAGCAGTACCATGGCACCTGTAAATAAAATGTGAACGTAATGACGTTTTTCAGGAGCAACCTGCAGAGCTCAAAAGTGGACATTTCTGATATGACTTGGGAGCAGAAAGAGCGAGTGTTGCGGCTGCTGTTTGCTAAAATGAATGGTTTAAAAACAAGGTAAAGATTTATTTTAAATATCTGACATTGCTATCTTTTGTCAAAATCCAAGCAAATTAAACTCCAATAGACATCAAATATACATATTTGAAGATGATATTGTATTTACAATTAGTAAATGGCTATAAATGCTATAATTCAGGCTTTTCTAAGTAAGGCAGCTCATCTTCTATCCTGACCTGCTAAAAACACTAAGTGTAAATAACGTTCTTTGTTTTACTATAATTAGCGCAATTAAACCAGCAATAATTAACCACAAGCCATATTGTCATAATATTGCTGCTCGCAACTGTCTGCACTTAACAGCAGAAAAATCCTAACGCACACTGAGGTTTCCAGTTCCAAATCTCAGCAGAATTAAGGCTTTAAATGTAGCCATGTGTCTCCAATTTCCTCATTTCCACTTCTCTCATTTCAATTTATGACCCATAACCACTGATCTGGAATTACTGTTAAAATACCCCCAAAACAAAAACAGTGTCATCAAGCCTGTTATTTCAGTAACACACTAAAGTCCGAACACTCCAGAGTCTGCTCACGCAGTAGAGAAAGAAAGCGTGAGGGCTGTGGGGTTAAAAAAAATAAAATAAGGGTGCAGTGGCCACAGAAGCATGTCTTTGGTGTAAGGCATCTAGATCCAGAGCTCTTCCTGCACACCCAGCAGCTTGTTTAGCACATTTGAATCGCCTGTGGTTCTCTGGAAGCAACTGGAAACATTTTTAAAGAGCAGAAGATAAACCTTAAGCAGAAGTGGGTTAACATGAAATTTGGTGTAACTAATGAATAAATAAATAAATGGATGGATGAAAGAAATTCATTATGACTGGCATGTTTATTTATATTTACTCTATGAGAGGGACATGGGTTCTTTTTGTGCTGTTGATGTACTCACATGAACCTAGTGGTATGACTTTAAGCCAAAATTACCCATAATGCTGGAATATTACACCACTCTAGTGCATCAGCTAGCTTCATCTCTTTCAATGCTTTTTATTTAATATCGTTGTATTTATTTGCAGAAAAGCAGTGCAGCTTCCAGCTCTCTCAACATCTGCTGAGGGGGATCAGAAGGACAGAGAACCCAAGTATGAACAGTCTTCCATTTACTTCTTGTTACAGAGGGTTTTACATTATTCCAGTGGTTCACAAAGTAGGGGGGGGGGGGGTTACTGTGGGGGTGGGATTGGGATGTTTAGAAAAAGAAATAAAACAGTAAACGGTCAACAGATGAAGAATAGAAGATGAATTGGTTTGTGAAGAGAAAAAGAAGGGAAAAAAAGCACCATAGATGAAGTCACAGGTTTTATTTAGTCCTTCAGATCATTGCGTTATTTAGTCATTTAAGTCCTATTTTAGTAGAGCCATAAAAAATGTTTTGGATATTCCTTATTAGGGTCAGAAATGTTTAATAATCTAGTCACCGATTAATGTTTAGCAAAAACCCAAGTCACTTTACACACATCTGTACCATATGTTGGACCAGTGATTGAATCAGTATTAATAACTAATTTCTTATATTTTTGGTGGACAAACTTTTTTAAAAATCTTGTCTAAAATCTTTTCACGCAGAGCCACAGAGGAAAAATCTCCAATGACCTTTATAACCCAGGCATCCGTGTCCAACATGGCTTCTAACCCCAGCTGTGACTTCTAACTACCAACTCTCTCAATCCACTTTATGATACATTTCTATACACACCAGCTTGTCTCTTTAAGTATTCTTTTCTATACAAACAGTATTTGACAGGAATAAATTGATTTGGCATTGATTTCAGCCAGGTACAATAATAAGAATTATATATCTAAAAGAAATGCCCCCCATTTTCTATTCCATATACCAAATGAAATGAGTCCAGGGTCTGTTACACAATCATTGTTCATTTATTGTTAGAAATAGAATATCTGTGATATATTATAAGAGAAGGTGATAAATTCTCTGCTTTGGAACAGGTTTTTAGGCTGTAGATGTTCTTGAATCTGTAAGATTCAGAACTTTAAGTGGATAAATACTGTTCACAGTTGATGGCATTTATATTGAAAAAAAGTAGAGCCATAAAAAATGTTTTGGATATTCCTTATTAGGGTCAGAAATGTTTAATAATCTAGTCACCGATTAATGTTTAGCAAAAACCCAAGTCACTTTACACACATCTGTACCATATGTTGTACACTTCCTAAGACTTCTGAAGTCAGTATTTGGGAGTTCTAATGCAATTTAGCGCCCCATGGTCGGCATGGTAACTGCTGGAGATTTTACAGTAGCATCCTCTGCCTTCCACTGTGAAGTAACGGTTTTAATCTGGGTGTAGAACTGGATGCCCTGCAACGGCAGCACAAACAAAAGGCTTAGAAATCACTACTGTTAAACCAGGCAATACTGTTACTTATGTATGGATCTAAAGTAACGTCAATAAATGTTAAGTGCATGGCTTTGTAAGTGTATATGCGACTAGTAGATCTTTATACACTATTAATTTCATGAAAATTTTATCAGCACTTAAGACAGACTTACTTGTTTGCCGTAGAAGTTGGTGTCACCCCTGAAAGAGGCCTTAGAGCCAGTGAAGGAGAACATGGGTAGAGGAACTGGAATAGGTACATTTACTCCGATCTGAAAAAAAAAAAAAGAAAATCAGACATCATACCCTGAGGCTGCCTCTGCTCCTGCACAGTCTCTATCTGCCCAGACGCTCGCACCTCAATGCCAGTTAAGAGAACAACGCAAATGTAAACATGTCTCTCTCTCACCCCTGCAGCTGTATGTCACACAGAATTGTTTCAACCAAAGATTAGCACCTGAACAGCTGTGCAATCAGCATGTTAACACAACCTAACTACCATAGATCAGAGCATCTGTCAAAGCCAATTAAATCGCAACGCCACTTAGTTGTACGACAATCTTTTTGATTGTTTTTTTTTTTTTTCCCCACTTGTTTGCTAGAAAACCGGGTAGCTGGTACTTACAGCTAAACCTCAATTTACTCAAAGTGGAAACTTTGTTTAAAAGTTCCAAACAAAAACTATGTATTGCTACCGAGCCTTGACTGCCATGAATGGAAAGTGCTAAAACAACCAGCTCATTCAGTGACACGACAGCACAAAGCCCAAAGCCACAATCATTTTTTTTGTGTACCCGCTGAGAAAAACAACGTATGCACAGGGTACCTAAACAAACATTTTTGTTGGGACGGGTGATTCCTGGAAGCATGGCTTGTCTTGGTTCAGGACGTGATGGAGCCATTGTGAGGAAAGGAATAAGAGTACAGTCAAGTACAGTAGGGATGTCTTGTGCACTGAGGTTTTAAAGGCCAACTCCTCACACGGCCGTGTCCACTGTGTGAATTGCAAACACATACCACGCCTGTGAGCCACAAACAAATAGGGAGAAGGTGTGCCATTTTTATACAGCCATTAGATCAACAGGTTACATGGAATCCCTTTTGGATGCAGATACAGAATTTCCACCTGCTAAAGATTTCTGAGGAGCGTTGTGTTTTGATTAAACAGCACATATTTGCTGTAAGCTATTTGGAGTCTGTATGTTATGAGATGGCAGAAAAGGGATTTTTTCCTTCTGGGTTTTTAGTCAAGGCAAACAAGGCGATTCCTGCTTTGGAAAATGTGTATTTTCTTAAGAATGTTTGTGTGTCAGGTATGGCAGCTAAGGACAGAATGTGAACAGCTTGACACTGACTGTCTTTCTAAGGGTTGAATAAGAGGCGCCAAGTACACTTTGCCTGTACTTCACGTTCTGTATTGACTCAGAATGCCTGAAGAACTTCATCCGAAATGCCCTTTTTTAAATAATTTTTATAACTTTTATATAACATTTCAACTCATCATATGTAAAAGAATTAGTTTAGATGCTTGGTAAAAGTACATGCATTATTTTCACAAACCTGACTGGATGCATGTATGCTGTGTGATATGCTACCAACAAACTGCCTACATTAAAATTTCAACTTAAATTGAAGTTCCTCACCTGGCCAACTTCCACCTCATGGGTGTATTTGCGAGCTACAGCACCATTGGTGGTAAAAATGGCGGTTCCGTTTCCATACGGGTTCTTATTGATGATACCGATGGCTTCATCCAAGGTGTCAACTTCCAAGACAACCAAAACAGGGCCAAAGATCTCTTCCTCGTAGCACTTCATATTAGGCTGGAGGGCAAACAGAAGAAAATGACATACAATTGAAATCCAGTTAAACAGAGCACTTGGCAGCTGCTCAGAATTTCACAATCATTCTTGAACGACTCACTGTGACATTGCTGATGATGGTGGGTCCCACAAAGTTGCCATTCTCAAAGCCCTTAACTTTTATATTCCTGCCATCCAGCAGCAGAGAAGCACCTTCTTCCACTCCACTCTGAATAAGCCTGTTTACACGGTCCCTGGCCTGAGGAGTGATCAAGGGGCCAAGATCAGCACCTGGCTGGTCACCTAGTACCAAGAAAGTACAAATGAATGAAAAGACTGACATAATGTATGAATTACCATAGAAGATAGACAGATCAAGATAAAGTAGTAAAAGATTTAAATTTGCGTCTTTTACTGTACCACACATATAGTTTAAAACACCAACGTGCTCACTCCAAAAGCTGTTTTGGAGTTTTAGCTTGGCTACCGCATTGCAGTTCAATGTATTTTGCTACACCAAATTTTATTTTTTTCATTTTTCATCTTTTAATTTGACCTGCTTGTGTTACTTTCATGTGACCGTACCACAAGGAGTGTTTCAAGTTTGTGGCCCCAGCAAGAAACATGTGTTTCTCTGCTTTGGCTGTACTAGAAGTGCAGCTGGGGGAGGTGTGGTCATGAAGGCTTGGGTGGTCTAGTGAAATGCATGGAGAGGTATAAAAACTCATAACATAAAGAGATGATGACAGAAAAAAGACTAATGGGGGACTGGAAGCAAATAAAGAAAACGCTAGTTACACAAAGCATCTGCTTTTCTGCACCAGTCATCCGAACGTCCGTCTTTTGGGGTTTAATGTAATATTTATGAATGAGGACAGGAAAAAAAGACTAGTCATATAGAAGTGGACAGAGAATCTAGAGAGACATAGGGAAAAAGAGGCTTCAAAAAGTACGCGCTGAGCGTTAGGTGTAAAACAAAACTAACTGTATCTGTATCTAGTTTATCAAGACATATCACACATCCGATACAAGCCTGAAGTCAGCATTATCGCGATTTAATTAAACATACGCAACTCTTGTGTACCTGCATTGACACGCAGGTTCTTGGCGCGCTCTACCAGTTCAGGCAGCCAGTTCCGAGCTTCTCCCACAAGGATGGCAGTGGAAAGTGCCATACATCTTTGACCAGCTGCTCCAAATGCAGCCCCCACCAGTTGGTTCAGTGTGTTCTCTCTATTAGCATCTGGCATTACCACACCATGATTCTTTGCCCCCTGGACAAGCACAGGACATAACGAACAGAGATCAGTCCTAAAATTATTCTTAAAAGGGAATGTAAGGAAATGTAGAGGACATACAGAAATATATATCTCTCATACTAGATGTACAATTATGGTTGAACAAACAACATTTTCCTTTATTTACTGGAAGTTTAAACCAAAAAGGTTTTTTTTAGTTGTTCAGTGGAGAACAAGCTGACTTGCTCCCCCTGTGTTCGGTAATGGAGATTTACTGATTTAAGCCATTAATGTTTCTATTGTCAAGTATGTTCAAACACACACAATACTATGATGTTAAACAATTCCAACCATTTAAAAAAAAAATTCTATTATAAGGGTTAACAAGATGGGCGCTAGCAATTTTTGGTGAGGTTAGGTTTCGAACACACTTATTCTGCACCAACCCTAGTAGAAAAACAGATCTCTGGGGCACCTCTGAAGGTTAATACAGGGTTTAAATGACTAAATCAGCGGAGGTATTTCACAGCTTGAATATCCATTCCATATACAATGCTGCCACCCACTGGTAAGAAACTGTAGCATCGCCTACACCACACAATGTGGTGCTGTCACTGCTTGCAATACACTGGATTCATACTATTAGCAAACCTAAATGCATTCATTCATTCTTTGTATAGGGTGGGGTCACTTCATCAGCTCAGCGGGAAGGGGTAGCCTGCTGATCAAAAAAAATTCACTGTACCACCAAACTGCATCTGCTGGGCCTATGATCAAGACCCTGAAACCCCAACTGCTCAGTTTTAGAAATGAAATAAATGTAAATGACTCTGGATAAGAGTGTCTGCCAAATGCCAGAAATATAAATGTAAATTTGCGAACACGTCTACAAATCGGGGATGTACAGTAGAGTAGACTGAGCTGTACAAGTGCCTGTAGCATGGTGTGCCAACATTAGCACATTAAGGGAAAAGCCAGACCGATTTGTTTTCCCCATGAACCAAGCATCAATAAGAAAAAAAAATTAGGCAAAGATGTTGCACAGTAATGAACAGCTCCTCAATTTTGAACTGGATAAAGTTTATACTACAGCTCATACTACAGTTTATGTAGATTGAGTAGAGTAAATTTAATACCAAAATGGGTATTTTTTGCCAGGTGGATTTTATTTCTATTTGGTCTAACCACAGTTTTAGCTGAAATTTAAAAAATAATTATAAATAGCAAAAGGCAAGAGAAAGACACCTTTGCTTTGGATTTTTTTATATCACTGAAGCAAGTCATTAAAAACCATAAACACTATAGCTAAACTACAGATAATAAATATATCCACATAAACAGACTAAATGTATAAAATTCAATTCAGTTTATCCAAAAAGGTTAAGTTTGACACTTAAAATGTTATTTGCTTTACATTCGCCCATAAAACCGAAAGTTTGCAGGGCTATGCAGGACTAACCATGTTGGACTGCACTCGTTTGCCATTTTTTGAGCCTCTGTTGTAAATGTACTCTCCTGCCTGGTTGGAGCCCACGAAGCTGATGGCTTTTATAGCAGGGTGATCACATATGAAGTTCACAGCTGCAAAAAAAAACACAGAAGCAAAAAACAAGGTAAAAAGATTTTTCACAAACACCAATTATACACCTGTGCTTATAAATGATTACTTTCTTCAATGCCATGTCAGCAGCTAAGGCCATCCTTATGGCAGAACAATACAAACCATGCAAAACAGCTCTATTACAATGTTGCTGTACAAAACTTGCATATAAAAAAATACATCTTGTAAAAACAACTTTATCAGAACAATTTGTTCAAACTTTTAAATGGGTTTGCCTGTCCATAATATTACAGAATAGATCTCATACAATTTATTGTTAGCACTCATGTTCCACTCTTCCTGCCACTTATTTAAGATGTAGTAATTTATAGCGGGTTCAAGAATTTACAGCCACGTCACAGTCATTTGTTTCCTGGGAGCCCAACAGAAGAGGATGCTGTAAAATTGCTTCTGCAACTTGTCCATTTTAGGGGAGGGTATCAGGTTTTAAAGCTTGCATGAGAATTCTTTACTATTATTCCACTCAAAAGGATACTGTTCCGTGTCTGCACACAGTTTTAGTACTTGGTAATTCAACACTTATTAATTCAACATCTATTATTAAGGCAAAAGGTTGAAACTACTAAATTGATCCTAATTCTTTAAACTCAAGGGCTGTAATATGCAGCGGAATTTTATGTACAGTAGCTTTCAGATAAAAACAATCACAAAATAAGGCAAACCATCCCCCATGTGAACTCTATACCATCATGCTGGCCATGGATGATGTTGAGTGTGCCATCTGGAGCTCCAGCATCCTGCAGCAGCTTGGCCAACATCATTGTACATCCCGGAACGCGCTCTGAGGGCTTCATCAGATATGTGTTACCGCACACCATACCCATAGGGAACATCCAGAGTGGGATCATGGCAGGAAAGTTGAAGGGGGCGATGCCAGCGCAGACGCCAAGAGGAAGACGGTATGTGTAAGTGTCCATGTCTTTGGTAATAGAAGGCAGAGTCTCCCCCAGCATGAGAGAAGTGATGCTACATGCATGCTCTGCCACCTCTGGATAATTAAGATGTAGAGAAGCAAATTAATAATGCATACTTAGTCAACATGTTGAAGCATAACAGGTACCAAAAGGCCACAGATATATTTTTTTTCACCATGTTTTCAAGTTCACCATGGACAACATGGATACATACACACACAAGCATAAATCTTCATTGTTTCCACTCTTAGTTTAAATGACTGGCCTTTTGAAAGATGATCCTGGAGACTTACGCAATCCTCTGAAAACGTCGCCCTCAGCATCTGCCAGTGTTTTCCCCTGCTCCAGAGTGATCAGCCTAGACAACTCTTTCTACAACAGGACACACAGTTGCATATGTGTGTATATACATTTACTTATTCCTAGGTATATGTGTAAATTATTCCTTAAACTAAAATCTTTCGGTCAAAGATCAGAAACCTTAAAGATCGCTCTATATTAAGGTTTGCAGCAACACATGCCAGATTAACTTACAATGTTGTCTTTAATAAGTTGCTGGTAGCGAAGAAAAACCTGCTGACGAGTCAAAATGGAGGTCTCAGACCAAGAGTGATAAGCCCGTGAGCATGAGTCCACAGCAGCCAACATCTCCGCCTGCGTGGCTTTAGGGACCCGGCCAATCACCTCGTTGGTAGCCTGAAAGAAGTAAAACATAATTTCTAACTACAGTAGTAAGGTAAAATATCTCTTCTCTATGGTGAACAGTACAGAACTTAAATACACAGACATAGTATGAGGCACTAAACATGGATTTGTAGGTATCACTCAGACAGCCAGTAAAACGACAGAAGTAGGGAAATAACCAAAAAAAAACAACAAATTCTCTTCTACTGGTTCAAAAAAAAAAAAAAAGCTACTCTATATGTCAAAAAAATATGTAGTTTATTTACCATTACAACAATAAGTGCCTTTTAGTGTTTTTGCTGTTCTAATTACCGTCAGTTTGCTGGGAAGGTTTTCTACTAGATTCTAAATCGTGTTTGCTCATTCAGTCACAAGAGCAGTAGTGAGGTCAGATACTGATATTACATAAAAAATAAATAAAGGCCTGGTGCAGTGGAGACAAGTCTTTGACTATAAGAGTACATTTAATTGCCATTTATTTAGCACAAAAAGGACCAGGGCCAGAAAACCTTAATTTAATAAAGCAATTAAGCAGAGAGAAATATTTCAGTAACACAAAACAGAGGAGATACTCGCAAACGCAGGATCAAATCTTATGAAAAAACTATGTTCTGTTGATTAAAGAGTAACAAAGACCTTGTAACTAGTTAACAGGTCGAAGTAGACTTTGAGGGGGAAATTTATTTATAATTAACACCAACCTTCACGTCTAGCAAAGACATTTTACACACATTGCCATTTCAGCACTTTAATACAATGAGATAAGAATAGCTCACGTTCTATTTCATGCCTTATCGCCTGTATAGAACACCGCAGAACTGGATTATCAACTAGTTTAAAACGGGTTTAACACGTGTACTTACAGGATTGTGAATGTCTAGCCATTCTGAACTTTTGGATTCAACAAATTTCCCATCAATAAACAACTTTGTGGTGGGCTGTAAAAATAAAGAAGAAAAACATTACTAATATGTTGTATGTCAAACCAGATTTCAACAACAAACAAGTTCTGCTACCTTTCATCAATAATCTCCATTTGACAATGTAAATAAATACCCCCCAAAAAAACTACAAGTGCTCCAAATGAAGGCATTTTTCTGTACTTATTCCATGACTCTTAATTCATAATATATTCAAAAGGAACATCCTTTAAACACTTTATTCTGTTTGACTCTACAGCATAAAGTTGTAAATAAATGATTGTTTATTACTGTTCCAAAAGATGAGGTTTACCTTTTACCTCTGGTTCAGTTAAGATTTATGTTTATTAGGGATCTAAATCTATACCAATGCGTATTTCTGTAGAATTATTTGTGTCAACATTCGGTTCAAGACGTTTCCGTCTAAAAAAACAAAACATTTTGCACATTTTACCTGCTAATGGAGCTCAGTTATATTCTTTATTGTGCTCGATTCCGAGTCAAAAACAGGTTTTTGAAAAGACACAAAAGGAGGCTCATGTACAAGAGGCTCATGTACAAAATCAGTTTGTCAGATGCAATAGCAGACCTCATTTAAAACACAAACCTAACATTTATACGTACTATAGTGTCATGTTGTACATGCGTTTGGCGGTCATTAAAGCAGGAAATCATTTGGTATCTGTCAAAGCCTTCTGGTTTACCCTTTGTATTATGTTATTTACTATTTGCTAGTTAGACAGCCGGGTAAGCATTCAAATATAGTTAAAGGAGTCATTTGGGAGCTAGTAATTATTAGAGAATTGGGCCGAATAATTTGACTCCCTAAAGGGAACCGAAATTTTTTATCAATAACTTACACACAAATCATTTTTTTATTTTACAAGTAAGCATTTATACATTCCCACTAACTCACCACAGAAGAGGAGTAAAACCGGTGTCCCAACTGAAGGAGTGCCTGTACAGATATAGGAACATTGTTTTAGGAATGAACCGCAGGCAGATAATACAGACTCAATTCAAGACCAAATATACTTTACATTACATTTAACTTAATAACAGATTATTTTTGGGGGGGGGGAGCTTCAAGTCTCATGTATGTTATGGAGTTTGAGCTGGGATAAGTTTAGTTTGGTTTTCTGCTCCAACGATGTTCCAGGGAATGACGGAGAAAAGTTCAATGGCGGAAAATAGGGAGAGGGATTAAAGTAAACATAGCGCGTACCTTGGGAAAGGTATGCCGGAGTTTTATACTGAATCACGACGAGAACCAGCTCAGAGATATCAGATATAAGTGTTTAAATGATCACTTCGTTTAACTCTCATTTAACTCGGCAGGTGCAAGTTATCTTTAGCAAATGGAGGGAGTCACTAATGTACTATGTAAAATACCGCCTATGCATCAGTATGCACTGTAGCAGAGTGTCACTATTGTTATTGCAAAGGTCAGAAATAGCCTCGGCGTTGTGCCCTTTTTGTCTATATGTTTTACACGCCTTTAGTTTCTTACCCTCTTCTTGAGCAGAGAACGAGTTCCTGCCGCTGCCATGACAGAATTTAACGAAATGAGACTTCTTCGGGAAATATTAGCTTAAGCCAAAGAATACTTATCCGTTTAACCAGCGGTGAATTCGGAGAGGGGCGGGGTTATGCGAGGGTTCTGCAGTGATTGGTTAACAGTCAAATACGCCCCCAAAGCAAGAAATATGATTGGTGGTAATTCATGAACACTGTACTAATAGCAACGCGCCTTCTTGACAGACTTTTCACAGAGTAAGTAAACTAACAATGATTGGTCATAATAAAGGGATCTTAGAGTTCAAGATGAAAGATTTGATTCTTTTAAAATTGTTATAATTTAGACGTTGATTCGGTTCCTCTTGCGATTACAGAATCGACGGTGATTCGGTTCCTCTTGCGATCACAGAATCGACTCTTTAGGGAACCGAGTGGAAACCCTATAAACGCTTTTACCAATATTTAGCAATGAAAATAATGTTGCACATGTGAATTACATTAAAGTGCATTTGTGCTACACTGATTAGGCTGAATTGTGTATATTTGGATAGGTATTCGGATCAGTGACGTAATAAATGCTGGTGGTTAAACAGTGAAGTTATTTTCATTCCCACTGCCAGCACAGAAATGCGAACATCTTTTGCATGCTTGATGAAGGTAATTTCCAAATGTTTATGCAAAATTGCTTTATTATTATGCAGTTGCAAGACTGAACCTTGTGCAAACCTGGTTAAAATCTAAACCTGCTTAGTCATGACGCTGTAGTAAGAGGAGGATTTTTGGGGTCTCCTCTCATTGGCTCTTTGGAGAGAGGATTTCAAGCCCTGAAAACTTTAATCACGACGTTTCATGTCTATATAATATCATGGCGACTCAGTTAAAGGTTTGACTAGTTTCCACATCCGCATTTTAATTCTGAATATTTTATGTCCATCGTTAACTTATGATTTACTTTTCGTTGTTTCACTTCAAATAACGGTTTTTTTTTCTTATTTCCCAGCCTGTGCTTCATGGATATTTCAGAAGTTCTTGCTCATGGAGGGTGCGGATTGGTAAGTGTACAGACTACAGTATACATTTTCTGTAACTGTTTATTGTGTGATTACTGAAGAGTTCCTCAGCTTAACATTCATGTATTGCGATTCCACTAGCTTTTGCCCTAAAGGGTATTGAATATGATCAAGTACCAGTCAACCTCGTCAAAGATGGAGGCCAGCAGGTAAACACAGGTTTTTGTGTGTCTCTACCTTGTGTTTTCTTTTTATCGTTAGTTCTATATAAATACAAAGTGTCTTTATTGTGCTGATTTGCGTGTCTGCCTCAGCTCACAGATCAGTATAAAGAGGTCAACCCAATGCAGCAAGTGCCTGCACTCAACATCGATGGGATCACCTTATCTCAGTCAGTAAGTTCTCTCATATTTACTGTTGGTGATTTAGAAGGTATCATTGTTATCTTAATTATATTAGATTTATTATATATAATAATAAATTTAATGATATTGACCTCAAGATTATTAAAACACTTCAAGTCATATAAAACAAATGACAAAAATTAAAATAAATAAATGTAAATATTTAAATTTAAATATAAATCATTCATTTACTAACACATTTAAAGAATAGGTACAAAACCAAAATAGGTACAGTAAAAACATAACCACCATTAAAATGCTATTTATTAAAAAGCTTAATTATCATTTCAACCATATACAGAAGATATTACAGTACACAATGAAATTAAAACAATGTTTCTCCAGGACCACGGTGCTACATAAAACAACACAAAATTACATGAAACAACAAAGAGATACTCAACAGAACAACAACAGAGCTAAGAACTAGTGTCTTGGAAACATAAAGTGCATGTGTGCAACCTGGTTTAAACAGTGCAAATAATAATACAAACATTACTCCAGACAGTGCAAAAGTAGACATTAAAAACAAAACACTTTGTACAAAAACATTAAATACTTGCAAGTAAGTAAGTGATAGCAGCAAAGATTTAGGGTTATTTCACATATCTTCACATCATTTTAGCTGACTGTGAGCAAATTGAAGCAGAAAGATTGTCTCTTGCTCATCTACAGTATGTTCCGAATATAGGTATATTTTGTCTTTTTTCTAGCTGGCTATCATCCAGTACATTGATGAAACTCGGCCTCGGCCTCCTTTGCTCCCTTCTGACCCACAGCAGCGTGCTCAAGTGCGTATGATTTCAGATCTCATCGCCTCCGGGATACAGCCTCTACAGGTGTGTATTTTATTATGGAAAATAACATGCTTATCGGAAATCAAATGCTATATAATGCCAGAGAAAAAAGCTAATTATTTTAGGCAATACATTATAGCGTAGACAAAACATTACCTTTTCTAGTATTAATAGACACAATTTAGGGTTTTGGGCTAATAATTTGTCATTCTTTACATTTTAATACTAATAACATGCCCAAAGTAATTAACAAACATGTTTATTTTATTATTTAACTTAACAGCCCAATGGACTTACTGCAGAACCAAAACAAAATAGAAAAGAATGTGTTTCATTTATTCAACAACAAAAAAATAATGTGTTTACAAGTGTTTATTATTATTTTATTAATAAAATTTTATTTATTTGCTGCATATTTATATTGGAGTGAGATTTATTACAGAGCTTAAAAGCAGCGCTGCATAAATGAGGTTTGCAGGAGTGTCACTGACTTGGTAAACGACTGAACCTCGAACACAAATATATGCAAATCGTGTAAAGATGCAAACAAAGAAAGATTTTTCCATAATTGTTTGGCAAACACCATTTTATCTTGAGCGATAAGCGTGTGAATATACTGCTTGTTAAAATAACTAATGTTATGAAAATATTTTAGGTGAAAATGTATGTATAATACTTAACATGGACTTACAGTAGATGGACAATTGTATAGAATTGCAAATGTATATGGGACAAATTACTATCATATTTATACATATTTTTAAGCATCCTATTTCAGATTTAGTCCTACTCTTACTTCTATAATAATCTAAGAATTTACTTATTTTTGGCAGAGGAGGTCTGTTGTTCATTCATTGTTCCAGTTTATTTCAAAGGTGTTCAATGGGGTTAAGATCAGGGCTCTCTGCCGAACATTCCACATTCCAACTAACCACTCTGATTATAACAAACCATGCTTTAATAGAGCTCAGGGGCTTTGTGCAAAGGGGCATTGTCATGCTGGCACTGTGTTGGGTAAATAGGTTCCAATGATATAATGCTACAACATACCAAATCAATACAGACAACTGTTTGCTAACTTTTTCAGTTTGGGAAAGACACACTTATGTTGGTTTGCTGGTATGGTCATATAATGGAGTATAAAGCCATATAGCTGTTACATGGTAACATGGCTTAGGTTGGGGGATGTCTATATGACATGACAGAAAACCTAGAAGTTGAAGCCTAATAATACTCCACCAACTGAGTCATTCCAGGTGGAAGAAATAGTGTATTTCTGTCAGAAATAGATTGACAGAAATAGTGCTGTCAATCACACAAATAAACAACAATTGTCTGTAAAAGATAGCACTTTCTCCTTTAATTTAGCATAAACAGAGATGTGGTTGTGTGGCTTCATGTGGGCTGGTCAAAAAGTCAGTAGCATATATATTAGCATAAGTATGTTGATAGAGAGATCAAATTGAAAAGAAAAATACGGAATAAATACTTGACTTTAAGTTAGCTATACCTAATAAACTCACTCTATATTCCATAAATATTCCACTCTTTGTGGATGATGCCTCATTTTATTTACCCTAGAGTAAACATTTTATAACACTAATTGGAATAATAAAGCATTTTTTTATATCAAATGCTATTTGATATATTTCAATGGTTATAATTTTCAGAATGTCTATGTGCTACAAAAAATTGGTGAAGAAAAGTTACAGTGGGCTCAGCATTTCATCAACAAGGGATTCAGAGGTGCGTAGTTAATATTTGACCCTAGTGTAGACTTCTTTTTTTTAATAAGTTTTATGAAAACTGTGGTTAAGAACATATGGCATGATTTGTTTTTGCAGCGCTCGAATCCATCCTGAAGCAGACATCAGGAAAATACTGTGTTGGGAACGAGGTAATAAAGCGCCTTTAAAAAAGCACACTAGGTTTCAAATTTAACAATGATTCTAAAGTTCAAGTGCTGACTGGCTTTTTTATTTAATTTTAAGTGTTACCACTTACTGAACATTTTATTAGGAAAACCTGTACACTTAAATATTCATGCCATTATCAGGTCATCCAAAAATGTGGCAGCAGTGCAATGTACAAAATCCTGCAGATTACAACCAGCAGATTTAGAGAATGTTTACCATTAGATCATCTACCATTAGAACCGAAAAGGGGCATAAGGAATGTAAGCTCGTGATTGTCATGGTAGTTTTTAACAGATGGGCAGGTTTGAGTATTTAACATTTTCATGCAGAACAGTCTCTCGCGTTGTAAACACATTAGAGGTGGTCTAATGATGTGGGGCATGTATTCATGGCTTTTACCAATCAATTATCATTAAAATACCAGTTATGCATTACTGCATCTGTCCAACAAGGTCACATGATCATTAACACTATAGTAATTGAGAAAATAAACTGGCAGTGTCTTTACTGATGATGAATCAGGTAATTGTTAATATAAAGATGCATCACAGTAAAATAATTATCACTTTTGTACTTGAGTAAAAGTAATTTTTTATTTCTGTATGATTTAAAATAATCTCCTGTTTTTTTAGATATCTGTAGCAGACATTTGTCTCGTACCCCAGGTCTACAATGCTGAAAGGTACATGGCTCTTAACTCACACTTTACCTCAAATTTAAAATATATTGTTGCTCATAATGTGTAATGTAAAGCAGTGTTAAAGCGTATTTTTTTTGGAAAAAGGTTTAAAGTGGATCTTGACCAGTATCCCACAATCAAGCGGATAAACAACACTCTAATGGAGCTTGATGCATTCAAAGTCAGTCATCCAGCCTGTCAGCCTGATACACCTGATGACCTGAAAGCATAAATGTCATTTTATACATTCTTCAGTCAGCAGCAAAATAAAAGTAAAGCTTTTACCAAAGAAAAACAGCCAAAGCAAGAATCCAGTTTTTGTCTGTATTTTATTTTTGTCTGTATTTAGTTGCTGTACAAAGATGGGGCTTCATTAATTGTTCCAGAGAATTTGTCCAAAAAATGTGCACATACAATAAAAGAAAGTACCCAAAACAGCTGTGACTGTGACAGTTTTAAACAAAGTGAAACAAGGAACAAAAAGGAAATATGGTGCCTTCAAATAGGTGAAAAAATATTTATTGGACAAAAATGACAACTGTTTCGTGGTAAATTGACACAGCAATCAAATAATGCTATTGCAAGTAGAAATCTCAATTGGATAATTAAACAGTAGCTGCCAAGCAGCTGTTTAAATCTGTAAAATTGGTTTTAAAAAGACATTTAAAAAAAATGTGGCTTTATAATAAATTCTATTTTCTTAAAAAAAAAAAAGTGCTGAAAACAAAACTTCTGTATCACCCAACAGACAGGTTTCTCAGCCATGCATCATGACCTTCGACGTTGCTTTTATATCTAATCCCTGTTCTTCAGGGATTTCCAGGATACATTTCACCGTATCATGATAAAATGTGCCAGTGCAATCAGAGCCCCCAAACACCAGGATGTCATACCGGGTGGAGAGGCAGGTGTGATGCAATTTATCCCGGTTCCTTTCATCATTGTGTAAAGGTGCAGAGCTGGTCAGACTGAGTAAACTGTGCCCAGCACGAGGCATTGAGGAAAGCACTGGACACACCACAGACGTCCAGAAGTTGGTTTCTGGGGCAAAAAAAAAAAAAACACAAATAAAATTTACATTGCAACAACCCACTGTAGCAGGCCAATTTTCATTATAAATAAATAAAACAGTAACCTATATTAAAGAGATGGAGATCTTGAAGTGCTCCTAAAGCACTGCAGCCTCCGCTGATCAGCACCCTGTTGTCAGACACGGGCAGAGCAGCATGAAACCTGGCCATGTGAAGAAAGGAAAGAGACTAATATGATTACAAAGACAGAAATATACTGACACAAAGTACTTTAGAAAAAGCATTGTATCTAGCAGGGTGTGCTACTGCAAACAATACATCATTCATTTCCCAGTTGTGAAAATGGTATTAATATAGAAAAAAACACACATTATAGGAAATTTGAAATCAGAGAGCAGTCTTACCCACGGGCAATGGGTGGCATGTTTTCATATTTTACTGCAGTGTATTCCATAAAGCCTTCAGTGACAATTCAAGCAGTTAGTAACAGGTTTTTTTAAAAATCACATTTTCTATGGGTGCTTACAAATAGTGATATTTACATTACCAAGATCTAAAATGTAAAGGTCATTGAGGTAAGCAGCAGTTTTTTGCCCTCCGAATATCACCAGTTTGTCAGGCAGTAGGGTGCTTGAGTGCCTGATTCAAACATATCAATACTGAGAGCCATAAAATCCATAACTTTACATATTAACTATGGAAAACCTCCCAAAGCCACAAACACTTATAATAAAATAGTGCACTGACCCAAACCTGGGAAGAGGTCGGTCCCCTTCTACAATTGGTTGGTACCACAGTTCATGTATTGGATTAAAGATGTAGAGTGCGTTACTGCAAGCTTTGCCTCCAGGGCCTCGACTGGGCTGCAATCCTCCGAATACGTACAGCTCGCTTTTATAAATACTGCAGCTGTGGTATGCTAATGATGGGACATTTCCGTTTGCCTAGTGGAAACATTTAAAGCCAAGTAATATTGACACACTATATAACTAAACGCGCACACAAAATCATCAGGGCAGCTGAGCTACTGTAAACTGCATTTAGTTAAAGTGTTTAATTTACATTAATAAGTTTCCACTTCCAGGTGAGTGTGTCCAACATATAGATATCACTATAGCGTTGACCATCTCTAAAGCCACCGTACACATAGACAACCTTTTTCTCAGGGTCAAAAGCCGCCGAATGGCCTTGAGAGCTGGGAGGTAGCGGCCCAGCTGTAGGGGAGTTCATAGGAAACCAAAAATCACCTTCTGTAACGATAGAACACCAAACATACAAAAATCTTCACTAACATTTGAGCAGTTTAAGACAGTATTTAGTAGTCAAAAGTAAAAGCACCAAGTACATGACTCAGTAAAGAAACAAAATTGTTGCTGCTACTACACATGCAGGGATATTTTAATCCAAACAAATTCTATACTGAGAAAAAAAAAACCCCACACACACACCAATTTCTAGCTTCCATATGGAGTCTGTAGAGTGATTCCGTTCCACAGTCTCTCCACCAATTAAAACAGCTGTGTCAGGATCACATAAACACATGGTATGGTTCCATCGCTGTGATGGATGTTCTGAAAAAGGTATTTATAAGCATAATATTTATTAGGTTTATTTGGGAAATCTGAACAATCATGTTCTCATCAAATATGATCGCAACAGTTTTGCCTGTGGCTTGGTTGTGAGTACTAGACAGACTGAGTATTTGGGAGTTCCAAGAGTCTTGTGCAGTTTACAATAATTGTACAGAAGACATTCGCCACCAGGGAGCAGCAGTTCTGCGGGTGGCTACACAGAATGATAAAAAGCAGATGAAATGAACCAGACTTGTTCAAACAGATCATTAGGACTGCTGTCACTGAAATAACCACTCACTTCATCCACAGCCAACTGGAAAGCATCACAGGGCAACATGTCAAACAACGGAAGAAGGCAACGTTGTGTTTTATTCTTGTCACGAACAAGACTCTTAGGCTAAAAATGTTTCTTTTCTGTTAGGGGGTACTGGCTGTTCTCCTGGCTCACATAAGCCTGGCTTTAGAACACAGTATCAGCCCATATCCACCCTTTTAAGAAACACAATTTACACATTTTATAAAAACTATACTACACAAGGTATTTTTAAATAATGCAATGATTTATACATCAATTCAGTGTGCCTCAATAGGCCTTTTAGTCAATTAAATTAATCCTTATAGGAGTATAGAAGATTGGGAACATAAATACACATCTGGCAGTTTTGCCATAATAAGATTACGCACTGTTACTATCATGTACTATAATCTCAACTGAGTGGTTTCTTCCTTGTAAAATCAATGGCAGGAAGAACTTAATGCTCCGATGGCACACTGCGTTAATGTGCTTTTCCCCAAAATCATAACCCGTGAGTGTGCACTGACCACAGTCAATCACATGAACAATAATATATAATCAAAACCTGTGTAAATCATTTCAGAGACTTCCTAAAATAGATACATCAAACAGAAAGGCGAATGAAAATTATTTTTTAGTCAAAGGGCCACAAATCACACAAAAGTAAATCATACAATAAGGTGTAAAAATGTTTACCTGCCCGGCAATCCCTCGTCCTTTTAATAACTTCCCTCTCTTCGTTTTGCGACGTATGTATGCCCAGCTTGCGCTTTTTGGGGTTAAAACCTTGCTGTGTTTCAGATTTCTCATAACTGCATTCTCTTCTTGCGATCACAGTCTGTCTTGGCGTTTTATCCTTCAGACAGTACAAGAAATCATAGAAGTAAAATAAATAGTGATCTTTATAATAAGCTCTTCATTACTTTACATATCAACATATGAATAAAGATGCACATAGTTATAGGAATCAAATTTTATATAAATTTACAGTATATAAATTTAACATTTTATTTTTGTCAGTTATTGAATTACCAAATTTGTGTTTTCTATGTAGGTGATAATCATGTCATTAAATATTCCGTACCAAAGCCCAAACTCCTGAGGTTCTGAGGCTGGTGTTCTGAATGTCATCTTTGCTTGTTTTGAGCTCAGCATAACTAACAGTTTCTGTGGGTGAGGATCTCCGAGACGTGACCTTATAAAGGAAATCATAAGTAATAAAATTCAAATCAGTGTCCAAAAATAAAGCAGTAATATAGAACGTACATATGATAGAAATTGCTGGAGCTAGGCAGCTTTAGGTTTGTGAATTAAACTTCAGATAATCTCAGAGCTCCTTACATTGGTGTTGCTAGCACTGCTCAGGAGGGTCTGGGAGAAACTGGTCAGCTGACTGGGGGTCGGTCGTCTCCTTTTCACCAACGGTGTACTGCTTACAAAACTGGCTTTCACCTTATTATTATACATATCACAGATTATTATAAAACTCTTAAATAATAGAATAAATTTTAGATTAACGGTACATTATGTAAAATCAATACTAAATGCAGCTATTTTATTATTTAATACAACTACATATAAATTTGACATCACAATATTTTTGTCAGAACATGAGGTCTTAAAAACAAACTATTTTGCACTGTTCATCTAGAATCTAATGCTAGTTTATGTACACACATCTGTCAGCCAAATTTTATTAAATATTTTATTGACTTAATATAAACTATTAACCAAAGCAAATGTGTTTTTCTAACCTACTGTCAGGGACAGGTTATTAATCATGCACTGTAGGGTTGGTTTAATATTTGCATGTGAACTACAGTTTCTCTTTTTTTTTAGTACTTTTTTTGGCTCACACACCAGCAAAAAAACCAGACCAGTCCACAATCTAAATAACATCCAGCGAGTAACATTCTGGCTCTGGAAAAGAGTTGGGGGAAAAAACTGCCTGACCCGGTTGGTGTGCCTAAAAACACAATTAATAAATGCAAACAAGGGAGGGAAAAAAAAAAAAAAAAAAAAAAAAAAAAAAAAAAAAAAAAAAAAAAATAATTATATATATATATATATATATATATATATATATATATATATATATATATATATATATATATCTATATTTTATAACTACATTTAAGTGCACCATCTAGTCCACGTGTTTCACCAGTTTACTTAGGATGGAGGTTATAAACATCACCCAACAAGGGCAATAAACAAACTTATTTTGTACATACATTCATTAGAGTGAAACTATGACCTTCTTTTTAATTATTTAAGCTAATAATAATAATAATAATAATAATAATAACAGGAAGACAGTACCTCTCCACAGACAGTGAGCAACACTTTGGCATAGCCACCTTTCCTGCTCTTCAGTGTGGATTCACTTAATAGGCTTAATTTCCAGTCTCCTTCCCACACCAAACAACTTTCAGGGTAAAAAAAAGTCAAGAAATTAACATACTGGTAGTCTTTCAATCCCTTATCATTATCATATTTGGTTATAAACTATATATAGGCGGTTAGTCTGTTTTCCAACCTTGAATGTGGTGAAAGAATCCCAAGTTTTTGTGGTTTAACATCCGAGCTAACAAACACCTCAATCAATACCGTTGTGTCGCCAGAAAATGAGGTCCAGTCCCCCAGACTGAACACGATGAGCTGCTTGGGTAACGGCAGAGGGATCTGGAGCTGGTAACTGCTGCGGTTCACGTTACTAAATAAAACAGCAAGAGAAAAGCTGATTGTTTTTTTTAGAACTTGGTGTTAGAACTTTATAAAATGCGGGTAAAAGATCCCACCTGATAAACTGGCGAGGTGCTTCGTGTAAGGACCAGACTGCATAAAAGTGTGTTTTGCCCATGCTGGAAAAAAAGGAGCCCCAAATTGAATGATTTGAGCCGGTTTAACGAACCTGTCCATCTCACTTAAATTAGCCTCATTCAATTGGTCAAGCAGCGGGCGAGGTCCCGCCTCTTCTGCACCACCTGACGGAAAGCTACTATTCATTCATTCTGGATTATTGTATTAATTAAACTGTTGACTTTATTTTAGGCAGAAATCCTTTCGCTGCTTATCAATGGCTGCCGGATAATATAAAAATAAACTTACAAATGGGATTTCACTACAGGCAGCCTAAACATAATTAAAGTAGTGCATAAAATACATTATCTTTTATATTAAAAATATTTTTATTTAAAGATTTATATTTATCTCTTTTATATTGAGCAATTGGGGGTTAGGGGCCTTTCTAGGGGGCCCAGATTGATGCTGCTGGGAATCGAACCCCAATCTTCAATCTGTAGCCCAACACCTTAACCACTGTGCTATCACATCCCCACTTACTGTCCATACTATCAATCATTTAGTAGCGGTGTGGGAGAGAATTTTTGGTCCAAAGTTTAGTTATACAAATACAGGTGCATAAATAGTGTGTTCTTTTTTTACTAAATGCTAGATTTACGATGACATTTCTTAGCAAAATAGTGTCTATTTAAACAGTAAATTGCTCTATATCAAATCTGTTACTCTTCTACTTAATATCCATCATGCTTTATTTCAATAATGTTTTTTAAAATAATTTTAAGAGTGATATGTGGGTGTGTGGTTAGTTAATTTTTTATAACTAACATTATAACCTCCACATTAATTGAATAAAAGCCTGAAAGGTTAAGGAGTATAAATAAACAACTCATAGGCCACATACAAATATTTATCAAATTAAAAAAGCAGAAGCATTAAAGTAAAAGCAGAAGACCAAATATCACAAACAATAATGACATACAAAAAAATCACAAAAATAATATTGAGTATTTAAGCAGCACAATTGAAGGGTCCCTTTGGAAACATGCAAATAACCAGCAGATCTAAAAAACATGTGCAGAATACACAGAGTTCATGAACAATACACTCCCTCAAGCTGCTGAAGTGCACACATTACATCACTGTAACTCTCTCAACTCAACCTATCCTTTGGTTCTTATAAACAAATAAAACAAAAACAATACAAAACAAAACCAGAAAAACACTACGATTGTTAACAGAGCTCAGCATAGAACATTGTTCATTTAACATACATCGAGAAAGCAGAACATAGGATGTTTCCATACTAGTTTAATAGCTCATAAACCTTTAAAAGCAAACAGATATCAAACCATCCCCATCCGCTCTACCAAAATCTACCTGGTGGGCCAAGTAAATATTGAATTACTTATATTACAACGTGGCTGTTACATTACAGGAAATAGTTGGTCATAAAAAAATAAAAAAACAAAAAGCTGTGTCCAGTATCCCTGGTGATCGAGTTAACTCATTTCACATACGCAGGTTACAAAAAGAAAAGAACAAATAAAAGTCTGAATCTGAAACTGCAACCCAACTGGTATTTGGATTGGATAGAGGTTAAATTAGATATTAGAGGTTAAAACAGGTCAACAAAGCTTAGTTAAATGATTGTAAGATCAGAGCTGGTTGTGTTTTGTCTGTGATCCAAATATAAATATAAAAAAATATCCTTTAATATTTATTACCTGAGCCCGTGGTGGTCAGTGCCACGTCATTAAACCACACTTTCTTTTAAAGCAACTCATTCATTTGCTGATTACAGAGGCCTCAGTCGTGTGTCATGGAATGATGAGACAATATAAATATAAACATCTATATATGGGCACTTTACAAATTTTACACACCTTTAAAAAATACACACAAGACATTTGCACATAGACTTAGCTACACAATTCAACTCACACTTAAAAAAACATTGATATAGACTAGGACAAATTGGATTGGCTAAGCTTGCTTTAGCAATTACACAAAATTTGCATGGAAATAACAATCAGTGTATGAATTACCATATGTTTACGGTGTTGTGATATATATTGATCCAAAATATAGATTATCAAAACATTTATCTGTAGATGTGCGCTTGGTTTCTCAGACACTGTAGTACACTCTGTAATACAGAGTCTTATTCCGCCATAAAGAGTAGGAATTGTCGAACTTTATGAGGTATGTGCCTTCGCCTGGGAAACTGTGACTACCCCCCTGAACAGCCAAGTGACTGTCCTGACGGTACACAGGAAGGATTTCTCCCAAGTTAGACTTGGCTGTCGTTTTAGACCCTTTCTCCACATCTCCAGGAGCCACGGGGGCAGCTAGAACACAAAGCATAATTGTGTGATTTATTTTTTCAGCAGTACATACCACATACACAAGTGGATACTTAACATCACTTGTCATCTTGTTGATTTTGTAAAGTTATCTGTTAATGGTGCAGGCGTGCCAGCAATGAGTTAAGAGATAAGATTTATAAATATGCAGTATACACTATATGGCCAAAAGTATGTGAACCTACACACAAACACACACATACCCATGTGGTACTTTACCAAAGTGATACCACATGATGCATGCACTGGCTAATGAAAAAAAGGACCTCTACCATGACACTTACTACATGAATATTTTAATGCTAAAAATAAAAGAAATTCTTTAGCCTTAAAAAGAAGTCTTGTAAATAGGAACAAAATTTTTAGTAGGAACAAAAATTGAAAAAAAATCATCAACACAACCTATGCTTCATAGGTAAATTTCAAAGAATCCTGTTAAACCGACTGGCAAATTTGTACCTGAAGAAAAAAAAAAAAAAACTGCATATGATTAATAAATAGTTTGTCGCACTATGCAAAAAAAAATATATATATATAGTGAGAAACTTTATGCAGGTCTTCAAACAGCCCCACATCTCAGGTGACTGGGATTTCTAAGTCAGCATCAGACAATCCAATAATAATTTTCCTTATCTGACTCCCAACATCTGTCAACAAGCAGATTATAAATTGCGCACAATGTGTAAACAAATAACAAGTATAATAACCGAGTGGTGCTAACCAAAATCGTATTAATACTGTAATGATAAAGCATTTAGTTAGTTCTCAGCATTGTAAACAAAGACAAAGGAAACAGGAAATATTTTCTGACCTTCAAACTCATAATCTTCATCCTCATCATCACTGGATTCACTGATATGTACTGTTATGTCTCGGGTAGTAACTGGTGACCAGTCAAAGTAAACCCCAAACCCGATGTCATATCCGTCTGTAGCAAACTCCCAGCACACACGCTTCGCCTCAGGGATAGTTGGTACGTGGACCGTCATAATGTCTCCACGGTAAACGGTGACCACACTGTCCTTCTCTTGGCGCAGCTTAGCCTTTAGCTCTTTCTGGGCCTTAGAGGTCCATGTATTTGCCGGCTGCAAAGGTGGTAAAGCTGCAAAAGGGTTGTGTTATAAGTTAGGTACCATGTAAAAAAAAAAAAAGGAGGCAAAAGAAGAAATCTGGAGTTTATACATAACATACGTGTTTATATTACAAGGTCTATAAATGTATTTTTTTTCTTTTTGCAGTTAGAAAGAATAAATCAAAATTCCTCTAAAAACAATAATGCTGGGATTTCTACCCAAATGCTATATGTCTGTTGGTAGCCAATATAGACAAAGCATATTTGTGATGTGCTCTGCAATACAACTACCTGGTTTGATGCTTTACAGCACAACAACTGGCCATGTAGTACGATTTTATTATACATGTAAATGTAAATCTATTAAGAATGTAACCACCGTCTTTTGCAATCATTCAGAATAATCAAAAATTATTCGTAATTAATAGCAACACTGGGGCCCATGATCATTTATGCAGTTATATCCAATGAGCCAATCATAACATTTTTAACAGCAGATAGACATGCATAACATTATGCAGATGCATGTTAAAAGCTTTTAAGTTAACCTTAACACCAAACATAAGAATGGGGGGGAAACAGTTATGTTAGTGCTGGATTAAATGGTTCTGAAAAAAAAAAAAAAAAAGGCCTACTGAGCTTTTTACGCTCCACAATTTCTAAAGGAAACACAAAAAAGCAACAATTTACCAAGTGGCAGTCATTTAAACAGAAACACACAGGTCCTAAGGTAACTCTGCTGTCCATGCTAAGCAACGTGGAAAAAAAACAACAACTCAGGATCTATATGTTGAATCTTGAGGCGAGGAAGTTACAATAACAGAAGACTAGGTTGCATTTCTATCAGACAAGAACATTTGTAGGATGTTAAGCACAACACGGCTGCCACATGATCAGCTGATTAAATGATTGCAGAATGAATGAGCATACAGGTGTTCCTAATAAAGTGTCCGAGAAGCGATTTGCTAAAATTGTTTGTACTATCTGCTCAGATTCCCGAGAGGAACGAGACCGCCTTCAGAGGCAGGGTCTCAGAAGGCCATGATGAAAGATGTTGAGAAGATTGTAAGTGGTTGGCTGAGGTTATTTAGGAGAAGGTTCACTGACCTTTTCTCTCTTCAGGTTCAGAGGATTTTTCAGCCGTGCTGTTTTCTTCAGCCGAGTTTCCCTCTGCAGTTGGTTCATCCTGATGAAACGATACAAAAGTATGTTAAATTTTTAGGTACATAAAAAGACATATAACATGCAAAATGCTTGGACTAAGAAAATCTACCCCGGTGTGTTGTTGTGATTCCTCGGTGTTGCTGTTGTCATCCATCTGCCTCTGGTGGTCGGAGGGGATCACAGGTTGAGACAGATTTGTGCTTTGAAGTCTTGAGGAAAGCAAAAGGTTTCATTAGGTTTGATGTACACATTAGACTAATTCCCTCTAACTTAACACACATCATGGTTAAGTCTTATATACAGTTCCAGTTGAAGGATGTCCCAAATGTCTCCACACAAAACAGCTGCTCATTTTGACAGTTACAGAAGAAAATAAATAAACACAAATAGAAACCATTTTGACTTGATACTATGTTCTAGCATTACATTTGTTGACACAAACCCTTTTTCAATGAAACAACTGAGCTTCATTAAAATAGGTTATCCAACACCCAATTGCAATTTATGTGCAAACTCCACACAGAAAGGCTCCTTTCTGTGTGGGCAACAGTGAGGCAACAGTGCAAACCACCAAGCCACCGTTCTGCCCCTAAATAATAATTTCTGATTCCCAAAAACTTGTTCATGGGGTTTAAATGATGGGCTTTCGCTTAAATGATGCCAGAGGCTGCTGAAGGAGTCTCCGAGTATAAATGTCATTGTATCGCATCACTGACTGTCTTCTGTACACACGACATTAAAAACTCTTGTATCTTAAGCAACAGATTGTCACAAGCAAACAATGCACGTCTGTCAACTACTACAGAGAACCCCAGCACAGACTGCGACACACTGGATGTGGTTTTAACCAAAAGGGACACGAACTACGAAATTAAAGCAGGTCAGCAAGAAACGCAGCTCGACTCAACACTCAGCTTAAACAGGAACGCATGGGCAAAAAGTATTTCCACATAAGCAGAGTTAAAATCACCTCTAACAAGGAAAGATGTTACAGGCACAACCTGAAACAACTTAAAAATCTGAAAGGCTTTTAGGATCTTTCAACACCAACATTATTTCTGTAACCCTTCACGTTTAGGTCTTCAAAAGATCATATTACAAAATTAATATGAACAAACTCCATGCCAGGCAGAAGAAGCAACAAATGACATGAAGTTTACATCTATACATTACGAGTAGCCAAAAATCTGGAAAGAAATTGTCTAAGGTGAAGAGCAGAGCATTTATAATCTGCTTGTTCCCTCAACAGCACTTTTATACGATAAACTACACCAAAAAACAGGCATCAGGGATCCCAGCCTATCCCAAAACAATGTGTATGAAATTTAACTAGCTAAATAAAGGTTTGTTATTTGGTCCAGGTTGGTAAACAACTGTAAATAAAAATCAGCTGATTAACAAATCAGCCCAGTGAGAACATCATCCTGGTGAGACCATCATCCCAGTCACTCTATTGGCCCAGGGAGACCTTCAGCCTGGTCACTCCATTGTCCCAGTCACGCCATCGGCCCAGCAAGATTATCGGCCCAGCGAGACCTTCAGCAATCGTCCCGAGTCACCCCATCGTCCCGAGTCACCCCATCGTCCCGAGTCACCCCATCGTCCCAGTCACAATCATCTCAGTTTATATCTATTAATAATTCACTACTTTATATTTTAAATGACTGCTTACTTATGTTCAATTCCACAGTAATTTCTTTCGGTTTTTAACTGATCCTATGCTGCGCTGTGGAGCTTTAACTTTTCTGCAGCGGTCCTGTGCACAATTTCATGTGCAGTGACATAAAATCATAAGAGCACTCAACGAAACAGAGGAGAAGCCATTAGATGGGGGGGGGGGGGGGGGTTAGTGGAATGGGAGAGAGACTGGGGACAGAGAAGTGCTGCTCGGCAACTCACCTCTCCAGAGGACTGGAGTCACAGGGTTTGGACGCGATGCCGGAGAAAGAGGAGACAGACAGAGACGACAATCTGGACCGGAGCTCGGATTTTTCCATCTCTCTGAACATTAGAATAAAATCCACACACTGAGGATCAGATCACACAAACCCCAAACTCACATAACGCTTTAATATCTCCAACACCCAAACCTACAGCTTCCTTACACACTCAACACACACGTGTTCACGTGGAAAAGAGTGGAGCATCCCTGTGTACCGACTCAGCAACATGTCACAAATAAAACATCCGAACAGTGAATCAGCTGATCGGCGCTAGTCATTAGCCTCGGTGTGAAAGCCAATAAAACAGTGCGATCAAGTCACCAGTTGCATTTATTCACTAACAGTTTATTAAAACACAGAAAGATGTGTGTAGAAAATGTGCCGAAATCAGCAAATCATAAGCTTTTACCTTCACTAATCCCGCGCTGCAGTAAAACTCAGAGCACAACAGCTGCTAACCCGCACCGACCGACGTCAAAACTAACACACAGGAGAGCGCAACCGTGTGTGTGTGAGTGAAGCTGGAAACTATGGCTGCTTTAATAAAAAAAACATTACGTGGCTGCTTTACAGAATAAAAGTCATAGGAAAAAAATTGACAATTCTAACAACAATTATTCTGACAAAAAACTTCAATTATACAGTAAAGCATCTGTCTTATTTTTTTTTATATACAATACATTTATGTCTAAATAAGAAAACAACAAGAAAGGGTCTTATGTTGTATCATTCATATTTGTGTATTTTTAGCAATTAAACGGATGTCCAGGCTTTTGCATCTCCTGTGCGCTTTTTTGGCAATAATGTAATGAGTCTAAATAATTTGCTGTTACGGCTTAATAACGTCTTGATTACGGTTTAAAAGTTATTGGTCCACTATGAGACCGTTTGATCTTGTTTGTGCGGTGTTAGTTTTATTTACATTTTCAGTTTCACTTAATTTTTGAAATATACTTTTTACGTTCTTTACTGGATTTAACACAATACATATTTAGACAGTGTATAAGTGCTGTACAGCGATGACATATTTTCGCTTAAGTTTTCAGGCTGATGACGCAATTCCGCTAAAAAAAAAAAAAAATCCAGACTGAGGGTGATGACGTAATTCCTCTGTAATCTTGGCCAGCTCAGCCGTTTGACGAACTGCTCAGCTACACTGGCTGTTTTATAGCTGCACTAAATAGACTAATATCATCAGTGTTATTTACGGCATATGAACCAAAATATGTATTTAAAATCGCCTTAAATTAGGTCTAATACTTCATTATATGGAGAGGAACTAACCTTAAATCAAGACCACCCTTAAAAGATCAGCTCAATTAACTTATTTGTAGAATTCAGGGAAGTGGTGGCTTATGGTTAAGGTGTTCGACTACCAACCCGAAGATTGTGGGCTTGATTCCCAGCCCCACCAATCTACCACTGCTGGGCCCTTGAGCAAGGCCCTCAACCCCCATTTGCTTAGTTGCATAAATGAGATAAATGTTAGTCGCTTTGGATAAGGGCGTCTTTAAATGCTGAAAATGTAAATTACTTCTGGTATGATTTTAAAAAGTGGTATTTTAATGGTTAAAGTGTTTATCGGAAGATCATAGGTTCAATACCCAGAACAAACAAGCTCCCACTGCTGGGCCACTGGAACAAAACTCTTAAAAAACACTCCTTTATGTTAGAAACTGTTTTTTTTCCCCAGATGATCAAAATGCGTTCTTATTAGATATAAAAATAATAAATTCATAAAATATTAATAATACAAATTTGTCATATCTTATGACACTGGGGGGCAGTGGTGGCTCAAATGGTTAAGGTGCTGAGTTGTCAATCTGAAGACCAGAAACACCCCGGGCCCGAGCCCCACCCCCGGCAAGCCAACCACCACCGGGCCCCCGAGCAAGACCCCCAACCCCCCCCTGCTCCAGGGGCGCTGCATCATAGCCAACCCCGCGCCCTGACCCCAACCTACCAAGATGGGATATGCAAAAAAATGCATTTCATTGGCTCTGTACATGTACCTTGCACAATGAATTGAATATACTTATCTTACACTTTTTACAGTTGTTTTGCGTATCTATTAAGGCAAAATCAAACAACTCCTGTGCATTCTGCATGGCCATGCAATTTTATCCAATCACTGTAATTCACTTAAATCATTACTTGACTAATCATTGTAATGCCCCATGCAAAACTTGATCAGTACATTAACAGACCCAGACAGCTCTAATATATCCAATCAAAATTAACAAAATTTGTGTAGGAAATGATCAACAAAATGAGTGTAGTAGCCCATACAAAAAGCAGACACAAAACTGTTTAGTGTTCAAGTTACAAAAAATCCCACAATTTTACTGCACCAAAATGCTTAAAAACATTGCAGCGTGTAATTGCAAAATGCAAAACAATTGTTACAAAAATCCCACAATTTTACTGCACCAAAATGCTTAAAAACATTGTTAAACGTGTTACAATTTTTTAGAGGTGCTGTGAAGTCATTGAATTTTAATAACAGTTAAGTCATGAAAACAAGAAAAAGAGCCATGAAATCCCAGAGAAGCTGAACTGATAAAGAACAAAGAGCTTGAAACAAATTAAAGATGGATAAAACATCCATCTCGTAGGAAGAAGAAGATAAAACATGCTTTTGTTTGGTGTTTTCTGGCAACAGAAAATAATAGTTAATAAATCGAATAAATAACATATTAGAAATAACAATTATATAAGCATGCATACATTTTTTTTATGTTATATAAACCTTCTGAAGGCAGATAAATTCTTGTCGGTTCCTCTGGTTCCTGTTCGGGGTCATCATCTAACCTGCATATGATTTAGCACACGCTGGATACTCTTCCTTATACTCAAGTCCTATTTAATCTGGGCTTTGGCACGGAAAGTAAGCATTTTGGGCTGGATATTGTGACTTTAATTAAATGGGTATTACGAATACACAAATAAAGTTCTGCCAGTCAAGATTTCCAAAAACTTATCTAAATATGATTTTTATAACGTAATAAATGAACTGTACATATGCTTAGTCAGTATAATGAGATCCCAATTGTCAAAAAATACCCAGAGAGTTACACAAATATTTCAGGGGTGCTAAGAGACGCTCTCAGTTCTCCTGAGCCTCATTACTTAAACCTTATTTTAGCACTGGGCTTTACACCTAATCCACTAAGGCAACCTGAGCATAAAGACAAAATATTACACAGTTAGTAAAAATACACAATAAAAAATACACTGTTAAAATGTTGCTGTGAAATTGCTTCTTGCATTTTTTTATCTTTCAATTTAGCCAGAAAATGTTTTTTGATAAATCTTAGAAATGCAGTCTTGTAAAGCTTTACAGTCAGACAGACATGAATTTAACGGAGACTGTTTTGTCTGTACATCAATCAGGTTAATCCAGGGGAAAGACCTGCAACACACAGGTGTAGACAGTTAATACACAAAATATACAGTCATTGTTCACTTTATTAGAAACACCTGTACACTCATTATGCTGTTAATTAATCAATCACACATGTAGCAGGGGTTCAATCATACAATCCTGAAGATACAGAGCAAAAACTACAGGTGATGTTCACATCACACTAAAGAACATCTGAACTCTGTGCCTTTAATTACAACATCAATGTTGGTGCCAGATGGTCTGGTTTTACAGATAATGGAACTGGAATTATCACACACAGCAGTCCCTAGGGTTTTCTTCAGACTGATCCATTAAACAAAACATACTGAGTGAGCAACAGAGATGATTTTCATTCTTTTTTTAAGTTGCATAAAATGTACTTTTAGCTTCAGACATCATATCGACAAACCTGATGCACAAAAAGCTTAAAATGTATCCTTTTTCAATTGATGTTGTTGTAGGGACTTTTTAGGGACAGTACTCGTGCCTTACCACGACACTAAACAAAGCAAACAGGGTTTGGATTATTCACCTACATTTACACTTCCCAGTCAGACCCCACCATGGCCAAAAAAGTAGTCCACACATTTTGCCAATTGTCAGCCTTGTTATTTTTCTTAAATCTCTGGCATTATTAAGGTGTCTCAGTCTGCAGACTCTTTATATGTGTGTGTATATGTATATTTTATATAACGAGAAAGAGACAAGGGAAAGGGAGAGATTTTACTGCTATCATATATTCGATTAGATACGGGTATGAGCGTACCTTTAAAAATAGTGTATATTTAATATGTGACCTGTATTTTAATGGATTTTCAGCAGCTAATAAAGCACTTACTCCTCTGAGTCAATGAGTGTAGCTGCCCAGGATGAGTTAACAAAGCTGTTGCAGGTGAGAGTTGAGGTTAAGCTTGTGGTGTGTAACAGCTCATTAAGCAGTTGGACAGTTTGCTTAGCTCTCAATCCCTCAGCAGTGCACATGTTAACGAGAGTGTAGAGCACAGCGGAAACCCATCTCTGATTCAAACAAAGAGCACCTGTTAAAGACAACGCAAACACTATTACATACACAACTGACAAGTCAGGCAGCAAATACGACAAGAAATACAGCTGTATTACTAAGCCAAACTGTGTTTCGTTATTTTTGCTTCATTGTTGTATTCATGAATGTTAAGATCTATAGTTCTGAAATTGAGTGAGCTTGCACATCATATAAACAGTAATAAATGTATAAATAGACTAAGGACTGTGTAAGGCTATTAATGTACTTAAAGCAGAAAAGCTGTAAAGTGTACAGTACTCCAAATTATTATACTACTTTCCCAGTTTATTGTGGCTAAACTGGAAAATCCACAAAGTTACACTTTGCAGTCTAGTAAAAAACAGTGAATGTTATTACATTACATAAAAAAGAATGAAACTTAACCTGGAAAAGGATGGTTTAAAACCATGTTAACTGTTTAAACAAACTGTTAACCTCCTTTCATTCAGGAGGAGATACAGGACCATCCGCACCCCAACCAGCATGTTTAGGGACATTTTTCCCCCATTACACCTTATATAATTACACATCCATCCATCCACCCACCCACCCTGTCTGTTTGTCTATCTGTCTGTCTGTCTATTTATATATTTATTTGTGCCTATCTATCTGTGGAAGAAATTGTACACACATATAGTGTTCCTGAGATTCCATCTTACCAGTCATAGAAAGTGGACATGATGACCTCAGAACCTCGTCATCTTTTAAAGCGTCTGCCACTTTATTATGATGGAGCCACAAGGGAACTGAGTCGCTGGTCATAAAGCTGTACTGAGGTCTGAGCAGAAACGTGTGATCTAGCAGCGACTCCAACCTGCACAATTATGGGCATAACAACAATCCAGCTCACTAAAGACACTGAGCAGCTGCCTTAAAAAATCAGGTAGAGTTATATAACCTAAGATTTGTTAGAGTTATCTAGGGTTACATCTTCATCTTTAATTTATTTTTTATAGACTCGACAACTGAACTGTGCTCATGATTTCTACAAAACCAACTTCAACATAACGTTAAATAAAAACGTTATTAAAAAGTGTTTAGGGTTCATCTGAAACATTATACCTACGTATACGTCTTACCTGTGTAGCTGCACAGAGGAGGTAAACGAGTAGACCAGGCAATGTGCAGGGAGCTGAGAGTGAAGCTCTGCACACACGTGTCGAAGCTGAGATGGAAGAATACAGAGGAAGATCACATCTGCCCAAGCGGCCAGTCTGCGGTTATCAAAATAACATCTGACGCCTCTGTTTGAGAATTCACCTACAACGCAAACACACAGCCGCGTCTCATTCAGTGCTTTCACACGGTACCATCAGTGTGTGATCTGAGATTCCTAAACAGGTCAGTGTGACACTGTCAGGAGGATTAATGAGAACGACACATAATGGCCACTTTATTAGTACATACACACACTCATTAGCTACTTTACCAGCAAAGTCTATTGCACAGGTGAGTCAACTACATGGATTATTGTTATTATAAAAAAAAAAAAACATCTGTACACACAATCTTTATTATAAACTGAAACAACTGGAGGATTTTTCTCTATAAAAATGTATCTCTCTCTCTCTCTCGAAATACTTATTGGAACAGAGAAAAATCCTGAGGAAATATATCTACCTTGTATTTTTAAGGTCTGATAGGACAGTCGAGCAGTGAGGATGGATCTGAGAGTGTGTGATGTAGTGTGTGGAGTAATAAATGCTTGGAGGTGACAGGTCTTCATCTTATTTGTATTTTTGAAACATACTATTTATTTTTAAGACGAAGAGTTAAGTGTTTGTAGAAAACAGGACAGACACTTACTCAGTGAGTCTGGTCTTTTAGTGGAGATGTGAATGTGAGCTGGTGGAAAGCCGGAAGTGGTCAGTAACAGCAGTGCCAGCTGTTTTCCCACATGCCCTCCTCCAATAATGCCGACCTTCACCAGCTGAGGCTCGGATTTGTTGGTTAGATGGTTTAATTTATCTCTACAGGTTAAAAAAACATGTGTACGATTATTATTATTATTATTATTATCTTTTTCTATTTAAAAATGCTTTCATATTGGTTGGATTCTGCTGGATTTTCGGCTCACGTGTGTTGCGTTTTAAACGCTTATATGAATCTATAAATTCTATAAATAAATTTATAATAAATAAATTATCACAATTATGTGAGTTTCACTGTATAGTAATTAATTATTTAATTAAGTTATTAAACAACTATCTATAGTTGTACAGCGTTCTTTTATTGTGGACTGCACTTTCACGTTATCAGACGTGACAAACATAAATGAACTGTGATTGGTTGCTTAACATGTCAGTCAAACGCTTTTGTCTAATAAATACTGCGATAGCGTCCGAACTTTTTGCCGTCAGTCTGACGCTTTGACTATACAGGACTGGAGACCGATCTACTGCTAGAGGCTCGCGCCAGTGTGAATGAGGAAGCCAAGATTAACGCTACCTGCACAAAGACACGAGTTTGCAGAGAAACACCGCGTGCGCGCAACCACACACCGTTAACGCTGCAGAGCGACTGCGCAAAAAAACCCACTGTTTCTCCTGCTCACTGAGTCCGGATTCAAACTGAAGAGACTTTAAACTGAACGTCAAGTCCATAGTTACTTCCGTTTGCGTGAACACACGATTTCTGAGCACACTCGAGCAGCGTTATCATGACAACCTATTCTGGTATCCTTGGTAACGCAGTAGGCGTAGCTTGCTTGTGAAGCTCGAAAGTACAAAACTCTATAGTTTTCAAAATAAAAGTCATCTGGTCTCAGTCATGTTCATGAGTATCATAAACGCTTCCAACTTCACTCTATCTGGTTGCTATTTACCAGATAAAAATAATTCAAAATAAGATATAAACACTTTACATTTGAGTATCAATGGAAACACATGACTAAGCATATTACAAAAATATTACTGTTTAAGTGTAAAAACAGCATAAAAAGATGATAAATGTTTACAATGATTATGTATTTATTAATATTCTGTAAGATATTATTCTGCATCTCATACTTTCTCAATACAAAATCTACTGGGAACTAAGAAACTGCACATGACACAGGATGTAGAGGTTTTGCCTGCATGCTGCATAAATATTTTATTCGTAACCGGTTTATAAAAATAAAATACAAAACAATTTTAAATGAAAAAAAACAAACACTGTACAAGGCATTAATATGATACAAATAATAGAAAAAAATTAACAACACAAATATAGCAGTAAGGTACAATGTGGTCTCTGTCCTTAATATTCTTCAGTGCTTTGATTCTGCAGCAATGTGACCAATGTGAGTACAGACGATAAACCGAAACTGAAAATCTGACTGTAACATATCAGCAAACGGGACAGAGATACTAAAGCATGTGGCACCTAAAACCTTCATTTTAACACTCTTCAGTTTTGTTCATTTTCAAGTGGGGACATTAGGAATCCAGAATAATCACAAAGCACAATAGTGGAAGTTGAACCGATCCTACACAACCCGTCGCACTAATTACATTATAAATCTTTCATACGGATTAGAATATTGAGATTAAAGACAAATCAACCAGCTCCATCACACAGAGGAACATGGGGAGCGATAACATTCTCCGTTACAGCAAATATGTGCAATGGAGGTAAAAATAAAGGCTATGACCTCATCATGTCGGGGAACACATGCTTACAGTTTTCCTGAATCTCACCATTATGTTGTCTAACATGTCTTTACATGGCTATGACCTTTAACAGAACCATATGAAGATTTATTCCATAGAATGCAGGACACTTTATTTTAAACAAGAAACTCTCTGCACCATTGAACTGGTGTGTATCACCTGGGCTTGTTTAACACTAATGTTATGGTAATGGTAAGTAACAAAATGGCAGAAGATCTGTAAAATAAATCAACCTCTGAGATTATATATATATATATATATACATATATATATATATATATATATATATATATATATATATATATATATAAAACACAAGAATTACTTGATTATCTGATATTCAATTCAATTCTAGCTGGTAACCTCAGTTATTATTATTTCAGTACAAATATCTCAGAGTGAACCAGACAATTAAAAGACATAAACAAATCCTTTACAGATGTGTAAAATAGAGTCAGAGGCGGACAGTGTGTTTCATAAAGAAATGAGTGGACTCCATTTATACAGTATGAAATGCTTTGTGGAGTGGTGTTTGTAGCGCATATACCAAGAGCTAAATGGAGTTTTCAGTGTGTCACAGTAAAGAAGTTCGATGTGGACGAAGCACAAGGAGAAAACAAGAACTGGAAACTAATCATGCACTGAAGATCAGTTTATCAGCAGAACTAAAGGTAAATTTTCTATTGTGGAAATATAGTATTATTACTTATTTAAAAAAAACCCATACTATATTCATACTATACGCACAGTGAAATTTAGACATTTTATTTTTTATTTTAATTTATGGCATTTGTCACATGTGCTTATCCAGAGAGACTTACATTTATCTCATTATACAACTAAGCAGTTGAAGATTAAGGGCCTTGTTCAGGAACCCAGTCGTGGCAGCAAGGGAGTGCTGGGACTTAAACCCGAAACCTTCTGATAAGTAGTCCAACACCTTAAACACTGAATTTTATATATCTAAAACTTTTCTACCAATCAGACGGAATAAACTGTGACACTGTATGTTTTTTATTAGAGCAGGTGGTTTTCACACTGCACAATCTATGTATGTGTTCGTTCCTGCCACCCTGCAGCGTTGGGCTTGTTTATGTCACTTGATTCCAATACCTCAATTATCTGACGTCATCACAAACAAGCATGTAGAACATAACAGTATACTATGACATGACTCACTATATCTTGTGTTGTTTTTTTTTAAATGATTACTATTTTAGTGTTATTAATCACAGTAACCGTCACCTCTTCCTACTGTTGTGGAAACAGATGTTTTCGTCACCGACTTAAACATTTAACTCTTTACATTTACAATTTGGTACAGTTCAGCGCAACCGAACTCACACCACCTTTCACAGGTGCTCTTAGGTTTGGTCCGTATAACAGCTCCTACATTACTATTACATACATTTTCTTTCACAAACGATAGATTTCAGCCAACTCTGTTCTAATCCCAGACTGCTACACTGACAAAAGTCTCTAGCTGATAATTAAATCTGCTTGAAAAAACATCTTCTTCTAATTTCTTCTGTTTTACGCTGCCCTTCACATAAATTAAATAATTTTTCGTTCTGTATAATAGGAGATACAAACCCCAATTCCGCTGATTCCCAAGTTGGAACGTTGTATAAAACGTAAATAAACACAGAATACAATGACCTGCAAATTTTTGACCCATATTCAATTAAAAACACAACAAAGACATGATAGGCAATGTGCCATCACAGATGTACAAGTTATCCATCCCAAGGGCTCTAACACACCCCCATAACATCACAGATGGTAGCTTTTGAACTTTGCACTGATATCAATCTGGATGGTCCTTATTTTCTTTAGCCTGGAGGGTGTGACGGCTATGATTTACAAAAACAAATAAAAATGTGGACTCGTTAGACCAAAGCACACTTTTCCATTTGTATCAGTCCATCTCAGATTGTGCTTTGCATGGTACAGTTTTCACTTGCACTTGTAGATGTTGCTATTAACTAGTGGTGTTCCAAAGTGTCCCTAAGCCCATTTCTTTACTGAATGATGTCTATTTTTAAAGCAGTGCCATTTGAGGGATTGATGGTCACAGCCAGTTAGTGTTGGTTTTCAGTCTTGCTGTTTATGTGCACAGATTTCTCAGAATTCTCTGAATCTTCAGATATTATAGACTATAGATAAGGGAACATCTAAATTTCTTGCACTTGTACGTTAAATAATGTTGTTCCTAAACTGTTGGACTATTTGCGTGCGCAGGTGTTTACAAACTAATAAACCGCGCTACATCCTTCCTTGTGAATAACTTTTACATCCTTTTTGTGGATCTTACTTTTATACCCAATTTTGACACCTGTTTCCAATTAATTTGTTCACCTGTAAATTATTCCAAACAGATGTTTTTGAGCATTTCCCAACTTCCCCAGCAGTTTTGGAATATAAATAAGTGAATATTTGCAAGACACAATAAAGTTAATCGGTTTTAACCTTTGATATCTTGTCTTTGTTGTGTTTTTAATTAAATATGGATTCAGGAGGATTTGCAGATTCTTACGATTCTCTTTAAAGCCCCTCTAGCCTGCCACGCCGATACCCCTGGACACAGTGATTAATCAGTCAAGGTCAGATGAGTGGCAAACAAATCAAGACTTTTAATACCAATGTGAGTGCCCTATAAGCAAGTGTGTGTATATCTGCTGTAGACGTGTCTTTAAAAGAGCAGCATAAAGCGCCAGAGCTCAAAAAAATAAATAAAACCTTAACTGTGAAACGTGTACCGTGCTCTTCCATAATGTAAAGAAACGTTTTCGTGGGCACATAGCAAAGTGCTTAAAAGAATCTTAATAATTAATTTAGTGACTCTTGGGAATAGATACACTAGTGCTCACATATCAACACTCGGTTTCTACCACCTAAAAAAACAAAACCCACCTTTGCATAACTGAGGGCTAACATAAACATCACGGACAGAAAAGATAAAAACAATGGCATTGAAAGGATTACACACAACTTTAGCGATCTGTCAGTGTACCGGCCACTGCATGGATTAAAAGGGTGCAATATGCATTCGACCCCAGGGACATACCTCAATAAATACTATATTACAGGTTGATGCAAATACACAAACCCATGCATCTAGTTTGCATTAGTTAGATCAGAGCTCCAGATGCATGAATCTTAATCCAAACCAAATTAATAATCTTACTCGACTGAAAAAAAGAGAAATGTTGCGTTATTGTTTAAATAAAAAATATCCTACAGGCATTACACTTTCTAAAAAATCTTAAAGAGAATAAAGAGAAAACGTTAATTGAGGCGATTCTCTAATTGTCTCTCTCAAGCATGTCGTAGCAAGTGGGGAAATTTAAGAAGCAGAATACTGTGCAGTTGCAGAAGTAAGATTGGATATTATATAGAGAATAGATATAAATATAAGTATAAGCATAAAAACATGACTCTTGTCTGCTTGTGAGAGTTTACTAGATCAGCGATCACCAAACTCGGTCCTAGAGAGCCGATATTTTACTGGTAGTTCAGCTTCAACCTTTATCAAACACACCTGAACTGGCTAATCAAGATCTTGCTAAGTATACCTAGAACTTACAGGCAGGTGTGTTGAGGCAAATTGGAGCTAAATTGAAGGACACCTGCCCTCTGAGACCCGAATCTGGTGTATGTAGCAGACTATCTACTCAGCTTGGTGGAGCATTTGGGCTCACGAACGCAGGTTTTCGGGCGGGCCTTGTGACCACAACTGCCCTCCTGTGCATGAGGATTTGTTCTGCGCAAAGGTGGAGATCCCGAGAAGCTGGGGGGTGAGTGACTGCGCAGACACCCGACCCGCGAAGGCGAGGAGCTGATGGAGCGCTGCAGAGATGAGCAGCTGCGAGGGGAAGCACTGGAGCTGCGCTGGTGATGGTGGTGGTGGTGATGCGAAATACCCGACTGGTTGATGCACACAAGTCTAGTGCCTACATGCTGTGGCGAGCTGCGGGAATGCAGAGACGAGGAGCGGCTGGTTCCACTTCGCATTAGATGAGCCAGGCACGTCATCAACTCGGTGTCTCCGGCACTGCCCGCTCGTATTCGATAACGCCGCAGCCTAGGAGCAATGACAAGTTACAATGTAACTTTTCCAGATAATATATCAATTTACTATGAATTAGGATCGTTGCCACTATCCTAAAACCACATCCAATAAAAATGAATTTCCTATCTAAATGAATAAAGTTATGCCTATAATAACTTTTACACTAAATTCAAAATGTAGTTTTAGGTGTGCTGGTAAGGAGTCCAACAAACCTTTGATCACATGGTTTTTGTTTGACATACTGAATAAACAGCTCAGCCTTCTAAAACACTTTTTCTATACTGAAAAATGGCTGAGGAAGCAGCTTGGTAACAAGAAGCTGTTTTCTCTGGTTAAGACAGAGCCTCGGGTAAAGACAGATAACAAAACAAAACAAAGTCATTTTGGGAGAAAATCTTAGCACTGCATATCTGTTAATGTTTTGCAAAAATAGAAAATATTCACTAAGGTTATTAATTAGATTTTTTCACACATTCATTCATTTTTATACCACCTTATTCCGGGTCACGGGGATCTGCTGGAGTCTATCCTAGCTGTCTCTGAAAGGGCGAAAGGAAGGAGGAGTACACCCTGGACAGGTCGCCAGTCAATCCCAGAGCCACACACACACTTCTATGGGTAATTTAGACTCACCAATAGAGATGTTTTTGGACGTTGGGAGAAAACCGGGGTGCTTGGAGTAAACCCATACAAGCACGGGGAGAACATGCAAACGCCAGACAAAAAAACCTTACCACTAAGCCACCGTGCTGCCTTAATTCAATTTATTTTTATGATAATTATTTTTTATAATTTACAGTAAAAGGTTTTAAAATACTGTAGAAAAAATATCAGCCTCTTATAAGTCTTGAAATCTCTAAATGTTTAACTAGTTCAACTGGGGTGGCTCAAATGGTTAAGGTGCTGAGTTGTTAATCTGAAGACCAGAAACACCTGGGTTCAAGCCCCACCTCTGGCAAGTCAACTCCCTCCAGGGGCGCTGAATCATAGCTGACCCTGCACTCTGACCCCAACTTACTAAGATGGGATATGTGAAAAATGCATTTCAGTGGCTCTGTACATGTACCTTGCACAATGAAGTTGAATATTAATATTATTGAGTTTAGTTACCTGCCATCTGCAGATGTACGGCTGGGCGGTTTGCCAGGAGGTGGCCGAGGAACAAACTGGGCTGCGACTTCCCCCTGTGCAGGAGAACGGCTTACAGGTCTGGGTATTTTGCTTTTATGGGAGTGTGGGCTGGACGATGAGGACAGCGAGAGCGCCTCATCACCCTGTCTCAGTCCATGTATGGACTCCTCATCCTGCGAGCGCTCAGAGGCTGAAATGGAGGAAAGGCGGTCGCGCTGGACTGAGGAAAGCGAGGGTGAGGCACATGGCGAGGCACAAGGAGAGTTGGGAAGGCGCTGACCTTGTTTCTGCAACAGTTTCTGTTTAGCTGTGCCTGGAGTAACATCCTGCAATAAACTGGTGGACTCAAGGACAGGAATGCGGCTCAGCCGGCGACTAGAATCCCGAGATGCAACAGTAGTTGGAGAGGACTGAATATGATTAGTGTTTTCAGTAGAGGATGTTACATTGTTCTTCAGTGGTGGATGCTGATCAGGATCTGTAGAAAATTCAGAGTCTCTCGTAAAGGTCCTCGGCTTAGACGGCAGCGCCTCCTGAGGATCTGCCCCAGAGTCAGCGTTGCTGTTTTTCGGCACTGTATTGCAGGTATTACAAGGTAAATTTTCCGGACATGGCGCTGATCTCGGAATTTGTGGATTTCTATTCCTATTTGTCATATTTTCTGCATCATTACTGGAGGGACTAAAGTGCAGGAACTGAGGCTGCTCTGGGGGCGAGTGAATGTCCACTGTGATATCCTGTGGCAGTGCTTCTTTCTCGCCATGCTCACGATTCTCCAGCAGGGGGCACTGCAGCACGCAGTCAGAGGCTGACTGGGAGGAAAGCGCAGAGGGTCGCAGAGCTGTCAACTGAGATTGAAAGAGAGGAAAGTTCACACCAAATGTATATGAACTTTTATAACAAATTATAAGTTATATAACAAATAATATATTTATTTAAAACAGACAGAAAATGTAGTTAATAGATCTATTCTAAAACATCAGGACAAAATACAGGAGACAATTATAAAATTATATAAAAGCCAACAACCATCACTTGATGTTTAGTGATGTTGAGATTTTGTCTAGATTTTTCAGGTCTGATTTGAAGGTAATAGATGATAAAACAACATTTTGGCCATTGTAGAAATAAGTCAATATTTTTAAAATATTAACACACCTTATACAGATAGTAAAGCTTTTAGAAACCTCAAATACAAAAGGGAACTTTTCTAGGAGTCAAAACTTTTCTATGAATTCAATTTTGTGTCATTATCTTTAAAAAATGTTTGTTAATTAATGTTCTTTCTAAACTGTACATAAATATATTTTGTACAAACAACAATTTTGGGCCATTTTTAAACGATATAAAAAAAAAAAACACATGAGCCAGAATCTAACCCGGAACAACAGAGAGGTAAAGAAGACATTTCCCAATGTGTCCGGGGGGGTTCTGATTGCAGTAAATTCTAAGCTGTAGGAACATATACAAACACGTTTTTTCCCTGTTTTAAGCAGTCTCAGTTACCCCAGCTTGTTATTCATTGCAATCAAAGCTCTTCTAAAGACTCTGGGAAATCTTTTTTTGTTACCGACATTGTAATAGACAAAAATAATATATATTTTTAAAGAGATGCTTCACCACATACAGTATTCACATATAAACATTGATCATTCCAGCATGTCTGAGGACAATTCATTCTATGTTATTACACATGTCTTAGCTTCCATAAATACCAGGCGTGCAACAAATTCAAGTCAGTGTGTACTTCCTGACAGATAAACAGATATGTTTTTGTAGTATGGTTTTGTGTAGTATGAATGAAATTCGGACATAATACATCCGCCATTTTATTATTGTCACATGACATACAACGTCACAGAAGTGCAAATTTAAAGTTGGATACTGTTTAACTCGAATGATGATAAACGAGTGTAATTTAACCACAATGAACAATGTTTTTTTTCTTTACACATTTAAAGCTACTTATGGGATAGTAAAGTGTTCATCGTATGCATACTTTAAAATCCGGGCGGAAGCAGTAGCTTATCCGTGAACTTTTTACATACTGTAATTTGACAACAAATTGTTTATTGTAGACATTGTCAATAATGGCAACTAATCGATACAGCCCTATTATTAATTTAATTAATATTAATTGGCCCCATAAAACCAATTATGTTTCTTCTTGCACAATGAGCAATAATGGTTTGGCTTCTGTTTATGTTTTTTTTTTTTACCTTAATTATATTTTGAAATAAATTTGGTTGAAATTTATTATTTGAAAATGATTTTTTTTTACCAAATGGGTCAATCAACATATAAACCTAAAAACATACCCAGTAAAAATCAATCAATATGTCTGCAACTGAATTCCACGATTCACAGTGAACAAAGCATCCAAACAAACAGACTGTAAGTTAAAACTATATAAGATTATTTATTAGACTCAAAACTAAACAACTCATGACAAAACACACATCTCTTATCATGCATGACCAAAAGCACACAGCCCAGTAGAACTGACAAAAAAAAATGTAAAAGGGTTTGTGCTAAAAGCAGGAGTGGAGGTGAGACAGGGTATTTACCTGCTGCAGTTGAGCACGTGTGATGCGTATGACTGAGGGGATCTTGGTGCTAGAGGCGCCTGTTGGGATAGTTGGCAGCTTCCTGTGAGTGATGTTGGGTTGGGAAGAGGAGGAGCAGGAAGAGCGGCGCTGGTTATGTTGTTCAGCGGATTGGCTACGGCGGATAGTGGGTGGGGAGCATTGGTGAAGGGGATCTGATAATGTGTTCAGGAAAGTATGAGGACTGGGGGAGCGCAGCAGCTTCCGGGCCACCACCTCCTCTGGTAGAGATGCAGGAGAGGTGGGGAGCTAAAAGTGGAAATAGGAGAAGGAGGAGAAATGCAAAAGGGATGGGATTAAAATGAATCGCTGGCAAAAAGCTAATATTGAGAATAGTGTGTGGGGAAAAAAGCTGCTTGTAAAACACACAGACATATTAAAGATAATGCAGGAGAATGCAAATAGCTGCACACAGCTAAACTTGTTCCTCACTTAGACAGTGATCTGACCTGGTCCATGAGAATAGTGTTTCGGGTAACACGATGAACCTGGTGTAAGGTGAGTTTGATAGCATTAGTCCTTATTCAACACAGGCTGAGGACACACTCAGAAGCATCAATAGCACAGATGATGAATAAGCGGTCTTCAGAAACCCTTATGTGCTTCTGTGTTTCTAGCAAGACACCAGGCTTTTTACACAGATTAGCAAATTAGGAAAAAGATGTTAAGCATCTGTGAATAATTACGGGATGGCAAACTCGGCTGAAACAGCGAAGTGTAAAATGTTTCACAAGTGAGTCAGAGACTCTGCCTAAAGTGAAAAACAGATGTTCAAGTGAATTGGGGTATTCCAAACCACTGTGGAATTGAAGGATGTATTACTTTCTTTATCTCATAAACATCTTCTGTTGGAGGTTGGTGCTAAGGGATGTGGCCATCTCGGAGAAGTCACCTGAGAATGGAATTAATTGCACTGTGTAGAGCCTCATGGAGAAAATAAATAAATGCCTCACCACACACAGACTCTAATATTTACTTTACACTGGTTTGACTAAAAGCTTATGAATCATGAAGAAGCAACAAATGTTCAAACACTGTGCCTCAGTGAACTCTGTTTAAAGTTACCGGTAATTAATTACAATTTTTTTGGAAAGAAATTAAAATGGTGCCTTAGAGCATAAGGCTTTGGGCTACAGACTATAACCTCATGAGTTTAATTCCATATTTACCAGTCTACTGCCACTAGGCTCTGGTAATTAGCCTTTAACTGTACACTCATGCATACAGGTGTATCCTGTATCAGAAGGCAGATTTAAACAAAGCTGTCAGTCAAATAAGCAAATGCAAATGTCTGAAATCTCCATGGCTGGCTGGGCTCAGTGATAATCAAATAGCCCTTTGGCCACATAGCATAATGTTACCCTATATTTTAAACCTGTTTTACTATGTTGGGTAAAACAAAAATACACAAAACATACAATGACCTGCAAATCCTTGTTGACTCATGTTTAATCAAAAACACCACGAAGACAAGGAACTGATAAACTTCATTGTGTCTGGGACAGTATTTTCTTGCTGAGGTAAGCAAGAAAATAAGGTTTTAGCCCTCACAGTTGTACAAGTTACCCATGCCATGGGCACTAACATACCTCCATACCATCACAGATACTCGCTTTTGAACTTTGCGCTGGTAGCAATCTGAATGGTTCGTTTTCTGTTTAGCCCAGAGGACGTAACGTTCATTATTTACAAAAACAGATGAAAACGTGGAATCGTCAGGCACAGCACACTGTTCCACTTTGCATCAGTACATCTCAGATGAGTTCAGACCCCAAGTTCCCTTAATTTTCCCATCGTTTTGTTGTCCCTGTCCCAGCTTCTTTTAAAGCATGTTGCAGGCATCGAATTCAAAATGAGTAAATATTTGCAAGACCCAATAAACTTTATTACCTTTACATATCTTCTCTTTGTGTTGTTTTCAATAAAATATGGCTCCACAAGGATTTGCAGGCCATTGTTTTCTGTATTTTTTTTTACATCTTTTACATGTTTATATATAGTTAAGTTTTATAAAGTATATAATATAGTCATTGTATTAGTCATTTAAATTATAATTTTTAGTTGATATGTCTCCTTCAAAACAATATTTTTTAGCATAATATTATTGATGGCGTAACCAAAATGCACTATTACAGGGTTTCTGTGCAGAGTTTAGGTGCAGATCACATAACCTGCATAAAGTACACACTACACAGATACAAATAAAACAATGCAACATTTTCACATGCTTTTCAGATCATCTATGTGAACCCACTACCTAAATAATAAATAATTATATTTATTTTGCAATAGTGTTATTATTAGTTTATTATGCATTATTATTATTAGTGAACTTCTGGTATCTGTATTGTATCGTTAGTGCACCTAATCTTCACTGTAAATTCAGTGATGTAGGTGATAAACTGTTACCTGTGTGATTGCTCCCTCTGCTAGTGCTTCAGCGGGACTGGTGGGTGTAATTGGAAGCAGAGCTGCTGTTGGCCCCATACTCAGTTCGAGCCTCTCTACCCTCAAAGTGTTCCCGTGGGAGGGGATTGGGGTGATCCTTTCTTTATCAGGAGACTCGTCCATCGGCTGCACCTCCTCTGGTTCCTCTGAAGGTGTGCTGGTCAGCTTGGCCTCGGGTCCAGGGCTGCTATTTGCCACATCTTGAACTTCTTGCTGGTCAGAGACACGTTCCACCATCACCCAGTCATTCAAGTCTACATCCTGTTGGTCTATGTTTAGATTTACTGCTACAAAACCACTACTGGCTGCTCCATCACAGAGCTCCAAAGAGCCTGGGGAGGCCAGTTTAGGAGACACATCTCCTGAGAGGAACTCTTCATCAAAGTGCCACACTCGAACGGACGCAGCAGTCGGCCCTGCACCAACATTACCTTCCTGGTCCAGTGCTGACCCTGCTGTCTGCTTTCCTCCATTGCTACAAAAACATTGAGAAAATGTTAGTTTTTGCACAGTTTGAAGCAGAGTGAGTACAATTCTTATGATTAAAGGGAACTAACCATGCTTCTACAAAGCGTTCTGTGTTGGGTTTGGGCTCCAACGTTAGTCGCTTGTCCAGCTCAAAGCTGTGGATATTTCGTAGTTTCCTCAAGAGAGGAGCATCTTTGTCTGAGGGCACTATGTCAGACTTTAAACACACAGGGGAACCAAAGCTGGGGCTAACATGAGGACTCTGGTTTCCCTTTTTACTTTGCACCTCCTCTGTGGGGCCCTGCAGGTGCATATAGATTATGCAAAGATGCATTAATACAAACTTTATACAGATAAGAATAATCAGATGCACTTCAGATGGTATACCTTCCAACCAGGGAAGCGGATAAGGTTGCTATTACGGTCCAGATCCTCCCAACCATCAGCTTCCAGGATTTTCGTGGGGAAAATAGGAGACTGAGGCTGGCGCTCAGGCCCAATGTTGTCTCCATCACTGAGCTGCTCGTCCTGCAGGACTTCATCAGTGTTCTCCTTCAGAAGGTCCCCAAGCACCACAGAGGCATTGGCCATCCTGTAAACCATGAATCAATAAATCACGAATCCCAACCCTTTCTTTTTAAGTTTTTATCAATGTGCTATAAATTAATACGCTTAAAAAACTATTGACTGTCATTTATTGCCTGCTCCAGTTATTGCTTTAGTGGAAGTAACATTGTTTACCCCATGTAGGCTGGCGTAAGGCGTGTGTGATGCTGAGGCACGTTGGCAGCTGTAGGTGTATTAAAAGCACAATCTGTGCTTGTTCTTTCCCAATCGTACGGGTCGTTTTCCACCACGTTGTAGGTTTTCATACTGTTCTCAAAAACCGACATCAAAAGCTACAGGAAACACACACATGAAAACATTGATACGTTCACATTTGACAGAAGCCCTTATTCACAGTGACATTCAAAATACCTGGAATAAAAAATGATTAAAACCTGGCAAAAAATATAAAATATGAATGGAAAAAAGCCATTTATTATTTTCCTATTAAGAAAGGCTTCTCATAAACATGCAAGATATCAGAACTGTAAACAAGTTTAGTAACAAAATGGCAAAAGAAATGCCATCAGATATAACGAAAAGGATGTGCTAGTATGTCCATAAAGTTTAAGTAGTAAAAAAATGTCTCATTTGAGGAAAATTTAACTACTTAAAGCAGGCACATATCAAATTAAACAGCACATGTCTGCATGAGGAGGTTATCCTTATACACAAAACTTTACATAAGATTAATAAATAAAGCCTGATATGGCTATTGCAAAAAAATTATTGTTAGAACCTATGATAACAATCCGTCACCTCATAGTCGGGTTTGGTGAAGTAGTCCAAATTGCTAATATGGTCCAAGAAAATGCTGAACTCGGAGGGCAAATGTTTTAGCATGAGACGATGGTCATACGCCTCCTTCAGCTTCCCCACTTGTTCCTAATAAGCAAACACATGCTTAAAAGTCAACTGCCTGTAATCAAACTGTAACCCTAGCTCTGGTATGTCTGGGTAGCACACACCTTGTCTTTAATCTTTCTCCAAGGCAGCTGACCAACTAAGAACTCCACCAGCATGTAGAACAGAGACCACAAGTCATCATGTCTGCCCATTTCCTGTAATATTAACAACACAATTGAGCATATTATTAAAATAGCTCAAAAAGATCAATTATCAGATGTTGGGGAAATGTGAGAAAACAAGCAGTGATGTTTATTTGAAGTAAACAAACTGAACATAATCAACCTTTTAGCACAGCACATTTATAACTGTTAAAACAGAGAAGTAAAAGAGCAAACAATGGATATGCACCTTGTTCTTGTGAGCGTTGACTGAAGCATAACGTACCGTGCCCCTGAACCCCGCCAGACGGCGAGGCTAAAAGAATGAACAAGAACAGACCAGATTATTGTTATGTCCATAAAATATTACACCAAATGATTTATACTGAACATAAATGACTCACTGTGCAGCATATACTACAGTATAAATAGCTGAAAAAAAATACATTTGTTTGTTAAAAATACAGTAAAAGACTGACCGGTCTGACTTCCTGGGAAGAAGTTGTAAACTGACGCGCTAAACCGAAGTCCAGCATGTAGCAGATCCGCCGTGTGGAGGGGAAGCGTCCCATGGCAAAGTTGGACTAAAAAATATAAAATACTCTTTCTTAAAAATAATTACACAATTTTTAACGTTTTACAAATAAAAATGCTTTTAAAAAAATACCTTAAAGAAATATGACAATTCTTTCATTATAGACTGACAACAGGTTCTGAGCAGCTGTGCTGGCTTACTGGTTTAATGTCGCGGTGCAGAAAGCCAACTGAGTGGATGCTCTCGATAGCCTTCAGTATCTGCCGGCCGAGTCTGATCATGGTACTCACAGTAAACGTCCCACGGTTTGTACTTCTTCTCAAATCTGCCAAATTACAACCCTGAAGCGACAGAGAAACCCAAGCAAAGATTATCATTAACTTGTCATGGATTTAAGCATGTTATATATTTCCTAAATCACTGATTACTATAAATATTGTTGCATCAGGAAAGACAATGTTTACTACCATAAAAATAAAGCTTTACATCTTTAATTTGCTATATATACACGTAACCAGGTAAAACCTTACCTGTAACTCCATGACAACATAGTTGAATCGGTCATTACGACCACATCCTACAAAACGGCACACATGGTCCTTACCTGAGAAAGTTAACAGGGCTCATTAACACATCATTGTTTTAACACATCCCTGCTCTCTTTCCCTCACACACACATACACAATAGCAATTATATCATTTCTTTTCATAGTAGCATCACAGTGAGACAAAAATATAGGCTATATTTCCTCACTGATCCTATATTTATAAAGTGGCCTACAGAGAGTTTACAGAGAGGATTTAGTGTGGCTGAACTTTCCGGGATGGAAAAATGCAAGAAGCCCTAAAGTTCATTATTTTCTGTCAGGGACCTGGCAACTCAGCCCTCACTTCCTAAATTATTCACGTTTACACATCTTCAATTGCACAAATCTAATCTAAATATAAAATGTCTAAATATAAGCACAGAATGTTTCTAAGTCTCTCCTCTGTGTTAATGTCTATTATACTCAGTTGGGATTAGAAAAAGGGAAGATCTCAGATTACACTTCTTTTCCCAGAGGAAAGAGAAAACACACCAACATCTGAAGACCAGGCCATTAAAAGGCAAACATGATCCATATCCATCAATTTTCCAATAATAGCAGAGCAGAAAAGGATTGAAGGTCTTCTAGGTCTTTTAAAGGTTATGCATATACATGCATGTATACTCAAACATACACACAGATTCGCACACAAACACAGTGTATATCTTCTCGGTGCAAATATTAAGCTGAAATGTAAGAGGTTGTCACCATATATTACTAAAATTAAATCTCTTTATTAATGTTGTATTAATCCACTACAGGGCCCGATTTTTTAACTCCGGATTAAGGTGGGATTTTGTCCTTTTTCCAGATCGATTTTCTGGTGTATACTGTGAATACTGTTACAATAGCTTGACACTAACTTCTTAAATGTAAACAGTGTAATTTTGGGTTTATCTTTAAAAACTAATGGCTAAAATAACAAACAATACAGTTTTTTTGCATACACCGGAACAACACACGCATGCTTTGTATACAACACACACAGCTCCAGATATTACCCTGTAGTTTCTTCAGCACAGCCACCTCCATCTTGAGCACCTGCTTAGGCTGCTGGGCTGACTCCACCTTAAGTGCTACACTATACTTGGTTTGCAGATCCAATGCCTCGTAGATCTCGCCAAAACCCCCACCACCAATTTTCTTTACCTACAAAGCAAAAAATTGCAAAATTATAAAATGTATTATTTTTAGCATATTGTTAGAAGGTGGAATGTTCCAGATATTGTTTGGTTTTAAATGTTAAACTACTACAAACAGATTTTTGGACATTGCTGTAGAAGAAGGTTTCCAAAAAGTCTTTATACTAAATCTCTTTTCTAACAGTATGTAAAACATGGCAAATCTAACTGAATAGATAGATAAAAAAGACAGACAGACAGACAGACAGACAGACAGACAGACAGACAGACAGACAGACAGACAGACAGACAGATAGACAGATAGATAGATAGATAGATAGATAGATAGATAGATAGATAGATAGATAGATTGATTGATTGATTGATAGATCGATACATGGAGATACTAATTTTAAAACACTTATTCTATAAATCTAAGAGATACTTAATGATTCTTCTGTTCTTGTTTTGATATTTTATCTCGTGTAAGCATTGTAATAAAGCTGGATTCAATATATTTCAAAATGACCCTGTGTTCTTGTTACACAATTAAGACTCTATGTTATGTCCTAGACCGTCCATGCCTTTAAGCTCAGTGGCAGTTTCGCTTGGCAGCTCTGTTTGGTTAGAATGCAATACCTCACCCAACTCATGTCATCAGGAAATCAAGCTTCACTAACCTTTACATCACACACTGACTGAAATCACTGTACACGATCACCTCCTCTCACACACACAGACCCTGTGAACTAGGCATGGAGCAGGGCAGAGCCTGTCACTGAGAGAGAGCTTACATTTCCCATTCACAACTCTGTCTATTGTTTAATTTTACAAATCGAAACAACCAAAATAACAGATTTATAAGAATCAGGGTTGCATGGAACTTTTGTCACATTTGTAAACCCACTACTATGCGAAAGAAATTGAGACAAGTTTTTAAAAATGTAAAGTTAAACTTTATTTAATTCAAACCTTGTTCTAAATGAATTTACTCTTGTAAAAAAAGCTCTAGTTTGTACCTAAATGACAGTTAGCTTTAATAAGGCAAAGACACTTACCACTTTCCATCGCTCTCTGACCAGCGCAGCAGGAGACAGGATGTCAGCTTGCTCCTGTCCTCCACTCATCCTGGTTCTGTGCTGCCCCGAGCTCTTCCTCTAAATCCAACAGTGGGTATCTGTGTTTGGCATCAGGGCCCTGTGCTGTCTGTTTACAACCACCATCGACACAACAGGGAAAAAATAAGATCAACACACACACTCATACAGCCAACTCCTGTTAACCAAGCTTTATTCCAGTACTCCATTACTATGCAAAGCTGAGCAGAATTTAACCCCCACCCCAACCTGCCCGGCACACACTGATTGGTCAGCAGTAGAGCTTGTGTGAAAAAAGTGTGGTGCAGTCTTCTCCTTTACTGTACAGTGGTGTCTTTCTTTTGCAGCTTCCCGCTTGCTGTTTGCCGTCACTCGCTTACTGTTAAACCTGCTTTTAATGCTGTGTATCAATAAAAGTGCATGAAAACATCTTCTTGTGAAATATTTGAAGGCTAAACAGTCACAGTTTTACGGGCGGTGACAAACAAACACACTCCTACACACAAGTAAGCCAAGAAAAAGCTGATGTACACATAAGTGTGGCCATGGTGGCTGGCAGACAGAGTCAGGAATCAGGCAGATGTGGAGGGGCGTCTGTTCGCTGCAGATTTACTTAGGGTCTTTAAAAAAAAGGTGAATCATTTTAAGACCTTCTGAAATATTTCATTCCCAATGTAAATTTAAAACAAGCAGCACAGCCCAAGCAAGAAAGAAAGGAGGATAAATAGTAATATCTATTTTTGCACATACTCTAGGTCTGCTGTGCTCCTTAGCCTATAAACTGATAAGAAATAAGTACTTTACACTGATGGCATTTGGTCGACCCCTTTATCCAGAGCCACCTATATTTATCTCATTTAACTGAGCAATTGAGTGTTAAGGGGTCTTGCTCAAGGGCCCAGCACATTAGCAGATTGGTGATTCTGGAAAAGAGACTATTTTTCACTTTTTATTCATCATCTGGACTTTTTTATTAAACATTTTTGAGCTAGCTAGCTAAGCTAATGTCAGGTTTGCTTTACTCAAAAGTGTGATGTTTTTTCAAGGTTACAGTCCAGCAGTTAAAACTAATTTGCTGTTTCAGAAGCAAAAAAACATTAACATGATATATGGAATAGATCTGACCACGAAGCTATTTTACAACTTATATAAATAAAGAGACCAGTGGAACGACACTTTTGGGTTGATGGTGCAATGGAAATCATTGCTAACACACAATTCCGGGGGCACTGGTATTACTCCTAAATTCAAATTACTATCTGTGAAGAGATTCACATCATCTCTCCGAGTCTGCCTGGGTTCCCCAGGGTTCTTCAGTTTTCTTTTATATCCTATAAACAAATTATTATTTTTTTCCCTGGGTGAAACCAAGTAGATATATTAATTTGTGTATGTGTGTGAGTAAATAAAGTCGCGTAATTAACTAAATTATTGAATAAACGAACTAACTAACAAATGGTTTATTGAATGAATGAATGAATGAACAAATAAATGAACGAATAAATAAATTCATGAATAAATACGTTGGTTATTCTAGTTTAGATTCCAATCTATAAGAAAAGAAAATCAATAATTGCGCTACATTAAAATATTTAAAATAAATTTGGGTTTAAATGTGCACCTCACCACTTGCAGACCCCTTTGTGAACATTATGATTTTAATAATGATAATTGTATACTATTATTAGATCCATAAGGAAACGTGAACTCCGGGAACATTAATGTTAAATGTCAGCGCTGTGTGGAAAGGTTTTAAGGAAAACTGAACTACAACTGCTGCTTAATTCTAACTAGCAACTACATCAGATTTCTGGGACTGTTTGACGCTTGTGTGGACGTCATTTTGGCAAGTAGGATTTGATCCTGGATTAACATCCTTCATTGATCCTAAATTGACTTTTAAAGCAAACAATAAAAACATCTGATGTCATCAGTGTGTGCCGACCAAAGCCACCTCAATCTATTTTTGAATCTTTCTTCTTTTTTTTTTTTTATAAAATATTTTTTATTCATGTATGCACACCTAAATACATTTGGTTTACAACAGGGTTTGGTCGGCACACCCTGATGACATCAGATGGCTTTGACTGGTTGATTAAAATGTTGATCCAGGATTAACAAAGGATGTTAGTAATCCAGGATCACATCAGACTTGGCAGAATCAGATCCACCGATAGTTTAGACACAACAGTGAAACAGATCAGATCCCAGACAGTTAAAATGACATTACTGTGCAGAGTTTAAATCCCAGAACCGCCAAGCTGCTCAACTGTATAAATGAGATTAGTGTAAGTCACTGGGGTGAAAGTGCATTTAGGGCCTGCTGTCATTTGTGTAGTTGGTTGTAAAAGTGTTAAGTGTTGGCAGGCTCTAGGAAAATGTCCTTTTAATGTATAATATAAATTGCTACTTATATATATATGGAAAACATTAAATATGACATGACTAATAGTATGTGTCCAATACAGTTGAGCTTGAGTAAAGTGACTGGTTAAATGCTTGGCCCACTGAAGAAATGTGATCTGCAATACAAAGGCAATCCGCTTGTTGCATAGCAATCCGCTACCGCTACACACTGCACATTAAACACACACACACACACACACACACACACACACACACCGGATCATAAACTCCGCTCCATTCACACAACAAACACATGCAAAAACTGTTTTTCAGTCTGCTGTCAGCGTAGCGGACACACCGCAGTGATCTAATGTCATCAAGCATCTGAATCCATGTTGGTTACCTCCGTGAGCGCTGACGACAATCCTGCGATCCAGAAAGCGGCGGATGTGCTTTAGGCTTTAAAACGCGTTTAAAACCATGGTGACGATCCACGCGCGCGTACCGGCGGCTCGTCTTTTTACATCGCCATTTTTTGTGGCAGGGACAGTAAGATTTGTATAAATTAAAAGAGAGATTAAATGACCGGTTCTTCTAATCGCGCTCTCTCAGCAGCATCTTTCAGTCGCTGCGGATTCGTGACGTGCGCGCCTCCTCCTTCGGTAAAGCCTGCCCGCGAGCGCGTGCGCGACACCACCAGCCTTCGCAACAGCGCACACACGTACAGCGCGCATTCCGTTTTGCTCGTGCACGAACGCGCACTATACCGTGATGTGATGTGTCGTTCGTGAACGAGTCGGTTTAATGAATCGGTTCATTTTTGCGGTATTGTAGGAGTCGACACTTATGTATGATATTTTTTCAGAGTAAATAGGAAACGTGTTTGACTTTGTTCTCTGTGTCCAAATAAAGGAAATTCATTCATTTTCTATACCCGCTTATTCCCTAATTCGGGGTCACGGGGATCTGCTGGAGCCCATCCCAGCCGCTTCTGCAAGGACGAAGGGCATAAAGGAAATTAATTTTCTTAATAAATCACAAACACAACACTTACAATATTTTTTATGCTATTGTATTTGTCAGTAAAAATTATAGTGACTATGATAGTGATTCAATTATTATATGAATCCAACGAATAAATATGTTTTTTATCAATAAGAAGCTGGGCTAAGTTAAATAGAATATAATAAAAACACACACGGTAAAGAAAATACAGTCCTGTTGCTCATCATTTAGCGAATTTAAAACTGTTGAGATCCGTAAGAATCGACTCTTAACAATGAGCTGATACAAATGATAAGATTCACTGAAAAGAGTCGGAATTCCCAAACTTCAAACACAGCCAGGTGTATTAACTGTAAGGTCCCATGTTTAAACGGCAGGGGGCGTCTGTTAATTTTCAGTAAAATTTTCCGTAAAATCTGTCTCCCGGTCTCTGTAAACAAGAAAACCATCAAATAAGCTTTATTTTAAGATTCTCTCTTTTTAAAATAATTATTATTAACACAATAATACATTCATTATAAATATTTAATTAATTTATTTTTTATTACAAAATACTAAATACTAAAGTATTAACGACTTAAAATATAGAATTTACTATAAAAAGATTGCTTTACCCTCCTAATCATACTTTAGGAAGTTTATTCTTCTTAAATTTAAGGATAATAAATGGTGGTCAGAGACCGGATGATGGTTAAATAAATAGGAGAAATAGGGAAAATTATCCTATATGAGAAGAGAATGCACAAAAACTCTCTACAGACAGTAGCCTGAGCTCATTGTTGAAACCGGGTGTGTTTCGGGGGTAGACTATTTTAATGTGAACTTTTAATTTGACAAAATGTCGCGCGCTACATCTTTTTACTTCCTGTACGTACTATTGATTATCAGCGCTTAGCTGGCTGAAAAAGACACGTCAACAGCGCCTCCATCTTAGATAGGTCCACTTCGTTGTATTTGTTATATTTATTATTTCTGAAAAATGCCGGTACAATGCGCAGCGTATGGGTGTAAGAATCGTCGAAACGCAAATTTGAGGAAACAAGGGGTCACTTTTCACAGGTAAAATTTCTAATCATCATTTCTAATCACGTGTGTGTTTATTCAAATCCTGGAGCTAGTCAGATAATCAGTTGTTTTGGTTAGCTCGCTACGGAAACTGTTGACTGTTGATTGTTTACATTAGAAATGCGATTTCCGTTACGCTGAAATGTATTCACACTTTTCATGTTTTGTGCTCGATGTTATATAACAGCGGTTTGTATTCGTAGGTTGGAGCTAGATTAAGTTCAGTGTTTGTGTTAAGGCCACTCTGGGGTTGTGTGTGTAAGTTAAATTCGATTTGCAGATGTTTTTTTGCTGCACAGACTTTTTGTTCTTTACTGACGCACAGCCTGCATGTGTGAGAAACCTGTGCGATAAACGTAGGATGAAGAATAACAGCAGACCTGCAGTGAAACTCTAAAGTTAGCCGGATATACTGTTCCTGTACACTTCCCTTTCAGACTCCGCCCACAACTAAGTGAACCACTTCTAGTTCATCTGTCTGTGAATGTAGTCATCTGAAAGTAAAAATGTCGTGAAAAAACGAATGATGATTTGTGCTTTACGACATTGAGTGACGGGCTTTTACGACATTTAATTACTGGCTTAATTGAGCTTTACGATATCGAGTTACAGGCTTAATTGAGCTTTACGACATTCACGATATAACCAGAAAGCAGAATCAGAATTAAACCCAATTCTGTTTGTCATATACATGATTATACACAGTACATCATGTAATGAACTGTTCTTTACAATTCCCCTATCTTGAAAAGAATGTGGTACGGGTTAAATAAAGTGACCTCAGTAATATTTGAAGTGTGTTTGTGTGTGTAGTGGGATGTGCAGGTCGTCTGGTGTGTGTGTGTGTGTGAGGTTTATTGACAAATAAAGGGGTTTTTTTTTTGTTTTTTGTTTTTTTGTTTTTTTACATGTTCATGAAATTAGGTTTTGTCTGCTGCTTAAAAATGATAGTAGATAAAACTATGCCCAGTTATTTAGAGAAATTAAAATAAAACATTGAATAAAATAAATGATTCATTCGAATTTCTCACTTTAGAAAAAAACAACTACCACCTAAAGGAGCAGTTGACTAGTTTATGACTGACTTTTTATCTAATATCTGTTATATATTGGAAACAGTTTATTCTGGACAGTACTGTATAGGCATGTATTTGTATATCCACTTATCCAACATGTGTGGGAAATATTAAAGCCATTTAAATGATTTCATGAATATTTGTATCCAGTAAATGTGATCAGAGCCGATAATTTTAGTAACATTTTATTAATGATTGTTTACCATGATGTACGCAGGTTATAGTAGAGAATTGTTTTGCTACAAAAAAACATTTTACCAAATTTACAGACATATTTGTACATGTTCACAAATGACATGCTTCAAATAAAACTGAGGTATTTAGCTGATAAGTGCTACTGCTAAGTTTTTCAGGGAAATAATATCTGTGCATGATTGTATCACAAGGTTTCCCACAGATGCTAAGCTGAAGAAAATTTGGGAGACTGCTTTGAGAAAAGAAGGGTTTTCAGCCACTCCTCATTCAGTATTGTGCAGCCAGCATTTTACAGAGGATGCCATCGACAGAACCGGGCAGATTGTTCGCCTGCGTGAAGGAGCTGTGCCATCCATTTTCAATTTCCCAGCACATCTTCAGAAAGTATGTCCACAACTCTATGGATCATTTATTAAAGCTCATAACATTGGATTTCTTTCTTAAAAATTTGAAAAACATTATAATGTTTGCTACAAATGTAATTTTCATACCCAATTAGAAACCTATTAAACCAAGAAATACTGCAACATCACGGAAAGCTGCGACTCCGTATGAAGTAGTGGTGGTGAAAGCAGCCACTAGTGCCAACAATGAAAAACTAGAAACTCTGGTTTGTGTTGTAAGTATTTGTTAGGTATTGTAAACTATCAATTCACTGAAATGAACATGCATGAAAGCTAATTTCCCCTCATTCCTTTTTCCTGAACAGGAGCATTCGTATGCCTTGGATCCTTCACCTAACAGGGTGAAAGACAGATTGGCGCAGGCCCTAGCAAACATGGAGCGGCTCCAGCGTCAACTCCGCAATGCCAAGGACAGAGAAAGGAGATGCAAGACAACACTGAAGAGTGCCTTGGACGACCTGAAAGAGAGAAATCTCATCACAGATGAACTACATCAAAGGCTGGAGCTGTATTCTAGTCTTTAGAAGTCAAAAGCTCTTGCTACTAATTTCACTAAAATCGCACAGTGCAGCTTTGAAAGAGTGTGAAATATTTTAGTCTTGTGGTATAAAAAGGAGGCTGAATGTCAGTTCTGTTTTTAATCAACATTTATTTTATTTTAAATGCAACATGCATGCCATTCCTTTTGCATTTTTTGTAGGTTTTTCCAAATCGAACTATTACCCCAGTGTGTTTACTGGAACTGGGTGTTTCCTTGGATTCCTTACCTCCTGAAGATTTTCCTCCCACAATATACAAAGATCACAGACTTTGCCTGATTAATATTTAAAATAGATCAAGCCTGTAAATATTGCCTTGTTTTTGCAAATAAATGTATAATATTTTGTAGTTTTGTTTCCTGCAGTGATGCTGCAGCACTGATCACTGGTCAGAACAAGAGCTTTAAGTAATGTTCCCGTCAAAACAATAGAAAAAGGAAAAAATTTGATTCTTGATGGTGGTATGGTTGCTGTGATATGAAATTTTCATACACCACAGACCTCAGAGATTACACAGAAAAATCAAAAGACACCAAGGGAGCAGCTCTGTAAGTCGATATAAGGAGGTCGAGGTTTGAAACAGGCCACAACTGCAAAAGACCACACTGAGGTTCTCTTCTGTAGGGAAACAATAGTCACAGGGGCCATTCTGTGTGGAGTTTGCATGTTCTCCTGGTGCTTGCGTGGGTTTGCTCTGGGTACTCCAGTTTCCTCCCAGGTTAGGTAAGGATGATTGGTGCTTCCAAATTGCCCATAGGACTGACTGTGTGTGTGTGTGTGTGTGTGTGTGGCCCTGTGAGGGACTGGCGTCCTATTTAGGGTGTACCCCTCCTGCCTTTCACCCTTTTTAGAGACAGCTGGGATAGACTCCAGCAGATCCCCATGATCCCGGAATAAGCGGGTATAAAAGAAGATAAAGAGACTAATGCAATAAATAATATAACAAGTATAAATGAAAGTAAGTATTCTAAATATATTGTGCCAAAAATTTTATTTTCTTTTAAATGTTATTTTCTGGCAGTGCTTATTTTGCATTAATATGTTTGAATTTTTCTCACCTTCAGCCATAAAACTAAGTAAAGGATCTTTTACTTTTCTGCCATAATTATGAACTATGAAAGCTCATTTCCACCACCACAAAAAAATGAAAAAGTCAAAATTATGACTTTAAAAGCTATAGTTATGGGATAAAAAGTCAAAACTATGACTTTAAACATCTGACATCAAAATAGCACAAGGTCATTCATCCTAGAAGGCATAATGATGTGTAGAATTATATCTCAATACTGGTTACGCCAAGTATCAATATAAACTCTAACAATATAATATTAAACCTCATTACTATTAATATTTCATCATAATAATTTTATGCCGTTTCTGAAATAGTCCGTGCTATGTTGAAACAATAAGCCAGCAAGTCATAATTTCGATTTAATAATTTTTACTTTTTAAATCATAATTTGATTTTTTTTAATCTCATAATTTCACTTTTTATCTCATAATTATGACTTTTAAAGTCATAATAGTTGAAGTTTTTAAATATGGTGGGTGGCGGAAATGGGCTTGTTAATACTAAGGAAATTTAATACTATTATTACTGACCCGTTGGTTGATTTCTGGCACAAGAATGTAAATTAAACAGTTGCACTGGAACTGACATTACCAAGTAAAACATTGGTAAACCTTGGTACCTTGGTAAACATTATTATTATTATTATTATTATTATTATTATTATTATTATTATTATTTTAAAACACATAATTGCGACCCCTAGTGGATCTGTATTTGTCCAATCAAAACTGACCAGTGATCGACCAATCCGAGGCGCTTAGTCGAAAGGGGGCGTGGTACATCTCCACAGGCATAGTCTGTTTAGTTCCTGTCTGCTGTACTGGAGGACATAAACACTTTCAGCATGGCGGAAACAGACGTAGACAAAAAATCTTCAATAGGCGAGCTACAGAGGTGTGATGTTAAAGCTGTCAAAACATGTTTAGTGCAAACAACTATACAATGTGTTTACCTAACCGCTTATTGTGGTTTCCTGGTCTGTTACACTGTCGTCTTTCATTGTCACGTGACCAAGTAAAGCAACTCATAATAGTATATATGGAATTTATTCCTTTTCAGTGTCGTGCCAGAGGATAAGGGTAATGAAAAATTTAAGAAAGCCGACCATATCTTGTTTTATAAGTGAGTTTTCTAAATAATGCCAACAATCAAGAAGTACATCTTTACTGATGCATTTGTTTGGTTGTTAACTGATTGTCTAAATAACACAGGAGACAAAAAGCCAAAGCTGCGTCTCAGTACTGTGCTTTACTGGACACTTTAGTCCTTCAGGAGAAAGGAGCGGCGGTGGAACTGTGTGAATCCACCTCTCAGGTACACCCCTCAAAGCTGCTTTATATCTGTGGAATAACTGATTAATAACTGCAACGTATGCATCAGCACAAAGCTAGCAGACAGTACTGATTATAAACACTAAAGTATCTCAGTCTACACTCTACAGGAGCCCTTGCTTCTTCTAATCCATCGAATTCCTAATGGAACAGTGAGATTTACAATTGATGAACTACAACCTGTCAGAGAACGATATAAAGCTGCAGATGTCCTGATTGGAGAACCAAAATATGATCAGTAAGTGTATTCTTTGTTTTGAGTGCAAAAAAACAGGTAAAAGCAGATCGTTTATTCCAATTTCTAAGTTTTTATCAAAAAAATGTTCTTGTCCGACAGGTTGAGAATTGAGTGGAGGAGAGCTGACTGCGTGGCTCTGACATGGGGTTCAGGGCAGTACCTTATCCAGGTCTTGGCTTTTCCTTTCCACTTAGAAATTCTCTATGAGGATGAGGTGCTAGTTACATTTAATCCTGAAGGCAGACTTTGCTTTGAGACTCCGTCTAATCCAGCCAGGTAATTGGAAAAACAAGTTCTTTGTGTGCAGCCATCCTACTCGGAAATAATATTTCTCTTGTTTACACTAAATCCTCTTGGTATTTTTACAGGCCATCCTCCAGTTCACTTCAGGCAAGAGTCTAAAATATACACATAAATATTGCATTATTATTAATCATAACAGTATAACTGCATTGGTCATGTCATCAGTGTCTTATTCTTTGATTTCATAGGATGAAGAAAATACTTTAGGTCTGTGGGAAGAGACCTTCAGACAGTTTCAGGACATCAAGGCAAATGGTGTGTCTGTCTGGTGATGCTTTAAATTCAAATTTCAGTGTTAAACATTATGCAGCCAGATATATTTTTCCTTATTTTAAACACAGGTCCGAGTTCAGTGGGTGTTGACCTTAGACTCCATGGTTTTAGCAATGCTTATGGTATTCCTGAGCATGCAGATTCTCTTCAGTTGAAGGACACCAGGTAGAATCAGGATGTGCATTGTATTTTTCGATTTCAGTTTCGTTAAACTGATAATGCAAAGTTTTCTGTGTTAAAAGCTTCTTATACCATAATAAATCAGTTTCACTAACTTAATCATGTTTTTACAGTGGCAGTGAGCCGTATCGACTGTATAACCTGGATGTTTTTGCCTATGAGATTAACAGCAGACTGGGCCTTTATGGTTCTGTTCCACTTCTGTTAGCTCACAAGCTAGGGAGGACACTGGGTGTGTTCTGGCTTAACCCTTCTGAAACTCTGGTAGACCTGCAGTATGATTTAAGTTATCAAGAGGTATTATTCCAATTAATTTTACCAGCGCTGCACAATATATCATTTTAGCGTCCACTTTGCTCTGTGGGGGAAGTGATAGCGTAGTAGTTAAGGTGTTGAACTGCTAATCGGAAGTTTGGGGGTTGATTCTCAGCATCACCAAGTTGCCACTGCTGGGCCCTTGAGCAAGGCCTTTAACCCCCAATTACTCAGTTATATAAAATAATTAACTGTGAGTCACTCTGAATAAGGGTGGCTGCCAAATGCCATTAATGTAAATTGGTGCATCGGCAATAGTCACGTTACAGGATGTGCAATATCAAGTAGGAATTATATTTGACTGCATCATAGTCAAAAACCCATGTGACTTATGGATTAATTGTAAAGTTTAATTATCAAGCGAAAGTTTAGCATTTGCAGATTGTTTTAAGAAAGATTTATCATGCTTAATTTATATGGTAAAGTTGATGCAGTGTTATTTTACAGTTAATGATCTAATTTCTTTATTCGAATGTAAAGAAAAACATAAAGCATTGTTTGTTATCTGCATTTTTTCTATCTATTTGTATTCATGCTTTTTTATATATATATTTTACACAGATGCACCTTCTTACAAAATCACCTCAATCATTATTTCCAAATAGAGTTATTCAAGCCATCTGGTGATTTTCCGAATTCATGCAGTCTTAATTTTTACCCTGTTGCCAAGGACAACATAAGTGTTTTGTAGGGGAAAAGCTTTACTCTTTTCTTCTGCCTGTGAGAATTTCTGTTTATTCAGCTTTAAGAGAGAATAAGATCCAACACTGATGTTGGTTGAGGCAGTCCTACGGTGCAGTCTGTGTTTCAGTTTGTCCTAAGGGTGTTAGTTTGGTGGGTTTGAGGTCAGGGATTTGTTCAAACTACTTAAATTCTTCCACTCCAACCATAACACACCTTTGTGCCTATGAACAGCGTCATGCTGAAAGGGTGTTTAGGTCGTTAAGATCATTTGTAGGTAAATTGTAATGCTACATAGACATTCACTTATTGTGTACGCCCAAAATTTGTGACAATAGATTGAAGAAGGATGAATATGATAGTATGGTGTACTTAGATTTCTGGCCAGATAGTGTGTTTTCAGCACGCATATAACTGCTGATCTTGTAAATGCATCATTACTGAAGCAGGAAAGTTTATGATTCTGTCAGTTTTGTTAGTAAAATCAGTTGGTGCAGTATAATGGTATTATCTCCACTGGACTGCATGTGTTTTTAAGCAGGGAGAAGATAGCCCACCACTAAAGGGAAGCAGGGTAGGTCCTCAAATTGATGTGAGCTGGGTGTCAGAGAGTGGAATAATCGATTGTTTCATACTGCTTGGACCTTCACCAGACCAGGTGTTTTCTCAATATGCACAACTGACAGGTATAAATCTTTTGAAAAATCAATTTATCAAATAATTTAATTGAATTTTAAAATTGTATTTTTTAACAAAAATTTTGTATATCTATAAAGTTTCAGTAAAGACAATGTAGGCTGTTAAAAGTTTTATACAAAATTAAAAAAAATTAAATAATTGTTTGATTTTATGGCCAATTTACACAAAATTGTTCCTACGTTTACTATCTTAAACACACTTTCTTTTGATATTAATCAAATGAAAGAAGTAAAGCAGTCCAGGTGAATGTCTTTCTTTCTTTGCTGACAGGATACCAAGCCTTGCCACCCTTGTTTTCTTTGGGATATCACCAATGTCGTTGGAACTATAAGGATGAAGAGGATGTAAAAGCTGTGGATGCTGGCTTCGACCTCCATAACATCCCCTATGATGTAATCTGGCTGGATATAGACCACACTGAAGGCAAACGCTACTTCACCTGGGATTACAAACTGTTTCCTAACCCAATGGACATGCAGCTCCATCTTGCAAGAAAAAACAGGAAGGTAGAACTTATATGTTTGTTCTCTAATGTCTATCTATTTTTCTTGACAATTATTGTTTTTTAATGCAAATATCTACTGTGAGTCATTTGCTTCTTCATTTGTTTTAGTTAGTGGTTATCAATGATCCCCATATTAAGGCTGACCCTGATTGGCCTTTTTTCTGTGAAGCTAGAGATGGAGACCATTTTGTGAAGGACAGAGATGGTGATCTTTATCATGGAACGTGCTGGCCAGGTGTTTTATTGGTGTCCACAATTCTAGCATCTTGATTATGTTTTTATGGATAAACATGTTGTTTTGAAAGTTGCAGGTTTGTCACTGTGGTGTATCTTTAGGTGATTCTTGTTACTTGGACTTCAGTAGCTCAAGGACAAGGTCGTGGTATGCTAGGCAGTTCTCACTTGACAAGTATAAAGTAAGCCTGAACAGACTACTTTTCTCCTATCTGTTCTATCTAACACAATGCATATTACTCACATATACTCTCATTTCTCTGTACTTATCTAATGTTTTTGTGAATTAGGGCTCTACAGAGTCCTTGTTTGTGTGGAATGACATGAACGAGCCTTCTGTCTTTAATGGACCTGAGCAGACAATGCCTAAAGATGTGCTACATTGTTCTGACTGGGAACACAGAGAATTACACAACCTGTATGGCTTCTTCCAGGTTAGATCAACTTTATATTTTCTTATTTTGCCCCAGTAAATATTTAGCCAGCATACTTACTCACAGTAATATTCTCTCCACAGCACATGGCTACGTTTGAGGGTTTGATAACTCGCTCCGGTGGCTTGGAGAGACCGTTTGTTTTGTCACGCTCTTTCTTTGCAGGGTCTCAGAGAATGGGTAAACCTACACCTGTGGGTCATTGGTGAACGAAAACTGTGTTTGTTTCCAGTTAGACACCAGCCAAAAAATATAAATGAATGAGTTTATGGTTAAAAAAAAAACGAAAGAAACAATAGACACTGGATGGGTTTAGCAACACTCTGTTGATGATTGGTTATGCTTAACGTCAATTTAATGTCAATCTAATGTAATGTCATTACATGTCATGAAATTTAAAATAGGTCAAACAAACCATGTTGTGCCGTCATTCAAAATTGCTTCTCCAAAATATCATAGCAAAGTAAAAATATATATATTTTCTGATAATCTGTGATGTCAATTTAAAAGTATTAGTTAGTATTAATGCTTATTAATATAACTGATTAATAACTGTATTTAGTATTAGTTAGTAATAATATTAATTATGAATCATGATTAATTAATGCCCAATATGTTTTGGTTATGTTTTGTTTTATCTTCATTTGATATCTTTAATTTTGGCTTAACAATGGCCTCATAGCACACTAATAATGTTGCAGTCTCTGTGCAGTTCTCTCTGATCATACTCTCAAATTCGTGAAGAATAAAACTTGAGCAACAAATTCTAGTGCTTTTTTACTCAAATAATATTGTTAAGTGCGCAGTGGTCAAAATCACTAATGTTGGATTTAATATGATTGTTACTGTTTTTTTACAGGTGCTATATGGACAGGTGACAATGTTGCTACCTGGGAGTATCTAAAGAGCTCGATCCCTATGCTGTTGTCACTAAGTATCACTGGAATACAATTTTGCGGGGGTCAGTTTTAGTGGATGCCAAAAAAAGCACAGTAAAATTGTGCTTTGTTATATTTTTCAGAGATACAAGAGTAAATTGAATAGAAGAGAAAATCATAACTTGTGTATGTGTGTGTAGCTGATGTAGGTGGCTTTGTGCTGGATCCTGACCCTGAGTTACTGGTGCGCTGGTACCAGGCAGGGGCGCTGCAGCCTTTCTATAGAGGCCACTCAGCTTACCAGACCAAGCGGCGTGAACCCTGGCTCTTTGGAGGCACAGTCACTACAGCAGTGCGAGCAGCAATCCAGCAGAGATACTGCCTACTGCCTTATTGGTACACTCTCTTTCATCTAGCACATAGCTCAGCATTGCCCCCAATAAGGTATGCCAGATTTATACTATTTTTATCGTTCTTTTGTTATTATTATTATTATTATTGCTGTTCATCTTGTCTAATTTGCTTTATCCTGGTCAGAGTTGCAGTACATTGGGAACTGATTTAAATGAATTTATTAAGATTCCAGAGCAGTTATTACAGTAAATATATGTGCATGATTTTAATAAAAGACTCGTAAAATAATCAGGTAGTTTAACTGACTTTTATTTAAATTTACTGTGAGTCTTTAAGCAGATAAAGTGCAGTTAGAAAAACAGAATATTCTACGTCAATTTCTTTGTAATGTTTTTTGCCTTTATTTTTTTGATTTGTTAAGTAAAAGATATCAAACACAAGGGTTATTAAAAAAAGGCGAGATCTTTATGGTGCAATAGTGACTATGAGCTGATTTGTTAAATAGTTTTAGATAATAATTTAAGATTTTAAAAATATTGCCTTTTGTTTTCTGTTTATCTCAGGCCTCTGTTTGTAGAGTTTCCAAAAGACACAGATATCTTCACTATAGACAACCAGTACATGATTGGTAAGCATGACAAATCCACATTAAAAATAAAAGTATCATATCCTGTCCTGCATTAAACATTACAGCGTATAATGTATTCATTGTGTGATATTAGGAAATGCTCTCCTGGCAAGTCCGGTGACTGACCCAGGAGTTACAGAGGTCAAGCTTTTATTGCCAGGATCAGACGAGGTCAGTCTAATGCTCCTCATGTTCTTCAGTGTCATTATTGGTGGAGTGTGTGTACCTTGTGTATTCAGACAGCAATAAATGTGGTTGTGTGACAGCTGTGGTATGATGTCAGCACCGGTGATGTGCACAGGGGAGGCAAGACTCTGACACATCCTGTGACTTTGGAGACAGTGAGTCAACGCTCCATTACACTACACACACTAACTAAACCACACACAGGGGACGGTAAACATGTCATTTATGTAGGAAACCTTACCTGGTTTGTGTTTTTCTACTTGTGCTGTGTCTGGTTTTTAGGTACCTGTGTTCCAGCGTGGAGGAACAATTGTGACGAGGAGAACAGGATGTGGTTCCTGCACCTCTGAACTTCTGCAACATCCCTTTACTCTCACCATAGCCCTAGACCTAAAGGTTTCAATTTTTTGCATGGTGAACTATAGTTTGAAGATGTTCACAGGATAGATTAGACACAATGGCTGCATTTAAACTGCAGATCATGATGCCCAATTACATTTTTTTAAGACCCGCTTACATCATCTTTTAAAACTGACCTACTGTATATACAATATCTGCATTTACACAGTACACGGCAATACAATCCAAGGTAGACATAGTAACCCGGAAAAGTAAGGAAAACGGTGCAATAATCAATAGACGGAGACAAAATTATTATTCTGTATGTTACTTTCACATCATATTTAAAGGTCGGCAAAACAATGCATTCTTTAGGCTGAGAAAAAAAAGGAGAGCCCTTGTTGTAGCCTGGATAAATGTAACATTGATCGCCTAAGTTATAAATATACATTTTTGTAAATGTTTACAGTGAACATTTTAAGTGAACAAAAATAATAAATATCAAAATACAAAGTTGTGCTTTTATAAAAACTGTATATCTCTGTTTGGTGTGCACCTGAGTTGACATGTCATTGTCGCTTATTTAATGACAAACGACTTGCATTGACAGGTGAAAATCCGGTCTGTCTGCTTACACGGCAGACGCTAATGCACATATCTGTTTCATATCCGATGTATTACCACAAACAAATGAGGCCTAAAACTGATCTAAAAATATCGGCGTCCATGTGCTTTTTTCCTGCTTACACAGTTGTCTGTTATATCCCATCTGTGACACATTAGGAACAAAAATCGGAATTGGGTCACTTGATACTTGCAGTGTAAATGTGGCCGATGTGGCATAAATATCTAAAAATCTTAAAGAACCAAAAGCGTGTCCAAAAACCCACAGGGACATATTATTGATATCTTACTATTATTTTTATCTAAATGTCCTAAATACAGAATTTTTTTTTTTTTTTTACTTTATAAAAAAAAAAACAGTCATTCTACTGTATGTAGGGTTCACATTGCTTTCTTTCAGTGCTGATGAGTATCTGCATTACAGGGCAATGCTGAAGGTCTCTTATATGAGGATGATGGACACTCCTTCAGCTACCGGGACAAAAAGCAGTTCTGTTTGCGTAAATTCTCTATGCACTCTGGCAGACTCAGCAGCAGGTGTGTGTGTTTTGATCAGTTGTCATTACAGCAGCTCTGGGCATAATCTTATGTATCTCTGATGTATACATAATGCAGCTGTGCAGGTGATGGAGCACTCTTCAACTCTGGTGGTAAACTGGAGTCTGTGGTGATTCTAGGTCAGAAAAATGTTAAACGGAAACCGACTCTAAAATCAAGTAAGAAATATTTACAACATTGTGTTGGTGTTATTATTAATACTTAATAATAAGACTTTAAATATCTTGTTTTATAGCCATTATTTGGAAATATTAATTGTACTTATTTAACATAAAAACATGAAGGAATTCTATTATTTTGCTATTTGTTTTTTTTATTCTCTACTCTGCTTTTATTAATCTCAATCCAGATACAGGGAAAACCACAGTCAAGTTTCAGTTTCAGCCAAAGCAGGCTCTGTTGACACTGACTGGTTTGGACCTGGAGATACACACGGACTGGGAAATCATAATTTAACAGGATATATTGTGGATTATCATTTTGTAGTTTATTATTATTGTAGATTATTAATCAGAAATAAGAGAAAAACAATTAAGGGCCTTCTTAGTCATTTTTTTCCTATAAAGGAAGATTTTAATACTAAATAAGTTCAAGATAAGTTTTATTTTGTTTTATGTAAATTATGAAATTAAATAATTGTTGGTAAGTGGTAAATTAGCAGTTAAGGTGTTGGATTGCTGAGATGAGATGGGAAGATTGTGGATTTCATTCCCAGCACCATGAAGGTGCCACTGCTTGGTCCACTGAGCAAGTTTTAACTGCTCGGGTGGATAAAAAAATTGGTAAATGTCTGCACTTTTTTTTAAGCTTAAGTTTGGCCATAAAGACTTGCATATTGAAGCTATGATTTATATATGAATTGTAAACAAATCTGACAGCCATTTTTATATTACATAAAATCATGAAGAGTCAAACCAACTGATGTGTCTGTGATTGTTTTATGTGTTAATTGTTTTCGGAGAAGCAAATACCCAAATACACCGTTACAAATAGCCGTTTCAACTAGTTGGTATACCATTTACATTCCTTGGGTCAAATTTGACACCATATTTTAGAAATATGGTTTGATTTTCATATAATTGCTTGAAATTAACATGATGTAACCCAGAATAATTTTTTTTTCCTATTTCTAAACAATTAAAAGTACAAACAGTAATTTCAAATGTATAAAAGTTGCATAGGTACCAGAAAGACAAAACAAGGGTTAAAAGCATAGCTTCGTATGTCTTTAAATGATTGGTACATTTAAAGGACACCAGTGGCTCTATTAAAAACAGGGACATTTTATCTATATCATTTAAATGAGCATGATCTTCTGTCTGATCAGCTGGAACCTTGAATTAATTCAAATTTGGAGATATATATTAAATCTATGTCAAGATATTCTGGTGGCTTCTGGTGTCCCAACACATTTAAGTTGAGAGTTTTTATGAATTTATAGTAAATAAATAAGTGTAAAGGCTGTGTTGGATTAAGGGTTTTGTATGCAAGACAAAATGTTTTTGTCTCTAACAAGTATTTTGATTTGTTCTTAAAAACAGAAGTAAATCTCATAAGTGAATGTTACTTATTGTGGCATTGCAGCATGACAGGTTAAATCCTTCATCAAAAAGTATCAGCTAACCTCATTAGGAGATTCAGTTAAAAGAGAGTCACATCAAAATAATTCTGCTACAAGACATTTGAACAATGCAGTCAGTTTAGAATTAATTATTAACTTATGTGAGCCTTGGAATGAGTTTGCTCCAGCATGGTGGTGGACATGTATGCGGTAGATGGGGAGGACTTCTATGCTCTAGTAATGCTGAGACTGCTCAATGTTGAGCTGCATTGAGAACAGGTTTAGTGTGCATGAATGCTTCTGCTGAGGCAGGCCATCCCCCTAACTACCCTTGCAGCTCCTCTCACCTTTGTATTTCCCCATAATGTTGGCATAAGGGCACTGGAGCTCATTGTTCTCCAGCCAATGTAAATGGTCCAAAAGACTTTAGCTATGCGTCTGCATCTAAGCATACATGATGCACATCTTTTGCTTGAACTCTGGCCTCTTTTTTATAAACCCGTAAAGTTGGCGTCACTTAGGAGCCCAGCCAATCAAAGTGCAGCGCATTGGATTTATGCCAGGGATTTAAGGCATCTAAACCCTAAATGTTGTTTGCCAACACAAAAAAAACATCATAGCGAGACAAGATGCCCTACACGCCATCAGGCTTTTTTTGTGACCGGCTAATACGGGAGAGAGAGAGGAAGGATGGAGAAGGATCTGTGAATAAACCTCTACGATTTAGCGGCCAAGACTTTCAAACCCTGAAACAGGATTGTCTTCAGAAAAAGGTGTTATTTGAGGATGATACCTTTCCAGCGTCTGTAGAGTCCCTGGGTTACAAGGAACTGGGTCACAAGTCCAACAAGGTCAAGAACATTGTATGGAAAAGACCCAAGGTAAGGCTGGAAAGGAAAACGCCATACAGACAATGAGAACATGAAATACAATATTGTGTGTGCTAAGGTTCAAATGAAGATACACATTTAACTCATGTATCAGAAAAATATTTAATTATTTAACTTTTAATTAATTAATGAATTAAGATTTAATTCAATTATCTTTTTAATAGCATAAAAGAACATACCATGTAAAGTTTATACATTTCTAATGCCGAAAATGCTGCTACATTTTTTTAATGAATGGGCATTTAATGTTGAGAATAATGAAGCTTAAAATTGATGTATTTGTCATTTATGTAAAAATTCAACAGGAAAGCATTTATAGTTTAAATAAAACATTGCTAATTAAAAAAAATATTAATTGATTTTACTGCTTTTCAATAATATACGGTTAACAAAGCTGTGTTATTTACAGTAGCTGCTGTTTTATTACTGCTATTGCATTTAACTGCTTTGCAGGATATTTGTGATAACCCACAGTTCGTTGTTGGAGGTGCCAGCAGAACAGACATTTGTCAAGGAGATTTGGGTAAGATTAGTTTCATCTAATTGCTTACTTACAGAAAATATGAAATGAGCCTGTGTGTCGCCAGTGCCACAGTGATTATTATTACATTCCTGTTAATAGACTCACAGCCCAACTGGGGCCCCTTGATATTGTGTCTATACTAGTGAATTGGAATCTGGCTGGGGCACCTCTCATTGTTGTGTGCTCTATAGAAACAGCAAAAGTGACTGAAGACACAAAGGTTTTTGTGTAGGGCACGTACATAGAGTTATTCAAAAAATGCTGAGGTCAGCACTGTGGGCCCCTGGTTTTGTCTAAAATATGCTAAGATATAAGGACTTTTTAATTAAATTAAAAACAATAAATGCAAACAATTAATGTGGTCAATCATCATTTTTAGGTCACTATGTCAATAAAACTAAAAAAACAGAAAAATTTTACTTTTTTATTTTAAATTGCTGATAAAATATTTTAAAATAAAAAAGAGTTAATTAGAAAAACAATCAAATTAAAAACAAATAAAAATAAAAACACGTTGACTAGTAGTCTTTGACAATTGGATCCCAATATATACAGTTGAGTTATCTTAATGTATAACTAAAAAAGATAACAATATAATCTAAATAAACATTACAATAATAAAGTAACTACATTTTTAGTACTAGTGCTAAACTAGACTAGTACCAATATTTATTAGAGAGAAATGTTAGTCTAACCGTGTAAGTTTAGGTTTAAAATGTATTAGAATTTAGAACTATTATGAGATGGAGGTTGGAGGAATAAGATGAATCTGATATGAATTAGATCTTTGTCCACTATAGGAGACTGCTGGCTGCTGGCTGCCATAGCTAGTCTTACTCTGAACGATAAGCTACTCTATCGGGTTGTTCCTCAAGGGCAGAGCTTCTCTGACAGTTATGCAGGAATCTTTCATTTCCAGGTTGGTGCTAGACAGTTAGACAAGTTAGTGTCTTCATTAATTTTTTTGATATTATTAGTATTACTAATGTCTTTTTTCCTCCGTTAATTATAATTTAGTTTTGGCGTTATGGAGACTGGTTGGATGTTGTTGTTGATGATCAAATCCCTACTATAAATGACCAGCTAGTGTTCACCAAGTCTGCCGAGAGGAATGAATTTTGGAGTGCTCTTCTTGAGAAAGCGTATGCTAAGTAAGACTTTCACTCTTTATGTTTTACCAAATTGTCTGAAAGTGGAAACAACATCTTGTGCCCCTACAAAAGAAGTGATTATGACTATAGGAAGTGGATCTCAGAGGTTGTTGCTTTAAATGTATTTTGTGCTTATACTCACTCAGACTGCACGGATCTTATGAGGCTCTGAAAGGTGGAAATACTGCCGAGGGGATGGAAGACTTCACTGGAGGAGTAACTGAGTTCTATGAAATAAAGGAGGCACCCAAAGAACTTTATAAGATCATGAAGAAGGCATTGGAGCGAGGATCCCTCATGGGTTGCTCTATTGATGTAAGCTACACCCGTTATAAACATATACAGATTTAAATGTTTTCTGGCAGTGAACAAAATGACATTTCGTTACAAAAACTTTGCACAATATATAACCACAGTTCATAGTCTGTTGAAATTTATAACATTTTTAAGGTTAAATGCTTAATGTTTAATAGTGCATTTATTATACTTGTACAAAATATGAATTTAAGAAAAAAATCAAACTCACATAACAATAAACATCTAACCAGCTGCTTCTAATTATAACAGTGTGGTTGTTGTTGTTGTGTTGTTTGTTGTGGTTGTTTTGGTTGATGAAGTGGCGATTGTTGTGTTTGTTGCGATTTTTGTTGTAGTGGTTGTGATTGTTTTGGTTGTTGATGTGATTGTTGTGATTGTTTTGGTTGTTGATGTGGTTGTTGTGATTGTTTTTGTCTCTATCCCTAGTGCAATATACAAATATCAATTTTAGCAAGAAAACCTGGAACTTACAGTGTGGTAATAGCATGACATATTGTTGATATTTTATCCCAGGTCTTGGTTCCAGCCCGCTTGGAGACCCGCACTGCGACTGGATTAGTGAAAGGTCATGCCTACTCTGTAACTGCTGTAGATGAGGTAAAAATAATACAAATAATACCATTTTATCTAAACAAACTGATGTTTGTTGTAGGAATGTTTGCATTAACTCTAATTGTGGTTTTAGTGTAAACAAAGTAAACATAAAGAATCTAAAGTGCGTCTGGTGCGCCTCCGTAATCCATGGGGTCAAGTAGAGTGGAATGGACCTTGGAGTGATAAGTAAGTTCTCACAAGTACTCACTCTCAACAGTGCACTGGTAGTGTTACTAATGATGTAATCCCTGTGCTGGCATCTAGCTCAAAGGAGTGGGAAACGATCTCCAAGGATGACAGAGATAAACTGCATCAACAGAATGCAGAAGATGGGGAGTTCTGGTGAGTTCTGGACAAACAGTATAAACTGTTAAAAGAGTAGATAATAATTTGAGAAAGTACGGTGACGATTAAACCAATTCGTTCTTATTCAAATATTGTATAGGATGTCCTTTAATGATTTTATGAAGAACTACACCAGGATAGAAATCTGTAATCTGACCCCTGATGCATTGGACGATGATAAGCTACATAAATGGACGGTGACTGTGAACGAGGGCCGTTGGGTTAAAGGCTGCTCTGCTGGAGGCTGCAGGAATTATGTGGGTAAGAATTGATCCATGATCTAAAAGAAAAGTCCTAGTTGTCTAGGCAGTGATTTGTATATAAAATTATATTTAAATGTCTGATCCCCCATGGGAAATTATTTGAAATATTAAAAATATAGTTTTTTCAAATATAGTAAAGTGAAAAAACTACAAATTTATTAAAAATGATTAAATCCACAAATGTATACCTGATTTTAAAGAGTATTTATTTCACATTCAAAATTGGAATATACAATTTAGACTGTGATCAGATTTTAGGATAGTTGATTAATAAGTAACAAGCTGGTGGATTTTTTTCTTGTATCTGAATATATGAATAATATTTAAACATTATTGTATATACTGTATACACATTGTGTATACTGTATATATTAACTAAATAAACCTTGTGTCACTCTTTTTAGACACCTTTTGGACAAACCCACAGTACCGTCTTCGTCTCATCGAGCAAGATGATGACCAGGACAACAGCGAGGTGGCCTGCACCTTTGTGATTGCGCTCATGCAGAAAAACAGAAGAAAAGAACGCAAAATGGGCGGCAGTTTATTCACTATTGGATTTTCTATCTATGAGGTACTTTTTAATAGGATCATGCTAGTGAATAGGCATAGATTTCATTACTGTAATGCCTGAATCAAACAAAAAGACTAAACATTAAAAAGAAGTAAAAAAGAGATCTTATTTAACATTATAATAATATTTAATAAAAATAGCAAGCATCATCTTGTCTTTTCAATAACATTATATTATCTTTTCTGCATAGGTGCCAAAGGAGGTATGAAAAAAGAGTGCTTGGACCACTAAGTGTCTCTCTCTCCTTTGGAGGCTGAGTAGTATTATTATTGTGTACATTGCTATGTGCATGCTCTTACCAGTTTTACCTGAAACAAAATCCTTTCAAAATTGTGTGTCTGATAAGCACATGTTTTAACACTGCTTTGTCCGTATGTCAGATGCAGGGTAACAATCAGCACATGCAGAAGGAATTCTTCCTGAAGAACCCGTCCAAGGCTCGCAGCAAGGCTTACATTAACCTACGGGAGGTGACTCAACGCTTCAGGCTGAGCCCGGGGGAATATGTCATTGTACCTTCCACTTATGAGCCCCACCAGGAGGGCGAGTTTCTCCTACGTGTCTTCTCCGAAAAGAAGAATGTCTCTGAGTAAGTGACATAGGCAGCTGTGCGAGTTTTGAGCTGTACAGACAAACTATCATGAAGTTGTTTTACAAAGACATTTATGAGTCACTCATTACCGTGCAATTGAAAAAATTAAAGCTAAATTTATTTTAACTTGCTTTTTAGTTAGATTGAAGTCATGCCTTCTAGAGACGTTAAAAAGAAACCTCTGTTATGTTTAAGTTTTGGCTGCTCCAGCATGTTGAAATATTTTACTGAGGTAGGGCCATGGGTGTTTATCTTCAAGTCTTTTCATGTCGCCTATGCATTTATAACCAAACAAAGAGTGCTGTAAGATTAACTACACTTTAAGTTATTTTGCTTTATGAACTTGATTAAATGCTACACTGAAATAAATTAATGTTTATCTATTGATATACACAGTATATATAGGCTACAACTAATGGTAGTATGAAGAAAGAATCAACCTGTTGCTTAAAATGAGTGCTTTTGGAAAAAATAATAAGTTTGTCTAAATACAATATCTAATAAACAATACCTATTATTTTTCAATGCATTACAGCATTAAACCATTGACCTGTATCTGCATGACAATATGAATTGTCCTATTGCCACATGATTGGCTGATTAGATAACTGCATAAATGGCAGGTGAACAGTCATGCTTGATAAAGAAATTGATGAGCATGCAAAAATAAAATGTAAGTGGAGTAACAACAAAGAACTTTGGTCAAATTGCGTAAATTAAATTGAATTTAATTTGAATAAATTAGAAATTAAGTCATTTGGATGAATGACTTGAGAAATACAAAGACTAGGTTTAAAAAAAATGTTAATTCAATGATTTTGTGATAATAAAGCAATCTAGCTGTGGTTGGTTATTTAATTAGTACTTATTATTTTTAATTTTCTAATTGACCACTGTTTGTTGATTACTGTTTAGGGAGATTGAAAACAAAATTGCGGCTGACCATCCAGTGGTGAGTTTCATGTACAGTTTTAATTTTTTTTTTTTTTCCCGGTTCTTTATTGTACATATCTGCTATAAGGCTGAAAAAAGAATTAAAGACATGTTATCTCATTTTACCGCACTGTCTTGTTACTAAAATGATTGAGTCAATAACCTAATGAAACAAGTTTGTTCCTTTATTTGTGTTATCAAGTTACTAGTTAAATTGTATCCAAGATTATTTTTTTTTAATAATTATTTGTGTGTTAGGAATAAAAAATGTTTAGTCTGTGCTAATAATCCTGCTTAAATCTGTACGATAACTTAGCCGGTTCCAGCATCAGCAGAGGAAGAGACTGAGGAAGAGCAGCAGTTACGCACCATTTTTCAGCAGATAGCTGGGAATGTGAGTATTAGGGAGCCTGAATATGCTGCCGGGGTGGGAAACAACCAATACAAATATTCAAACATTACTGACTACAAACATTTTTATGTATCAATTTGTGCATGCTTTCTCTGCTTTTTTATAGTATCACTTAAACTGTCAGCAATTAGTAACTGAGTTCCCTCTGATTATACAGGAAATGGAGATCTCAGCTAACCATCTGAGAAATGTCTTGAACAGGGCGTTGACTGAGTGTATGTCTAGTATTATTGTTATTATTATTATTATTGTTATAAATACGACATAATTAAATATATTTGCATGCATTTATTTACTTTTACAGACAGGAACATGAATGACGAGGGCTTCAGTCTAGAGAGCTGCCGTAGTATGATAGCCTTCATGGATGTATCCTTTAGAAGAAAAACTGCACATGTACTGTAATGTTTACTCAACGATTCAGTTTTTGACCATCCAATCATTAAATTTACAAAATATGTACTTTACTGTACATTGGGACAGGTGGGGTTTTTTTTTTAAACGTTCTATTCCAGATTTATTCTCACTCTTACTCCTGTAATAACCTTCACACCTCAGGAAAGGCTTTGCACTAGATTTTGGGGTGTGGGTGAGGGAATTTTTCCATTCATCCAAAATTGAGTTCATTAGTGAGATCAGAAGCTAATGTTAGGGGGTTTAGGGTGCAGCTGGTGTTTTGTTTCATCCCAAAATTATTTTGTGGAAAAAGCCCTCGAATGTATCCACTCTAACCATAACACGCTATGTCTTTTATGCCACTCAGCAGTTTTGTGCACAGGGGCGTTGTAATGCTGGAACAGTGATTGGGTCTCCTAATTGTATGTGCTTAGGGATAAAGTTTAAGGATGACACACTTAGGTGTTTTTCTTTAAGTCAACATTTTTTTTCAAGAACTTCTACTTTGGCGGGACAAACCACTCAACAATTTAGGATGCTAGACTAGAACCTTAGAAAAAGCTTCTTATCCAAAATGATCTTTGCCAATTGCTTATAATTCGATAAATATTAACCTTAACTATGATTTTTAGATGGATGGAACTGGCAGACTTAATCTACATGAGTTTAAATTGTTGTGGATTAAGATTAAAAAGTGGCAGGTTTGAGCTCCTCCGTTTCCCCATGCTTTAATCTTTCCTGTACCTACTGCACAGACTGACAGCCTTATTTTTACAGGAAATCTTTAAGCACTATGAAGCTGAGCAGACTGGCTTCATCAGCAGCTATGAAATGAGGAGTGCCATCAACGATGCTGGTAAGAGACATGAAATTATTTAAAATTTCAGCCTTGACTTTTTTTTTTCTAAAACAGAATTTAAAATTGTGGCAACATTTTGGAAAATAAAACTTTTTTGTTGTTTTAAAAACCTGAATTCACTCTAACAGACTTGTCACTGTGCAGTCATCTATGTTATGTGTCACTCAGGGTGCCATCTTAACAACCCACTGTACAACATCATCACTACACGTTACGCCAATGAGAACATGAACATCGACTTTGACAGCTTTGTCAGCTGCCTTGTGCGCTTGGAGGCGATGTATAGTAAGTGGCTTGTTTATCCATTTGCATCAGACTAAAATTAATTACATTAAATTGATCAAATTTATACTAATAACTAATTATTCTACTTCTTTACAGGAGCATTCCAGGCTTTTGATCAGGATGGAGACGGGACTATCCGGCTGTCCGTACTAGAGGTAACCAACACAACTGGCAGTAGTTTGTTGACTGATGCCACAATTAGGATGATAATATCCAGTCCAACAGAAACTAACGATATTTTTACTATTTATAATAATGCTCTATTTTTTTAATTGGTTGTGTATTTGAACTATCCAACTGTTTGCTCTATTGATTTTTTTTAAACAGTGGCTTCAGCTGACTCTTTATGCCTAAATGCCCTCAGGAGCCAGATGAACTCCAAGAACAGAAACAGAACCGCCAGCCTTTACCTCAATCTCAGTGTTATTCTATTGCTCATGTCTCCATTTTCATTTATAGACACTATTGTTAACACAAAAAAAATCATTTCACAGTGTTCTGGGGCTGTGATATGGCAGTCAGGTAGTGATTGACATGATTTTATTGTCTCGGATTGAAAGCAGGTTTTAAACTTGGTAAAATGGTTTTACAGCACTACTGTCTCCTGAATGAAGTACAAAGCCTCATCATCATCATCATCCAGGTATTTAATAGCAATATTTAACTCAAGAATTCTTTAAACTCGTACATTATTGATATTCTGTTACTGCAGTCCTCAAGGTGACGGACCACCTTTTACTACTGTTCATACTGCTTTCATTTTCAAGCCCGTCATCTTATCTCTTCTACACTATATACCCAGACCGGAAACCTGTTACTTCCTGTCATTATACAGTACCTCAGATTTTTGCTTTGTATTTATCTTTTATCAACCTGCTAACTAAATCCATAAACTTGAATTAAAGATCAGTTTTTACACACACACACGTCGTAACAGCCACTGTTCAGGCTAGTTTACGTTTGTTGTCGGAAGATTCCTTTGTGTTTGTTTCCATGCGCAAGTTACCTAGTTGTTTGGTGGAAAAAAACAATAATAGCTAGAGGAAATACCTAACAGAACCCATGAAAATAATAAAAATGAAGGTAAAAAAAATGTGTTCAGGGTTTATTTACCCAACAAATGTATGAATAAACTTGGGCTTCATTTGGCGAGGAATATATATTTGAGGTTTGGTCACAAGGGTATATTTAAAGTGTTCTTAACTTTATAAATCAAATAAATGACTGCAGTTCTTGGCTTATTGGTTTTTTTCTGATCTACTGTGAATACAAAAACATGAAATCTCTTAAAACATGGATACACACAATTCCAGGGTGACAAAACTGGAAATGTATTTATTATAACAAGGTATTCAGTGAAAATGAACAAACAAAAACAAACTATCTTTGAAAAGACCAGAGAAGAAGTTGACAAACTGCCCCCAAGGTTACGCACTGCTCACAAAAGAAAAGAAACATACTGTAATTGCATCAAACCAAACTTTCACAGTCATAATGTAAAAACTCCTTAGTGTATGGATTGGGCAGTTAAAATGTAGCTTACTGTGGCACAGACTTCAAGATAGACCATAGTCCTTATTTTAAAATGTTTATAAATGTAGTGTTAGGTTGCCAAACTAGCTGTAATTTATTACTAGGAGTGGTTCTGAGTGCTTTGACTTGGGAGAAGAGGTCTAGTGCTATACTCTATAAAACACCAATCAATTTAACCGCTTTAACAACTTGCAATACACACATCACACTAGCACACCTCTTCAGCAAAACGCTGTTAGACTGCATACACCACCACCCACATCTGTAAAATGTTTTTAAATCACAAAAAGACAGAGCCCATATAAAAGTCTCTAGACCAAAAATTCAAACCAGGAATACTGCACTGTATGGCCTTGGGCATATGCGCGCGCACGCACACACACACACACACACACACACACACACATTCTGCTTACAGTGGGTTTCACACACTGACAGCCATGTTTCAGACCCTGTCACGATCACAGCAAACACTTTTTCTTGAACAGCACTCTTTCAGTTACAGCAAACCAGCAGTCCCTCAACTGCGTCTTAACTTAATGGAGAGCAACACCATTACGTGAAGAAAAAAAAAAAAGGAAAAAAATGAATAAGGATAAACATAATATTTGAAAAAAAATTACCACCCTTTTCAAAAAACTTGTAAAATCTATTTACTAAATCCTGATAGTTCTACCATGTTTTGGTATGGAAGAATTGAGTCAATGTCCTTATATGAGCTGAAATTCTAAAAAAACAAAGATAAAACGAAAAAGAAAAAAAAATCTTGGTTGCTCAAGACAACAGGAATACCATACTATTAAACCTCAAAACACTTCAAAGAAATAACCCATTCTGGAACCTATGCCATACAACTTAATAAACAAAGTGTGTAGCCAGGAGGGGGCAGCAGCAACAACAACTCTACTGGTCTTTCCCAACAAATTAACAGGTAGGTACTTTTCCCCACAGTTCTTTTAATACTTAGTCTTTATTTGGTCATTACACCTCAGAGCTGATAATACTATGTATAATCAGTTAACTGAAGAATAGGAAGAGAGATGGGTTATCCATTACCTGTATGTCTTATCTTTTCCTCAGAATTATCTGTCGTGATAACATAAATCTGTACACACAGATTAGATTACAGTGTACATGGATAAGAGGAAAAACTGGCATGATCAGGATACCAACAGTTCGACTTAAAGGGGCGGACTTTTACAAGTTGAAAAATGAAGAAGAACCTTTGGATGCCAAAAGCCTCCAACACATAAGTAGTAAAGTGACAGTAAGGCTATTTGTATTGCTTATTTAGAATATGCTAATAGAGACTAAACTGTCTGCAGTTAATGTACATTTTTCTACATGAATATTACATAAAATCCTATAAACCACCAGTATTCAAAAATGGCATTTAGAACTGTCACAATAGATTGTCCTCTCCGTCTAAAATAATAGCTGTTGATATCCGATTAAACATAGAAAATTGACTGCACATGGAAAGAGCTCCTGTCCTGAGAGGTAAATGAGATCTTCCCAATATGGGAGAAGGGGAGGTTAGTTGGATTTTTCAGGTTGACCTTTTAAGGACCCCTTAAGACTCCAATTTACTGTTCTCCTCTGCATGTTTCTGCATGTGAGCTTGCACAGCCTAGAAAGATGAGGAAAATCGGGGGTTAAGATGTTCCTGAAAATATAAACATAAATAATAAGGCATGTGTAAAAATATTGATACAGCCAACCCCTTAAGACTCCAATTTACTGTCACAATATTATTTTATATTTGTATAAATATTCCAACCTCTAGTATCGTATACATGTTTTAATAATTTCAATTAGTTTTGAATTGATTTACATTAATATCAAACTAAAACCCTCAGTGTGTTTCAAGAGACTCCATTCTCAACTCCTGTATTTGTCAATGACACACATGGCCATCGTCTCAGAAATAAGAGCAGCTCCAGATTTGCATTTCTTAAATTTTTAGCAGGTTGTTAAAAATCTCTGTTGTCTATGTTCTTACTTCCTTACTTCTTTCTTTATCATTTCATCATTTGCTTAACAACATTTTTTAAAAACAAGCCTGCTGCAAAAAAAACAACAAAAAAACACCTGTATGGATCCGATGCGGGAGTTAAAGAAGGAGTCACAGTTTCTCCAGCGGCACTTTAGCGTCTGCTGTGTGTGGCTGCTATGGTCGTTTAACAGGTGCTGCTGCAGGTGCTCAATTACACCAAAGATCAGCGAGCATCCATGCCACTGCCAGAAAAACGCAACAGCACACATTAGAATTGCAAATTCACCAGCCTATAAACAAGCACAACAACAGCATTGAAATAATAACACAATAAGTCTCTTACCCAGCAGCGGTAGTTCTGGAGTAGGTTCAGCCGGACAGCCTGTACACTCCCATTATAACAACCTGTGTAGATCTAACAAAACAAGAAATAATACAGATTTACAAAAATTCACTTGCAGCTCAGAAAAATTCTTATTAAATGCACGAAATAAAACATTGATAAAATGTGCCACTTATTTACACAATACATATCAGGAAGTAAAATGTATAGAAGCAAAGTAGAGCTTTGTGAAGCTTAGAAAATGCTATTCTGTAATACTGACCGTGCTTTTGTGGATAAGCATACACATCACCATGTCTGAATTTCCTCCATATACCTGTAACCTGTTTTGAGACTGACAACCACACAAACAATATAAAAACTCATTTTCATCTTTAAATTAGCTACTTTATTAAGAATCTTACACAATAAACAACAGCCTGTTAGATCCTTACCTGTAGCTCACACACACGGACCAGCTTGTCCAGGCATGCTGTGACCATCACCTTCCCAAGTATGGCCACCACAGTAACAGCATGATTATGGCCTTTATAGACCCGTACAAGCGCTCCTGTCTACAAATATAGCACAGGTAAAGGCAAATGCATTTCCTGTAAATATGGAAAATAAATAAATAAGCAAATAGCAGGGGAATATAATACTTACATGAATATTGTGTGCATGGACAGACTGGTCACTAGATCCACTGAAGACTAGATCATTCACCACCTTCGAATAAAAAAATACAGAGTAAAGAAAATCAATGCAACCAATAACAATAACTACTAAAATGTAAAACTAAATTAAATTTTATTTAATTTAAAATTAAATAAAACACACACACCTTCATGCAGAGGACTGTTTTAGTGTGTCCCCTCAGGGTACGCAGTAGAAGGCCACTCTTGGCATCTCTTACACTGATGGTAGTGTCATAAGAGCCAACAAGTAACACGCGCCGGGCTCCCTCCTGCGCCGTAGCCAAGCAGCTCACTGCCCGCGGCCCATGGCATTCAAATATATCTAGCTGTTTATTGTTCTGCAAAATCAGAATTATTAAAAAATTCAAGTTAAAAAAAAAATCACACCTAATTTAAGCAATACCTTGGGTGGACAATGTTAATTGGGCTTAAAAAGGCCGAAAAGGTGACTACCATTAAGCAAAAAAAAAATATGAAGCACTTTCCAACGGTTAAAAAAAAAAAAAACGGTGACCTAAGGCTAAAGGTGACCACTGAGCCATTGCCCAGTCCCACATAGAGCACTTTCCAACGGTTATGAAGACAAAGCACACGGTCAGGAAGGCTAAGCTGCTGCACACACTCTTGGTTCTGAGACAAACATAAATTGCTTACAAGGACATGCATAGACCATAAGCAAGTAGTGATGACACAAATCAGGGCTCTTTTTACTCTCACAACAGCCTCAATTATTTATAGTTTTTATTCTACCGGAATTTGGAAACTTTATTTTAAGGTTGGTGTGAATCTGTTTAATTACATTTTATGGGTGTTTTGCATTCTGATATGCTTTTCAGCTTACCACAATTATACAGAGTTACTGTAGCCTTATCCTCAACCTCTGACGTCTGACTTTTCTTACTAATCCATTTTTGTAAAGATCTACAGAACTGCCACACACGAAGTTTTTTCTTTACTGGCCCTTTTTAATCAAACACTAGAAGCTATGTAAAAAAAAAAATACAGAAAAAAGCTAAAATAAATTCAGTTAAAAAACAGTCTATTGGGCCCCAACAGACATGATGCGGTCAAAATATGCTACATTAGCAGAAACTCCAGTTGAAATACATTTGAACGGAAAAGTGTAAACGTTGTAAAAGTGCTAAAAGAATTTGTTTGTTTTCTAATACTTGTTAAGATAAGCTCAGTTTTTGCCTATGTTGCTGAAGCAAAGGGTCACAATTAAAAAAAAAACCAAACAAACATGGATGTACAGTAAAAAAATAAGTTTTTAAACAATCTAAAGTCTAAATATCACAAGTAATTGAAATAGAGAGACGCACCTGGATGTTATAACAGCGGATGGTTTGGTCGCTAGATCCAGAGTAGAGTCGCTGTGGTAAACCAGGCCCAGATGACACCACCAAGCAGTTTACCTTACTGCTGTGCCCATCAAACACTGCCACACACTTACGACTCTATAGCAACAGAAGACAGTGATTTAACAAGTAGGACTTTAATTAAAGCTAAATTGTAGGACATTATATTGTGATGTACAGGAATAAATGAAAACTTATTAGCATGTAAGGTTTGTGTATGTATATGTTTCGGGCTCACCACCAGGTTGAATGCTCGTATGGTGCGGTCTCCTGAGCATGTATACAGCAGGCCATCATGGATCTGCATTCCATTCACTGCCTCCTGATGGCCCTCAAATGAGCCCTCAGTTGGCATGTCCTCTTCAGCAGCGTCTGTTGATGCCTCTGGTATAGTACAAAGACACAGCAGAAATCGACAAATGTAACTTTAACATATTTTATTTACATTATTTTTTTAATTTGTTAAGTTCTAAACATTAATAAAGACCACTAAAAACTTGTTCTTCTGTGTGACTTCAGTTTATTATCAACTGTTATCACAACAGCTGCTCTTAGAAACAAGTTGAGGCCTCAAACCAACCCAGCTCCAAAAATACCTGGCCTTAGAAAGTAATTTAGGAAGATGGCAAACTATTTTCAGCATCATTATAATTTAGGTTCTGTCGACATAATTATCCTTCCTTAAATTGCTGTGTGGTCTGATTTTGTGTATTCAGTTGTTTTTTTATTGTAGGGGCTTGGACATTCTTGATTTTAATCATTGTTTAAAAAGGCCGTTTGATCAACTGTTAGTCCAGACAAGGATATTGCTAATCTATACAATGATGTGTGAAACTTGAAATACCTACCAGAAGATGCTTTAGACTCCTTTATGACTGCTAAAGTCATATTTTTCGCACTGCAGAGGTAAAAAAAGACATAAAAATTAAAACCTATAGGGTTTACTAGTGTTCATTACATTAATTAAACTAAAATTTACATCAAAAATGCAGAAAGAATATGGGGACTTTGCCTACAAATGGTAACTTTAATGCATGAGATCTTAAATGTCTGGTTTTCATTCAATCTTGCCTGTCACAGCTTGTAAGTACAATGCTGGTGTCAATTTCACTGGTAGAGGTGACCTCATTGCATGCTAGGTTCTGGTTTTGTGTCATTTCCATTGCAGACTCTTTGGAGATGAGATTTTTTTCTTCCTCATCTGCCTCAGAGGAGTCCAAATTAACCACTTCCATTGGTACCGACTGGGGGAGCTCCACCATCTCCAGCTCTGAGGAGGCAGAGTCTTGAGTCTCCTTTCCAGCAGGAGCCAGTGTTGGTCCATTTGTCTCTGGAGGTTGATCTGGTGCACCTTTCACCTCCATGCGCTCATGTTTTTCTTCAGCAGAAGCAGTGGGAGAGGAGCCGAAGCCACTGCTGCGCCGACGGGGACGTAGCTTGCGAATAGGCCGTGAGGGTTGACCAGCTTCTAGCTCTGAGTCACTGATGTCAGGCTGCTTGTTTCCCTGAGTGTTCCTCAGGACCCTCTTCTTTTTTAGCTTTCTCACACGTTTCCCAGCTTTATCTTCGGGGCTGTGTGATGAGGAGCACTTTGAAGAGATTGGATTAAAAGAGGGGCAAACAGAGTTTAAGGATTGGGTGGAAGAAGGGTCCTGAAAGGCAGGATGAGGTTGATGGGCAGGGGAAAGCTGTAACTTATGATCCTGGAAACATTCTTTATTACCCTGTCTATGTTTTGCATCCGGATTGCACTTTAAATTGGAATCTGTAGACAACAACAGTAGGAAAAAAATGTTATTTTTGGAGGGCTAACCAGCAATAACGCAGCTCTTTCAAGAACATAAACCTTTACCTAAGTTAACAGGCTTCACATCAGTCTCAGTGGCAGCAGCTGATGATATCTCTGGTGTGGTACTGTGAGCGCCAGAGAGTAGGTTGTTTGTAGGCTCTTGTACTGGGTTGACAGTTACAGGTGACAAACGCTCCTCTTTGATTGCAAGAACAGGTGGGCTAGAGGCAGGCGATGATAAAAGGATAGTAGTAGTTGCTGGATTACTGGGCCTAACAGTATGTTCGGGCGAGGACAAAGAGGGCAATGGCAGGATTGGTGAAGTGGTCAGGGTTGCATTACATGTTCTTTTTTGAGAATCAGATTCCCCTAAAATAAAGCAGAAAATATTATCCCGTAGCCAGCTTCCACTAATTTTTACAAGTCTTTATTTTTAAGTCTTTGTCTTTATTTCTAATTTATTGGTACCTTGTAATCCTTGTAGAATTTCTATACGCTTGGTCCTTAGGGAACTCATCTCTGTGGTTACCTACGGATAAGTGGGTAAGTGGGATAAATTATGTAAATAGCAAAACGTTTATCTTTATTATATTAACTGATTTAGTTGTTTGTTTATTAGACCTTACCTGCTGCTTGACCATCAGCAGACGCTGCACTTCCATATAGGCAGACTGCAGAGCTGATCTAGCCTGGATCAAACTGTTATCCACTGACTGCAAAGAGTTATTTAATTCTTCCTCGCGCAAAGAAACAGCCAACAATTCATCCAACTGAGAGAGGTCTACAAAGAACAGTGTAAGCCAACACATTATAGCGTTGTACAGAAACAATAAGCCATTTTGCTGATAAATAATTGCATGCTTGCCTTTCTTAGCCTTGATTTTTAGCCTCTTGTTCTTTCTCTCAGAATTATGATTTTCTAGGGATATCCCATCCTGAAAAAATCCAATAAAATACAGAGTTACTACCTAGGAAAATTATGTTTTTTATTATACTGCTGGATTAAGAAATAAAAACTCTTTATTGAAAAATGTATTATTTGTATATGTATTTATTTAAAACTGTACACATTTTAGAACAGACCTAGGGTGTAACATTTAATTATGTCCTGTCAGCCTTTACACACAAGAAAAAAAAACCAATCCCTTACCCCCATTGCTCTGCGTTTCTTCCCTCCATTTAGCTCAGTGTTTGACATGCAACTACTCTCCTCATCCACAGGCTCGGTGTCCAGGGCAGGTGTTTGTACTATTTCATTTATGTGTTTATTGGTATCAGACATGTCCTTATTATTCCTTTGATCATCACAATCCTCCTCCATGGGAGAGGAATCAACCTGAAGCTCTGGCTTGGCAGTGTCTTGTGAGGTCATGACAGATGATGGGTCTGCATCTCTGATAAAAGAAGAGGACGCTGTGCTTCTATGGGTGACCACACTGCTTTCTGACATGCTGCGTTTGCGTGGAAATATAGACACTGGGCTAAAGCCAACTATGGAGTCCCAATGGAAGCCCTCACTGAGAGGAACATCATCTTCCATGTGGCTTCCACCCTCAAACTCATTGGGTACCATTTCTATTCCAAACCTAATTAAAGACATATGGTTAGACTGTGGTTAACGTTAGTTTCTTAGTATTCCGTTTTTGCATTGTATTGCACATATGTACTTAAAACATTGTAAGGCAAATAAGGAAACAATCAAACTTTACCTTGGCAAACCCTTGCTCTGTTTTTTGCGATGGACATCCTGATATACCTGGTCCCAGTTGACATTTCTTCTGGAAGCAGAGGAGCTGATGAACTGACGTATACTGGGCTTTAGATTATTGTCTTTCTCATTCTCGCGTGTGCCACTTGCATTCCTAAAACGCCTTGCAATATTTAGGTTGGGCTCATGAGCAATTCCTTTCCCTTTGCTAGCAATGTGGCGGTTTAAATCCCGCTTGAGACTAGCAGGCAGAGCCAGCTTTTTCAGGGATGGCACCGAACCTTCAGCCGTGGTAAGGCTGCTTGTAAGGCAGCCCTTGCCGTCAGGAATTCCTTCGTCCTCAGCTTGTACTCCCGGATATCCAATAAGATCTTCCTCCATTTCTGCAAACTTCTCCACATCTTCCCGGTCCATGGTGGATGTGCTGACCTGCAGTGATTGCAGAGACGGCACAGTGATGTCATTTGTTGAGCAGCCAGAATGCACAGCAATCTCAGTTCTGAGGGGATGCAATTCTTTGCTTCCTACATTGTGTTCATCGGTTTTGCTTTTTCCATTGTGCACCTCTGATTTGTGCTTACTTTTGCTGTGTTTTTTTGGACTGCTTAACTTTAAACTATCTAGCAACTTGTCTTCTTGAATATGCAGCTCAGCATGTTTGAAGTCATCCTCTGAGGCAGACTTTTCTACTGAGGACTGTTTATGCAACAGATTCTTCTTGGCTTTGTGAAGCATTTCAGAAAGCAAATGTTCCTGTTCTTGGTCAGTGGAAACAGCTGGAAGGGACTGGTTGTTAGAATGGCTTGAAGCTTTAGAGGTAACAGAGTCTTGACTTGATGTTCGGCTAAGTTTTGTCACTAAACCAGGGTCAGTAGCAACGTTATTCTCTGAATGCTTGGTGGGCCTCTTAAGTCTCTGAGGAGGTGAAAGCAAGGACGAAGAAGGTAAAGATGTGTTGCTTAGTTTTTTTGTTTTCCCACTGCTTTCATTTCTCTTATTAGGGCAGGTGTTTTGTCTTTTGCACTCTTTCCCATGTTTTTGCTGGGGTCTAGAGGATTTGAGAAAGCTGCTTCCAACATCTGTTTGTGACTGTCCTTCCAAGTCTTGAATGCTTGTATTTAAACCTCTTTTGTTACTAAGGCCAGCAGAGTCCAGTTTCATCACATCAGAAGCAGGCTGGACATCACTTTGAGATGTAGGATCTCCAAGTAAAGCTGGAGGATATGGTGCCCAACGGTGGGTCTTGTCACACTTCCCCTTCCCCTTTCCAGGATCATTCTCTGCACAACCTTCCTGTCTTTGGTGTATTTTTTTCTGGCTCTCAGCACCATGATGTTGTTTCTGGTGTTGATTTATTTTAGATGGTACGGTGCATAGATTAGGTTTGGGGCGTTGCCAATTTAAGTCATTTTGTCTGTCAAAATTCCCTCTATTGCCTTCTTTGTTGAACCAGGTAAAATGGTTCATCTGCTGTGGAGGGCAGCCCGGAAACATGCCAGGTCTTCCTCCCCAGTGGTTTCCTCTACTGTGCAAACTTCTGCCTCTTCCATCAAAAAATTCCCGTCTTTGAAAGTCAGGGGGCCCTTCTGCATGCCAAGTGGCACTCCTTATCTGATGCCTGTTCCAGTTGTCACAACTAAACATTGGGCCTCTGTTTGGTTCTTGCAAGGTATTTAAGCCACTTCTAGATGACAGGGAAAATTTTGAGAATCTAGGGCCCCAAGAGCTACCTTGTTGGTGGTGGTGCCACTGCCCATGATCTTGCCAGTGTTCCTTGGTATCTTGCCATTTTTTCATGGTTTCTTGTTCTTCTTTGGCCTTCCTCAAAGCTGCTTCCTCTTGTCTAAAGTAGGGCAACAATAAGAGGACACAATAATGTGCACAACCTAACAAATGGTCAATTTTGAGGACCTAATTTCTCTAATAAAAGAAAAGTTATCTTTACATACACAAAAACTACATGCGACATGTGCAATGTTCTAAAAATATAGAAAAATGGAAAAGTACTTAAATCATCAAAACTAAAAAAGGGCTACGTTATTAACCACAATTTTTATGTGACAGAATAAAAGATGCATGGTGATTTAACAAGCTTTATTTTAGATTCAATTATCCAAAAAACTAGCTGTTCTACTTTATGTTTTGTTTGGCAAGTTTTAAGGTTTTTTTTTTTTTTTAATATATATATAATGTTCATTTTTAATACAGATTTTTAAATTAAGAATTATGGGGTCATGGGTAATATATTTGGGTATTTATGGAGAGACCTTGCTTATAATGTAGCTGGCCAGAATAGCTAAAGGAAGAGGGTTTAGGTAAGTCAGAGTGTGGGTGAGAATTGATGACTGTTTTAGGCTTGATGATACATGACCCCAGTCAGCAGTTTAGTTTAAAATAGACCAGGAGCAAAATAAAGAGCATGTAGGACATAAATATGCAAAAATAAAACAACATGTTTAAAATAGCATGTAAGTGAATGTACAAAATAACTAAGCAAGTATGTGTAAAAGTTTCTCTTACACTTTTTGATATACAATGATTTTATCTACACTATTCTAAAACATTTAAATTAACAGAATGGCACAAGAGAAGGCCAAAAATATTTTGTGTGTTAATGACCCTCAAATAACCCTGAACAATACACGACATATGATAATTACATGCATTTGGTTAAGTGAAGACAATGTTACCTGATTGTTTTTTTTCGTTTTTCAATAAGCTCCACCATCTCTTTATCAAAGTAGCTTTCATCCTGGTCTGCTTTCGATATCTGATGATCATAGGCTTCCACGCGTTGCTTGTGTGTGGAGCTGGATATGTGAACTGCATACTCTGTTAGGCTAGCCACAGTTACCTTACATGCCCGACATTCATGCCCGCAGTTCCTAGGAAAGAGAGGGGACAGTGGCCGATGAATGCTACCCTCAGGCATGGCTATGTTGATGCCAGGTGGCTAAAGAACTCAGGCCTTGACTTTTGTTTCTGGAAAATTTTAGGAAAGAAGCATAACCCTATGCTTCTTAAAACTAGAAAAGCCCAACTTTTAAAATAATCCGAAAAAATGTTTTTAAATCCAATGAAACAGAAAAAAAAATTGATCAGGAGGCAAACTGACTTATTCTTGTTTTAATGTGCCCAAAACATAAAGAAAAACAGCTGGATCTTCCTGATCTTGTAGAGGGTTTTCAAAGCTTCATTTCATGCTTGAAGCAGCATGGCATAGGAAGGTGCCTCTGGCAAGAAGTGGGCCTTTGGCATGATGTTTTACACCGCCAGAAATGGAGCCTGGAGCTTGAGAGAGGCCAGCACCCTCTCTGCTGCAGCCGAGCTCTTGCACGCTGCCACGATGGTGTCTGCTGCGCTCTGCAATGAATACCTAATGAGCCGACCACTTTATTTACTGCCCTCCCACAACCTTTCTCCCGCCCTCTTGCTCTCATTTCTTAGTTCGCCAGGGTGGTTCTCTCTAGAATTTGCTGTAATATGAGCTGCAGACAGCTGTCTACCCACTCCCTACCATAGCTACATCTTCCAAATGCCCGGCTTGTGAGCTAAAAGATAGTTCTCCTACAGACAATTGACTTAGCCCACCCGAAAACTGGGTCACAGCTTAGCTCAATGACAACAAAAGCACTACTAAAGACTTATTAGGCTGTGCAGATATATTTTAAACATTCAGTTGCATATTTGCTTAAAAACAGTTAACTGCTTATTGGTAATTAAGAAAGTAATATTAGTGTAACATTCTCAAGGTTATTTACTTTTCCTATGTCCCAGTCTCAATTTTTACATTCTAGCGGTCAACATAACAGTCACATGAGAGACACAGTTGCTCTAGGCTGGCCTTGCCTGTTGATTCCCAAGAGCCTATATATATTCTTGTCCTATGGCAGCCCCTTTAGCTTGTCCTTTTAAAGACCATAGATGACACATGCCTAACAACAGTTACCAACAACTACAACAAATGTAACCTGCAAAGATTAACAAATGGACCAAGTATGCAAGTATGCAATGACTGACATTTCAATGAAATATATAAGATATGCAATTTGGCATTTTAAGATTGAATATAATCCTAACATTATAGTTATGTGTGATTTTAACAAACAGATTTTAGCATACAGACAGCTCCATAATTATAAGCACTATTGCCTCAAATATTACTGCTTTTGGCCATTGAAAAGTCAGCGAATATGCACAGATAAAATTGTGTTGAACTTTAAAAATGTCGCATGTGTGAAAAGTCCATATATACTGCTAGGATAGTAATTGGAACCCTTTTAGCGAGACGCTGACCTAAAACATAAGATGATTCGATTTGTAAAAAAAAAAAAATGAAGTTTGACCAACCTTTGTTAGTGTGTGAAAATCAAAAATCCAAATAAGGGAACCTACCGGCCTTTAAGATTCTCCAGTTCACGATGATGCAGCATACTCCTCATATGCTCAGCCATCTCCTTTTGGGGAAAACAAGAAACATCAGTAAGAGGTAAGAACCAAGCTGCAGCTTCCAGACGTCTAATATGCATGAAGAGTTGCTTCAATTTAAAAAGTGTTAAGATCATTCAAGAAACTTTCAAACATTCAAATCAGATGCATAGAAAAACTGGTTTCTTGTAATTTATTTGAATGAAAAAAAAAAGAACAATTCCTGTAGGGTGTAAGGAATGACTAAGAAACAAGCTTCACCTGTTTGGAGTTGTAGACAATTTCACACAAAATGCAGGTCTGATTTTTCCCCATGATGATGATGATGATGATGATGATGGTGGTACCAGTATATTTTAGCCCATAACAGATATATGCTGTTTATCTAAAAGAAGAAACTGTTAGCAACATTTAAATTGTGTAAGCAAAGCAGCAACCTTGCAAATTGTACACAACTGCAGTGAATATTATCCTTTTCCTACATTTCATATATTTGCTAACATTTTTTAATATTTTAACACCAATAGTGATTATGTAAAGAGCCGGTTGAGGATCAGTTCCAAATAAACACATTTAATGAAAGGAGTGAACTCTCAGCCATGTCTATGCACAGCAAATACTCTGACTTGTTTGTCTATCTAATTTTACATCAACCTGTATAAGGAATCAGGTCGGACTTTAAGAGGTCAGTGTCTCAAGCACCACTGCCAGAATACATGGCATATGTTTATACGCTGCTCACTGGGCTAAAAGCAGACCGCTACTGTGTCTGGGCAAGAGTGATGCCCTGAAGTATGTGCTACAAAAGCCCTTAATTAAAGCAGGTCACACAACGCCTGTGACAGCACTGATGTCTAGTCCTGCAGTTTTCATTGTCTCTTCATGAGACATAAGATGGCTAAAGGTTCAAAAATGTTTATAATTAATGAATGAGCTGAACCGGAAATGAATTTGATTTGTTTTAGGCCCTTATTGCATACAAGTGAAGATATTGAACCAAGCATACAACAGAGATATAAAGCCACAATTACTCCTTTTATCTTTGTATCCCAAAATGTATGACATCTAGTCTGTTGTTGGTGACCAAATTATTTTTTTAGTTGTTCTTTGACTAATATGGGTTTATCAAATCCTCTTCAAAATCAAATGTATTTAGGGAAACTTTTTGTACCAGATAATATAGTCCGAGTCTAGAGTAAAGAAAACACTGGACAGCACATCCAATAACCACAGGGAAGGTTACTCTGGAGGGTTTTCTGGTTCATTGGCATACATTAAATCCTTTACACATTAATATGTTAAGATAACAACTCCTTTTATTTGAGAGACATAATGGGGGGCCAGGTTGGACTGTAACATAACTACGTGACTACCAGAGTAACAACTTACTGTGGAAAATATATTATGATTTAAAATGTATTTGATATTAGTTCTGCACAATATTTTGAAATATTACAAATGTGTATACGGTGATATGCGTATCGCTATGGTTTGAGATAACCGAGTCATTTAATTGGTCAAATAGTAACCAATCACAAATTGTATCAGGTATAATCGGCGGAAATATCTGTAAACACAGGTGAATGTGCTTGAATAATTGTGTTGTTATATATATATATAACCCTAGATTAGTTTATTTTTTGAGATATACTGTATTGCCATTAAAAGAGAAAATATGACAAATAAGTCAAACAGCCATTTCTTTGCAATGAACAATAAAATAATCACTTGCATTACATTATAATCAGTTTTTTCTGTGTCCCAGATTGATGATATTATTGTCTCTTTGAATTTTCTTGCAGGCTATATTACCATTGTAGCTAAATAACTACGGTACTATAAGATATGATGCAAGTAAAACATATATTTAACATTATAGAGTTTGAGGATCTCCTAATATATGATATAAACGTGCTTAACTAGTCTCTTTGTTGTGGTGTGAAGACGTGACCTTTTTTCCATAAAACGTTGTTAAAGATGTACCGTTTCATAAATAAACTTTATAACAGCAGCAGATATTGAACTTTGGCATTATAGCAGCTTTAGAGAAAAAAAGAATAGAGGATAAACCTGAACTATTGATGGAGTTTTACTTGCACTAACATTCAAAAAGCATATAAAATCCGGGTAAGTTTATCACACGCCCACTTCTACACAACAAACCGCTATTTAAACTAACGGTAAATGCTACTTAGCTAAACAGTAGTAAAGCTAATGCTACTCGCACAATATAAACACTATATCGGCTATTTATTCAAATTAATAATATTTAAAAGAAAAAAAAGAAGGCATAAAGAAATGCTAAATCAGCTAGCAACACCGCTAGCTCTCGTAACAAACTGTGCATGCTAGCTAAGATAAAGTGCATGCTAGCTAAGATAAAGTGCACGCGCGAAAAAAACCCGCGCGAAGTACCTTATCATTTAAGCGGCGTTAACAGGTCGTCTAAATTCCCGTTGCTTTATTATTAAAACTTTTTTTGGCCATCATTAACACTCACCTACCACGAGATGTGATTCTTTTTTTTAATGTCCACCAAACCAGATTTCAAAATAACAGTCCCTGAGCAACGTGTAGTTTAAAAGACCCGCACTGAAAACAATAATAGCTGTATGTGAATATACAATCTGAATCAGACCGAAACTTAAACAATACATAGTAGAGGGGTTTTTTTTATTTTCTTATTTAATTTCGATTCAAAACATATTCACAAATCTATTTTATCTTTATACAAAATGTTGCATTGTCTGCATTTGTGGAATTGCAAAGTATCCCATATTTACATAAAATAATACATTTAAATGAGTAATGCAATAAAAAGACACACCTTAAAACACATGCCAGTCTAACAATATTTGTTGTAAAATTGAATTAAACAAAAATGCCAAAATAATTACTAAATTTTGTAAAAAAAAAATTTTAAATATATGAATGTAAATGTTTTCCATTGTTCAGCTCGTTAGCAAATTCAAAATATTTAACAGCTCGATTTGATCACAAAGTGAGCAGTAAAAAATACACACAAAAGATTCACTGCTTTTTTAGGATAGGGCCCTAAATTCACGTTATACTTTTGCATAGATCAGAAAGCAGCATCTAATGTTTTTTTGAGAAAAGACCAGAGACACACTGTAGAGAACTCTGCACATTGTCAAAGGCAGTCTTTAACACACTTTCCTCCAGTCATTGCGCAAAAAACATTAGTAGTAATATTCCAAAATAATGCCAGTAGTCATTAGGAAAAGTCAAGTAATAAAAATACAAATTCAATAATAAAAGGATTCAACTGTTGTTATAAAAAAATAAAACATTCTCTTTAACATTAAAATCTTTTGAAAGTTTTGACAGTCAATAGTGTATGTTGGACAATATACAATACTGCCCTGTCAGTCAGCTGATTTGATTCATTTCCCTAATTTTAGCCCGTAAGTGTCTTTTACGAATTCTGATCATCCATTTAATGCTCAGCTTGGCAAAGTTGGCAGCTTTAAAAAGTGCCATCAAAACCCCGCACAAAATGGCTATGGTGTTCCATGGGTTTGCAGTGACAATCTGTTGGCAGAAGGAAGATCATACTGAATAGAGCTATTTTTTTACCTTTCCCTTTTTACGGTGATGTAAATTTTAGTAAATTTTACTAGTATGATGTAAAACATCATCTTATCTACTTACGTCTTTGACTTGTTGTATGAATGGATCTCGCCATTGAAATACAATAAAGAAAAGCTCTTCAGTTTGCTCGTGAAAAGGCCTTCTGTCATTGTACTTCACCACACTGGACTGCAAAGTAATGTACAGATTGTACAACAATTTAACACTATAATAAGACAGTGGAAAAATCATGATTAAAACAGAAATATCATAACACACCTCTTGCCTAAACTCGACAGATTCGTTTGCCTTCCCAGATGTCCGGACCAAAGACATTTTGACCCAGGTGCGAAAGCCACCAGAGAAAGTCCACATTGAGTAGTTCTTTTCACAGTCACTCATGAACTCAGCTTTATCTACGCTGGTAGGCATAAGACAGTTCTAAAATCTTAATATTATAAATCCTACTATTATTTTTCTCAACAATTTTCAAAATCAATCAGAATGTGTACATTGCAGTCTTTACCTTTTCACCATATCACTAAACTGGGCAAACAGCATGTAATTGATTGCACTGAAGTCCTCTTCGGTTTCGTTCTGACTAAACTGTAGAAATATGAGCTCTCGGTTCCTGACATCCTTTGGACCTTCAACCACCAGGGCTTGCTTTTGCAGTACATCATATACATCGAAATGTTATTGATACAGGTTTTCGTGATGCCTTGCACACACCTATTACCAAACTTTATCAGTCAGGTAAATAAGCTTTTGTGATCAAAATAACAAGAAAGCTTAAAATGATACAGGACCGAATCTCAAAGGTGCAGCAAAAAAAAAAAAAATGTTAATGGTTGACTGAGTGTCACACTTCTCAGACTTTATACCTGTTAAATGTAAGGAGATTTAAAAAGACTGGAAAATGGCAGAGGTCACTGAATGTGTATGACTGATAAGGCTGGGTCTACACTCTAACACAAAAAAGGATAATTGAGAATTTTACTTTTGCAACTCTTTAAACAGCTTTAAAAAGATTTAAATATGGTTTTAGATTAGGGGGAAAAAAAACCCTAAACAGTCACTAATTACAGAAATCACGTGCCCATCATACATGTTTGAAGGGCAGTTGCAACACATTGCTTAAAACTGCATGACAATTAGGGCTGCACAATGTATTGACATGATCATAATATCACAAATATGCAACGTTTTTTTAAAAATTAGGCAGTCCGAGGTACCTGCAGCTACTGCCGACAATTTAGTGCCAAAACAAACACTTAAAAGATATGGCAGTATTTGTGTTTTGACCACATGCAGACTGAAGTTCTGTGTAGAACATGTATATCTCGTGTGGCAGCGAAACACTACAAATCTTTACAGTCGCATCAAAACCAAGCACAATTTGTTAAATATTCTACATATATAAATAGTTAACTAATTTCTTAAAATTGTATCGCATTATATTATTTAGCATTATGGCATTTATCTTCAATATTGTGCAGCCCTATTAGCAATTTTTGAATTAAATAATAACACTTAACAAAGACTTTTGCAAATAAAAACAGAACAGTGCACAAAAAACATAATACATAAAAGAATCATTAAAATCATACATAAATACTTACTTTTGTATGGTTTGTGTATGGGTCATTATATATAACTTTCTCTATTACACAGTCACTGTCTTCCCTCTGGCCTGCTAATAAACGAGGAGGTATATGGTCATGGTAGTGATGCTGACAACTTAATAACTGAGCTTTTCCTGGGTATAGAGCAATTCCTGCATTGGAAACAAAAGCGTTTATACGTGTTTTGCAACGTCATAACAAAACACTCCTAAATTCCTAACACTTTATAAAAGAAACAGTGTTTTGTGTATGAAACCCACCCGGGGGAGCAAACTCTTCGACCTCCTTGAATGACACCGACATTACAGGATGATTGAGCTTCTCCAGGAAGTCAGAAATGGTTTGATAGGCCAAAAATATGGCCACTGTTGTTAGCAGAAGGTAGATGAGAACAAGAATGACCGTTAAGACATTTTTCAAACAAGTTTTATTGAAGGCAGCAGGGTGTGGACTGCTGTCCGTAACATCCACATCTGCAAGAAGACCAGATCTAATGTTAGGTAGGGATTTTAGACATTTATGTTGTAAAGACAGTTTTTGAAGAACATTTTTATTGGAAAAAACTATGCCCACACCTGGTAAGACCTCACAATCTGCCTCATCGTCATCTTGAGCAGCACCTCCTTTGTGATGGCACGACGCAGCTGCTCGTGCACAATCCTCATCGTTAAACTAGAATGGTTAGATTATACTACTAATTATTACAGTACAATGCTTTGGAAATGATTTGCATTATATGGCCAAAACTTTGTGAACACCTTACCAGACCACCAATAAGTGTGTCCACCCTAAACTGTTGCTACAGTGTTGAAAGCACACAGTTGTCTTAGATTTCTCTATATTCTGTGGAATTAAGATTTCCCATCACAGAAACGAAAACGCACTGTTCCAGCATGACAATGCCCCATGAAATAAGCCCCCTAAGCTTCTGTTGTGGTTATTATGGAAAAACTCTAATGTGCTGCCACGCCACCCCAGACTGGCTTAACACACCGATGCATGTTCTCACATGGAAGCCTTTCTCATTTGGAAAGCCTTTCCAAAATGTGTGCATATTAATATGAGTATAAAAGTAAATCTTGAAATCACTATATATATATATATATATATATATATATTATATATATACATACAGACAGTCAGGTGTTTTAATACTTTTTTCATCAAAATATATAATTGAAAGATATTGAACTTCTTTAGCTCCATGGCCATAAGATCATTTACCTTTACAAATCATGCCCTATCATGTATCTACATCAGATACACTAATTGCAGTAGCTTAGTGTGTGAGGTGATAGGAAGATCATGGGTTCAAATCTCAGAACCAACAATTGGTTACTGGCCCTGCCTGAACTTATAGCGAGACCTTTCTTAGCTCCCCGACAATGTTTTTTGCCCCGAATAAGGGGCAAAAAACAATAAAACAACAAAAATATCTGCTACATGCAATAAATGTACTACATAAACTGTATATTTATACTATAATACTTAATTATTTGTGGATATTTTTGTGGTATACCCTGAAGCATTACACTAATGATGTATAAAAAAAAAAAATAAAAAAAAAGAGCAAGACTGGTCCTTAAATTCTAATTTTGTACCTTAACTTATATTAAACATTTTTACATTTACAATACAGGGTTGTAGTTAACCTAAACGATATAAAAGGCACAGATCAGTCACATTGGCTCAAATGTATGCACGTGCGCTTTATACGTAGTCAGCTGCTATCACATGACTACACATTAAGGCAACCTGTATTCCGTTACTGATCAGCCATAAATCCACTATAGCGTCCATCACATGCGTTATAACCCACTTAACGACAAACCTACTTTTAAGATACACAGTCTAATTATCTTTAATCTTAAGTCTCATTTCGATTTCTTACCTCTTGGTAGCAGCAAGATGTCTCTTTTCGTAACATTTTTTTTGTCTTCTAGGAGACAGGTTTGCGCGGTTTTTGGTATAACTGGCAACTTTCTTGGCGACGTTAAAGTAATATTAGTAGTTCAGTCCATACGAGGACACTCGTGGGATCCATAAACATGTCGCAGGATCTTCACGCGAGGACAGCGGTAGATGTGTCTCTTAGCTGGTCCAGAGCCAGTTATGACATCACGACGCCTGTGTTTGGGACAGAAGGACAGGCCTAAAACCGAACAACTAGTAATTAAAACAGTTAGTGCAAAAATACTGTGGCATCTTTATGCACCCTGTATACCTTTACTATTATTGTGTCTATTACTTGTTATATATAAAACAAGAACCAGAGCATCACTTAACACAGCCCGTGATAATCACGTGATCAGAAATTTAGAGTAATAACAACTCCAAGTTTTTAGTAATGGATATGAATTAAGTGACTAAAAAAATAATTTTATACCAGATGAATACAGGAAATGTTTTATTACGTATTCGTGACATTCATGATTATTCCTGAAAATCGTGGTTTACATTACATTTTCCCAGACGCCTTGATACACATCTGAATCAATGAATATATATAGACTAAAAGAGGAAACGGAGTGTTTAACTGTATCCACAACCGACATATTTCAATAAAAATGATTTGAAATCTTTTTTTAAAGCCTTGTGTGTTTAAGAACTACAAAACACTTGTGTGTTTTTTTTAATCTTGTATAAATAAAATATCCAGAATGTCGCCACCTACAATACATCCGGTCACGAATTCCAGTTTCAAAACAAAAGCCGAACGAAAGGCGGAAGTTTGGATTATAAAAAAAAAAAAATTCCATACATATCTTTGAAAGAAAAAACAACACAATTATTGTTTAACAAAACGGCTTTTAGTATGTGTATGTGTGTTGTTGTGACATAAAAAGGCGTCATTAATTAACAGAAGGTGAATTTGCTTTATACGGACGCACTTTGTTTATAGATTTGCGAGCCAGTAAACGTTTATAATGCTTCTAGGGCAACTTATTACACTGTTTGGGTTACTATTTATGTGTTTTGCGGATGAATCCGAATTAAAAGTAAAACCCGCATCAAAACCTGTGAGGTTATTTACCGACGAAGAGTTGAGACGATACGATGGAAGTGAGGTAAAATATTTCCGCTACAAATCCTCTAAAGTTTAAGTCGTTAAAGCAATTTTATCTTTTAATGCAACGTGTGTCTTTTTTTTTTTTTTGTTCCACAGGACGGGCAGCCTATTTACATGGCCGTGAAGGGCGTCGTGTTTGACGTTACATCTGGCAAAAGTTCGTTTTAGTCACAGTTCCTACTTGATTTTATATAGACCTCTACGGTCACGTACTATTCAATAGCGTTTACTACTATCTAATACTGACTTTATGAGCTGTATGTGCTTATTAAAAAATTTGTGCACACAGAAGAAATTAAAATAAATTAGAATACTCTATAAAGAGTACGTGAATCTGACGTCACATTGCATTGAATTCTGGGTAATCTTGTTGGTAGACGCCATACTGAGAGAATCACAGATCTTTTTTCCTTAAGATGTTTAATGTAGTGTTATGACTTTATTTCACAATTTTAGAAAGTTTCACTACGCTAGATAATTTCCTGCTACATTAAAAACAAAGTTACACAGTCATTTAGAAAAAGTCGGAAGTCTGAATGTATAATAAATGCATTACTGGTGTACATGTTGAGACAAAACAATGGCACTGACTGATTTTAGGATATATTAGTACAGGATGTTTTTAATCAAGACAGCTCAAACATGCAATTTAGGCTGGTAAGACTACCCTTAAACCTTTGAAACTAGTAGGTTTATGTGCGACCGTAGTAATGGGTGACATTTAAAAAAAAAACCCCCAATCAGACAGTTTCCTATATGAGAAATAACCATGGTTTTATTAATAGTTTGTTTAATAGTTTTCAGGTGCATTGATAACTATTTGTATAACTAGACAATTATCATAGTAAACTGTTTTTTTGTAGTAAAATCATAGTTCATATTCATCTGTCGGCATGACATGCTGTTGTAATGATGCCCGGATATCTGTGCTGTATTTCCTGACAAACTCTGTCTTTAGGTCAGGTTCGGGTTAATGTTTAACAAGAGGCACCAGTAAGGAGGGTGCAGTTAGGATGTTTAACGGCTTTAACCCAGCTCAGGCCAGGTTCGGGTTCGTAAATTTTTTTTTTTTTTTTCTCCTGTGCTGAGGGGACCGCAGTGCCTTGATGAAAATGTTGCTTTACACGTATTTGATTACTGATGGTTGCATGTAATCCTAAAATACATTGTCCTGCAAAATGTTATATGTTGTGAAAGACTTATTTCAAGTAGGGCTGCATCAAACGATCTCGGGTGCGGGAGCTTAGGATTCAGTTTAGAAACTGTACAGACCTCTGGTATGATTCTCCTAGAATGGCGATGGCACCAAGGCGTGCAATGCCGCGTGTGCAACTAGAAAACTAACTTTTGCAATACAGTGGAACTGCGTACAGTAAAGAATAAACTGTGGTATAAATGAATTCATGTGGAGACAAGTAAATTTGGGTTGTTTTACAGCATTTTATGGCAAGGGGGCACCTTACAATGCCCTTGTGGGCAAAGACTCAACACGAGCTGTGGCTAAAATGTCTCTAAATCCTGAAGATCTGACCCATGATACAGTAAGTTGCTGATGAGTTTTTGTCGATGTAGCAGTCTGCTGTAGGGTTAATACATAACGAGTTAATAATTACTTTGACTTTATTTTTTTCTCTATGTTAGACAGGCCTTACTAAGGAAGAGCTGGATTCCCTTGAGAGAGTTTTCACTGGAACATACAAATCAAAGTACCCTATAATGGGTTACACACACAGACGCATTCTCAATGAGGATGGCAGCCCAAATGAGGATTTTAAACCAGAGGATCAGCCTCATTTCACGATTAGAAATGAGCTTTGATCCTTAGATAAATGAAACATTTGGGTAGATTTAAGAGTAATTGTTGAAGACCTTTCATTGATTAATACTTGCACTCTTTACATGGGATAAGATTACAATCTGAAAAGTGTATCGCTAACAAGATTAATTTTCCACTGATTTAGCTGCATTTTTTTATTTTCTTTGATAAAGAAATACTTTTTTTATATTTTTTTTTCTGTGGTGTTTTTAAATACAAAGGTTATACATTCAATATTAGCAATTTAACATGTAATTGTATTTATGTTTAAAGTTTAAGTGGCTACTGAAAATATATTATTATTATTATTTTTTTTTTAGTAAAACATGTTTAATGCATTAGATTTAATGAAAAGATTCCTTCACAGGGCTATGTGGGTGTTGTGTTAATGTCATCATAAATATATTTCTTTTGACCAAAAAAAAAAAGTTTTACTCTTTGCTGGAATCTTTGTTATTCACCAGTTACGATTATATAGTGTTCTTTCACTGGTGCAGTGGTGTACTGTATATGGGGAGAGGTGGTGGTGGTGGTATTAACCTTATGTGCTTTTGCTTTGGTGGTCTGTCTGCCCACACTCTAGTAAACGAATGATGCACTGGTTTTTCCCTGGTGGGCTGCGCTGAAGTTCATTGAAAAGGGTTTACCGACCTGTAATATGTAAAATATAATACATTTATTATTGCTTTTAATAAATATTTGGTAGTAATGTATTACCTAATTTTCTAATTTTGTACCTTTACTTTCACTTTAACTAGTAGTGTTGCCTAACTGGGAAAGTTTGCTTTCTGTTATGGTAAAAACACTACTTATTTTGTTAACTGATTTTATGTCTGGAACTTGGGTACTTTTTTGTAATATAATACAAATCTATGTCAATAATTTCTGAGCTGTGAATTTACTTTAATAAATCCTACTTCACTCTAGAGTTTCTAATTTATTCATATTTTGCCCTTCTAAAGTTTCACACATCAGACTGCCCACACAGTGCTTAAAAAAACCAGAGATTTTGATCTAAATTTACATGGAGACTGTAGATACAGACAATTCACTAATAACAAGAAACGACCAAATTCAATCATTGTCATTCAAAGATGGGGCAGGTTGTTTTCATAAAGTGACAGTAATCCAGTGAAAACAAAGTATTGTCAGAAGCTGAATTTCACAATGATTTTCCTGTGTTTCTTAAAAAGTCCCACCACAGCAGTAGTACAATGATTCACTGAATGTTTTTTTACAGTAAAAGCCTGCTTAGCAAACATTTATTCCAAAAAACATTTACTGTAAAGTAGAGATTGTTTTATAGTTGATATGATTAATTTAGAGTGATTAGGAGATATGCCATACGTTTATTTCATCTCTTTAGACCTCATATTTTTCAACAAACACCGTCCTTTGTACTAGCTTAGAAACTTGTTTTAAAACTGAGCTTGGTGCATACCACTGTTTTATATCATCTACATGTTATTGGCACGTTTTACACTTTTTATGGTATAGTGATGCAGGTGACATTTTCCACTCACCAGCATATGTTATTGCCCTACATAGCTAAAGGGGGTGTTGGTAGTGGGAGTCCGTGATGCTGCTTCCTGTCTCCATTGCACATCAGAATTTCCCCTTTCTGCCCACCCACTTTAGTTTTGTAGCCTGCAGTGGGTCTTCTAACTTATTCACTCTCTCAGTCGTGTGTTGGTTTGGTTGTTGCTTCTGTGTCAATGCAACTGTGTTCACTGCTTCTGAATTAGAAAGAAGAGACTGAATGCTTGCAAGAGGTGAGAAAAATATTTATGTTCCATCTATTCAGATTATTTGCAACCTATATTATGTGTATTGTAGGTTTGAGTTTGTCATCGCAGATCATTTGTAGTAAACTATGTTGTGTCTGATGGCCAAGTTTTTAACTAACAGCAGTACTGTTTGTTATTATAACACATTTGTTTATGGTTATATTTAAAGGTGCCATAAATATTCATTTATTGCTTCAATAAATCATGTAGTTAGGGAATAAGCGGGTATAGAAGATGAATAAATAAATTAATGATTTAGTATAGTCTAGATAATACAGATGTACATATGCTCTTGATTAAATCCCAACAGTATATGCTAAAGTTCTAAACATGCTATTTGTTTGATTTTCCAGGTAAACGGACAGACAAGGGAGTATTTTGTAGACATCACACCATAGTGCACTGATGAAGGTGTTGAGTGGCCACGTTGTGGTAAGTTCGCACCTTAAGACACCCATCCTATCTACCTATTGTCCCCTAATGACATCAGAAAATTTGATTAGTGCATGTTGGATTTGTCTTAATTTGTCTTCTTTTTATTGTTTTAGACAAAATCCCAGTCCGAGGACAGCATGGACCTACTCATCATGCCGTCTTCAGCTGTAAGTATTTTGGACTCCACACCTTTCACATGCAACACTTTATATAGCAATAGACACACATGAATAATAGTAAATTACCATGCTTTAATAATCTAATAATTAAGATGAAATCCTATTTTCAGTAATGCAAATGGAATGCACCCTAGAATCTCAGTCCTTCTCTCTAATACTTATTTCAATTTATTGAAACTAATAATGATGGTAAAATGAAGCTTTGCAAAGTGTCAAAACTGAACCCACATCCATACCTCGAAATGGTTTATTATTTAAAGCTTTTTTTACACAATTCTCTATTGAATGGTTGAAAAGCTGTTCCCAGATGTGTTCTTTTCTTACAGAAAGTATGAATAAAAGAGTCTATACAAGGAAAGAACTAAATTACAGATCTAAGACAGAACATTTCTTTTAATGGTTTCTTGTTTTGCTTTCAGGTTGATTTGAATATGGGTCTTCCCCAAGGCAAACATAAACTAAAGCAAACATATACCAGCATGTTGGTGAACTCCTCCCACACCGGTAAGCTCTAAAAATATCTTCACAAATGTTTTAATTAGTAAACTGTAAAAGGCTTTATAAATTCACAAATTGGTTTACTGTAAGTGATGACCTACTACTTTAAATACTTGTTCATTTAAATCTTAGTACATTTCAATAGCATATTTAAATACTTACATTATGTCTGTACCTTCATTTAAACTTATAGAAAATATCAGCCAAAAGCGCTGGAGGAATCTTTTGCAGCGAGTAAAAAGAAAGCAGATGGACAACGGTTGTGCTACTCAGATTAAAAAAAAGTCACTTTTTGGACAAGCTTTGTCAGACGTTTGTCAGGAAAATGGACATCCTCCGAAACCTATTATGGTATGTCTTTTATTAATCAGACAATACAATTTAAACTTCTAGTGAGTGTTTTTGTAATATTTGCAATGTTAATGTTTTCTAACATTATCCAATTATCATTATTCCTTTTCCTGCAGGAGATTCTCTTGGTGCTATATAGAAAAGGCCCATACACAGAAGGGGTGTTCAGAAAAGCTGGTAATGCCAGGGCTCTGAAAGACATCAAGGAACAACTCAACAAGGGAGTGGAAGTGGATCTAAGAAATATGCATGTGATCTTACTAGCTGATCTCCTTAAGGTAACCTTTAATGTCTTATACTGTATCTACTAGCTCTATCTATGTTGTGTTAAAGTATATACTGTATGTTAATATCCAAGTATATGTATAGTAATTTCAATGAATCTAACTGATTGACTTTCAGGATTTCTTGCGTCACCTGCCTGGCAGTTTGCTGATATCGGATCAGTACCAGGCCTGGATGAAAGCAATGCAAAAGGAGGATTTACATGAAAGGTGCTCTGAGCTACAATTGTAAGTATGAGTTTTAAAATGTATTCATTAACTTTCACATTCAGATAACAAATAATGTAGTCTTAACACACTTCTTATTTATTTTCAGGGTGATCAAGACACTTCCAGAGCCAAATATGTTTCTTTTAAAACATCTCATTGTTTTGCTGTATCACATAAGTGTTAACACAGATAAAAACAAGATGGATTCCAGCAGTTTAGCAGTTTGTGTTTCACCCAACCTGCTCCAAACTGACATAGAGCTGCTGAAAAATGTGAGTATGGTGCATTGATATGTGATTCTAGTTTTAAAAAATATATTGTTTTTAAGTTCTAATAGGTTCTGTTATAACGGTTTATTTTTGTAAATCACTAATTCCAGCCATGTTATTATTCAGGTCTCGAACCTCACTCAGTTCCTTATTGAAAACTGTTGTGAAATATTTGGAAACGATGCATTGACACTTCTTGGGGACCAAGAAGAGGATGAACTCAGTGATAAAAATGGTAATACACTTTTATTTGAAAAGAAATAAAATGCTTTACTTAATTGTTTTATATATTGATTAATATGTATTAAAGGTTTTTTTAATGTTTGTTTCCCTTTATAGATTCGCTGACCTCACTCCATCATGATTCTGCCTATGAGAGCAATGACCCTGATGTTGATGGGTATAAAGGGAGCTACACAGAATTGCACGCCTTCCATTTTGATTCTGAAAAGAAAACTTTGGATCCCTTTCATGTGTCCTCCTCCCCCGATGCTGTGAGGAAACACACTAGCAAACCTTTTATTCGCCGGTGTTCTGAGCCAACAATTGTATTGAACAAAGGTGCCCGAAACCAGCCTGCACTAAACAGGAGGCACACAGAGATGGACTTTTATGGACATAGTTTAACAAAACAGATCTCGGATGAATGTGTCTTGACTGGGGCAGGAAAAAGGTTGTCATGTGTGCCTAAGAACTATATTTCACTTTTAGTTGAGCATCATCAGTATACATCTAAAGACTGCTCACGTTACTCCTCAAGTTCTTTGGACAGCACCTTCTCTAGTGCCTCAGAAAACACCATCCAAACTAACTCCCCTACAAGTTCATCTTCCAGGCACAGACAGGCCGTCCAGCGTAAACTGTCTTTCCCCAGCCGTTCAAAAGCACAGGGGGCTGTGCTTGTTGAAGCCACTAAGAAACGCTCCCAATCAATGAAAGCCCCAAATTCTCGGACCAAGATTTGCTTTTCTCGAGGTGGCATTAGCAAACGATGTCAGAAGGCCTTACGTCACAGCCAGACTCTCCCTGACGTGCTGCCTCTAGACCAGACCTTTTTTGTGTCACAAAAGCCTAAACGTTTATCAAGTGAGGAGGTGTTCCAGCAAGTGGATAGTAGAATTTTAAGTAATCCTCCATCGTATAAGCAGGCAATCTTAGACAATACTGTCATTCCGCTCTGCAGCCCATTGACTGTTGATGCTGCCAGGTGTCTGTCAAGGCACACAAGCAGTCAGTCCGCATTCCCTGCAGAACCATCGAATTCTTGCTTAGTGAAACATAGTTGCAGGGGTGGAGGGAGAAGTAAAGTATTGACTGTGTCATCTACCCCACCAGAGTCAGAACAGGAGAGCGTATCAGACACTGATTCTGACAGTAGCCTGGCGCACTGTTGTAGTCAACAACTGTTGGACATATTGGATGTCCGAGAGTCATATGTGTGACATATGTGATAGTTTGTTACATTTATAAAATACGTGGGATATTTTTTTACTGATGTATTTGTGCTTGTAAAACAATAAGTGCTTCTAAGAAGTCTGTAACCCTGTACATACTTTTTTTTTTTAAATATAAAATGCAGCTTTAATGAGTCATTTGATCTGTGTTGCATCTGCACTTTACTTTGTTCCCTTGTGCACAATCAAAGCAGTCACGTCGAGGCTAAAGTACAACAGTGAAATCAAGTGGTAGCAAAATGCACTTGGACAGAATTCTATCGCTAAGAATAATTAGTCAGCTGTGAAACATTAAATTATACATTCAGGGAGAAGCGCATACCACACGATGACCTGCGAAACTTACAAAAACTGCTACGATACTACCACGCCCAACGTGTACAAAGTTAATAAAGGCAAAACGTTTGGACAAGAATTACACCCATATTCAAGAACAATTTAATGTAAAATAGATGTTAATAGCACATGTGTAACTTTGTACACAATAAACGTGTGTCTTTATGTGTGTTTTTGTCATGTTTTTTATTTTTTTTATTTTGTAGAAATCCTTTAGCAGGAACAAGCCTAGTTTCACTTGTTCAGTTTTGTGCACCTGTCGGTCTCCGCCCAATAGCTCAGGACCGTCATAGCGCATATGAAGCCTTTTTAAAGCGGTTTGCTCGCAGGAGGTCGGCCAACCCTCTGCTCTCTCCGTCAGGGAACAAAGGTCGCGTTTCTCAAGGTGCTTCCAAACTCGCTAAGTTGTCGGTTAAAGTAAAGTCTGGCACTCTTTAACTTGAAACGCGCTCACGCTTTATCGTAGCCATTTATCGGGGCGAGGCTCTGACACCATCTATTGACAATGAGTCAGAAATGAACTTCAATCCGAGCGCTCCTTACCTCCTGAGCTCAGTCCCTCCGCTCCGCGCGCGCACACGCTCAAGAACAGCTAAAGCCGGTTCTGTGTGAACTCACCTTTATTTTTTTTAATCTGAAAGCAGAAACACACAACAGGACCGACAATGCCGAAACCTGTAAGTTAATATCATTTTCAATATACATCACTAATCTCCTTATGTGTATTGCTTTTCCAAAGATCGGAATAAAATAGATCATTTACCTGGTACAAAATAAATGTTTATCAATAACGTTATACTAATTAACTAAGTAGGTCATCGAGTATATGTAACACATCGAATCAAATTATACTTTATTATTTATATAGCGTAGATAAAGTTTAGAAAACTCTACACTGTTAAATAATTGAGTTATGCGGAAGTTTCTGATTGAACCAGGTGTACACGTCTATTCAACAGTCATGACTTATTTTATTTCTATTTAAAGCCCGTCAGCCCGCATATATAACATTTTTTTTTTGACAACAACCGGATAGAATTTAGTGAATACTTTGTAACTGTATGGAATAACTGAGTCGATTGTTATGTGAAAATGCGACGATACTTTAGTGACATTCAGCCACACAAAAAATGCGTCATACATGACCGGCCTGGTTGACAGGTTTTTTGGTGGTTGTCATTTAAACATTTCACTGAATAGAAAAACGAAACCCGGTGCCCTTATTAAGATTTACACTTTACACTTAAACGTGTTTTTAATTTGGCATGGTTGGAGTGTCTTTTAAATGTATTATATGTATAACTATTTCCTTGTCTGGGTTTTAGAAATGTTAGTCACACTAAAAAGTGAGTTATACTGCAGATAGAGAAGGATTTTAAAGTCCAAAGTAAATATTAACAGATGGAGTGTATATATAACACATATTGTGTAGTTTTATAGATTAACTAGATGCTAAAATCCTGCATAGGAATAGTGAATCAAGTAAAAACACACTCCCTGGGTCACAATGCTTGGCTATGACATCATAATTAAAATGTGTTTTAAGTGGTCATTTGGATACTGCTTGTTATAAAAAAAAAAAATAAAAAAAATGGGTACTCTTTTAGGCCCAGTTTCTGCATATTTTTTTCCAGAGGTAAGTCTACTGAACTGGAGAGGTTTCAGATTCCAAAGATACCCTATCACCCAAAGCACAATCATGACCAGGAACAAAAGTCCCTGTGTTAGTAGCAAACACTGTGGAAAAGATTTGAGTGGAGTTGTGTGTACATAGTAACTTATGACTTACGTTGGTGGTGGCGGTGGGCGGTAATTAAAGCTCCAGGAGAATTAGAAAGCCACCATATTATGGTTGTACTGACCCCTATCCTGGCCTGGGCCAGTATTTTAGTCAGATAAAAAACTGCAGCTGTGATAAATCCTCTGCTGTTACCCAGGGAGATGCCGATTAACCAGTTACACTTATAGGACTTCCACAGTACAGCAAATTCAGCAGTGAAGAAATGCTTTAAAAATTCTTAATCTCTGTTTACATCTTGTGACATAGTTCAGGATATATGTTTATTATGTAACTTATTTAAAAGATAATTATGAACAGGTTTGACGAACAACGTTTAAAGAAGAAATATATCTATACTAGCCTAATGAACCTTGACAGCGGCATTGCCAAGGTTACACACCTTCTTTATGAACTTACTAAACGCTGTAAAGATAGACCTCTTTGAACTCTTGTGCAACACAAGTTAGCTTGTCAGCTTTTTCTTTTAGCCATCATCACTGTAATAACAGGCAAACTGAAAAAGACAATGACTAACATGATACCATAAAACTCATTACCAAGAACCGATTTACTCTGTTGTATTTTTCACATGCACATGATCTAGCTGCACTGTTAGAATTATAACATACAAATTGCCTGTAATTTTAAGGTACACTCTGCTTTCTGATTCCCTGTATGCAATTTCCCACTGAATGTTTGTGTTGCTGTTGTTGCTAACTAATTTAGACCAATTAGCTCATGTCATCCTATGTAATTGGCAGAAATTGCAAGCAAGATATTAAAAGTTCTGCTGCAGTATTTTTCTAAACATGTCTTGGGGTAGTGGCATTTCTTTTAACTGGTAGACCCAGAAAGCACTCTTTCCTCTTCTAATGTGTTTGCTCTTACCTAGGTCAACGTTCGCGTCACTACAATGGACGCCGAGCTGGAATTTGCCATCCAGTCTGTTACCACGGGCAAACAACTTTTTGAGCAGGTGAGCCTCACTGGTCCTGTGGCCTAAATACCGAGGCAGATATTTGTAAGATAATTGACATTAGTTTAAATGGCATGTCAGGAATGGCCACATATCTTATACTAACCATTCTCAAACACTACACTGTAAATTCCATTCTATTGAGGTTATCTGTTGAACAGTGAAGGGGGAGTTTATACAGAATAGAAATCTGCAGTCTAAGTAAGTGGATTGAATACATAGTTACATATTGTCAGTGGCTACTTTATATATGCCATGAGGCGGTAGTAGAGAGTAAATGATTTGTGCAAATATTGTCTCCTGGCAACCACTAGTTTATAGCATACAGTGTCACATGTTATAGGGCGTTTAGGTGGGGGACTCCAACAACTGATAAAACGTAGCTGTGATAAAGAGCACAGGTAGTTTCACTACTAATAACTGGTGATAATGTGTCACCTATAAAGGTGGAAAGATTGATTAATTTGTCTTACAAAAAAGTGTAGTGAAGAACACGCATCTTGATATTTTACAATAACCAACCCTTCAACACAAAGCCCCACCCTCTATATCTAATGACAGTGTGACTAGTACTGTAGTAATTTTTTATGACATGCCACAGACTATAATTTTGATATCCAAGCTAGTTTTATGCTATCAGTATTAAAGATTGGCATGACATTATGGCAACCTTAAGTATAAAATGATTCTCTGTCTTAGGTCGTCAAGACAGTGGGCCTGCGTGAGGTGTGGTATTTTGGCCTCCAGTATGTGGACAACAAAGGATATCTTACTTGGCTGAAACTGGAGAAAAAGGTATATTTACTCATACCTGTGTTTGATGTCCTGAGAGTATGTATATAACGTCACTTCTGTACACATAGCTTGTCATGAATCTGAAGAGGAAACTTTAAAATGCGAAACAAAGCCTGAATCTAAAACACCTATTCACATCTCTGGTTACATGATCACATGACCTGACTAGTCAGCTATCCTGGCTGCTTTCCCAGACACAGATTAGGCCTAGTCTTTGACTAAATTACAATGTCAGTCGTAAGTGTCTATTGAAAAAACATTGTGGTCGCTCTGTGCCCAGGAAACCGGCTCTTCAACTAGAAGTGCAGATCCAAATATTTGTTTGGTTTATTCTTTAATTATATTTAAAATAGGATATATAGTAAATATTAAATATAATATTTATATTTAGTTTTTGTTTCCGAAGTTTCCAATTAAACACACATATTAAATTCTATACAGCATAAGGTCTATTACTAATTTTTGATTTTTTTTGTGCTGCCTCAGGTGTTATCTCAGGATGTGAGACGTGAGACCCCACTACAGTTTATGTTTCGGGCTAAATACTTCCCTGAGGATGTGGACAATGAGTTGATCCAGGACATTACACGCAAGCTATTCTTTCTTCAGGTGAAAGATGAAATTTTAAGTGACAATGTTTATTGTCCTCCGGAGACAGCTGTGCTTCTGGCTTCCTATTCGGTGCAGGCCAAGTATGGAGATCACACCAAAGAGGTCCACAAATCTGGCTACCTTACATCAGAGCGCCTGCTACCCCAAAGGTCAGTCAGGGAAGCCTAAGCCTAGACTTGATTCTCAGCATTTATTTTTATTACAATGCTGTAGTACCCATCAAACCTACTCTTACAGTGAATCATGTTTTACTCTGAACTTTGTATCTCATTTTATGCCTGTTAACTATTTCATGAATGATATTAGTTGAGTTAAAAAAATAAACCCAATGAAAGTTATTGGATGAAAAAGTATTTAGTTTTAAAGCTTTTGTGACTTACTGGTTCATTCTAAAAATCTAACTTGATTAATGATGTTTCTATAGAGTGCTTGAGCAACACAAACTCTCCAAAGACCAATGGGAAGACAGGATTCAGGTTTGGCATGAGGAGCACAGTGGCATGTTAAAGTAAGTCATGGGATTTTTCCACTGCAAATATACATCACACCAATTAAAACTAACAAACAAACAAAAAAAACAATTTATGTCCATGTTCGCTCTTTAGGGAAGATGCTATGTTGGAGTACTTGAAAATTGCACAAGATTTGGAGATGTATGGAGTTAACTACTTTGACATCAAAAACAAAAAAGGAACGGAGCTATGGCTCGGTGTGGATGCTCTTGGACTTAACATCTACGAGAAGGATGACAAGTATGCACTGCCATTTGATTTTTTTTTTCAAATCAGAATAAAACATTGACCTCCTGGTTATCAGAAACATTTGAAATTAGGATATTAGTAAAAATAAAGTGTTATGGTCAGTGTGCCAGCAGCTATTGCCTGTTTGGTCATTGACTCCTGGAATAACTAAAACTTTGAGTCTGCTGTGGTGCAGGTAAACATGACCACATGGCTCGTGTTATTAAGAGGTCATTGCACCATAGGTTTTTAACATTTGAAATAAAAATTATATTACACCTTTTCTTTTGTCCCATAGATTGACACCAAAGATCGGCTTTCCCTGGAGTGAAATCAGAAACATATCATTCAATGACAAGAAGTTTGTCATCAAGCCAATCGACAAAAAGGCCCCAGTAAGTGTTACATCCCTTCATCTTTATTGTATTATAATAATTCATATGCATTTTTATATATGAAAACTACTGTTGAATTTGGGCACAGATACTGCTTTTAGTTTCACATTCCAAAATAATAAAAGCATAGTTGTTGAACAATAACACACATAAAATAAGATTACAAAAATACTTTAGGTGGTTAAATATACCAAAACACACCTTAGGTGAGGTAATTTTACATTCATAGTCTATATATAGTATTGTGACGTTATGATTTGTAATACGTAAAGCCCCACCTATACTTGTTGTCAATACAAATGTGCTTGTTTATGCGCTTGTAGGCTGTGGTGTCAGATATCATACAATATTACTGATTTAGTTTGGCCTCTCCTACTCTTGGTAACACTTTTTTGTATTAAATTAAATTCAGTGTATAATAACTGAACCAAAAGTAGCTTAAATGAGATTTAAAAAGCATTAAGACTACAATTTACTAATACAAGCTTTTAGATATAACAGGAACCAGGACGTGCATATAAATCAAATTCACATTCAAATTTTATTTGTCACATAGATGATTATACACAGTAAAACATAGCGAAATGTTCTTTATGACTCTTCTATCTGGAAAAGTAATAAAAGAAAAATAGAATAGATGAATTTGATTAAATCAAAATATACAGAATAAAATAAAAATAAAATAAAACATGAGATAAAAATTAAATAGAATAAAATAAAAAACACTGTCATTCTGAGCCCCTTGCTATTGTGTTCTTAGGACTTTGTGTTCTACGCTCCTCGTCTGCGTATCAACAAGCGCATTCTTCTGCTGTGCATGGGGAACCACGAGCTGTACATGCAGCGCAGGAAGCCAGACACCATTGAGGTGCAGCAAATGAAGGCACAGGCCAGAGAGGAGAAACACCAGAAACAGATGGAGAGGTCTGGTCATTTACATCTCTAAACTTTTAGACCAGTATTAAAGTATGCATATTAAGCACTTTGACTAAATGCCTTTGACATAGCATGTGGGATGTGCTTCTGTTTTGTGTATTGAACAATACATTCTAGTTTAATTCTAGTTTATGTGCTATGTGCTTATGTTGCATTATGAAATTGTTACGTCTTGACATTCAAATAGTAAACTCTTATTTTATAACACTAGAGCCCTGCTTGAAAATGAAAAGAAAAAGAGAGAAAACATTGAAAGAGAAAAAGAACAAATGGAGAGAGAGAAGCGAGAAATGATGTTAAGACTTTCCCAGTTTGAAGAAAAGGCTAAGAAAGCAGAGAAGGGTAAAGAATTTATTTACACACCATTTCACAGAAAATGGTTGCATGCCTAATAATAGACGTTGCCTTCCAATTCATTATGAACGATCTACTTCCCCCTGTTGATGGCTTTTGCACATTGCACAGACCTGCAGTTGCAGCTGGACAGGGCCATGCGGTTGGAGGAAGAAAGGCGAAAGGTAGAACAAGAGTCTGCTCGTCTGGAGGCTGAGAGGCAGGCGGCTCTGCTGGCTAAAGAAGAGCTGGCCAGACAGGCTGAGGACCAGATGAAGAACCAGGAGCAGCTGGTAAATACTGTGGATTTATCAACTGAAAGCAGTTAGTGGCATGTAAAAAGCTACCCTAAAAAGCTACTTTTTAGTAGTCCTAGCCTTTTATAGGTGATCTACTGAATGAATAGACACTTTAACATATTAAAGGGGTCATCAGATGCCCAAGTTGATATAGGCGATTTGCAAAGATTCATATAAAAAAATACACTCACTTCTTTTGGAAGTTAAGCAAGGGGAACAAATAGTTGGTAGCAACCTATTTTTCGGGAGTAGCTTCTTACAAAAACTTGAATCATACTGACCATTGTTCATGAAGCAGTCTGATGAGAAATAATTTGCACAAACATGAATGCATTTAGGCAGATCGGGGGCTCAGGCGACATTCAGCTCCAGCGTCGAAACACTGGTGGACACGTTAACTTACCTGGGGTGGGTCTATGCTAAAATGGAAGTGTCAATCAACAATCGTGGGAGTGGCCTTGGTCTGGGTGACATTACAAAGACAGGAAACTGAAAACGGCTTGATTGGTGGGTGACACTGGGTGGATCTTTTACATTAAAGAGTGGACTAATACACATTTTATTTTAAACAACTCATAAAAGTGCATGTCGTGTTTGATGACCCCTTTGATGTATATATAAGATAGTAACAGTATAGTGTAGTGGTGTCCAACTATTAGACTAAACTCCAGCTGGGCATTACTGTTTCATATCCAGCTAGTCTGCTTTATGTATTATTATTTGTTGTAAGTGAATGTAACATGACTATGTTTATTTTGCCTTGAAGGCTTCAGAACTTGCTGAGTACACTGCAAAAATCACCCTGCTGGAGGAGGCCAAGAAAGTCAAGGAGAAAGAGGCTAACCAATGGCAAAATAGGGTAAATTAACACCTTTAAAAGAAGCATATATTTTTAGCTGTTAAAAAGAAAAACAAACATCTAAAAAAAGGGAAATCTAACATTTACATTTTCGGCATTTGCCAGACGCTGTTATTCAGATCCACTTTTTAAAAAAATATAACTAAGCAATTGAGGGCCCTACTCATTAAAATTAAACCTAAGATCTTCCTATCAGCAATCTTTAAATTCATTTAAATAATTGTGTAATAAATATATATATTTCAATAATTAAATATTGTGACTGAGTGCCTTAAGTGACGTCTGTTTGCATCAACTTATCTGCATAATTCTTATTCCTATTTGGTGCATAGGCAAAAGAGGCACAAGAGGACCTGTTGAAAACACGTGAGGAGATGCACTTGATGATGGCTGCTCCAGTACCACCACCACCACCCTCCATGGTTATTGCAGATGAAGTTCACGAGGAGGCTGACTATCATGATGAGAACATGAGGAGCTACAGCGCTGAATTCCAGGTTGAAGGCATTCATAACAACCGCAACGAGGAAGATCGTCTCACTGAGGCTGAGAAAAATGAGCGTGTGCAAAGGCAGCTTATGGTAAGATTTGCAGTATACAATTAGTGATCGATTTATTTGAATTGACTTTACTCTAATCGATATTACTCACATCTGTTAAGTAATACAATATTTGGTACTCTTGACTTGGATCTGCAGGAGTTTATAAATTCAATTGCTGCCACTAAGGCTGATTGATATTTAATTCTATGTTTGAGCAGGTGCAGAGGTGTTACATGGTGTTGATGGCTGTATGCCTACTTACATGTACAAGTTTACATAGCCTTTGTTTTGTTTAATTGTTTTACAAGAACATGCACTGACCCCATTTGCCTATTAACCTCTGATCAAATATTGTGCAGGCCCTGAGCTCTGAGCTGGCAGATGCACGGGATGATACCAAGAAGACCCAGAATGACATTCTGCACATGGAGAACATGCGTGCTGGCAGAGACAAGTATAAGACCTTGCGTCAGATCCGCATGGGCAACACCAAGCAGAGAATAGATGAATTTGAAGCCTTGTAAAGACTGATGCCAATTATTCTGAATTTAAAACCAAACATCAGGCTAGCTTACTAATGTTCTTGCTTTCCATTTTGTGTTCAAGTAACTGTTATTTACCTTTTTCTTGCTATTATTTAATCATTATAGGTTTATTAAACAGGATTGTATTTTGAAACATTCATATGCTTGGATATGGTGTTATGAAGTGAAGCAATTTGGGATTAAGATTCTTGTGATTGTAGTTACAGGAGATTTTGGCTTCTCTCACCTTACATCCACGTTTGACGCTCCGACCCAATGAAATGCATCTTGCCAATTTTTATGGGGTTTGGGTTATATTAGGCAGGCGACATTTAGCCAAGATCATATTTATATTATGATAACTGTGTCATAGCTAGTAATTTAAAAATGTCCAAACTCTTATTGTTGTAGTTCTTTCTTTTTTAAAATACTGCTAATTGCCAGAAATGTTTAGGGGAAAATTATTGTAGAAATGGAAAGGACTTGGTTTGCCATTTTTTCCCTTTACACTGCTTTTAATGTTGATAAGTCTTTGTAATGATTTACAACACACCAAGTTATTGAGCATATATTTTTGTGTGAGATTTTTTTTTTCAATGATTATCTAATAATTCATTCAACCATTCACACAAGCATTAACACACATTACTACCACATCAATATAAAATGTTTAATATGGGTTAAGTACAGTTTATATAATAAAATAAAAATAACCACTATCTAGTCAATGCTATATTTTTTTAACAAAATTAATAAACACAATTAAGTGCGTTTTTAAATCTATGGCTGCTTAAAAACCTTTACAAAAATTGGCTGTAGTAAATCAGTGACTAATTTATTAGTCCTGTTATTCCACTTTGAAAGGCTGAGCAGTGCAGTTAAAAGGTAGATTCTTTGAGGGGATATTTACTCGCTGACTACATTTCTAATTGTGTTGCTAGACAACAACTTAAAATGCCTGGAAACCATATCATGTTTAAATATATGCACGACCATCAATTGCACCAGTGTTTCATGAGGGTAAAATTTTGACTGAGGTATAGTTTTAAAGGCTATTTGATGTAATTTAAGTTTTAAAAACACTATGACTATGAGAATCCCTTCAACTACATTTTTAATTTCTCAAACATTTTGCTATATTTGTATTCGTTATAAGACTTTGCTGCAAAGTCCAGCTTGGTCAAAAAGTCTACCAGTTGCTAAAAAACATAATGAGCTGGTCAAACTCGTAGGCCACCAGTACCAGCTGGTACGTTGTTTTACAGCTTCCTTAATGCCTGACTTAAACGATCTATAAATGTCTGATCATTTTTCATGCCTTTTTTTAGTGGTTGTTTACTAAAACTAGATGACAATAACATGTTCCATGTAATAGAAAAAATCGACCATTTTTACTATTTTGTTGATGGTCATTTTGGTCATTTTCTGTGTCTGTGCTTGAAATTGTGAAATTTAATAAGTTAACTTTGCTTTTTAAATTTTTAACTAGCTAAGATCATTAATAAGTTGGAAAAACTTGTTAATCAAGTACATTTACTGTAGACTCTAAATCATTATACTCTTTATATTCTAACACACATTTGGAAAATCAAAGTTAAGACAACAACTAAACCAAGGCAGAACTTTATTATAGCTCTTTAATAATCTTCAGGAACTACAATGTACCAAACACTGCCATTTAGGCATTTATCAATGCCTAACATTAAAAATCCTTTGCATGCTTAAAAATACAGAGAGCAATTAAAACAGTCTTTCTTTTTTGCACTTAACTACAGCTGACATGTGACAGTTTCTAACAACCAACCAGGTCAGCAAACAATTCGGCTCAGTCTTGGCAATCCTCTGGCACAGCTGGCGTTCATCCGGCACTGGCATACAGCACGTGGGCCAAAAATGGCCCGGGTTTGGCAAAGGTGGTACCGCCTTTAAGACGGCACACAATACATGGGCCAGATGTCAAACGTAGTACTTGGCCCAAATGCCAAATATAGACATGTGGGTCACATAAGTATGGCTGATAGTGACCCATATTTAAAATCCATTTTAAATATTTCTGAGTAAATTTTAATACACAAAGCTACTTCCTTTTTCCTGTTTGCATCATGGGTCTGATGTCTTTAATCTTTCTGTTCCACTATAATCTTTGACCTGTAACTAAATGAAAAGGTTTCATTATTAGTTTATTGTATCATTTAGTTTGATAACATTTTTTAAACAATACCTTTAACATTTTCCTTAGAATATAACAATTTTCTGAGGTTGCAAAAACATTGTAACTGCCAAGAATCCTGACTTTTGTGGAACCACAAGCTTTACACAGTTCCACACAGCATGGACTCACCGCAGCAGCAAGTTTTAAGTGATGTTTTTTATTTTAGGGATTCATGTCCAGAGGAAGAACACGTTACTGGCTGATGTCACGTGGTTTCAGAATAAACGGAGAATGCACTGAATTCTAGCAAATAATAAACTTTTATAATTTTACCACATTTCATTTAAACAGTGTAACACCAACCGTTTTAATATACTAGTTACGTGGTTAATTTTCGTAGCTTGGCCACACAACCGAACAGTAAAAAAAAAAAGCTTTGCGTAGAACTGAGTTTCTTTTCTTAACACAATTAACACTAGTGACACCTAGTGGATAAAAGGTTGTAAACAAAAAAAAAAACACGACAACGATAAAAAAAGTGTGTCACGTGTCAGTGTTTCTGTGCATGCAAAGGTTAGTCTATGATTAAATTGAGAACTTTTTATGAATGGAACGAATGAACTGTAGCAATTTGCCTTAATCAATTATTTCAGCCTTATTTACATAAAGATTCTTAAATGGGAAAATGAAAACGCATAGGGAAAGAAAATGACTTGTTTCTACAGTTTTCTTTTTATAGAAATATATAATATATATTCATTTTTGAATATTCTCTCGCATGGGACTGAGGAAGTAGTTCTTACCTAATAAAATGCACAATCTAACCCTAAAGTGATTTGCGCTATTTTAGAATAATAATACGAATCGATCACGTGGTTGTGTGCACAATCTAAACTTCTGACGTCATAATTTACGTTTCAACTAAACAATTCACGCTTCCTCTTTTTTCCGACACAGAAGCTTACAAGCGTTTACATTTACAGTATTTGGCATACGCCCTTATCCAAAGCGACTTACATTTATCTATTTACAGTTCAGAAATTTGGTTTTAAGGGGTCCAGGGACCCATCAGTGGAAACTTGGTGGTGCTGGGAATCGAACACCGATCTTCCAATTAGCAGTTCAACACCTACAACTATCGGTACCGATAAATTACAACGGCTTCCAAGTAAACTCCACCTACAGGTAAAACTGTACATGACCACCCATAAAATGTTGTAAAAGTTGTTATTGCCCAGTTTAACTCGACAGGTTCGACAGTCTTTTTTTAAAAAACAAGGTAATACTTGTTACAACATAATTGTATTAGTAAAATCACCAGCTACATTTTACAGTGTCTGAATTTCTACTAACTTTCAGTAACAGGCTGTATAATAATTATTAACAATAAAAAACACATGAATGTAGAAGCCTAGTGTCGAACCTACAGTGACATCAACCGGTCTGAACCTCAGGCACACAGTGTACCTGAAGCGTCTAGTGCTTTATTATACATAGTTACTGAATTTATTCTAAATGACCAATGACCAAATAAGGTCTCTTTCTCTCCTCCCTTTGCTTGGGGGTGGTGCTGAAGGAACAGCTCCCAGTTTTATCCTGCTCTCTTTCAGGTAGGTTTGAGGATCATCCCATCGGTGCAGCCATGAGGGGCTTTGCGAAGACATGAATCACCAAAGTTCCTTTTCACGAACCGGATCTAACTTTAAAGACGGAATCATACTTCATAAGCTAACTTAAGATGATGAAGAGGCAGAACGTGCGCACGCTCGCTTTAATTATTTGCACCCTGTCCTATTTGTTAATTGGAGCGGGAGTCTTCGACGCGCTCGAGTCGAAGCAGGAAAAAACCCAGCTGAGAAAGCTAGACTATCGCAAGTTTCAACTGATGACCAGGTACAATCTATCCAAGAACGACTTCGAGCAGATTGAGAAAGTGGTGTTGCTTTTGAAGCCGCACAAAGCCGGGGTGCAGTGGAAGTTCGCCGGTTCTTTTTACTTCGCCATCACTGTGATAACGACCATAGGTGAGGGTTTCTGTCTTTCACCCTGTCCGTTTAGATTCATTGACCATTATTGCTTTGTTATACTTTTCTCTAATGTACCATTCTCTGATTGTTGACATCTTTAAATATTATAAATAATAAATCATACAAATATTCTGATCTTAATACCATAAATCCAAAGAGGACATGGATCATCTATACTTTCTGACTTTAAAATTAAACAATAACTATAAAGGCAAGGAAACCATGTGGAAATTAAAGTTATCTGATTTTTACTTTTACCAGTTTTTCAGTACGATTTTAAAGAACACAAAATAAGGCACTAGTCAGGCTTGATAGGGTATTGAATTTTTTAATAGGTTATTGTAGCAACTTCCTCTGTCAATTAAAAAAAATAACACAAGTTGGTTGTAGCAAGTGGTAGTTTAACCAGTGGTTAAGGTGTTGGACCGCTAATTCCCCACACCACCAAGCTGCCACCATTGGGACCCTAAGCAAGGCCCTTAAACCCAAATTTCTCAGTTGTATCATAGAAAGAGATAAATGAAACTAGCTCTGGATAAGGGCGTCTGCCAAATGCTGTAAATTGTAAATACATTTTAGCTGTATACTATTAAATCTCAGCATTTAACAACTATATTTTCAACTATTAGACAAAACATTATAACATGCAAAATTAATAGCTTCGTGATGTACATTATTAATGTGTTGTACTTAACACTAATTCGTGCCCATCACAAAGCCAAGTAAGGTAGTTTGCAGCAGTTATGATTCATTCGGGTTGCTAAACATTATTTGCATTACAAATGTTTGCTCTAAGGTCTTTTAAGCTTAGACATTGACCATGGAGCACTGAGGAAAATACACAGATCAAGTACGTATCTTAAATCAAACGGTTTGCTCTGCTCCACACTGGAAAATTTATAGCATCACTATAATAATATTGAGAGAGCTAAGTGTAATGGATGATTGTACTAATATTTACTCAGTGCTTAAACAAAAGGAGTAGATATATGTAAGCGGCACACACTAGCCTAATGCCATGGGTCAGATATAAACACCCAAACGTTTAACTAGACTGTTTATCTCATTTACTTTCAGTTCTAAGCTTGACAATTAACAGCAACATCTGGCTTAACTGCTTTGTTGTATTGTTACCATTTTAAGGCTCTTCATTAGATGGCTGCTTATTCCACCATGATGGAAATATATTATATTATTTATATATTTTCTTATATTAAAAAAATCTGGTTATTCGTTAAAACTTCACCATATAATTACAATTTTTGTCATTTATACATTTTTGGTACAACAGCATACATAAATTATTACTTAATGTGATTAAATTTAGTTTTGTTTTCTGGCTTTTGATGGACACATCATAGATTGCGGTTGATGTTTTTTTCCTCGGTCAGGGTACGGCCACGCTGCACCCAGCACAGATGCCGGAAAAGCATTCTGCATGGGATATGCGCTTCTGGGCATCCCGCTCACTCTAGTGATGTTCCAGAGCTTGGGAGAGCGCATTAACACCTTTGTCCGGTTCCTGCTGCACAAAGCCAAAAAGTGTGTGGGTCTACGACGGCCGGAGGTCTCAATGGCCAACATGGTGACTATCGGATTCTTATCTTGTGTCGGCACCCTTTGCATTGGGGCAGGTGCCTTCTCTCAGTACGAGGGCTGGAGTTATTTCCATGCGTTCTACTACTGCTTTATTACTTTGACAACCATCGGTTTTGGAGATTACGTGGCCCTGCAAAAAGACAATGCTCTCCACAATGATCCCCATTACGTGGCCTTTAGCTTTGTATACATTCTGATGGGCCTGACAGTGATTGGTGCCTTCCTCAACCTGGTTGTGCTGCGTTTTATGACCATGAACACGGAAGACGAGAGAAGGGATGCGGAACAACGAGCTCTTCTCTCTAGAAAAAATCAAAACGCGCAGCCTTCTTCTCGGCACAGCAACCTCCAAACCATACAGACGCAGGAGCAGGATGTTCGTAGACGAGGAGCAAAAAGCGTCTATGCCGAGGTGCTTCATTTTCAGACTGTCTGCTCCTGCTTGTGGTATAAGAGCAGGGAGAAGCTGGCGATGTTACCGCAGGAACTGTCTTTAAGTGATGTGCTTGTGGAGCAAAATAACCTCTTTGAGCCAGATTCCACAGGCTGTGTTTGCAACTCCCAGCGCTGCTCAGCCATTAGCACTGTATCCACTGATGTAAGAAGCATATCTCCCTTCAAACTGCTCTGTAAGAGACGCAGCTCTGTCTAGATGTGACAAATAATAGATCAAAGCTTACACAAGCTTGTTTCTGCTCTACATGCATGCATTCAAGTACAGATGCTGGAGGACAGGCTGAAACCAGATTGAGTTACGAATTATCGTGTCTAAATGACACAGTGCCTCTTACATGTGTCACGTGTGTGTAAAATAAATTTGTCTCTTCCTGAGACCACATTATCTTTGAAGGGTACAATAGCTGACTTCTTGCGATTTACATTATACTTAACTGACATGGTGCAATACAATATGCAACATTATTTCAACAGTGCTTTATCAAGACTGTACCAACAATATACCTTAGCTCCTCAAATCTCACCTCAAACCTCAAATTTTATTACAATTAACAGTCACATTATTATCATGACATATTGTATCAGTTGATATTTATTGTTTTGTGATCACTAGTTTTATGTCTGTATGATGTCATCATGTTGATCACCTTTAGTATATAATTCTATGCTGCACAATGTGCAATAAACTTTGCACCAATATTTTGTTTAGAATGGGTATGACTTTAATTAAATTTTAAAATAAGTATGTACTGTAAATTAAATGTACTGTAAATTAAAAAAAAATTACAAAAGTGTAAATTGCTTTTAATACTGCACAACACTGGACTGAAGGCCTATGAAAATGAAACACCTACAACATAACCACTGATCCAGATGGCATGCCAACATGACTTCTGTTCTTTGCCTGGCTCTGTCCAGCCTTGGATAAGAATAGTCTCAACCTTTGACAGTAACAGTATATTAAACTTATAGGAATTGAAAGCCTTGAGGTACAATCAAAAGATGATGCAAGATGATTAATGTGTGCAAACTTTCTGTTCAGTCTGGTTTAGAGATGATGAGTAGCACAGGGTTAGTCTCAGCAACACCAATTACACAAATCACACATCCCATTAATACCTCCAAAAGTGAGGCCACATTTCACATTGATACAAATCTGAAAAGTACTTTTTCATTTTTTTTTTTTATCCATTCACTGTATCAGAATGACTGACATGCAACTTTAACTCTTTAAAAAATGTTTAATTAAAAAGACAGCTGCTCTGCATTAAGGCTTTTTTTAAGCAATGATCTCATTACATTATATTGTGTATTCCCTTCTGACTCATAGATCACTTGCTGATCAAGCTATGTTTGGCCAATACTGGCAAGTGTGCCATCCTTGGATGCTGCCAAAGAGAAAGCGCTTTATGCTTGAGACTTTGCCTTGGGCTATTAGGCCTGCATGACAGTGCAACAGAAGGCAGGAGGAGTGCCACTGCAACAAATGCCTGTATCGCCTTCCCATGGTGGCAGCATCTGTTGCAATATTCCTTATCATGGCTATAGATATTCACATTCATGGAAAAAAAGTAAAAAATAGCTCTGACCGGTAGGTCACTGGGGGCAGAACATGATGTACACCTCAGTTGTGGCTTTTGTTTTGCTGCCAAGCAACTAAAACAAAAAGTCTGACCTTTCTATTTCTGAAAATTTTTAATCACTTCAAACTACATCCGCATTGTGTTTCTATACATTTAGAATGTGAACAAAAAACCCCAAAAAAGATTCATGACCATTTTTTAGAATCATGACAAGCTCATTGTATTTTGCAGTAGACTGTTTTACTAGTTTACCTGTGTAATATAGAGACACTCCTTTTAGACCGGTAAATCTGTTTAGTGTACAGTCAGATACTAACAGATTCTAATTAAATACTTTGATAATATAGAAGAATGGCTGGTTAAAGGATTTTAAGTTGTACAACTAATACTCTTTTAATTCATTTGTAATTCGTTTGTAATATTTTTATTTATTTTTATATTTTTACATCTTTAGGATTGAAAACTAAAGCTTAAAGTCTTAAGAGCCCATCCGTGCAAGCATAACACCTTAACCATTGTGCCACAAAAATTGGCTCTTTTTTTTGTAACAATAAGAAAAAGCAATTCCACATAGCAGGAGATTATTTAAAATGGTTTTAAGGATTTTGTGACTGAAATTATACAATTATAAGTTTTTCCAAACTTCTGAGAAAATTTTATCAGGGTAACATGCGTTGTTATCATAACTGGCTTTCAGTGCTTTTTAGTTTAACTATCACACCAAACTTAAAGATGCAGTAGAACATCTTGAATAATGCTAACTGTAGCATAATAGCACTGAAAGTGTATGCCCCACTCCCAGCGACCAAACCCACAACCTCCTGAACACACATACTAGATGACCAGAGACAACATAATACATAATGTGTCATTTACTGTCGAAAAAACTTCCTAGTAGATCTAGTAACAGTACTAAAATACCAATTACACACTGCTGCTGTACATAAGCTTTGCGTTATTATCAAATCACCAAGATCGAATATACCTACCTGTTCAAAAGAAATGCTACAACCATAGCTTTCATCTTTCAGACCCTTTTATTTTCACTCCTGTTGTAGACAGATATTAATCAGTTTCCACTCTGTTTTGATTTTTCCCCCAGCAGTACACAAAGGCACTGAAGACATATCCTGTCTGCGCGAAAAGGGTACACACATACATATGTTGATCAGGGGCCAAACATTTTGATTGAACAGCTATTTCTTATATATGCCTTAGTATATATAAATACATTTAGACCACTTAACAATGATTGCTTTCGGGATGTGAAAAGACTTTTAACCAGCACAACAAAAATTGTTTCTGAAGACACAGGGGTCCCAGAGTACTAGCAGTAATGTAATAGTATGGTGCGGAAGGGGTGCGTTTAAGGGCCAAACCTGGTTTTCTTTCATAGGGCCAAAAAATAATGTCATTGTAAAGTCATTACTGTAAAGTTATTACATCATCAGTTGTGGTAAAACGAGAATCATGTGGTTGAAATTTCATTGAATTCAAGTATATTTTCGCAAAAAAGCACCAAATGTGGGAAAATGTAGCATTTTGGCTGCAAAAAAAAATGGTAAATAAAATAAAAACTTCGCGATATAGTTCACATATTAATCTTTACAAAACTGTAAACATACAACATAAAAACAAAACGAAATCCTGCGCCTTTAAAAGTAGGCCGAGCTCAGTTATCTGCTCGGGTTTAACTCACGCGCACTGCTGCACTATTTACTGAATATTGTACGTGTCTATCGCCTACCGAAAAAAAATCTGGAGATGGATTTTCTTGTTAAATTATTTTCCCAGAATAGGAAAATGGCGCTTTGCATGACAGGAACGGCTGTGGCTTTGCTCGGTCTGGCGCTCGGTTACAAATACACTCGCAGGCCGAAAAAGTTAACTCAAGTGGGAGTAGTGTCGCAGCTGTTGCTTCACCCCATGAAGTCTGGGAAAGCAGTGTGTGTACCTGCAGCCGAGTGTCTCAGGATGGGGCTAAAAAGTGGAGATCTTCGTGATCGGTGAGATTTACAGCAACAGGTTGTCAAAAGACATTCATTTAGATAAACGTTCCAAAAAAATAATATTAACAAATTGTAACGTTTTCATTTAAAGTTTCATTAAGTTACTTAATTAATTCATTATTCGGAACTTTCTAAAAATGTCTCCCAACACTTTTATTACCATTGCAAAATGCAAGTTATGCAACACAATTGCTGAATATAAAACAAGGTACATTTTAAAGTCATAAAAGGTATCCTGCTCTAACATGTTTCTGAGCTCCTGGGAAGCAGGAAATAAAAATGGAATTACAAAATAGGCACATGAAGCAGGACAGCCCCACTGTTCACCGTCCGACATTTTTAGGCAAACAGTTTTTGTTCTTTGTGTTTTCGGTCGCATTATAACCAGTTACACAGTTTGTCAATAAGTTTATTTAGCGACTGTGGTAAAGTGTGCTGTGTGATGCAGTATTTAATTATATAGCAATGCTACTTTTAAACCAAGGTATGTTTGTCCATAAAAGAAAAAAGTTTATGAGCAACAGGTAAGTTTAATGAGTAAAGCTTAACTGACCAAAACTTCTGTCTTAATTCTACTGTTTGTCCAAAAAAACTAAAGGGGCTTTAACACTCACTAAATCTAGTAAGACATACGTACAACACATAAATAGTGTGTGTACTTTGGCAAGGTGTTTACCCCAACATTGGGCATGTTATGGCGTATAAATATTAGCTATATTATGCTTATTGGTATCGAAGGCGGTAAATAAACACAGTTTAATTGAAGCAGTGGATAAAAAAGCACATTGCTTACACACATGCGCACACACACATACACCGATCTGCTTAAAAAAAAGGCCATGCCACTGATTTTTGCATTATACATTAAAATGCTGCCAATATAATCATGATTACTAACAGACACCATGGCTTTTTGTATGTGTGCATATTTCATCCCACAGGGAAACAGAAAACCCTGTCAAACAATGTAGCTAAGGATACGAAGAATTTGCTTTTCATGCCTAAAAACTGTATATGAGGCAAAGAAACAAATCCTAATGCTTAAAGCAGTAGTTTTGTCCATTACCAGGTAGCAAGGTCATGTGGATTTGTTGCTGCATTATGTTGGCATCATCGTGTATGTGTCTTTGCAGTCACTGGCTGGTCATAACGGAAGATGGCCACATGGTGACAGGGAGACAGCAGCCTCGCTTGGTTCTTGTGTCTCTGACTTGTGAAGGTGGCCAGGTCTGTCTCAATGCTCCTAAGATGGAAGAGCTCAAGTTTCCCCTACATCAGCCCAACAATCCCATCTTTAAGTGCAGGTAACTAACAGTAAATATGTGCAAAATCATTTTTTAGTCGTACAATTACAGTATCTAAGAATAATTCATATTGTATTCACAGAGTATGGTTTTGCTTAAGCGGTTTCAAGAAATCTTTTGATTGTTTATAACATTGCCTGCTTTTTAGTAATGATAAACCAAGAAATTACTGAACAGTAATCTTCCTGTTTGTAGGGTTTTTAGTTCAGACACAGAAGGCAGAGATTGTGGTGATAAGGTATCTAATTGGTTAAATCAATATCTGGCAGCAGACAAGACTTTTCGCTTGGTGCACTTTGAACCCAAGTTAAAGGCCCGAACACCAGCTGAGAAAGGTTTTCCCAAGGATGAAAAGGTTGGATTTAAAATTATAAGACATGAAATTATTCAAATATACTGACCTGTGTCTGTTTTAGGGATTACATTCTAATAAGCGTATTCAAAAACTGTAGACAAAGAGAAAGCTGATTAAGTAGCAATTATTAATGTTTGTCTAAAGGCACGATATTGTTAAAGGTATTCCTGTTCATATTTGACGTGGTGAACAAAGTTATATTTTTGTGTTTTTTAATTGCATTTTAATTTTGTATCTTAAACATTTAAAAAATAACCACTTCAGTATTTTCTCCCTTTGTAATTTAACTTCATTTTTTTTTTTGGAAAACATACATTTTTTATCGATTATGTAAACTATAATTTGGTGTTGTGGTTGTCTAGGTGGCGTATCCTGATGCCGCTCCTGTCATGTTGCTGTCAGAGGCCTCTGTGAATGACTTGAGCAACAAATTAGATACTGGCGTCTCTGTTTCTCGCTTCCGGCCCAGTATAATTGCCAGTGGCTGTGAGCCTTTTAGCGAGGTATTGAACCATCAATTTTATGTAAATTAAAAAAGGGTTTTTAAAAATTCAGTACTTTTTTTTTAGAGAATATTGTTTCTCTTTGCCTATAATTATACATTTTTAGGTTTTCGTTTTGGGAGATAAACTGTACCGAATATTTAAGTTTCTTTTCCAATGATTTATTTTATGTTTAGGACTCATGGGACCAAGTACAGATTGGCTCAGTGGAGTTGCATAGAGTTATGGGCTGTGGAAGGTACTAATATGTTCTACACTTACAGGGAATGCAGAATTATTAGGCAAGTTGTATTTTAGAGGATTAATTTTATTATTGAACAACCACCATGTTCTCAATGAACCCAAAAAACTCATTAATATCAAAGCTTAATATTTTTGGAAGTAGTTTTTAGTTTGTTTTTAGTTTTAGCTATTTTAGGAGGATATCTGTGTGTGCAGGTGACTATTACTGTCCATAATTATTAGGCAACTTAAGAAAAAACAAATATATACCCATTTCAATTTTTTATTTTCACCAGTGAAACCAATATGACATCTCAACATTCACAAATATCCATTTCTGACATTCAAAAACAAAAACAAATCAGTGACCAATATAGCCACCTTTCCTTGCAAGGACACTCAAAAGCCTGCCATCCATGGATTCTGTCAGTGTTTTGATCTGTTCACCATCAACATTGTGTGCAGCAGCAACCACAGCCTCCCAGATACTGTTCAGAGAGGTGTACTGTTTTCTCTCCTTGTAAATCTCACATTTCATGATGGACCACAGGTTCTCTATGGGGTTCAGATCAGGTGAACAAGGAGGCCAAGTCATTACTTTTTCTTCTTTTAGACCCTTTCTTGCCAGCCACGCTGTGGAGTACTTGGACGCGTGTGATGGAGCATTGTCCTGCATGAAAATCATGTTTTTCTTGAAGGATGCAGACTTCTTCCTGTACCACTGCTTGAAGGTGTCTTCCAGAAACTGGCAGTAGGACTGGGAGTTGAGCTTGACTCCATCCTCAACCCGAAAAGGCCCCACAAGCTCATCTTTGATGATACCAGCCCAAACCAGTACTCCACCTCCACCTTGCTGGCGTCTGAGACGGACTGGAGCTCTCTGCCCTTTACCGATCCAGCCACGGGCCCATCCATCTGGCCCATCAAGACTCACTCTCATTTCATCAGTCCATAAAACCTTAGAAAAATCAGTCTTGAGATATTTGTTGGCCCAGTCTTGACGTTTCAGCTTGTGTGTCTTGTTCAGTGGTGGTCGTTTTTCAGCCTTTCTTACCTTGGCCATGTCTCTGAGTATTGCACACCTTGTGCTTTTGGGCACTCCAGTGATGTTGCAGCTCTGAAATATGGCAAAACTGGTGGCAAATGGCATCTTGGCAGCTGCACGCTTGACTTTTCTCAGTTCACGGGCAGTTATTTTTCGCCTTGGTTTTTCCACACGCTTCTTGCGACCCTGTTGACTATTTTGAATGAAACGCTTGATTGTTCGATGATCACGCTTCAGAAGCTTGGCAATTTTAAGAGTGCTGCATCCCTCTGCAAGATATCTCACTATTTTTGACTTTTCGGAGCCTGTCAAGTCCTTCTTTTGACCCATTTTGCCAAAGGAAAGGAAGTTGCCTAATAATTATGCACACCTGATATAGGGTGTTGATGTCATTAGACCACACCCCTTCTCATTACTGAGATGCACATCACCTAATATGCTTAATTGGTAGTAGGCTTTCGAGCCTATACAGCTTGGAGTAAGACAACATGCATAAAGAGGATGATGTGGTCAAAATACTCATTTGCCTAATAATTCTGCACTCCCTGTATCTTCTACACATACTAAAAAATCGGTTATTTCGGCTGCAGTAACCTTGACCAGGATAAAGCATAAGCTGAAGACGTATAAAGACCAGATTGTAAGAGAGACATGCTCGCAAGTGTTCATCAAGTGTTGTAGCTGTTCTTTGTTCAGAAAGATTTATTTGGTACATTTTAAAACATTCATCATATCAACCTATTTTTTTTTAATCCAACCTTTTTTTCCATCTTTTTTACTGGGATCTTAAGGAATGGATCCCATTTTTGATGCAATTATCTCTAAAAGATTTTTTTGTATGTGTTGTGTAGGTGTATTTTCACTACTGTTGATCCTGAAAATGGAATAATCACCAGGAAAGAGCCGCTGGACACTCTCAAATCGTGTGTAAACCCTCTATTTACAATATATACACAAATGGCCTGTATATATCAACAAACACATTGTAACACACGAGTGAATTAATGAGGACAATAAGGAAACTTTTATTGTAATTTTTCTGGCAAAATTGTTTCTGTATTAATATGATGCATGTAAACTATATTAAATCATCATGACACAATGGTTTTGGCTTTTCACTGAAACAGTTTTTCAAAATTTTACAATTTTCACAGTTAGTCTGCACCATATGATTTTTTTTTAAAGCCTTGTTTTGGTTCTATTTCTATCATTCCCAACTGTTATTGTTATAAATACCCATATTTTTGCATGTGTCTTGTTTTTTTTTGGCATCTTAACCTATCTTATGTTGTTGCTTTCTAGTTATCGACTTACAGACCCTGCTCAGAAAAATTCCCCAGTTTTTGGACAGTACTACACAGTCAGGAAAACTGGTATCCTCCATGTTGGTGATCCTATATACAAAATTACTTACTGAGGAAGGACAAGCTTAAAGCTCAAATCTTTATCAATATATAATTTATGTTAATGATATATATGAAATTACAAACACTATTTTGTGTATAATTGCCTTGCACAGATATTGATAATATTTTGAAAACATTGACTAGCATTTAATGTTCTTAATGATTTATTAATAACATAAGCAATTGGCCACATAGCTATAAAAAGTGTTAGTCTATCACATCCTGTTTGTGCTGTGATTGTATTGATTGCTATTAAATACAGTTAATTTGAAAAGGATTATCCAAGTTAACTCTTTCAGGAATTTCAGGAATATATTACTGTTGATGTATGTGTGCTATGACTTAAAAAAAAGCTGAATTTTTGCACTTTATTGGACTTGCTAATAAAAAAAATCTAATAAGGAATTTATTGTGAATGGTGCCTACTTTTGGTTTAGTGTATATATCATTCATCCCAGCTGAGCCTGTGAGAGAGTTAATATGAAAACACTTATTTTTTATGATCACATGAACTTACAGTCGGACGAACAGTAGACGATGTCTAGGTGCATCTGCTTGTTACACAACATTCGTTGTGTATATTACAGTGATTGTGTTATGTCTTGTCACTGCAAGTCCCATAAGGAAACGCAGGAGGAAATGAGTGAATAACAAAGAGATAAAAACCAACAAAAGTCTCAGAACTGTGGAAACCTGTCCAGACTTGCAGCCTTTAAGGTCACTCTAAAACAGATTTCATTCTAGACATATAGACATCCTGTATTTTATTGCTAAAAATTGAAGTGAACAAAACTTAATATATTTTCCCCATCCAAGCTTTATGCAGAGATGAGATCAGTTGATCCCTCCTAAATGAACCAGGAAGATGACCAGCTAGCATGTTTTATTTTAGATTTAGAGCACTTTTAAATTGTACTGCACTTTCTTGCTAGCAAAAACAGTTTGTGTTTTATGCCTCAGGAAACTATCAGTGCTGCTGAGGGACATCTTATCAACCCTCGAGTCCCATTGCCCATTTTTAGGGTCACTGTATAAACAATGATATTTTAGTTTGTTGTTGGGCACAATTTTCCACTTCTTTCCTTTTTTATCTTAGAAATAACATAAAAGTATCCTGTACAGTCAGTTCACTGGCCTAAAGGGAAAGCTGTCTACAGGAGGCTTGTAAAATACGTGTCATTCGGTTATAACTGTTGTAATGAACTGTAGCCTTTTTGCGTGCATTTCTCTGTCTCTAAAGCCGATGGGGGTCATTAGGTTTTTACAACCTTCCTTATCTCAATAAATATTTTGCACACCATGTAGCAAAGCACGCAATACTTAAAGCATGTCTGGAGAGAATGTTAGCTATGTTGGTGTATATTATCACAAAAGACAAATCTGTCTAGCTGATAAAGTTTGTAGGGTACACACAGTTTTTTATTTCGAACTTTGAAGCATTGTTTTTAAACTAACTCTGAATCCAACATCTAATTTTTAATAATCTGCATAAGAAAATATACATTTAAATATACTTTTAAAATTATTTGTATTATTGTATGGATAATGCAAATACAATTTTTATTTCATTCTTTTTGCTAGTGCAAGAGATTAATGTCCACTGGGTGGCATTATAACAGTTACTTTAAATTAATTTATTTACTTACATTTCCTTGTGTGTTCGTGTGTTCATCTTTTAAGTCAATAGCTGATTGTGCCTTATAGGATATTTTTATGGTTGAAAGATGCACTATATAGGCAAAAGTAGGGACCCCTATCCATCCATCCATCCATCCATTTTCTATATCCGCTTATTTCCTAATTCGGGGTTACGGGGATCTGCTGGAGTTTCTTTCTGTCATCTCTAAAAGGGCAAAAGGCAGCAGGGGTACACCCTGGACAGGTCGACCTGACTATCACATAATGGTGCTAATGTTTAGGTGAAGAGTTGTGGGGTCCAGACGGTGTCAGGCCCAAAGCTGTCAGGTGAGGACTGTAAAGGACACACCATGTGTTTTTGGGCTTTGTGCACAGGGGCATTGCCACGCTAAAACAGCAACCCAAACGATGACTATTATTCTGTACTGTATTTTTTCCCCCACAGAAATCTTTGGAACTGTTTGGCGATTGTCTAAAGGAACATGAGGTTCAGAGCCCGACTCCGGGGCAGAGTATGTAAGATGAGTGGAATTTTATGATCGCTCCACTCCAGCTTCGCATTTTTATTTTCCCACTCTTCGCTCAATCTATATTCTTTCTTCCTCACTATATCTCGTGTAAAAAAAAAAAAGGAAAATAAATTTTAAATTTAAGAATAACATGGAGCTCTAAAGATAACTTTCGTTAAAAATGCTTTTAAGCGTATCTTTAACTCTGTGAAATGTTTATAATAACATTAAATAAACATTAATATTATTAATAATAATAGCATAAAAAGTGCAGGGAGCACCCAGCAGCATTTAAAGACTTAAAGAAGTAAAGAACAGCAAGCAACAAATAATACAAAAATAAATGCAATAGCTTTTATGTAATGTAGTTTTTTAAAGATGAATAAAAATGGGTAACAATTAGTAGTAGTCCCAATCCAGCAACACCATGTTATACTGCAGGAAGCAGAGCTGCTCTGTGCCACCCCGGTGCTTGTCATAAATTACAGACACATCAGCGCCAAACTGTGTATTTCAAAATAAAATTATTCTATCTGCAGACCGGTTTTGAAAATAACCAATATAAATGATAATAATAAAAACACTTAATTTCGGCACCGATAATCGCTCGACCCCTACCCCAAAAGACAAATTCATGCCGTTCCAATCCTCGTACCGCTCCCCTACGGCTCTGCTCACATACTCTGCTTCGGAGTCATGTTTTCCCAGAGGGAAAAAGTGGGTGTGCCTTTAACTGATAATAGTTTTCATAGTTTTCTGTTTATTCATCTCGGGCTTGTTGGTTATGACACACCATAATCAGAAAATTAGAATTATTTGCATCAGCACTGATGGTGGTACATTCACTAGGGCAAAGTGACTTGAGCATATGGGACTGTAAATCCCACTAATCTGAATTGTGGTCACCCACCATGACATAAGATTTTGATCCAGTAGCGGATATGAAAGGAAACACTTTTCTATAATGTCACAGTTATATTAAAAGTAGATCATAACTCTACAAATGCAATGTGAAAGTATTATCGCAGAGAATCTAGACGCTGTAAAACACACAGCAAAAACATATAAGACCTGTTAGTCTTGTATAATAGAGATTGCATTTACTTTTTCGTTGGATTATTCATTTTTGTAATGTAATCATTTTATAATGACAGTTTAAAGAAAATAGTCTCTCATTGTGAATACAGAAGACAGCTTCCTGGAAACTAAAAAAAATTGAGAAACAGCTGATTAACACAGTTGCTTTGTTGCTGATAAGACACAGATAGGCCTAGCCTCCATTTATAGGTTCTGTTTTCTAAATGAAAGCTGCTACTCTAATGCATGGTCATTGTAAAGGCAATGTATATGTTTAGCCAAGAACTTGTAATGTTGAACGTTCAGCTGACAGGCTCTGTAAATGTGTTTACAATGGCCTGGAATCTTTAATCAGTTTATTTCCTTAGGATTAAAGGTTGGTTTTTATTATCCTGGTGAATAGTCAGTTTTGGAACAATGGGTTGCTTACACCAAGCTACATATTTTCTTTGCAAATAGTTTGTTGTCATATTGTGCAACCGTCACTTAAGTATGAAATCTGGATATGAAGGCAGAATTGGTGGGATGGTAATGCACAATAAGCTTGCTGGTATGAAATCAAGTCTGATTTATTATGAAGATGCTACAGTTTATTGACTTTTATAGTAGGTTTAATAATTGTTGACACCATTCTCACCTTAGACATCGGAAAACAAGTTAATTAGCATACGTGCTAATTGGGTACATTTTGGTCGTTAAATACTGCTTTGAGACACGCAAGCAGTACAGAGCAGCATCATTAGTGCCAGTAGAAGCAGCTGTTATTTATTAAATTCAGATAGACTTTTGTAGAATGTACTGCATGTAGTATGGTCTTGCTTGAACAAAGAAACACATTACAAAATGATTTAAGAAATGTTGTTTACTCTTTATAGTTTTTTGTACATGTAAGTTGCAAACACATTTATTAAATCTTGTTTTAAATCATTTTTAAATATCTGCTCAATCATCAATAAACTCAAATTTACATTTTTTTAACTTATTAATTTATCCAAAGCAGTATACTTCATTGTCTACTGCTATTTAGCATGTGCAGCCTAGCTAGACACAGCTGACTGATTAAAAGCAGAAATCAATTTTTAGCTTTAGATGTAAAATGTGATTTCTTTTATGGTAACTTCTCTATTGACCAGTAGTCTACAATTACTACTAAAACAAACTGATTTCACTACAAATGCATAGTTGTTTCCTCATGATCCAAGCATAAGGAACTAAACATATGATGTTATTATTGCCTTTATTGCCTTGCTAATGTATTGATAGTTGGCTATAATAACAGCCTGTCTGTGAAGGAGATAAATGGAACGATGATAATCCAATGTGCAGTGCTGAGATACAGCATTAAAGCAAATCTAAAAATTGAGTGGTATTAGAAGTCCTCTTCACCACCGTCCACAAGAGGTATTTCTAGTCAAACAAAAAAAACAGTTATTAGTAAATAATTACACATCCTCAGGCTTTAATATAGTAGAAATCATTAACAACAGAAAGCAAATGTTCACTTACCATCAGCAATATCTATGCTGGGGCTTGTGGAAGCTGTTTCCTCCATGGAGGTGATCACATTAGTTTTCTCAGATACATTGCTTAACCCAACATCATGTGAGGAAGATGGATGCATAGCTTGTAGACACTCTGATGCATATGAGGTGCTGTCACATGTCTCAGCATCTCCAGGGTCTAGTGGAGCATCATGCTGACTTTCTGTAGGCCCCGGATATGAAGGAGGGTCCTGCTCTTCTGAGGTCTGTGTGGGTTCTGGACCCAAAGAAGGAAGCACATGAGGAGCCTGGTAGCATGAACCACTCACTGCCTCCTCATAGGAAGGTAGAGGTATAGCAACTCCGTCCACTATTATGACATTTGGTCCCCCGGCATCTTCTTGTTCTTCACTTGGGAAAAAATGTATTCATTATTTTTAATATCACAGCTCTATTAAAAATTTAGAGCAGATTTTGTTAATAAATTCTCAATAGCAGCATTTGACAAGACATCTGTTAATATATCTGACAATTTACTTGTACTAATATGTTATATTACACGTTATTGTATGTTTTTCTATTAAGGTTGATTATTTAGGTCTTCTTTCTTGTCTCTCTGTAAGATGACAAGCTTTTAACTGTTCTTTTTCAATTTTAAGAAAGAACTTGAAGAAAAGTAGAAAGACTGACAATTCCATTATAACTGTACATTTACTTTTAAATTACAATGTTGGGTTCATTAAGTAATTAAAGCTTGTAATCATCAATAAATAAGCCAGGTATTTATGTTCGGGAATCAGACACAGTCTCTGTGTTTAAGTCCAGGTTAAAAACGTACTTATTTAATCAAGCCTTTTGTATTTGATTCCCCTTAGATAAAGGAGCAGATCTGGGGGACTCATGGGTGTTGAGTATTATGGTGATCTGGTATGTTTAGATGCTGTCTTCCCCTCTCTTATTGATCACGGTGTTGATGATGAGAGCGGCTGGTTGCTTAACATATTAGGGAGCCCTCATGTCTGTGTTTCCCTCTGGTTCTCCTTTTAGTTATGCAGACCTAGTTAGTCTTGCCGGAGTCCATGCTTTACTCTACATTATTTATTTAATCAATCCAAACCGTGTGATTACATTGTCACTTAACTGTTTCTTTTTGCCTTCCTTTCCCTCCCTCTTCCTCTCTCTCTCTCTCTCTCTCTCTCTCACTGTTGAGTTACATACGCCACAACGGAGCTGCCGGTGATCCAGACCCCATCTCCAACCCGGTCCTGTTGGACCCTTCCCTGTGACCTGCCCAGCGGATGATACATCACCAGGGTGACCTAGGATGCCCATAAAGACGTTCCAGCTGCTCTTTAAGGACTAATGATTTAAATTGTTCACACACACACACACAATGTAACCACATAATCCCTGCTACTTGTTTTTCACCCAAATGAGGATGGGTTCTCTGTTGAGTCTGGTTTCTCTCAAGGTTTCTTCCTATCTCAACTCAGGGAGTTTTTCCTTGCCACCGTTGCCCCCGGCTTGCTCATCAGGGACAAACTGATTTCTGTTTCATTCTGTCTCATAATTTCTTCAATTGTGTAAAGCTGATTTGTGACAATCACCATTGTAAAAAGCGCTATACAAATAAAACTGAATTGAATTGAAAGAATATACAGCATATGCATCACACCACTTAATATTTGAATTTCTTATAATAGTGATTAGGATTAACATATTTAAAATTGTATACATTAATAAGCTATATATCTTAATATAGGCAAGTGGTAGCCCAGTGATCAAATTGTTAGACTGCTGATCAGGTCACGTGATCAGTTTCCAGGACGACCAAGTTGCCTCTGCCTCGCTCTGTTCATTGTATACATGAGATAAATGTACATTTCTCTAGATAAGGGCTGTAAATGTAATGATGTAGCTGATGTACCTCGAATTCCGATTTGAAGTGGCCTTGCATTTGCAGTTAGACGTCTTTGCTAATATGACTAGAAACAAGACTAAAAGCACACTTGAGGTAGTGAATGCCACGGGTTTCCATGCATGCAGTAAAGATTCCTGAAAGCCAGGCCATGTGGTCTCTGAGGAAATAAAGACTAATGAGTTGCAGTGTTTACACAGCATTAATGCTCACTTACATTCCTGGATGTCCTGTTTCCTGGAATTTTTTTTTTGTCCTCATGCAAAGCACCTTCATTTTTAGAAACTGAATCATAACCATTACAGCAAAAGAAATATTTTGCCACCCCCAAATTAACAAATGATTTACTTAAATTGTTACAGTTATAAACATTGTTAACTTATTTGACATTGTTTTATTACCTTAAGCAGAGTTTTGTCTTTTATAAGAGTCGTTAACTGAATACTGTACTGATACAATTTTTTCCCCTCAGAATTTCAAAAGACCTACCATCTTGAACACAGTAGATGTTCATCTGAGGAAACCACTGCCCAAATTGACAAGTGATGTATTTGTAGTCATTTATGAGAGAAAAGCCAGGATCACAGTAAAACTCCACCACAGTCCCATGGATATAGCGGTTGCATGGCTGTGGATGGCATATGTAATCTCCATGCTCGACCATTGGAGGTAAGGGACAAGCTGTAAGATGATCACAGTGGGAAAAAAATAAATGATGGCACCTAAAATAAAAATATTTTGCAAGGTTCTGCCTTCTGTCAGTCTTATAGTATGCTGGATGTTAGGGTACATGTATAAACAACCTTGCATCTGTGACTTTCCAGTAAAACATAAGAAAAAGTAATAAATATGTAATATAGTACATTGTAAAATAACAGAATTCCTATATTAGAGTATGTTAAGAGTATTGTTGTGTTTAACATAAGTCGCATGGTGGCTTCTTAGTCACCTTCAACGTCAAGGCACCGGGGTGGCACATCTGACCAAATGAGGCTATACATACATTCCAACAATTCTGCACCCTCCACCTTATAACCTGGAAAACACTGATAGTGTACTACTGTTCCAATGGGCATGGAGAACTGTGTGTCGGAGATGTTCATATAACTGTGAGGAGGAATCAAAGGACGCAGGCAGCCTGGAAAAAGAACAAATTAAAGGCAGCTTTAAAGAAGCGATCTACATCAAGGTAAGAATCTAATTCTCTATGTTGGAGAAAATGTAGTTTTAGAAATATACTTTGCCATGTTTTTATTACTGGGACAAATAGAATTAAGAATTGTTTCTTCTAAATGCATGTATCCAGACACAAAATACCCAACTTTGTAAAGTAGGACTTCTATTTTGGTAAGACAGTTACAGTTAGATTACATAATACCTTGACAGATGGGCTGATTGTCCCACGTTCCATCCTCCTGGCAAACAGATTCCATGCTGTCTGTGTCTGGATAGCGGATTTGAAATCCCTCGTGACATCTGATAATAAGGTTATCCCCTGGCCTGTAGGTCTTATTAGTAACATGAGCATCTTCAATATATGGAGGAAGACACTCTATGAAAAAAACGTGCTGATTAATAAACACGTCTTTCCAATGTTAAATATTTCGAAATTGCACAAATTTGCACAAAAAACACTTTGTTTCGAAGAGGAAAATATTAAATTAGTAATAGGTAGTAGGTTAGTAGTTTTTCTTCTCTTTTCTTTTTTTTAAATCTATAAACAGCTTATCTGGTACCAACATCAACACCATGGTTCTTTACCTGATGTCTGGTGTGATCATTACTCAGCTGCCTCTTTTTATTTTAATTTGTTTGCATTTTACTGCTGTCACATGCTTGCCTGAGTAGGTATTTGCATGGATGTCATGGTGTATACATTATCGCTACTAAAATGAATGATGAGCGTGTCTCTCGAACCCTTGACAAAGCAATCAGGTTTAGTCTAAACTAGTACGAATTCCAAAACACAGGCCGACCTGTTGTTAAGCTGAAAGACCTTGTATTGATTAGTTTAATCAGGTAATAAAGAGGCAGGACATTCATTGGTCAGCTCAACCTTGGCTTTGGCCGCTGGTTAGTCTGAGCTGTATCAGCAAAGGTAGTACTGATATCACCATCAGTATTTTTTAATAAATATAACCATATCTATTTACTTGACTTTTACTCACCTTCAGGAAGGCACACTGGTTTAAGGCTTGGTCTCCATCCCATCGATCCGTTATGAAATAAAACGCAGGTGATTTTTGATACTCCTTTTAATCTGTAGCCTTCTAGACAAGAGAATCTGGCCACAGCTTTCTCAAAGAACACACCAGAACTTGGTGTTCTGTCTCCATGCTCAGGAACACCTGGATCTCTACAAAACTGCTCTGCTGAAAAAAAATGTACAACTGATTGACTGTATTGATATTTACTGTATTTACTGTTAACATTATAGATGTTTCATGGTTATAAGCACTGCATGACTACGAAGCGGTATGTGATGCAATGAAGCAAGCAGAGAATCATTCCTAATTTAACCGAATCACTGAGTCGATTTTATAATTTCTTTACATAAAATAGATGTCTGTCGTTTCTACGCATTCTAGATTTAGCACCACTTTAGCAATACCCCATTGTTTAACGTTCATATCCGACATTATGTTGTTCACCCTCGAATGCGTTGTACTGCGTTATAAAGCCTTTACCTATGGCAGCCTGGGGGAAGGCGGTGACCAGATGAAGAGGAAAGATGCTGAATATCACAAGTAAGTGACCGGAGATAGCAGGACGGACAAACGGAGACGTCTTTCTGTCTACCTTCATGTTGATTCATCTTTCAAGTCCGAAGAATCGGATATTAGTGGCCTAAAAAGAATGTCGACAGAGACAAAGAGCTGGGAGAAACGTTAATATCGGAAATCGGCTGTGAGTCGGCTAATCACTCCGTTATAGCGTTGCCTTGCCAAAGCACAGAAAGACAACAGACAAAGCGCCACAATACGCCTTTAAAGTCACAGCGCTTGTATAGCAGTGCCTCATAAAAAAGTAAAAAGCCATTTTTCCCCCGCACGAAAGTCTGTACGACGCTTTATAGTGTTATTCCTCTTATTAGCCGTTGTATATCTGTGATAAAAAAACTGCGTCCGCTTGATGAGACAAGAAAATAACGTTACACAGAGGCGTCTTCATTAGGAAAAAACGTGCACTTACCTCACGCTTACCGCACGTTTAACGTCACTATCCGGTTCACTCCCGTTGATATTTATAGATAAAATATTCACATTCGCCTTCTACTGTAATGTGCTCATGGATTTGGATTGGACTTTGAATTTATTTACCGGTAAAAACATGTTAACCCTTTTTTTTTCGTACAGGTGACACTTCCTCGTGACGAGAGCATGAGTTACTGTATTGTCCAGGTCAAAGAACACATCCCATTAAAGATGACATATAAAACAACACATTTATCACTTTTTTACACAGCTGCATCTGTTTTAGGTTTCTTACCTGAAAAGTTTACATCAAAACATTTTACAAAGCCACTGTTGTGAAAGTGCTTGATTTAAAATAAGCAAATGACTTTTATCCCTTTTACCAGTATTTTTATTATCCAAATGGAAACGAAACAATATAACTTAAATAAAGAAAATTGTTAAATTCTGGTTTTGGTAACAAAATTGTGACAAAAATTTCCACATTATGATACAAACAATGATATGAAAAGGTATTTGCCCCCTCCCAGTTTTCTTT